>JACAXG010000007.1:3157703-3757703 GCA_018881555.1 Amblyornis subalaris | reverse complement strand
GAAAACAAAGCAAATATGAACAGAAATATAGGACAACAAAATACTCTTAGGAAGAAAGAATAGTTAAAAAGATTTGTTCAGTTACAAATCTTCAGGTGACTTATTTGTGGAAAATATAGTAAACCACAGAATTAACTTGCACTGTCATCTTACCATAAGACCCAGCATTACAATTTTTTCCTTATGATTCCCAAACTGGGAATGATCTTGTTGAAGGACCACATGAAAACCACGAATGAAAAGGCTAGAATAAAACTAATGCCAGTGCATCTTACAGTACCAAGCAGTGCTGACCTAATCTTTAATCTTTTACACAAAATGAGCCTGATCTTCAGTTGCCTTCCATGAATAATTCACACATTCCGCAATTCTTTCTATGGAAGGACAGGTTTTTCTCAGAAACTATTCTGACATGTAAAAATTGGTGAATTCAGTTATGCAGTAGCCAAGTGCTTTCAAAACCACACTCAAAACTTCCATTAACACGTCAATCCGTCCATGTCAGAACAAGATACAGTCAGCATCTTGTGACTGTTATTTCCTCACTGATGTTTCAGGTTGAAAATAAAACCCATTTTACCAAAGCTGGGACAACAGGAGTAACCAGACTCAGGCCACAGAAACTGTTAATTTGCTGACCACTTTCACCACGGATTTTTTGCTGCACCATATCACTGAGTCTTCTTTGGTACTGAGCATATTATAAGGTCCATTTGTTATGCTCTCAGAGCTCTCTCCCTGTCCATCTTTTCTCAAATCTCTGCCGTTTTTCCTGGTTCAATCAAATTTCCCATGCCTGCATACAGCCTGTTACACTGACATTGCTTATGCTAAGCTCATTAAACAGTTTTTTCCCCTCAAATTGATGCACAAGAAAACTGTCAAAGCTTTAGCTTGGCTGTAAAATCAGTGGGTTTATCACCAAAGGTTCTAAAGAGAGAAATAGTTACCTAATAGCTTTTTTGGGTTTTTTAAATGTACAACCTCTTTAGTCACTTGCTACCTTTCTCCTAATTTTTGCTGATGTTTATTCCAGCTCTGAAGGACAGGGACACCTTTCACTAGACCAGGTTACTCAGAACTCCATCCAACCCGGCCTTGAACACCTCCATGGATGGGGCATCCACAACTTCTCCGAGCAAACTCTTCCAGTGCTTTACCACCCTCACAGTAAAAAATTTCTTTCTAATGTCTAATCTAAATCTACTTTTTTTCAATTTGAAACGCTTGTCCTGTCAATACCTGCTCTTGTCTCTCTCTCCATCTCTGTTTTAGACTCCCATCAGGTACTTCAGGTACCAGGTACCTGAAATTTGGTACCTTAATATTTAGTACCTAAATATGATCAGGGAATTTTGAAGATTTTACTGTGCACACATCAGCCAAAAATTTAATTCCTGCCTCATTTTAAGATATGAACACATCTAAACAAGATTCGTTGCTGCCAGTGATTTCAGTAGCATAAAGTATGCATTGAAGCTTTAATCAGAAAAATTATTTGAGTGAAACCCTGGACAATAATGAAAAAATTTCAATGGGGGCAAAAGGTATATAAAAAAACCAACCAACAGAAAAAAAATCTATAGCACCAGGCCCCAGCAGACCTTTTCCTCCTAATTTCACACAACAGTTCTCTCATCAGCCCATATTGCTCACAGATGCTCCATTTTTCTCTTAGGCAGGGAACATCCCGTTTGCGGGGAAAAAGAAATCCCAAACACCCTATTTTGATTCCAAACCCAGAAACATTCTGTTGAATTCTTCTACCAGATCTTCTTCCAGACGGATTTTTTTTCCCTCCAGGTTTTAAACATCAGACTGCAATCTTTTCTATTACCAGCAGAGAGCAATGTAATTAAGCTGTTTATAAAAGGCTTTTCAAGGCATTTGCCGTGCAAGCTCCTCCAGAATGCCCCAGGTTTTGTTGTTGCTTTGGTCTTAGGTCCCCATGAATGCTTTTGTATTAAATCTCCTATTGATCATAGAAAGGTTCACACTGTTTATTTCTGTTTTACTGCCCAAAATGCATAGGCGCGTTCTCAATGCCTGAAAATATCTCTCTGGAAAATCGAGACAAACCCCTCTTTGCTGCCATACTTTTCTTGGCCTCAGTCCCCCATCTGAACGTAAATGTGGTTACAGAATGCCTCACACCCATAAAAAAATCTGCACATTAATAAATAGTTTTTAAAAGAGTCTCAGAGGTAGCTCTCGAAATGGACTAATGGACAAATTGGAAGGAAATCAATTGAAAGTAGAGGATAAATGTCATTCAGTTCTTCCCAAGCCTTTGCTGTTCACTCACATTCATCTGTGCAGGCAGACACTCACATACATATGAAATGAAACCTCACTTTCAAAGTGTAACTGCGGGGAAACCTGCACTGAGAACACACAGTGAAGCGTTATTTAAACAGTGCCCAAGTTTATGGGTCATAAGAGCTCATGCAATGTTTGTAAAGATCATCCCAACGATAAGGCTCTGTGCTTTTATTTGCTGAAGTCTAGATATGTTCAGACACCCAGGAGTTTTTTAGACAGATAAGCGAAGCTCAGAAGAACAGAGCAGCCATCTGTCAGATTTCATAAAATCTCACAATACTACAAACTGTATCAGAGTTCCAGAATTCATGGAGGAGCGACATCTCCTGCTGAGATTATAACCAGTCAAGACAACACCAAAACCGACTGGTAAATGTGTCAGTGGGATTTCCCTCTGCTTGAGTGTAAGGAGAAAAAAGTATGAAACAGCTGGAAAATATATTCAGAGTATGTTTGGCACAGAATAAAAGAGTCCATAAATCGATTGTAAAACAGCAACTTTATTTACTTCTCGTCTAATTTGCTACAAGATTTGCATGTGTATGGAAACAGTAAATGCAAAGTGATAATTCATTTCCCTGTATGTAGATTCCATAAAGGCAAAAAGAGCAGTCTTATGCCAAAAGTACTTCATTGCAGCACTAAAAAAAATTTATATAAATGTTGGAGTCTTGTCCTCTATGTTTTTATGGCAAAGCATTTGGTGTCTTCGGTTCACTGGGTAGGAAATGGTAACAGTATTTCCTGTACACCTGGATATTTGTTGAGGGTTTGGGCAGGAAGGTGAGATTGCAAGTTCTGCCGTGAGTCAGGTACTCACATTAAAAGGCAATCCTTGCCACCTTATCCTTTATTAGTATATCCATAAATATATATACACGTATTGTGCTGTAACAAACACAATTCAAAGTTCAGATGAGAGTTTTCAATGGTATTGTAATACAACCAATAAAGAGCAAAATACATCAGGAAACCAATATTATTAGAAAACAGAAAAACCTTTCGCACAAAATGCGTGTTTTCTAGTGGACTACTAGAATCTACTAGAAAAATCTGAGAGTAAGTGTTCCTACTGGTACATCACAGGATACATGAAAAAATACAGGAGACATCATTCTCTGTCCCTTTGCATTTCCAATTCATTTCCTTCTAAGACTCAGGAGAAAGGCTTATAAAGAGAAGACTGGTGTCATCTGCTTCTATTTCACTCCTTTGCAGCTCACAGAGACTAACTTCCACTTGCAGCTAGAAAATAGCTTCTTTATTTCCATGGAGGTAGCTATTATAGGGGCAAAATTTCTTCCATGCCCCTTTTATCTGTAGTGTTCTGCTGGCTTTTGTTCACAAGAAGAAGCCAGAAAGGATCAGATAACTCAGTACATTAGAGGTTCATAGAGGGGAAAAAATTTTGTCTTTTCTCACTGAAGAGTGACTGACAAGACAAAATTACCAAAATGCTTACCAGAGTACCTCTGTAACCAATAGAAGTAATGGTGCCTGAGAGTTAAAAAGATTTTGTCATTTGAGAAATAGTGAAGCACAGGAGGGAATAGTGAAGTTTCTATTCTTGCAGGCTATTGAAAAGTGTAACAAATTACTGAGAGAAAAAAACCCCACAACATTGATTTAAATCATCCTGTTTGGGGACAAGACGATGAACTTGTTCTATAAAAACCCAGTTATATCTCTCAAATTCCTATAGATCTGTGTCTTCCAGCTATATTCTTCTTTGGTAAGATGCTAATTGAATGAAAAGTTTTTGGTTTACTCTTGTTGCTGAGATACTCACAGTTTCTTTCTTTCACACAGAAAGATATTCTAATATGTGTGGGAACTGAGACAACAGCTTAGCCCGAATCAGGGCTGTCAATGAACCTTGTGGAAACTCAGCAGTACGTCAGACTTTAGATATAACTGTAATCAGTCAGCAGAGCCTCATATTTTTAAGTGTCATTCCTTTAGGAAATAAGACCAATTATTTTTTAGACAAAATACTTTAGATTTCAGTTGAGTTGACCCTTTTGTTCTTAACATTTACGCTATCAGATGCAGTAAAAACTAGTGTTAGATTTGGTTTCACATACACAGGAATCACAAAGAGATGATTAATGACTTCTGTTCATGTGGCATTGCCAAAACTCCACTTTGCTGTGCAGTGCAGCAGCAAAAAAATGATATATGGCAAGGAGTTCAGAGTTCAGAGAATGCCATCTAAATTAATTACCACTTTGGAGGGACTGATTCATCAAACAAACTTGAAATAATTAAATGTGTACAGCTTTGCCTAAAGAACTACTACAGGAGGATAAATGAACAATCAAACACACATAAACATTTTAACACCTACAAAGTGATCTCAATTAAAAAGTCAATGTTTGCATATCTTAACTACATCATGGCATCATAGGTTGTGACATTTGATCGTAGTGGGGACCTAACTGCAGCCTAAAGGCTAGAACTATACAGAAATGGACTGAAAAAAACATCATCTTTAACTATCATTAAAGAAATGCTGGTGTAGTTCTGATTGGAGCCGTTCAGCATGAAGGGTCACACGGCACCGGCCCGTGCTGGCAAAAAGCAGTGGCTCCAAATGAATTCCAGAAGCACTAAGAATGAAACTTTCCCCACCTCCCCAGAAAGCAGCAGGGTGTATGCTCTAAAAAGCCATCCCATTTTCCACATTTTGAAAAAAACCACTTTGTATAACAAGGTAGAAAATTCACCAGCAATTCAATGTGGACAAGGGCGAAACCAAAAATATCTCTCAAGCTGGATGTCAAAAAACCCCCAAAGCCCCAAACTTTAAAGAGCTAGTTAAAGGCTGAAAGAATTCCTTTTCTCCGGGTATGAAACATTGCTCTGAACTCAGAAATATGAAAGATGATGAAAACATCTTTTCTATTATATTCAGTGATTTGGTTTTTTTTCTGAAATAATTTCATGTATTCATGCTACAGTTTGCTTTTCATTAGCCTTAAAATGTCACATATTTGTACATTGAACTAATATGATACCTTATGTCTGATAAAATCATCAACAATAATGGTAAGAACTAAATATATACCCAAACACATCCTTTTGGTACCATGGGAAACCATCCATCAACATTCAAGACAATTAAGTGTTTTTCTGATTTGCTGCTTCATTGCATATTTTTTTCCCCTTGTTCAGGCACAAAATGTTTTTTACTCATGTTCATTTAAGTGATCCAGAAAATATCATTCTGTTTTCCGCTCCCAAAGTGGCACGGGCAACTAGTGATTTTGTTTCATCAAAACCACTTAATTTAGAGCAGTAGATTTTGTATAGTTTCTGGTTAAACACATCATTGCATTTGATGTCCATATATTTTCATTTTCAAGGAGAATATTGTTCATTTTTTCATGTTTTATCTAATTAATGCAACTTGCTATAGTCTTATGGTTTGTGGCTTTTTGAATAAAAGGAGTTTGTTACTTTTGAAGAAAGGTCTATCCTTAGTATTATAAAGACACATAGAAACAAGGATACTACTATAGTTTTAAACAGAAACTTGAATAGTGTTTTGAATGTTAGAGTTGCAAGGTCTGGCTGCCTAATTACAGAGGTGTGTAGTAGTATTAAAATACTTAATTGGGAATGTTATATGAACTTAATTCAGAGCATAAATGGTGTAACCCCTGTTGTCTAAAGCAGTATCAAGATATTCAGGTGTCCAGACAGAGAGATCCTTGTTCCAGTGTATCCCCTATTGCATTGTTCATAACTGTTAAAGCATCACCCAGACAGACAGAAAACTCTGTGTTCCATATATGTGTACACACATAGATATGGAATGTCACCTTTTGCTGACAGCAAGAGTTTGAACTTAACAATCATAAACATCAGTAGCTGTTACTCAATTGCCCAAATGTTGTCTAAAATGGCTGATGAGAGACACATTTTAAACAGCATTCAACCCCCTCCTAAAATAATAAACCTTTGTTTCCCTCTCGAACAATTTTGATGTTTATAAAAAGCAGTTTATGCTATGAATTTCCCTTCTGCATAAATTATCCACTGGAATGAAACAATCTACTGGAGGGAAAGAAAAGAACACACTTCAGAGTATTCTCCCACCATCTGGTCTTTCATAGAGATGCTGTCAAATCACCTTCACTGAAGTACTGAGATATACAGCAAAAGTGTCATTTTTTTTTTAATCTTCACCTGAGATTAGAATGAGGAAATCACAGAGGGTTCATCCATAGATAACTCATCTCACAGGACTCCTCTGACTGCATGGGGTTTTTTTTCCTTCCCCACTACTGAAGAATGGCATATTTGCTGACATTATGATCCTTGTGACAGTTACATGACTGAGACTCGTAATACCATTTAAATAATAACAGTAGGGCTTTGGCTGTAATTCTTTTATACATCCACAATATGGAGAACTGGGCCAGGGCAGGCAAAATGAAAATTGCTCTCGAAGATTAAGATTACAGAATGTCCTCCTTTTGACGTGTTTCAAAATAGACAGTTAATAAAGTATCTCTCAAAAAACGCCAGAGAAAGATTGGGAAGACAGGAAATCTGAGGAAGAACAACTGCTGACAGTATAAAATCATTCAGAATGTCTAAGACAAGGAAATGTTATATGAAACACTCCGAGACAATGTCATGTTGTAAACTGGAAGAATTAAAATGTAGAACAAACAAGCACAAGGCAAGGAACACCTACAGAACTATTTCAACTGTTTCAACACATTAAATTAGATGAAGCGATTGCCTCTGGCACTTGGAACAAAATGATACTTTCTTAACAATCAATGAGTGTTATCTACCAAGTAACAACAGGATTCCACCAAACAGGCAAATTCATATCTGAATTATAATTCTGTAAATCTGGGATAAACCTCATAAACCGAATGACCCGAACAATTGTGCTTACATACCTATAATTGATTCATAACTGACCATAAGTAGTCAATCAGCAATAATAGCTACTATCTGCCAACATACAGCCAAGAGTTATAATATATAATAAAGTGAGTCGGATGTTGCTAAGAAGAGATTAGGGAATGACACAAATGCACTAATTTAATTAATTTCATGGGCCAAATCCACTAATTACTGTAACTGAAAAGACAATTATACAGGACATTTCATTAATTTACTTTTGGGTTTAGCTGCTGTTTCTGGAACTGCAGTAACATGGTTCTTGCTACCATTCTTAAGGAGGTTTCCTGGCAAATACATTAGCATGGACAATAAAATCGACGGGGGATAGGCAGAAGAGGAGTTCAAGGAAATCCTCCCACCCCAAAAATTACTTGCTTAGCTCCCTACTCACCGCCAATAGTCAAATATGTCATTCTGCCTGATTCAGTGTTCCTCTTTTGATTGCCATTCATCTCTTCTCCTCTAGGTAGGAAAACCCATAAGTGGATTCCAGACCATCACATTCCAGTAACTGTCGCGCAGCCACTTAGCGTTTCACAGCCTGCATTGGCATTAAAGCTCCATTCTTATTTCTGTGTGACAGAAACTGCAACAAGAATAGGATTGGTAAACCAGGAAACTGTTATGATGGTGATTGTAATGAGGAAGGAAAAAAAAAAAAAAATAAGGCAATTTTCCCCTATTCTTATACTCTAAAAATTACACTTGTGCTCCTGCAACGAAATCAGTGATGTTGGTAAGAAGATGAAATGTCTCAGAATAATAATTTATAAAAATATCAGACTTCTCTTGGATATATATACATATGCATCCAAACTGATTTCTAATTAACATACTATATCAGAACTCATCAGAACAGTCAAAGTGTTAGAAATGTTAAACTTTCTCCAGTGAAAATTCAAAGCAAAGCATCATCTGTGAAACTGTTGCAAAGGAGCAGAAACAGGTCGGATATTTTTTCCCCAGTGCAATTTTCTGCCTTAGTGGAGAAGCACACATTAAAAGCTGGTTCATAGCATTCCAATATCCTTTGTAATACTGTAAGATCTTTTAAAGTTGGTGTGATATTTCTTATGTCTTTTTTTCCAACTTTAACAGAAATTATTTTCAGCCAAAAATGTAATTGGATATTATCTCTATCCTGTGGCTTTTCACTTGAACTAATGAACTAAGACAACATACTAAGAAAAATCAACTTGTAAGAGAATCAAAGAAGGATGTGTGATAAACAACTCTGTTACAAGTTGGACCATCCCATGCAGCATGGAGTTTTCCCTCTGTTAGTGAACAATAAACTATTTGCACTCAACACATCTGATTTCCTTAGTGATTCTTTCTCACTTTTTCAGTTTATAGAACTTCATACATTGCAGTTCCTCCCGTGAAACAGAGCAGTGAATCAAATCTAGCACGACTGGATAAGTGTTTTCTAAATTTGAGAAACAGATCATGAACATTGGAATTACCAAAAAAAAGCTTTTTCTTTCATTTATTGTTGAAAGTTAGAAACATCCATTCTCTGTCAGGTAATTAGCAGCATGAGTTATCAGAGGGTTGTCAGCTGCACTTTAAAAATGCAACTACCCCTTTAGGTACCTACAGTAGGCTGTGACTCTCGTGAAATGTGAGATGTACATAAAAGGTCCATTTTTTTTGTTACTATTGAAATCATCCATCATCTATCTCTTAAGCTCCCAAAAACTGTTACATGAACTACTTGCACCTTGTTTTTTTTTCAATCTCAACGCATGATACTTCTTGCCAAAACAGAAGAAAAAAAATACAGGGGCTTTCGAAACAGTAACTCTGAAAAATCCTCAAATGTTTTTGAATTCTATCACCTCCCCACAACTGCCCAGAGCAATTTATTTTGAACATGGCACCTGTAAGAAATGCGAGAGAAAACAAAACGGATTCTACTTGCCTTATTTTGGAAACTGCAATAATACAGCAGCGGGGAAACTTTGAAACTGTTCTAAATGATATTTAAGGTGGATGATCACATTTTTACCCTCCTTCTCTCTTTATTTTCTCCTCCTCAGGTATAGTCAGCAGAGCTTTTTCTGAAAGTCTAGACAGAGAACATGTAATATTTCATTCCGGTATCTATGATAAAAATGAACATATTTTTATTTTATTATACATTATGATCTGTTGTGCGTACAACATGAAAGTCTTTTAGAATAAATTTTACCTCTCCCGAAGTTACGTTACCTCTCTTAACCTTAGTAAAGTTATGTGCATGTATCTCAGAGCAAATCAGAATATATGACTCTGGAAGCTCTGTAACTAGAAAATTACAGTATTTTTAAACCCAGAGGCACCATAATTAATTACTGTTCTCTATATGTTTGAAAGTTTTATTAATTTTTTTTAGTTAAAAGTGAATAAATGCATGGGTTTTACCATTTCAAAGCCATATGAAAGTATCTTAATTTTTGAATAATTAGTTATCTTACCCAGGAATGACAAATTTTTCTAGGGTAAACATGCTTCTGTGCAGATGTATGATAAAAGTAATGGTGTACCTTACATATTTCGGTACACATGGAGACTGAAGAAAAGGTATTTGAAATGAGGTATATTTCACATGGAAGATCAGTAATATTTTGCAATGCTTGCTTGCACAGAAATAATATTTCCTTGATATAATGCTAATCAAGTTAATAACTGGCTTATTATATTTGGATTTTGTTTTGATTTTTGCTATATTTTTAATTAGACTGTCACTTTCACCAGGTTTATAGGAACACATTAGCCCTGCAGAAGCTAACCTGAAACCTGAACTGTATTACAACTAGAGACAAGGAGAAAACAAAATGAATGCCAGGGAGTAGCTGTCCCACTCTTCTGTATATGGAGTTATTCGATTCTATTGGCTTTCATTAAGAAGACAAAGGTTCATTGAATGGATCAAGTAACAAACTGATGAAGATTTGTTATTAGAAAACTTCTGTATCTTCACAAATGCTATTTCACGCTAGTCCGTCAACTTTGTGCTCTGCAATTATTTAAATTTTAAAAAAAAAAGTTATAAAAACTGGTGAGTGAGATAAAACACTAAGGAGCAGGACATCTATCTCCATGATATTTTATGTAGTCTTCTTAGGGGTGTGAAGAACTGTAGCATCTTGCCACACCCAGTGACAGGGTAAATGCAGAGGACAAAGTAAGATAATTCATATATTATCACTAGAACTTCTTTCCACAACAAGATTCACTAAGATAAAGTGTACTACTTATGCTATTTTTGTAGCTTGTGGGTCAGTACTTTCTGATTTTATTACAAGCAGTTTAGACAGCTGCATCATACAGTATGAAAAAGAATGAAATTGTCAGACCTGTTGCTTCTAAGGCTTTTTGGACAATATCAGATATCAAGATTGCAAATACCGCTCCTCCAAACATAATTTATTTTTTCAACACACTGTTCAATGAAGTGAACACAGGCCTTGCTGCTTCTTCTTCTTCTTCTTCTTCTTCTTCCAAGAGAGTTAGAAAATTGAGACATCAGAAATTTAAATCAGAAGTCTTTTAAGTTTACGCTGGTGTTTTAATAATCACCTCACTGCATCTTAAAGTCATCACAAGGGGGAATTTCTCACCTGCTACACCACCTACACTATTTTAATGTAAGCCTCCCTTTCCCATGCTTTATACACCTCAGCCTTTTACATTCCCATCACAGGTGACTCAACAGATTATGCTCCACTCTGCGAGATTACTAGAGAGTTGTTCTTCTCACTTGTCTGCACTTTATCTGCACTAGAATCATGAACTAGAGCTGTTTTTCTCATAGAAGTTGCAAGCTTCTCCAGACACATTTCAGACAGTTTAAGACTTCAGCAAGATTTTGAAAATAAGTGTTGCAATACAGAGGTAAAACAATCCTAGAGAGAAAGGACAGAACTTGACCAACTGCTGGTTAAATATACTCTTCAACAAATATATCCCAAATGTAAGAAACACCCCAGGTAAAAATGATCTTTGCATTACTGAAAAGAATGTTTTATTAAAAAAAAACATAAAATATTTATAAAACCTTTTCTTCTGAGACACTCAGATGATTACCAGAATGACCATAATCTCTTCTAGTCTCCTCTCACCTGTGAGACCAGCAGCTCAGGGAAAATTAGTGGATGGTAGAAGAAAAGCTTGTTAGCTAATGAGCCTAACTTCCAAAACTGAGTGTCATGGCCTCTTTGCAAATAATTTAGAGCAGGATTTTAGATTTTTTTCAAGGCAAGGCATGAAAAAGAACAATAGCATAAAGTTATTCAAATTGTGCCTAATCTTATTTTCATTTGGGAGCACAAATAGAACAAGTTCTGTTTCATAAAAGGCTGTAGGGCTAAACAGTGGGATATTCAGAAAATCATGCAGGGAAAGAAGATTTTATATGTTGCTCGTTTAACTTCTGAGCCACAATAACATTACAATATTTATTTTGTAGAATAGATGAACCAGGATGGGCATTAGAATGGCCTGTTGACATGCAATCTTACTAAGAAAGAAAAATCTAGATATTTTTCTTTTATTATGGGCATTATTTCAATATTTCTTTTACATGCTCCTTTTGGTTACAGAGAGAAATATCCTGGGTTTATAGTCTTTAGAAAGAGCCAGACAATATCCTCGGGTGGTTCTAAAATATACATAGCAGCTCAATCAACAGTATTTTTCTCCTAGCATAGTAAGTAAATATTAAAATGTATCCAAATAGAGATACTAACTCGCTTTTGAGATGAGGTTTTTACTGACAAGGGAAAAAAGAAACTTTTCAAGTAGTTACTACTTTGACTTGTCTCTGAAGCATATTGGTTTACCAGAAATTTTACCCACAAGGTATTTTTAATGAGCTACTCAAAAGATTTTTGTGCAAGAGAAGTTTAATACAAAGGCAATTTGTCTTAGCAATTCGCATCTGTTTTCTATATACCAAGACCGAATTCACTTAAATATTTATGTGTCTTTTATATTTCCTTTTGGCTAGAAATAAAGTGGGCTAAACTTATCTAAAATGCAACTTTACTCAAAATCTGGGTTTAAACTGTAAGTAAATTTCTGGTTCCCCAACTAAAGAGTTAAACACTGTGAGAGAGCTGATAAAATAAATTAAAAATAATAGTGGAATCAAGACATAAAGAGACAAACTGCAGTAGGAAAATCAGCCCAGAAGAGACATTTCTGGCTCCCAGGACACTGTTGAGCTGATTCTCAAAGAAAACACTTACATTTTTAATATTAATGCAGATGCAGAAAGGGGGCCATCTGGAATAAAACCAGTAAGTACAAGCGTGTCATCTTTACTTTTTCACTGTAGAGGTTGCAAGAGAGAAAAACACATATATATATATTAACCAACACAGAAGCTTTCTATTTTATCTTGTTCTTTTGCCAAAAAATTTGAGACAAGAAAGCCACACTAAGACAATTCCACATCTTGCCATTGCTCTGGTAGACTGAGTCTGATCAAGATCAATTGGTTATAACACCACAGAGCATTTCAGAAAACCATAGGAGACAACTGAACTTGCTTCTGTTTTAAGTTAAGAATCATTCACAGGAGTCTGAGCAATACAAAAAGAAAAACTTTGCCTAAATATTATTAGAATGGAGCCTCCTTCAGGTGAAGCAGGGATCTTCTGCACATACAACTAAAAAAGGAAAGCCATCAAGCCCACAGCATTAGAAGAATATTTTGGAAGCGTTATTTAGCAAACGGTAAAACGAATTTGAAGCAAATTTAACAAGCTCTAGAAATGAAGAAAAAACCCCAAATCATGCTGATTCATTAAGATTTGTGAATATGCATGACAATTTAATTATGAGAGATGAAAGGAAGGCATCATACTAAAACAAAACAAGTCATACAGATAAATTGCTATCAAATTAACATGTATAAACATGTTTAGAATTTATGCTATAGGCCCATTCAGCTTCAAGCTTACACAAGGGAAACTGTTGAAATTTTAAAGCCTAAAGATAACAATTTTCAATGCATGCACGCTGTGAAATTTTCAAAGATAAGGTGTTAGTTTTGCTTCAAGCTTTACTTTGTGTTTTGGAATTTAAAAGACAAAAAGTAATTTGTCTTTAGAATTCAGTAATCCATAACCATGAATGGCCTAATATTTGCCATGTTAAGAGGAAAAAGTCTGCAGTTCAGTTTTCAACAAAACTTGCAATAATAGTCAATCAGCAGGATTAGTTTTGCATGCAAGATTATTTTAGGAAACTAATAAAGTTCAATTAAAATTCTTAAACTATTCCAGATAAAAGTGGTAACATTACTGAGCTATAATCAAGATACATCGTTTAATAAGGAGCCAACAGTAAGTGTATTTTTTCTTGATTTTTTAACAAAAGTACACACTAAATAATAATTTATCCACTGGTGTTTTTCAAACTTAGAAAATTTGGATATCATAAAAAGTAGAAATAAAATTAATCTTTATATGTTGGATTTTTATAGTAAATAGAAACAATCAGAAAGAGGACCTCTAATCCTATATTTTGGATCTCATCTAATCCTCCATGTTTCATTTGAGCAGCATGAACCTGAAAATATAACAAAAATTCTACAGATTAACACATTAACATATTGTGATTATAAGCCATGACTACTACCACAGCACATTTGATATTGGGCACAATATTTGAAACTTTTTTAAATGGCAAAAATTGTTATTATTACATGGAAGTAGATCATGTATTTTAGAAAAAGGCATAACAGGGAGTATGAGAACATCATCTGAGGTAAAGAGAGGACTAGCAGTATTTGCAATAGCACATCCATAGATGTGTTGGAAATCACTAATTTGCCAAAAAGCTGATGACCACGAAGAATGAAATGAAATGAACCTAGTGCTAATCAATGCAATACTCCAATTATGTGAGAAAAATACCCCAGAAATGCAGACTCATAATGAAAAGACCTTTCAAAAAAGATACAGTGCTAAAAAAAAGCTGTGCAAAAAAGCATATTTGACCCTTTGTCTGATATTAATGTCAAAGGATCAAAGATTCTAGAAGGTTTTAATGGAATTGTAAAAGATCTGTCTAATGCTACAGGAAAAAGCCAACTTCTATCTGTGCATCAACAACACCTGATTTTTAAGGAGGTTGCAGACATGGAAAATCTCTACCTGCATGCCTACACATTAATGTCAGTATCCAAATATCCCAGACCTTTTGCAGTCTGCCCACAAACTGTCATTTGATATTTATATCACAAGATATGATCTTTTAAAAATAGTACATATATGTAATCCAGATATATTTACGTAAATATAAGTAACAACTTTCGTACAGTGAAGAAAATAATTAACTAAATTAAATCCCTATGGATTAGCAATATAGGTAGCAACTTCATCTCTGGAGAGGTGTTAAGATATTTATGGCATTTAGAATGCAACCGACTGTGCACTCAAGTACCCCAAACCAACTTGATCAAGCTGCTCTATCGATTTTTTTCTCATCTCCAGATAAGGTTTGCTTCACTGACTTTGTTCCATGCCATTAAAAATTATTGGGCGATATTATGGTTTTTTCATCATAATGGTTATGTTCCAGCTCCCTGGGATCAATCAATACCCCAGTTACAATTAAATCCTGGAGTATATTAGTTTCCCAACTAGAACCAGATGCTGGGCTTATATACCCTTATACACCTTCCTAATACATCTAATGATAATGGTATTACTCAGAATTTCATCCTTGCAATGCTCATCAATGCAGATGAAGCCAAGGACAGATGATAATTCTTAACTCATGCTAGACAGCTAACACAGGCCTTTACTTCTTCTGACYCATGGCCTGGCTTAGTAAAATGCATCAAACAATCCTTTTGCTGACTTATCTGTATGATTTGAGACATCAGCAGCTATATCTCTTCACTGCCTTGCAGTGCATATATCTTTATGTTATCTTGTCCTTTTCTGACCCTTACAACTTCTGATAAAGGAATACTACAYTATTTTCCTTGTTTCTTCCAATGAGGCACCACCTGCTTTTGCTTTTTTTCCCACCCACTGTAAGGTCTTGACTAAACCTAACACACCTCTCTAGGATATGACCATGTTATCACCCTTGCAACTCTCTGAACTCAATGCCTTCACAAAGGGAAATAATACACCTAAAATTGCCTCCAACCTCTAATGCAGACAAGGCTGCAGGTGTCTCACAAGAGCCCTTGGGCTGTGAATCCAACTCACTGTTCTGCCCTTACTTTAACTCCTGGTCTCTAAACTGGAGTTATCTACTAGCCCATATTTCTCTCAGACAATTGTGTATCAGCAGACCAAGAAGCCCTGTACGTTGTGCTCAATACTTGTGTTCCTTTTGAGGTGCAGTGCTTTTGTGATCAGTAGAATACAATTAACTGCATACAATGCAGCACTTAAAACAGAAAAATTCACTATGCAGAAGTTAATTGATAGGTATAATATGACTTTACACCTAGAGCTGAGTAGATTGCTGAACTAACAAATTAACTAAGTTTGCTTTACAGACCACTTTGTCTGCCGACTACAAACTGCTTGTTTGAGTTTTGTTCGTATCCTGAAAGTGTCCATGGAGATTATTGACTTCCAGGATCAATTTTCAGCCTACAAGAGATGCGAGTTTACTTACAAACATGTATCACCTTGACTAGCTAACACTTGTAGCACATATTGAGGTCTAGGAAAGACTGGGTTTTTACTCAATTTCTCAATGCAGACAGACTGCAATGTGAATAAGCTSTCTCTCCCAACCCTCTTCTAGTAACACATAGCACAGTATATTGTATTTTCTCCACTWTCTAAAACTTTTGGTGTTTTCCTTGTCTCTTGCTTATATGAGTGTAACAGTTCTAAAAGATGGAACTTCTGTAAAATCAGATGCAGCTTAGCCCTACTTTCAGTTCCACTGTACGTGTCATACACCGAGCACACTAAATAACAAAAAACCTGAAGCTCAAGGTGTTTTCACAGATCATAAGTCAGAGTCAAGGGAGGTTTAGATTGCATATCAGGAAAAGTTTTTTTTCCTCAGAAGGGTCCAAATTCATGGAGGCTAAAACACACTACAGGAGAGTCTGTRTTCAGTAAAAGATAGAATAAGACAAGGTTTCTTTCTCCCTCTACACCAAATGCCTTTGAAACATGTATGTAGTACCTCTCCTCTTTGAATTGAGCTGATGCTTCATAGTCAGAAGCTTTCTTCTGACTGATACAAACMGATCAGACAAAAGATTGAACTTGCATGTAGACTTTCTTACCCTGAAACATAATTAAAGATGCTTGCAATGAAACTGGACGTCCCCCTCTGCTTCTGGTGCTCTCTTCTTGGATGAAGCATCACCATCCTCGGGCAAAAAGAGGTAGTGGTACCCAATCATATTTATCCAGCAACTCACACAAGCATTACAGGCATTCAAAACATAAGTCAACATCTCCGCTATTCCAGAAATGTTTCTTATGCAATAGGTTTTGTATTATGTCATTGCCTGTTCTTATTATTGCAGCAAATGAAATATTTAGCTCACAATGTATGCAAACTGGCACTGAAAAACGAAATACACAAGATTAAAGTGTTTTCTTTCAGGCTGTCTCAATGTACAGCAGAGAGAATTGAAAAGAGAGAAAAAATAAAACATAGTATCATCCACAAAGTGGAAACAAAACACAAGACTAATATAAACATTAGAATACTCATGACTTCAATAGCTACAGGTTTACTTAAGCCTTTATTTTACCAGAGCTGGCAGTTTGTTGTAAAGCAAATTTTTACTCACATTTTTTCCATTGTTTATTTTAAAAGGTACTTTTGGTAAGTATCACAAGGATATTGAAGCAGTTCTGAATTCTGMATTGTATTCTTTGCTGGGTTTAGTAATAAAAGTTTCAAGATGGAAAAAAAAACCAACCCCTAATGATGAGGTCAAGGTCAACAGCATTGTACTTCATAGGAAACTTGTGTAACAGACAATTTCAATTATTCTCTGTTACCTCACAAAAATATACAAAAATGATAAGAGATTTTTCAGTTTCTCAGTCTCAAATAGATGGAAATGTGGAAGCATTTCCCATAGCATGGGTATTTCTCTATGCTACAGTTGAAAATAGCTCTTTGCCTGCCTCACAGAGATTATATCCTTTAAGAATGATAAACTTGGAGAGATGTAAATACACTCACAGTGACTGAAAACAGGTTATATTTCTTAAGCAGTCTGATGGTTTCATTTATACTTAGCCTTAAAATTAAAACTTATATGAATCAAAACTTGCAAGCATAATAAATATTAAACTGTAACTTACGTGAAAGAAGCAATGATGAATTATTTGGTCAGATGTAATTTCTACCAAACAGAAAAACAAATTATATGTTAGAAGTTTTCATTCATTCATTATACATTACCTTTCAAATACCTGACATCAGTTATTGAGTTCAGCAATAACTTGACTCTGCCACTTCTAACATAAAAAGAATAATTCCTCAGGAAACTGTAATTTTAAGGAAGATTTTAAACTTGACAAAATCTAAACATAATGAGAATTACTGTGACAGAAACATGAATACCAGGAAAGGCGATGAGTGGCTGTGCTTCACACTGCAAAATAATTTAAAGTACTTCCTTCTAATTTAGTGTCTCGTTTTCTCAAAGTTTGGGCAATTAATTATGACCAGTCTGCTCCAAACATCCCCTCACAATTGTTGAATAATAGTTCTTGAACAAGCTACAAGATTTTGTTTTGATATTTATGAGGACTGGATTTTAATGCAAATTTTTTCTTTCTTTTTCATTTAAAAGAAAAACTTATGATAATTTCAAAAACCTGAGAAGTTATGGAAGCCCATTTCACGTTCACTGAGTAGCTATATTATTTCTCTCTGGAAGGAACATGAAGAAAAACACAACCTTTACTCTTTGCCTGTTTTTCATGGATTCTAGCATGCTGTGAATTCAGCTGTACATTTATTGTGAAATACAAAAGTCTTCTACTCTGCTGCTTCCAGGCATCTTTTAATAACTGAACTATTTGTCTGGAGAGGCATAAACAGTCCTTTCTCTTCACCTTGTAACTTAAAACACACTTTTCAACCTTAACCCACACTACTCATGAGGTTTGGTTTAATTGTAAAGATAAAAATATTCCTTTTTAAAAACAAAACAAACAAATTCCTTTGTTTAAAAACAAAATCAAACTCTTCCTAACTAAACATTGAGCTGTTCTAAGAATGGGGTGGCAACACAGACCTCTCATTTCCTCTCCAAATATTGTCAGTGGCTCCATCAAACATATTTTATGCTAACAAAGTAGCTGAAATTAAGAAATAGATTACCATTTCTCTATTTTATAAGAGTATTGTGAACTTTCACTGATGCATACAAAGCAATTATTTTCAATGACAGCTTTCTTGTATCCTAGCTTATAGAACTTTATTCATAATTTATGTTATTATTCTTCCAATACAAATATTAGTGCCATCYATAGATATGTTTTAATTTTAAATACTATTAATAAATACAACCATACAGAAATATTTTTTCAGAAGAAAAAAAAAGTGACAGTATTAGATACTTCATATTTCCCTTAACATTCTGCAGTGCAACAATTAGAGTTCTTCAGTCTCTAATTATAGGTACAGTCATTCTGGACAGCTGGAATTAATTTTGGTGACATTTAAGAGACAATGTACAAATGTTGGACCTCTTAAATCACTATGAAAAAGGTAATTCCATATAATGTATTCTATAATGTATCCATATAATCCATCCTATAATGTAAGAGGGGTTAGATGGGGATGGGGTGCGGGGTGTCTAACTATTCCCATAATTTGTTTCTCTTTGAGATGTTCCAATTATCTGATTTCTACTTTACAGCAGATACTCTGAGAGATGTTCTTTGTAAGCTCTACTCTCTAACTAGAAGTTAGTCCTCCAGAAACAAAAYGAATTCAGTGAAATACTCCCTCATCTGTCTGTTTTTGAGATACTGATGCTTAAGATTTGTTTGGTTGGTTTTACATTTTGGTTTTAGAACTGAATGTTTTAAAAACCCCACACCTCAAAGGCAGTATTTTTTAAAAGTTCCAGGAAGCACTGCATGGACACTACAGAAAAAGAATACAATGTATTTACCACTTCTAGTCAYGATGCAATACAGTGTTTATGTAACAAGAATTAATTTTGTCTTTATCTATCCTAATCCTAAATAGATTGTATGGCACTTATAGGATGGCGAAGATGGAGACAGATATTTGGCTATATGGCTGTATTTATCTTATAACTGCATTTTTTTACTTTTCTTTAATACCTAGAAATAAAAGATTTAACATTACTAGAAAAAATATTTATGCATATATATTTCAAAATAACAAAGTTTAAGGAGAAGAAATACCTTCGGACAACCACATGAGAAAACGGTATCAAATCAACACAYAGACAAAAAAGTATGATGCAGTTTTTAACTTGCTAGAAACTAGATCTATGAGGCACTAAGTTACAAATTTAAAACCAGCACAGACCTTCAGCTGAAGATGCCACTTTGCTACAGGCTTCAAAACAAAGAAAATAACTGGCASAAAGACCTGAAGGGGAGAACATTTTTTTACTTTTTTGTGGAGAGACTGTTCTTTTGATTTTGTATCCTGCTAATAGTATCTTCCTGTAGTGCATTATGACCCTGTTTATTTGTAACAGATGTCTATCTGGTGTCATGTTTGACCTCAAATTTATTGCAAATTGTACCCACTAGCTTTAATTCTTYAAAATGAAAAGCTGCAAAAGGTTCATTTTCTAAAGCTGGATTTGTACGTTTGAAGGCTTTGGAATTATTGGTGAGGAAAAAAGGAAAAGTTCTTGTCAACACAGCCTTCCTCTGTCATCACAAACCCAAGGAGGGYGTTTAGATTAATCGTAGCAAAACAGAACTTTTAAAATATATATTGATTTCTTCCTCTTTAATGCTCCCATAAATCATAATCATCAAGTGCCATGCCTATGTGCCCTTGATTCTGCCAGCTGTAATCTAATCTTATAACTCAAGCTCCCCAGAAAAGAACAYTTTTCTTATTTTTTCTTCTTACACATGCATTTTCCACTGTGTCCCCTCCAGCTCTTTCTCCCCACTCTCCAGGAATATAGCTGATTGGAGTCAGGGTGATAGGGTCATTTCAAGGTCACCCCAGTGGATGGATAAATAGCAGGATTTGTGTGAACTCTAAGGTGCCTATACATGTATTCATAGGGATTTTAAAAAAGCTGGTTAGAAACTTTTTTTTTTAAGTTTTTTTATTTTTTTAAATTAATATACWAAAGCCTTTGCACCCTTTAGAGTGAACAAACCAATTAACAATCTACACCTCAGACTGTTGTACATTATTTACTATAGTCTGCACTTATGTGTTTCAACTCCACAAGAATTGGAGAGATTTCTTCTTCTTCTTTTTTTTGTTTTTTAATATTCCATTGTTTTGACATTGATGGCAAATGTGAACTCTCTTTTGGCAATATCATGACCTTCCTCATATTCCTTGCAGAGAGAGAAAATCAAAACAGTAGTGGTCTATTGAGAAAATTAGACTCTCAGTAAAGTGRGGGCTAGAATATTTAGGAGCCTTACTGTAGAGAAAGTTTTTATGCAGTATATTTAGGAGTAGAAAAAAGGCAAAAGCAGGACATGCTTAACCAAGAACAGACCAAGACTGTAACTTCTTAAATGCATACGTTTCCAATCACCTAACTCACTTTCCAAAAGAAATAATTGATGTCAAAACTTCTTTCTTTCCCTTACGTGCTCAACTCCTTCCCAAAAGCTACTGCAATCACTAGTACACCCTTCTTCTTCATCAGCCACCAGCACCAGAAGTTTCATTTGGAGTAATTTGAATTACAGTTTACYCTGCAGCTACTCTGGATGAACAGCTTTGCCCCCAAATGCTGGACCTCAGTTTATTCACCAACGCCCCTTACAGTGCTTGAGGAATCTGCCAAACCACAGGCTCATCGCTGCAACTCATCTCGACTGAATTTTATCAACAGCTTGACACATTTCTTCTCACCAACTTTGAATTCTTTAATGGAAATATCATGACATTATTCAAAAGCATTTGCTAGCTGAGCTGAATTAAGTAGACGGAAGCCAAAGACAGCAACCCCACAGGAATTTGAACAGACTAAAGGCTTCTAATTTATGCAGAGATTAAAGCATGACTCGCTGGCAAGTCAAATTGACCAAAACAATTAGGATTTGATTTTATTCTAGTCTGCAGCAGTGCCATTACCTTTCCATCAGGCTACAGAGACATTCAGCAGAGAATTGCTTTTTATTTTCCCTCAGAATAACAATTGTTGCATTATRAGTTGCTTAAATATTCATTCAGGTTCAAGAAGTAGGAAAAGTTCCCAGAGTTAAAATAAAATCTGATGAGGCTCCTTTCATTTTTGTRGCAGGGTAATCAAAGATGTAGGGGGAAAAAAAAAAATCAACCACCTGACTGCTAAAGAAGGGCAGAGYCAACAGTTTGAACTGACACAGATCCACGGCTGAAAACAACAGAAATGGGGAAGTAATRAAAAATAATTATCTCTGACTTGCTCATGTTGTTGATTCATTTTCTAAAAATGCTGAAACAGTTAGGTGCCTACAATTTTCTTATTAATTATAGAATATTAAACTAAATGGTGTATTTTCTACTGTGCTGTGTTTCCACCATTATATTCACTGCTGAAACATACCTTTTCTTGAAGACTAAAGAGGCACGCTACATTTGGTATTTCAGGCTCGAGTCTCCCATTGCCTAATATCTTTTGTGGCCGTCCCCTTCAGCTGAGCCTGGTATTATTCAGATTCAGTAGCATTTTCAACCTGCTCTGCACTGATAAAAAAACTCCCCTCAAGAACCTGCACAAGATTCACCGAAAAGAGAATGAGAGTGCTTACGAACAAAAAAATTATTGTTCTGRTAGTAAAAAATCCAGGTCACACATTTAGAAATATTTCGTTCTTGGTGTACATAAGCAGTCTCTAACACTGAAATACWTTCAGGATGAAACCAATTTCTGTGCACATTGAGTTCTTTCTGGCAATTTTTTCCTGTGATACATTCCAGCTTGCACAAAATATATTTGCACATATAAGAAACACGATGAGTTACAGAGAGAATTCAAACCAGCCAYGTATGTCACACCCTTTCTCAGTTTTATCTCATCACAACTACTGACAAGATAAAAAATGCAATTCCAGAACAATACTAAGCACACCAGAACACCTGAAAGGAGAAGCAATCTACACAGTCATGGTGCCAACGAAGAAAATTACACTCTTGCTTATTCCTGTATGCTTTTTATTGTCTTTCTTTTTTTCTTCTTCTTTTCTCTTCCCCTGCCTCCAAAGCGCAAAGGTGAAGGGGAAGAGGAAGAAGTAAAACTGACCGCTAAGAAGAAAAAAAATATGTAAGCAGAATTAGCCACCAGGTTGAAAGGAATGGAAAATTTTCTCTTTCTTCCACTCACATTCTCTCACTYTTCTTCTTCCCTGAGTTTTCCTTTGTTCCCCTTTCCTCTTCACACAATCCAGCTTCAGTATACATCACTAACACTGTCAGCTCCCATTACCTCCCCTTTTGCCTCAGTAACACTTCCTCCATCAATTGTGGTCATGATGGCTCCTCCACACTCACTTTTCGTTCATATCACCTTTATTCCAGGAACAGAAGAACAGAGGATAGTCTCACCTAAGTGAGAAGGCATAGATTTAAACCAGGCTTGTTA
The DNA here is from genome assembly GCA_018881555.1 of Amblyornis subalaris. Classification (NCBI taxonomy): domain Eukaryota; kingdom Metazoa; phylum Chordata; class Aves; order Passeriformes; family Ptilonorhynchidae; genus Amblyornis; species Amblyornis subalaris. Next base: position 3,734,695 of record JACAXG010000007.1, on the reverse strand, counting down.
AAAACCAAAGCAAAACTAGCAGATAAACATCTTCATGTGATATTCTGAGAACCATTTAAAACAGTACCTCGTGCCATCTATGAGAGACAACAGATTAAATCATTGCTTTGCTTTAAATAATTTGAGGTTTGAATGGTCCTATTATCCTTAGCAATTAGGAAAGTTATAAACTAAAGAAATATAAAATGCATAGATCAATCAAAATGCAGTATGTAAACAAAGTGGGAGTACTTATGCTATAATTTACAGGGTATTCAAGACATTATAATGTTGACAATTCATTCAGATGGCAAGGAATGTAGCAAAATGTGAAAACGGCAAAACATCAATCAAGTCTCTTGAAAAGACTGCAACTGAATAAAGGGAAACCCATTAATTTAATCTCATTTGGCCATTTTTCTCCTCTCTGAAAGAAAACCACAGATCTACTCAATGACTTCACAGGACACAGCAGTTGAAAGAGGGAATTAACTAAAATAAGCCTMCCAGGGAACCTTTGAAACAGATGATTCTATTTGATTCCTTAATTTCTTCCAATTAAGCATATCACACCTCAATATCTGGAGATATTTTTAAAAACCTAGAATATTTAAAAAGGAAGATCAGATAGCAGTATTCTATTTTTAGACCAAAAATCAAAGACAGCCTTATTGATCCTGCCAAGTGTTTACACAAGCATCGTGTCAAGGCTAGAAACAGAGCCCATGTCTTTTTCCACAATATGAGCTAAAATGCATGCACTGSTGACATTTTTTTTTCATCTAACATYTTYACCATGAAATAATGTCTCCAAYACACTCCYAAAAAAGTATCTATATTAAGTTTGGAAATCAAAGATCGATCATTCAGGAAACAGGAGAACTGATGTCAGTTTCTCTACATTTTCAACTGTATTTTATAATTTTAAATGAATCTATGGTAGAAACGAAATTTGAAATTATTTCAGACTTCTTCATTCAAGCAAAAATATTGGGGGGGTTGTTTTGTTTTTTTTTTTTTTCTAGCTGGACAAAACTGGCACTCATTGTGAGTTTCTACACATTTTTACAGGGCAAGGTAAAAATTCACATGTTCTTTGTCTGTCCTCCTTGTCTTTAGTGGCTCGAATATTCATACACTCTTGCAGAAATGACGATGTTGAGTGAAAGCTTCTGCTGATCACTTCTTGCATATGCTAAGAAAACGGTGCATCTTATCAGCTGCATTGTGTCCAGGCAGCATAAGATGAAGTAGAAGGAATTTCAAGGTGAGAAAAAAAGCAAAAAAAAATTCCACACTGCTGTGGAAACATGAGCTAAATAGGTAGGTGCTGAGGGCTTTCATGGGAGTATGTGTGCTAAGATAAAGTTGTCTCTACAGTAAAATAGAACAGTCTGCACAGTAGCAAGTCTGGTTTGATCAATGACCCAACWTCTTACATCCTTTCACAGAASGAGAAGAACATATTCAGCACAAATAGGCAGAAAAAAAAGAGTCCTGTGTGTGTAATGATGCCTCTTCTCTGTTGGCCAAAAGTTGCATCTCTGATAACAAAATGGTAGCTGAACTCTGCATACAACAAGAGTTCATAAAAACCCTAAAGAATAGTTTATAAAACAGAACAGATATTTGTGTTCTGTCACTCCCTTTACCACTGCTAATGAAGTTTTTAATTCTGCTAGACTTGCAGTAATGAAGTTGTTCTGGGTAGCGAGAGGTAAGGAAGAAAAGCAAGTTTCAGTTCTGCTTTCCCTGTGCTTAGATTTAGAAAAGGACTTGGAAACCTGCATATCAGAAGGAATATACACCTTGCTTTGAAGGGACTGTGAGAAAAAGGCAGCCATGGCTTCTTATCTCTTGAACAAAGACAGGAGAGAAATGTTGAAAATGGAGGTAAGATACCAGTGTCTTGTTTCCTAGGAGAGTAAAGAGTGGAAAACTCAGGGAAAAAAAAGAAAAGGGAAAGACAGAGCGTAAAAAGGAGCAAAAAATCTGCAGAAATCAGCACTCTACCAGGAAACACCCTGAACATGTACATGGATTAAAGTRTTCTAGAGGTAGTTGGAGGCAGACAGGACTGTTTCCCTGTTAACTTTTTTATATCTCTCAACATAAAACAGACTGCACTGTAGAGAGAGAGATCTTCAGTTCTAATGCTGATGATATGTGGCACAGTTTGTCTGGTTTGTATAGGTTTCTTTGGTCTGGTTTGTATAGGTCAGCCAGGAATTTTCCTTAATTAGCATACCACACTTTGATATCAATTAAGCCTACCTGGATGATGGTCTTCTGGGAAACCACTAAAGAAACTTTGGCTTTGAAGTCACTGTCTTAAGCAGCATCGTTAACAGGATGTTACAAGCTTACAAGTAATTTTTGTCAATCAGGATAAAATTACTTTCTTAGTTTTTAATTATACCTCACTATTTTGGCATCATAATACTCTATGTAGTCTTTCACATGATTTTATTGATGTTTAAGCATGTAGTTATACGTGTGGAGCATCCCAAACACGAGTGTGCRACTCAATCAGCCTAATCAGAGCTCAATCCATTAGAAGGGAGATTTCTAAAGTCACAAACATTTTATCCAGCTAACTCTTTCTTTGCCTCCACTTTTYAGCTGTGAAATTGTACCCTGGAACTACAAAGATAACAGCTAATTACATCTCTATKGAGAGGTTTGGAAGAGTTTGGGAAAACTTGCTACCCTTTGGCATAATTTCTCATGGTTTTTGGGTGGCTGTGAGAGCTTTTTAAGGCATAAGGAATGTCTAAAATCTATGTATCAACAGAAACTGCTGCCAAATGAGGAATTTTTATTGATTTTCAAATATTGTTGCTAATAGAAGGGATAGCAGATGGCTGTTGCTGAAGGAAGAGAAATAACACAAAGGGTAGGCAAAACTAACTGAGCTTATCATGTGAAATTATATTCCTCCCCAATTCTGGACCTTTTTAATGCATCAACCAGATTGTTGGCCATTTCTGATGTGTGCCAGTGCAGAAAGAGTCCTGCAGAGGAGAGTCTGAGCAGAGTGGGCAAAACAAACATCATCAGCCATGAAATTACTACTCACTAATTCTGCAGAAAGTCAGAAATCATACTTTCTTTTATGAAATATCGAAAGAGATTATTTATTGTGACCACTTAACACACATTACTGAACTAGGTGCCATAATGTTCACTTATGTGAAAAGAAATTTCCAAATTATTTTCCTCAATAATAATAATAATAATAATAATAATAATAATAATATTCCTTATACTTAAGTTAAGTTTTTTCCATGGCATTTATTTTCTTATGAGTTCAAATGAGAACTGAGATTTTAGAAGTACGTAAGTTTAGAAAAATTCTATTGCCAGAGGAGCAGATGATACTGCTATAGTATTAGATGCACAGTAAGATACTTGCAGTGGTGTCTGTATAAAAGGTATTTCACTATTTTCTTGCAGTTACAGGGTTTCTTAAAATAAAACACCGACCTACCGTGGTTTTCAATGTTTTGTTCTCACTGAACTTCTTAAAAATTTGCAAGTACTTAAAATACTACAGGGGACTTAGCTGAACTGAATACAAAAGACACTGCCATTTAATTTCCTAGTYCTGCACCAACATTCAGTTCTGCCGCATTTTTATCATTTTTCTGTTGACTGGCACTTGGAAACACCCACTTCATTCCYAGCAGCTTCACTCACTGAATCATTTTCAATTGTGTTGAAGAAAAGTGCAGTGCAAGTGCATAGATGAAATATCTTATCTGACTACTGYGTGACTCTTTTTTTCCTGTTCTTTTTTTACGCCTTTTTTTTTTTTTATCCATTGCCTGCACTTCTGTCAGGTTCAGATGGAATGTTTCTTTAAGGAGAATGTGCAATCTCTTYCTAGTAATAATTGTGAAACCTGTGAGGTAATTTCACTATTGTTTGATTTCTCTTCTTATAACAACTCTTGGTGTGCCAACCTACATGCAAAAACGCTCATACAGTTTTCACTGTCTAAAGTCATACTTAACAGTAAACCACAAATGAAGTGATTGTCTGCAACAGATTTTAATAGCAAATGCGACATATGCCAAAGCCTCGACACACGCAATTATCTAAAATTGTTAAATTCAATGTTACTTTTCCATACTCAYAGCGCCAGAAATATGTTTGGATTTTTCTTGTCAGGTTTGTGTATATRTACAGCATGGGAGAATAAATGCATTCTCCATTTGGAAGAAAAAGCAAACAGGATTCCTCATCGATTAAGAAATTGGAATCCATTGGTAAAATCTGTTAATTTTGTACACCTATACAAGTGCTAAAGCTGTAATCTTGACATTCTCTTTGTACATACAGGTGACACATACATATATATATAAACAGWGGCAATAACAGAGGGTGGTTGGGCCGTGGAACAGGCTCCCCAGGGAAGTGGTCCCAGCACCAAGCCTGTCTTGAGTTCAAGAAGCATTTGGACAACGCTCTTGGGCACATGGTGTGACTCTCGGGGTGTCCTGTCAGAGCCAGGAGTTAGACTCAATGATCCTTCCAACACAGCATATCCTATGATTATATAGAAGCTAATTTTTTTTTTTTTTTCATTTTAAATAAGATGCTTTTAGAAATAAGAAGCCACAGGTATAAATATCCACATTTGGAAACAGAAGAGGTTCAGATTAGGTATTTGGAAAAAAAAAAAAAAAAAATCAATGATAGAGTGGTTAGAGATTGGAATAATTTGCCCAGGGAGGTGATGGAGTCACTTTGGTGGTGCTCAAGCAAAATCCAGATGGAGCACTTGGGGAYAGAGTTTTGGGGTGCCCAGTTGAGAGCTGGACTAGATGATTTTGAAGGTCTCTTGGTGATTCCGTGAGTTTTCATTCAAATGGAAGTGAAGGACAGCACGAGTGCTCTCATAGGACCAAAGGCTCAGGACACTCCCTAGGAAGAGTGGGCTTCAGGGAAAATTATTCTTCTTTCATTCTTTTGATCTTGACTAAGCTGGACTTGGTACAAGCACCATTGCTTTTTCCCTCAAAAGTGACATGACAATATCATCACYTTCCTACGTGAAATAAAGAGTAGCATTTATCTCATTTTGTGAAAAAAAATATTTACCTCTATCAGTTTTACAAACAATTTACTTGCAGGGCAATATCGTCTGAAAGTTATAAAAAATACTAACACAGATTTTAAAAGGAGTAATGAGATGGAAGGATTTTTTTTTTTTTCAATGGGTCCTGGTTACACTGAAAATCATAGAGGTGCTGAAAGGGCTTATAACGACACCATAAGCATTGGTGTCCTTTGCATAACACAATTGCAAATCAGTATTATTATAAACATGAATTCACAGATTTTAATGAATATATTATTTTATAAGCATTTTCTGTATTCTGTATTCYATACTGACTCACATCACATTCCATACTGTCACATCACTACTTATGTGACATCATATTGATTTTAATCTGAGTTTATTTCAGACTTTATATCATCATTTCAGAAATCATTATAAATAATGATTAGTTTGAGTGTGCAATATTTGTGCTTTATGATCATTAGAGTTAATGAGACTTGGAGTTATTTATTTCCTATTATCTTGCTTATTCTAGATGTTTCTGTCCTCAGGCAATCAAGAAAAAGAGGTATTTTTGTCCTCCGAGGGCATTGTTCCTGTAAAAAGGAAGCTGTCAGTGATGACATTGCAAACGTGCACAAAGCATCTATCACCGTGTCTGGGCCTATTTTTCAGAACTTAAAAGCAAAAAACATGCTTTCAGACCTGAAGACTGACTAACAGCTTTCCTCCTTTGTTTTCTCATTATGCTTGGATAACTATCAGCAGTATTCCTTATGAGTGAAAACAGAGACACGCTTGTTGAGCCTTTCCTGTGGGGCTTTCCCAGTAAATGGCGTTGGATATGTTGCATTCTGAGTGCTGAACAACAGCCAGTGTGGAAAGATTAAAAAAAAGAAATGAAAAAGATGCTTGCCATTTTCTTCTGATAGCAGTCAGAAGACTAGTAACTGCATCACACTAAGCTTCAGACTAATCTACATGTTTAAACCACAGAGACACTGTTTTATAGATTGCTTCTGCCAGGGAAAACCATCAGCAGGTGTGGAACAAATCCACATTTCAGAACTGCAATATTTTTAACTAGGTGACAGTAAAAGAGACGAAATAAATCTGTGTTTGTAATAACTGCTGTCCTCAAGTCTCTTCACCATAGTGACAAGTTTCTTGTGTATTATAAAACTTGGCCAGCCATTTCAAATATTTCTCTTTGGCAATTAACACACGTTCTTTTTCATCAAAGGTTAATTTAAAATGAGAAAAAAAACRTGAATAACAAATATCTGAAAGTCACTTGGGCATGGATTAATCCTAGCAATCAATTATATCTTTGGAGGTGCTCAATAACTCCTAAAGTAATAGCTCAAAGAAAATAAGGAATAACATGTTCGGACAGGCTGGAAAAGAATTGAAGACTTTACACACAAATAATCAAAATTGTCTCTTATTAACCAACCATCTGTATATCCATGCACGTGAGCAAAATACATCCCATGTGAACTGAACAAGATCAAGCAAAATATTATTTAAAAGAACACAAACCTGATTGTCATGATGCTCTCCACTTTTCCCTCTRAGTGCTGCAAAAGAAACTTTCATTTATTGGGTTTCAGTCTTGTCACTTCAGTACACACCCTCTTCCTGTACAACCTGTCTTCCCTCTTGCCTGAAGCCATTTCTGATATCTCAGCTTCTCTGAGACACCTGGAAGATATTGCCATACATTACAGCAAAACACTGTTAATTGATTTTTAAGTCTTTTTTTCTCAAGATACAAAAATTGTGTCGGATGGATACACTCTTGATCAAAGGAGCATTTTGATRTACCATATTTAGTTACTAGAGGTCACAGAAACTGAAGAATCTGAGCTATGAGCATTCAATGAAAGTAATAGTTTTCATTCTTTGGGTTTTTAACTCTCCCAACCTTTGCCATTGCTGAAAACCCTAAATCAATCTTTTTTCAACACGTTCATCTTGAGCAGTGTAAAAATAGTACGAAGAGTTCTGTGGCATCTCTGCTTGTGGGCAAACACTGGTCCCAACTAGTGTGCCCACAGATGCCCCAATGAAGTTTCCACGGGAAAATYCAATTGCATCCATTCCTCTGATTACGGATATTGCCATAGTCAATATTGTGGAYGTAGTTCATACACTACAATACTGAATCTGCCTTTCTAAGCCTTTTCCATACTAATAAATTCTYTTTTTTTGTTTTAAGATTAACAGCAGCATCTGACCAAAGCATACACTGTCAGTTTACATGGATGCCCCAGGAAATCGGGGAAAATTTATCGCTAATACATTTCTCACAAACATTTTATCTGCCTTTCCAATTACTGCGTTGCTTTCATAACACTGGCACTAGGGCTTCTTCTATCTACTATGAATATCATAGAGCAGGGAGCAGATATTAGTGGCATCAAAAACAATGAAAGTGAAATAATTTGCCATGTTTTAGAGCTGCATTATTATGTATAATAGACTTTTTAATAACACAAAATGAGACTGATTTAGGAATCTCTAGAATGATATCTAAGGAGGACTTCGAGAAGCCAGTAAAAACAAATGACAACTAATGTATCTTTCACGTTGGCTGTGGCAGAGATTTAGTACRTTGTCTGCAATGCTAAATACACATCATAAATCCCTCCAACAGAAGCRTTATTATATTCATCCATCTCTACCCTATGAGCCAATAATTTCTCCTTTCATAAGCTTTATTGTATAAAAAGGAACTCATTATATAAAATAAAATGTAGGCTACAGCCAGTGATCTTACATTAACCTAATGAGGACTTTATCTAAAGCAAGCATCCTGGACAGACCCTCTGGTTATGTCTTATAGTTAAAGACTATTTATTGAGTGACAGTGGGCAAGCTCTTTTGCAGAAGATAAAATGATACAGTGATCTTTATAAACCTGCATCAGCTGATCAGTTTTCTCCTTCAGTATAAGCTATTGTATACAGCTTATCAGTAATATGAAATGGAAAGGAAGCCCTCAACAGTTTGTACAGGAACACAGCCACAAGGAGGCATCATTTTACTGACTGAGACTATAAGAAATAACTTAAAGAGAAAAGAAAATTGTAAATAGAAATTTTACCCATTCTCCATCCTGCAGACACTGAGCAAACTACTAAGAGACAGAAGCACGCATCAGAACTAAGGCCACCTGCTTTCAGAGTATTACACAAGACACAAAAACGTGTGGATGCAATTTTTGAAGCAGGTGACCATCCACTGATGCAGTGTTGGCAGGTTGCTCACTGGTAAAGGCAGGGARGAAGAAGGCAGGAGCCTCAACAGTATGAAACAGACGTCTGGGTAAGGGAAGTTTCCACAGGGAAACTACAGGCAATGACCTATCACCATGATCACAGAGAGGCAAGTGAGTCAAGATATAGTTGAGAAATGGGCTCAGTAGTCTCTAAAAAACACACTGGAGTTTCAGGCAGAACCCATGAAGAATAGAGCAAGGTACTTTCTGCTTTTCATGTATTCAGAATATCTGAAAAATGAGATTTATACTATCTACCAGTTTCTTCCATTGAGTTCCTTAGGCTGGTGGGGCAGCTGGCAATGACAGCAAACATTGCTCCMTTGCTAACACAGCTGCTTTTGGTGATTTTCCAGAAGAATGCTGCACAACTGACTAGGCCTGCTTGACAAGATACACTTGTTTAGGATTTTAGAATCGAAAGTGAATGACCAGAAACATGTTTGCGGCCTTTTAATCTGATCCCAGAAAAAATGAAAAATTCTTTGCTTGTCTTTTGACTTTTTCCACTTCTGTTTCAGAGTTATAAATCACATGATTTACTGAGGGAGAGAGGCTTCTAATTTACTTTTAACTATGTTGTGTCTAAGAGATATTGGAAGGGAGGTTTGATGGCTGCACTGAAGAACATTTCTGATTGGTTAGTGCAGAGTTGTTTATTGAAAACCGAGTTAATGATGTTTTCAGCAGTGACAGTAAGGCTATTGCTTCATTTATTAAGGATATTATCTAACTTTCATACTAGATCACAAAGATAAGAAACAGTCCTATCTTTTTATCTATATGTTCTTAGCTTTGGGGATAAAGATGGTAATTCGGGATTCTTTTTCTAAACAAAATACAGAGACATTTGATCACCACAGTTTTTGAGGTCTAGAAACACATTACAGAACATTTTGTCTTCTTAAAAAGGGTCTCTGCATTTCTTTGCTATGAGTACTTATCCTGGTTCTGTCAGGCAAACTTTGACTGTCACACACTGCTCTGACTTTCTCCATATCTTTGGTGTCCTATCTCTTTCTCTTTTTTGGGGGGTGGATGGGTTGTGGGAAAGGATACCAAAACGTAATAATTGTTGTAATTATCTTAATTTTCCTACTCAGTTCTACAATAAAGAAAAGAAATATAGTAAAGCTTCTGGATGAGTTTAAGCCAATACTCTGTCTTTACATTCCTAACTCTTCTGCATCTTGCTTTATCCTACATTCCCTGAATAATGAAGGCTAGGGACAGATACTAAATATCCAAAGCACACTTATATCAAACACACATTATTGCTGTTTCCAGTAGCTAAACAAAACTGTAGTTCGCCTTCTCTCTGAAGAAAAGGAAGGAAGGAATATTAGATGCCAAATCTTTTATCTTCCACGACATGAACACATAAAAAAATTTCTATGTGTACAATTTGAATTTTTCATATAGGTAATCAATTCTAATTCAGGCAAGTAAAATTATCCATATTTATATCACATATCAACTGCACATCATCTTTTTTTGCTTGTCTTTTTATACATCTGTCTATATTACAGAGTAGTCTTATGGGAAACATCTTGGTGATCWTCTCCCCTTATGCCTGCACTTTTTATTAAACACACTTCATACAGAATTTTATTTTCCAAAAGGCTTCTTTCTCTTTGCATGGCTACAAAACTGTCATTAAAAGGTATATAAAAGGTTTCAATTGCTACAGTATCCAACTTTCGGTTGCTGTTCAATCTGACCTTCCCACTATTGTGCCAAAAAAATTTATTTCAACATTTGGAAAAATTTTTAGCTTTATAATCGACATGGTACCATTTTATTTGGCAATTACTTCCCTTGCATCTCTATCCATCTCCTTGCTATTTCTCAAATAAATTACAAAACAAAGCTAAAAACACAAAAGGACATTGCAATCTCCTGTGCCACAAATTACCAGTACTCTCACAAGAGAAGCTGGAGTACAAAATTGGTATTTAACAATTGCTGTCATATGTTCAAGGCACCAAWGCCACAAGACTTTCTAACAAGACCCAACTTTATTATATTTAAATGAATTTTAAAAAGGAGGAAAAAWATCTCATCTCCCAGAAGGAGAAAGATTGGAACTAAGAAGTGGAAGCGTTTGCTYAAATACAAAAGACAAAACCAAAAAAGCCTCCTGAAGTCCAAGYACGTTGATTATAAATAAACTGCACAGAAGTCAACAACATTAGTCCTAGTATGTGCTTACTACCTGCTCATTTGTCTCTCAAATCACCTCTTCCCTGGACTGCTTTCATGTCCTGCAGCTGTTTCTCAWTAAATAGGAGACAATGATTTCTGGGACAGGGATTCATTGTATTTTACCATTTCAAAAGTTACAGACACTGCACGCTCCCGATTCCTGACCACAGAAACCCAGGTGCTATTGCAATAGGTATCCCAGGGTTYTATGGAATAAGAAATTAAGTAAGCAGTGCAAACCAAAACCTCACATTCAGAAGGACCTGCATTTCCAGGTATCTCACTGGTTACAAAGCACACTGGAGGAATCAAACACTTGCAATAAAAATCACGTTAAGTTTTCTCACGATGTCTGTGCTCAGGATAGGATTAGTCTCACCTAACTATAGGCATGTGCAGTACAGATACCTGCATCTGAAACTCAGCTTCTTTGGCATTCAATAGAAAAAGACCAATATTTCCATCAATTCATCTATTTCTAGCAGATGTCTTGGCTAAGTTGTGCCCTAAAAGTGCCTGTGTCTTTCCACTCACTGTAAGGAAAGCACAGAATTTTTATCCCAGGCATTGGTGTCTATATGGACACTTCTATTCACTACAATGAATTCTTATCCAGAAAGGCTAATTTCTCAAGGATTTATCAGCTGTTTGTAGATCATTTATAACCAGCAAGAAAGAATTATCACAGCATGACCACATTATCTGAACAGGGAAACTACAAAGTATTCCTATATATCCACTAAAGAAGAAACTAAATAGTGACCTTTCTGCAATGACCTGCATGTGAAAGATTTGTTTACTTAAATGCTTTCAATCAAAGAATTGTATCTAAGTGGTAAATTTTTCATGATTGGGCAACAAGCAGGATGATTTGCTTAAATATGGAGTTCATCAGAACGTGTAAAAGCACTTTTACAATCTGCTTTTCACAACTTTCCTGTGAAAAGGAGATTATGAAAGTTTTTCAGATAGGTGCATTTAACTACTGATATATGAAGTGTAAAGCCTGGGCAAGTTTTCTGTAAAGCTAAGTAAGCACCAATTTTCCCTTCTGTCCTGGTCCTTGACACTGGCTTTCTGGAAATGATACTTAACAGAATCTCCCCTCCCAGTCAAAAAACAAAAGGAAAGAAAGGATAAATGCCTACCTTTTCCCTTTTTAGTTGAATGTACTTTCACCGATTTTTAAAAATTAACTTTACCAAATTCACATGCTTTAAATATTCTCTCAATCTGATTCATAAAGGATGAGCTAATTCACTGAAACTCCATGATCAAAGTGCTAAACCCCATGGTGAAACTACACTGTGCTGCARGAGCTCTTCCACTCAAATACGAAATATACTCTCCCTTCTTTCACATTTGAATGGTATCAGGAAGGAACGAGTTGTCTGCTTGATTTCAGTTCAAAAGTCATTCTTCAAAGTGCTCTGATTTTTTCCCTTTCACACTCTCATATTTTTTCCACCTATTCAGAGTGCATTTGGACTGGGTCATTAGAATAGGTTATGTTGTCAAAGCATCACCCAGTCACGCTAAAGGATGTTGGGTTCTTCACACCAAATCCTTTCTAGTGAAATACTATTTAAAACAAAAATGTAAAATTTTTTATATTCCTGACTGCATCTGGCAAAACAGAGTTAGAATATATTATCACATACYGTAATGTCAAGCTATTGCATAGTCACTTTGTATTTCACCTGTGCTGAGMATTTGCAAATGTGGCATAAAAGGGGACAGTTCACAGGTTGCACTGGGTCCCTGCATACAAGTTTGACCTCCCTCTGAAAACACAAACTACAGTATTTTTTCTTGTCAGTAACAAGAAGGAACTCCAGGGGATTYTCAGGAGCTTTTTTTGTTGTTGCTAATTTACCTTTTTCATTCTCAAACATTTATGAGTGAAGTTGTTTTATAAAAATATAAATAAGTATTATCCTTCATCATCACCACTTTATTTTTGGAATGCTCAAGATACCGACTACCTTTTTTTGCACCTTGGGAGGTTTACAGATATTCTTTTTGCAACTTGAATTCATGCAATCTCCCAAAAGAAGAAAAAAGAGGAGAAGAKGAGAAAGAAAATGAAAAAGGAGAAAAGGAAAAGTTATTCTAGAATATCCTACTGGTTTAGGTATAAGTGTTTCGGTGAAATTAACATAATTTATAAATGTAATATTTTTTCCTCTCGTCAAAAGGAGAGTGTTTTTCACTTGTGATGGAGACAGGGAAAAGACCCACAAATTCTGTAGCATCATTTCTGCCTGTATCTTCACATGACTTCAGGATTTGGACTGAGAATAATTCAAATAGTGAAGCACTACACTGAGGATTAGTATAAAGAATACAACATATCTGAAAAATGCAACTGTCCATCACAAGAGTAGAAGCCAGTGGGAAAGATTCAAAGTGGCCACAGGGCTGTAGTTTCAGATGTGGTGGGAGGTTTTTTGATAGTCATGGTATTTGAATCAAGTTATTCAATCATTAACAGCCTCTGAAATTTATCTGTACTGCAAGGTGAACATGAAGTATTTAGACCCATTTTTCCCTTTCCTTGCACTTACAGGGATGTCGATGAAACTGTCATGATAAACAATATGACTAAAAGAGGCAAAACAYCAGGTTTTGAGGGATTTGCAAGGCCAGCTTTAGCAAAAACCAGGGCATTCCCTGTGAAAAGCTTYGCAGCGGAGATAAAACACCATTTTGTAATGAGAAATTTGAGGGGTTTACTGAGCTTTACTGACATCTGGGAGAAAACCTTTTAGAATAGSTGTTAAAATGTCCTTGTCCCAAGTACATAGGTTAGGAATGAAGAAATAAAAAGGTCTGTTCAACAGTTGGAGGGAATGAAAGTTTTCTAATTCTGCGTTTCACTTATTCAATTAATAGTGTATTGTAATTCATCTTTCATAGCAGAGATACAGCCACCCATTTAATTTAACACGGGCTTTGAATGCACTTTATAATTGCATAATTTATCAACACTTAGCTTTTTGAATAATAAAGCCAGCTGATTGGTTTTAGTAGAACATCGATTATATGTCGCTCCCAATACCTYGTTTTTGAGAAATGTTGTCTTCTATTCCAAAGCATTAGCACGTCTTTGATTTTATGATCATTTCTTTGGCAAGATCAATGAACCTGGGGAAGCCTACAAAATATGAGTACTTAAGGAGAGTCCACCTTTAACCATTTTGCAAGACTTAATCATCTCTGCAAAACAAGCAGCTTTCTGTGCCAAGAGTAACACGTATTTCCKGCATGGTAGTGCATGGGCAGCTGTCTTCACAAGGGTTTTCAGAATGATTTCTGTTACTATTTCAGCTGATGCTAAGTATCTGTGTTTACTTACAATTCTGTGGAATATCATGAAACACACCTCAAAAATAAGGACAAGAAATTTGGGTTATGTGATTCCCACTGAAAACTAGAGAAGGAGGTGTCAGAGTTCTTTATATGATCCTTTATTTACATCATAGGGCTCAGCTAAAAACCAACAAGGTACTTCTCATTTTGTGCATTATGCTTACTGAAGAATTTTTTTTTCTAACATTCAGTCATGTGACCTGAGTGTCAGGGATCCCCAAACCTGCATGATTTTAATTTTCAGAGTAGCAGCTTGTGTTAGGAGGACTTATGGGAAATTCTGTAAGATTTATACCAGAGTACTGGAGACTTCTCTCGCAGTTACCCACCTCTGTTTTGGGACTGCAGCAGTGAAATCATGCAATGAACAGGAAGGTGTTTGCCAGCCAAACTGAGTTCCAGACTAATTATAACCACCTGCTACATGGGAACATTGCTCAGGTACTAAGAGAGGTGAAAAAATGTGCTGTCTTTTTGAAAGCAATCAGCAATAATGCGATTTTACTTGCTGCTGGCTTGTACTAATACATTGACAAGCAAGTTTTTGGGGATTTTTTTTTTTTTTTTTTTTTTTGAGAGAAAAAGAAAACTCATACTGCTCACATAAGAGAGAAAAATCCTTAAGAAAATCAATGCAATAAATTAAATTAATGCCAATGAAGGAAAGATTTTGCACCAGAAAAGGAAAAAAGAAAGAAATAAAGAAAAAAAAAGGATAAGAATGCAAACTAGCAGCACACAGAAATAAAAAAATTTTCCTGACACAACAGTGCGCAAGCTCAACTTCTTTAAATCAWGTAGCAAGCCTTTTATTTTATGTCTCTGATGCTGAGGGCCAAGCTTTTTCACTGATACACTGSATGTCCATTCCAGTATTTAGCTGCTGCATTATTTCACCCCAGAGCTGTTAAAAGCATGTAGACATCTGTGCTGTCCTGCAGATAGAGGAACCTCGGCAGATTTCCAGAATAATTAGAAACTAAAAATGAAATTTGGAGAAAGAAGCATGAGCACTGCAACTATTCCAGTTGGGTCAAGCCTATTACTGAATGTTGGACTGTACAACAAAACAGGTTGTACAGTCATACGTTTCATTATTCCATGAAAGCAGAAAGTGGAAGTGTGTTAAACAAACCATACATAAATTGGGTTCAGTGAGCAGGTTGTATGCACCAGAGTTTGCCAGCTGTCGGTCAGACAGTCAGGTTACACCAAACAAATCCGTCTTGGTCTGCAAGGTACTGCTCCTGCCATTTACTCAGCGGGATCCCTCTCTGCTTCACTGAAACTGTCTCCTAAGTCCACAGTGAGAAGTGACCCTGAAAAAAGCTCTCACAAAAAGATGATCCAAGTATCAAGCGAAGCTGAGGCATTTCAAGAAAGCCCCGGGGCGTCAAATTAAGCAATGTATTTGGAATTTCAAGACTAGCTTTCACTGTGATGCCCTGTAAAATAGTAGAGATTTCACAACAAAGCCACAAAAGTGTTGATATATCTGAAGGGTGTATATGCAGACATTATGCTCTTATGCATCTATTTTTTTCCTCTCCTTTTTCACTGGGATGTGTGAGTTCAAAACAAACAATTACACTAACCAAAGAACAAGTGCATGGAGCACATTAAAATCTCCATATTTTATAATATTTGAAGAGTACAGAATTTTTTAACAAAGAACACAAGAAATATCCCTTTAAAATAGCAGAAGCAGTAGAAGAGTCTGTTTAGGACTAGCACACATTCTCAGCCACATTCTGTGGTACATTTCCCTTGTATTTTCCTGGTATCCACAGCTGTTGTATTTGGGATGTTACATGGTTTGTATACACCTACTGACCTTAATATCTGCTGATCATGAATTTGCAAAATTCCTTGTTGAACCTCCTCATTCATCTGCTTTAAAGTTTACTGACCATAAATATGTATCTCTCAGAATAATATGGTATATATCACTTTTAAAAACGGTATTTAATTCTACAACTGAAGATCAAGCTGTGTTTTAAAGAACTTCTTTATGGGTAGTGAGAAATGAAGTATTACCCCACCCATGTATTAAGAAATTCAAAGCTAGAAAGGAAGGGTGAGGTCCTTTTTAAGCATTCATAATCTCTGGGAAATAAATTTTAAAATGTAAATGGCCATTCCATTCCAGGTTCTTCTGGTTTAATTTAGTGGGTTTTTTTCAGATTAATTTTAATACATTCATTCAAACAGATTTTACTCCAGTCACTTTGTACCAAAAATGGGTACGTCTGTGTTTGATTTTTGATGAAGAGAAAGTTGTTAGCTATTTTTCATAGAGGGCTGTGACTAATTTTATATTATAGCCTTGGCTAATAGATAATTAAGTGTTTCACTCAAATTAGCTCTAAGACAGCTAGAGGCAAAGTGGGAGGAAGCAAAAAGTTGGATTTTGCCACAAATTTTGTACTACCAGCTGCTGAACACCTCTGTGAAGCAGCTGATAGGAAAAGCTATACTGGACAAGCACAACCTATGTTTGCATTTTGTAAAGAGCAGTCTCAGAAGCTTAATTAAAAAAAGAAGAGAAGCTTAATTAAAAAAAAAAAAGACAAGCGGAGAAGGAGGATCTTCCATAGAGATCATTGAAGCTGTACACATTTCAAAACAAATTTCCTGGATCAGGAACTTCTTCAGGCTTTACCCTCTCCTCCGTTACTATTGTGACTTTAATAATAGTCATATTATTCAATATGAATATCAGCAGAATTAAGTAGTGAAGATCAGCAGAATTATGGACACTGCTTACGTGTGTTCTGCTGCAGAAACTGTTCCCTTTCGCCAAGCACCCACCTTTGCAGGATCTCCTTTGGTGTCCCCAGGTAAACTAACATCACAAGGGGTGAGTTATCTCTAAGAGCAACTCTTAAGCCACCTAAACAAAGAAGRATGGGAAGACACCACACCAGCACAAGGTCTCAACAATATGGCACTCAATGGCATCAGCTCTTGTAATATACCAGAGTCCCCATTTGCATAGAATTATTAATATTTGAAATATTTATTCTTCAACTACCACTTGAAAAAGAGCACCACCYATCTATCATCACGATTGCTTTAAAGCAGTGGT
This sequence comes from Amblyornis subalaris, assembly GCA_018881555.1. Classification (NCBI taxonomy): domain Eukaryota; kingdom Metazoa; phylum Chordata; class Aves; order Passeriformes; family Ptilonorhynchidae; genus Amblyornis; species Amblyornis subalaris. The sequence continues at coordinate 3,717,700 of JACAXG010000007.1, read as the reverse complement.
CTCAAAACGTTATGATGGCACATTAGAGCAGSCAGCCCAGAAAGAATCATCTACATTTTTCTTCTATTTATCCAATAAATAAAAGCTTCTTACCGGAGCTGAAGGATATACTGTCCCTTTTGTCTCATTTCTGCTATTTAGATCAAGGATACTGCAACTTTGTTTTTATATTATATTGACATGAGCATGACAAGTTCAGCTGAATTTAGAAAGTTAGTCAGATATATAATTTCATATTTATGCAGCAGATTATATATTGTCCTTATTTATCATGCATTTTCTGTCATGGCCTAGTAGCTTCTTCACTAATTCTTTRCTGGTCTTCTGCAACTCAAATTTTTTTTCTTATAACATCTAAAGAGAAAGTATGATTACTTACCTAGTAAATGATGTCCTTCACTCAGTTTTGGCAACGTGGCAATTTCTGCCTGCTCAAGAARGTAGCAATAACGCAGATAGGTGGAAGCCTCTCCTCCAGAATAGGTGTTGCTCCAGGTACAGAATTTGCAAAACCTCAGGGTTTTGAAGTTAGTATATTATGGAAATTGGTCTAAAGTTTCTGTGTGTTCAAGGTCAGAGCCACGTCTGCATTTAACCAGCAAAATGTTCTCTGAGTCCGTTTTTGCTTTCCATATCTTAATTTGCAGTCCAGCAAGGACATCAATGTGCAAATGCCTSCTTGTCAACTCTGTTCATATGTATCTCTCTTCTACCTTATCCTGTGTTGGATATTYATAGAGCCAGAAATTTTCTATCAGAAATATCTCAAAACTTGCAGCAATGTCATTATTCACTGCATGCAACGTTAATGCTACAGGGAATAAAGTGTTTATCTTTGAATTGTACATTGTAAAAGACAGAATAAGACATCTCAACTGTCTAATGTATGTGTCCAACTTCGGTATTGTGACCACTTATTGCCACTGATCCTGTAGGGTGTGGCCTGAAGGGTCTTTAATCAGGAAACATAGTCTGCTAGCAAGTCCACTGAAGTCACCAGAGGGTGAGTTCTGACCACAGTCATACTTTCTACTCAGATATAATTATAACACAAAATCAAACAAAAAAGATTCTGTTAATGAGTCTATGATTCTATAATATGAAAGCAACACTAAAGAATGAATTTCCATTGTTCATGTAGTGATGAATGCAATAAAAGCTCTGATTGTTCCTGACGGACAAATCAGATAATATTCCCATCRGTGTTTAATTAAAAGCTTATACAACTTATTGCTGAGATTTCTTGAAGAGCTCAATATAAAAATATTTCATATTTTCAATTTTTTAAGTTAAAACAATCTAAAATGTATTTCTAAAATATTGCAGTAGCTGTTGTCAAGCCACTGTGGTGTTTCATTCCTTCTTGAATTTAACTCAYCTTATCCTATGCACAAAAAGAACTGAGCTGCTAAAACACCCCTTATAATAAAAAATCCTTCAGTCCTACTCCTGGACTTATGCACAGATTGAGAAAAACAGGCCCTATACACTCCCAGCATGGTCAGTCAGAGAATATTGCTGTCAGAAAAAAGGGAGGACAGAAACTAGCATGGCAAAAAAAAAGACCATGTGAAATCACAGATGTGCCTGAAAAAAGCAGTTTCTGAAACACCCTGTCCTTGCTTGAATCAGCAAAGATGATGTTGTCAAAAGAAAATACCTGCCTCTGTTAAAYGTACATACTTTCCTGAAAGCAAATGAGCATAAATCATCACTAAGAAATTAAACCTCTTCAATGAATTTAAAATTGTATATATATAAAAAAAGAACCTACATTTAGGATATCGTTATTTATTAATAACTATATGAAATCCTCYGGTCCTGCATGATGGACACTGAAATGGCTAATTTTAGTCATTTTCTGAAAGTAGCAGAAATGTCTTGTATCAGTGGTAATTCCTCAGCTGAGCTTTGTTCTGCAATACCTAGGAAATCTGAACAGGCCTGGTGAGCACCATTAACATAATTTAGTCATCACTGATAAACTCCCGGGTTTTAATGCATTTTAATTATTTCTTTAAATTATTTAACCTATTTTAAAGCAATTTTAGAATAAACTCAAATTCAGTTATGACATTAATCACTATTTGCTTCACTATTCAGCTTAAAATATTATTTGTGTATAGTAGTAACCATKATGTTAAAYATTCAGAATCAYGGTGTCAGGCTTAAGAACTGTTATYATGCCACTGAGAAAAGTGATTTTTAGGGAAAAAAAATCACCATGTTTTTAGGAGCTTAACCTAATTTCACACGCTAAAAGGTTATCCCATGTTTTAATTTACTTTAATATTTTTAAGAAAAACTCATCATATAAAATAGAATAGTCCCGGTTGGAAGGGATCTGAATGGATCATCACGTCCACCTGACTGGTTTGGGCCAGTGACCATCTCTCAAGGAGTCTGTTCCAGTGTGAAAAGAAATCCTTCCAAATGTCCAGGATAAAATTTCCCTTGTGTGGCTTCGATTTGTTCCCACACATCCCACAACTGGATCCCAGGGAAAAGAGGTGATCACCGGTCCATGTCACCTCCTCAGGAAGCTGCAAAGAGCAATGAGGTCGTCCTCAATGAGGACAGAGTATCCTAAATCATTCCTCACAGGACATTTCTCCCAGTCCTTTCACCAGCTTTGTTGCCCTCTTCTAGGTACATTCAAACACCTCAATTTACTCATATGCTACTTTTAAGTATATTTTGTCAACCATTCTCTTCAGTCTTCCCATTTTACTTGACTGTGCCCCAAATCCCACAGAATTAGCGAGACGAGAAAAAAAAAAATCAACAGATTAGTCTGCCCTTTGCRGCTGGAAAATAAATGGATTATGAGTGAGAAATAAATTGCTCCTGCAGGAAATTAGGAGTCATATTAGTAGGAGTATTACAGGTAATATATTTCTGCAACTCAGGACTTTTAATCCTACCTAGATGACTGTGCTTAAGCTGGGTAGTGCATTTCAGAAAAAAAAATAAGGGACAAGCCACAAACAAGCATCTTCAGAAATACAATAGAACATTTAGAAGCTGTTTGGCTTTTACCAACATAYGAATAAACACAGAAAGATTTGGTCTAGAGGAACACACCATCAAAGGAGCACCCACMAAAATCTTCCACCATTAAAAGCCTATTATAAAAACTTCAATCTAAGTGTTCTCCATGGCCCCTGGAGAAAAAGAAAAATGCATTATATGTACAATTAAAAAAACTCTTGGTATGACATTAGGAATACACTGAGGAGGTAACAGAGTTAGGCGTTACAGCAAGCCATCCTTATTTAAAGGTGTGAAGAACAGACTGGACACATTGGTGTTAGGGATAGGGTTGCTCTTAAAAATTAGATTATGTTTAACACTTTTGCAGAGTGGGATGCACAACTCTTACTGCTYTATATTTCAATGATTTGTTATGACTGTAACAAAAGTTTAAAAAAAAAATGGTGCAAAAAATTACCACAATCCTGGATTTGTTTTCAATTTTTGAAATGTGTACTTCATCTTTCAACTGCTAGAGTAGGAAAAATGGTAGTATTTAATTTCTCTGAAATCTGCACAAGTTGACAAAATTATTTTGAAATAATCTTCTGTTTTTCCATGTCACCAAATCACATGTTGTTATAGCACAGAGAGTGTCTTGGGGACAGAGTACAGTTTGCTATAGTAACCATTGTTCACACTTTTAAAAAATTGTATTTTTTCTTACACTTCTTTGTTTTTATCAGAGAAGTGTAAAATGCCTCTGAAATGTAACCAGTGAATTACCCATATTTGTTTTAATACAACTCTTAAGAATTCCTTTAATTAATGTTTTTGTAACCTATCTGCACACATTYACAAAAGATCCTTCTTCTCCTTGATCAAAGTATTGAACTCCCATTAATACTAACAGCAACATTTAAAAAGCTTTCTGTTATGTTTTACTAGAACTCTGGGTGTTATTCTATAAATGTCGAGCCCAAGATTAGCTCAGACTGAAAAGCCAYATAATGTTCACGTTCTGAACATTCAGATATAATAAACAGAGAAAGGATCACAGGGAATTTAAGGGAAATTGCCTGAAATCAGATGTTAGCTTCATTAAAGATTACTGGCACAACAAGCCAAATACAAAGGGCATTGACTCACATACTCAGCCRGGCGTGAAGAAACACACCTCGGTGAAAAAAAGCACAAGTGCTTTCCCTCATGTTTTCTGTTACACCATTGAAATATCAGCTGCAATAAAATGCTACAGTACTAAGAAAGGATAACACAGAATCTCAGATGGGATCAGATTGGAAGGGACCTAGTCCACCCCCACTGCTCAAATCAGGGCCACCTCAAGCAGGCTTGCTAAGGATCACATCCAGGGAAGTTTTAAGTCTTCAAGGAAGGAAACTCCTCGCCCAGCCTGGGAATGTTGCTTCAGTGTTTTACCACCCTCACAGGAAATTTTTTATCTCAGGTTTAACTTGTTGTAATATTTCAGTGTGTGGACTTTGCCCCTTTTTGTCCTGTCACTGGATACCACTCCTCTAACTCCACCCTTTTAGCACTTGTTAGGAAAATTAAGTAGATGTGATGCTGCATGCACAAGCATTTATTTACAGCATGAGAAAGAGTCGAGTATATTAACCTAGAAAGTTATCTTYATCATATTTATATATCTGAGTCAAAACACTCACATGATATAAATAGAGAACACTGCTAGGCTGAGGCGAGCAAACAGTATCATCATTCCCATTCACAGTGAGTACATAAGGCAAGCACATTAAGGGATCTATTCAGTAAGATCTTGACAAATTAATGGCATGAATTTCAACCATGAGCAACCAGAGAATTTGATTAGACTCCTCATATATTTTGCTTCCTAGTTAATATTATCATAATCAAGCTTAAAGCGGTTGCATCTACTGAGCTTTAATAATTTCTCTGAGATATATAAACGTGGGCAAAATACACTGCAGTTAGAATTTTTAATTCCATACATTGCTGRAGTGAATCCATATCACAATACCAGGATTTGTATTATTTCACAGACACTTCAGAACTATCAACCTGCCTTCATGAAAAAACTTTAAGATCTGTATTTCGCTAATGCATAAAAATACCATTTGTATTCTAAGCATGGACTTTGACCAGAAACACAAAAAGAGCTGTCTCCAGATGCCAGCTGGGACAATCAGGAACCACTAGCAGCCTGTGGAGACTTCAATCATTGAAGCAATTGAGAGGTTAGTTGGATCCTAATTTTTTCTGAAGCTAGAATAAATTTCTGTAGTTTAAAATGAAAAAGCTAGTATTTTTAAAAAGAAAAAACAACCTAGACAGAATTAGGAAATTGTTCATTTTTATCCAGAAATCATTCATAATGAATAGGATAACATCAGACTGGTGACCTGTCATTAGTAGGGTTCCACAGAGCTCCATCTTAGTCCCTTTGCTCTTCAACATCTGCATAAATGACCTGGACAAAGGACTGAAAGGGATACTAAGAAAGTTCACAGGTGATACAAAATTGGGAGGAGCTGCTGACTCCCTCGAAGGCAGAGAGACCTCAGCTAATGAGACTACTGGACAATCATCAACCAAACGAATTTCAAAAAGGAAAAGTGCCAGATTCGGCACCTGGGATTGGGCAACCCTGGATGTACAATAAAGACTGGGGAATGAGAGGCAGGAAAGCAGTGCTGCTAAAAGGGGCCTGGGGGTCCTGGTCCATGGCAAGTTGAACATGAGTCAGCAGTGCCCTGGCAGCCAGGAGGGCCAACCCTGTCCTGGAGGGCATCAGGCACAGCATGGCCAGCCAGGCCAGGGAGGGGATTGTCCCGCTCTGCTCTGCACTGGGGCGGCCTCACCTTGAACATTGTGAGCAGTTTTGGTCACTGTAATATAAGAAATATATTAAATGTCCAAAAAAGGTCAATGAAGATTGTGAAGGGCCTTGAGGGGAAGGGGTCTGAGGAGCACTTGATGCCATTTGGTCTGTTCAGCCTGTAGAAGAGGAGACTGAGAGGGAAACCTCATCACAGTCTACAATTTCCTTGGGCAGGGAGGAGGATGGGCAGACTCCYCTGTGGTGACCAGTGACAGGATCTGAGGGAACAGCCTGAAACTGTGTCGGAGAGGTTTAAGTTAGACATTAAAAAAGATTCTTCACTCAGAGGGTGGTCGGGCAGTTGAACAGGCTCCCCAGGGTCATGGCACCAAGCCTGACAGAGCTCAAGAAGCGTTTGGACAATACTCTTGCGCACACAGGTGTCATTATCGGGGATGGTCCTATGCCCTGACCACTTCCCTGGTGTCAGAGACTGGAGAAGGTGTTTTGGGACATCTTAGGGAACTTGCAGTGTGTGGAAGGGGGCGGATCAGGCCCCGCTTTGATGGAGCAGTGCCCTGCCCCCCGCCCAGCCCTGCAGTGCCTGTCAATKCAGGGACACTGGGGCAGCCCTCAGTGTCACCTTCCCCAACCGTGTTTGGCCAAGAGAAAGGAAGTCCCACCTGGGAGGAAGGCCTGGGAGAAGGGCCAAGGTTTTAAGAAGCCTCACCACAAGGCTGGGCCCTCTTGCTCACCATACCTTTCTCCTGGAGCATGACATCGCTGGAACCCAGGAGCTGGTAGTTCTGTTTTTCTGTATCTTGCCTAACTTTTGGTTTTCCTCCCTTTCTTCTTCCTTTTCTAACCCTCTTCTCACGGAACATAACATCAAATGGGTTATAAGGTTTTCTGCGTTTAATGGGCTAAGTCTATGCTGGGGTAGGTGATGTTATGTACCATTTACTCTTTTGCCAATGTTCCTCAATTTTCCAGTTTGCCAGTAAACTTTTGTCTATTTTTTACCTCTTGAGAATATTTARTTGAATTTTGTCCTTTTTGCCTTCCCAGAGCAAAGTAACATTAGTTTAGCCCAAGGTTTTAGTGACCAGGGTGTAATAGCTGTGGAGCCTGTTCCAGTGCCCAACCACCCTCTGAGTGAAAAACCTTCTCCTGATATCCAACCTAAACGTCCCCTGACTCAGCTTCATACCTTTCACTTGAGTCCTGTCACGGGTCATGAGTGAAGAGATCAGTACCTGCCCCTCCTCTTCTCATGAGGATGTTGAAGTCCGCAATGAGGTCTCCCCTCAGTTTCCTCCAGGCTGAACACAAATCTCAGCCACTCCTCCTAAGGCTTTCCCTCCAGATCCTTCACTATCCTCGTGTTTCTCCTTTGGAAAGTCTCTAATCACTTAATATCTTTTTAATATTGTGTTTCCAAAACTGGACACAGTACTCAAGGTGAGCCTGCACCAGTGCAGTGTAGAGCAGGACAATGAGATGCGAATAAAACTTGATTGAGTCATATATACAAAGGAATACATTAAAYGTAAGACCTTGAAAATAAAAACTAGAAGTCTGACCATTATGAAAAGAACAGAACTTTTTCTTACTTCTGAAGAATAATGCGCTTTCATAACTATCACAAACAACCTCATCGAGGTACTTATTTCTCTAACTGATGTTCTTGACACTGCTACTGCATTCATCCCTGAGCCTCGAGTTTTTTCAGCTTCCAGCTCAGTTTTGTGCTCTTATCCCAGTTAAAACAAAAAGGAACATCCAAGAATTGCTCCCAAACAAAAGCTGCCAGGAAAAGAAATCTGGCYGGCCTTTACTTCCTCTGGGCAGCCTCTCACCTGCACCTGAAACACTGGGGCTACGTGCTTTCTTTCCTAGGAAAAGGAACTGTCATTCTCTTCTAGTAGCCCACTGTCAAAATTTGGATTCCAGCTTGAAAAATCAATACATCCAAAGATCACTCCCAGAMAAAAGATGCCAGGACAGACTCCTGTAGGAAGGAAAGCAYGTAGCCTCAGTGTTTCAGGTGCAGGTGAGAGGCGCAAATGTGATTTCAAAAGAAACACGCTTGCAACTATGAAATACACARGACTTGAAGAAGCAGTTCAACTTTTTTTACAAAGTCATTAGAGTTCCTTCAAGCCTTTTTCAGCCGAACCATCTCCCATTAAAAGTATGTGTCCTGTCAGAGGTTACCGATACACTGTGGAAGAATCGCGGCGACTTTCCTCTCCTGAGACCAGCAGTATGCTGAATGACCCCAGAGGACAGGAGATTCTTTACCACTGCAGCTGAAGCACTCCACGTATGCACAGCAGACATAAAAATAAATGGCACAAGGAATCTGTTCCGCATCCAACAGCAGTTACTGYGATGAAAGAAAAACAGTAGTGTTAAGTACTTTAAAGTAAATGACTTTTCCTTCTGTCTYGGACAAACCCAGGCATACAAGAACAGATAAGCTCTTAAGGTATTTCAGTTTGTACTTTAAATAACTGAGTTTAGAGTTTGTCAGTGTTAAGGTCCGGTTGTTAAAATTGCTAGAAATGCCTTTGCCCGAATTAAGGTGCAAATGAGACCATATGCCAAAGTCAGGAGTATGGGTTTTCTTTAACAGTAAATAGGACACAGAGAGAGAAAGGAAGAGAAAGTTTTGCCATAGTGGGCAAAACTCCTTCCTAACCGTGGTCAAGCCATTAAGCATCACATTTCAGTCTTTGACAGTGAGTTATACAGGTCAACAGCTTAATAATATACTTGACAAACAGAACAACAATCTCCGCAAATTCATAAGGACATAATTATAGATGTGCCAAGAGGAGTAATAGCAAAATTATGAATCAAATTCRTATCAAGTATTCATCTTGTTTAAATTCTCTTTTCAATTTTCCAAATCACCAGATTAAAGAACCACAAAAAGAAAATTAGTGATGAGAAAAAKCTTATTAGATCATATTATACTTGTCCCTGGCAATACAAAATTGCTCTCTGCAGCAGGTATCTCAGTGCTTAGTTCTGAATKACCAAAGAGAAAGATGTTACTGATCTGCTGTGAAAGAAAAATACTTTAATTGAAATAAAAGAAAGAGTTGTGATTTTATATTTCATCTAATGTTTCCTTTGCTCAATTTAATCCTATCTTTCACATCTCCTCTGACCTTCCAAAGTATTTATGTCTTGCTTTTGACTGGCTTTTATCTTAAGTAAATAGTTTTTATCCTACCTTCTTACCAGGTRAAATAATTGAATAATTAATCATGTAGACTCTTTTGGGGTGTCTTTTATTTTTTAGGCACAGATGGATCTGTAATAAGTATAATGGCAAAACCAATTTTTTGTCTGTTATCATAACACTTTACTAGGGGACATATTATCAATTTGGCATTGATACCTACCAATATCTATGAGAATTATAATATAGGAATTTGCATTAGACTTTTTTGTGATCACATCACAGTGGTAATTCAGAGTCATCTTCATCCAACCCTTTATTTTTCTAAGCTACTGATTGCATTCAGTCAAGCCCACAGAATGTTATCTGATCTTCCTTCAAGTTATTATTTTTTCCATTAAAAATCACTTTTTAGGCTTTCRTAATAGTAAGATCAGACCACCAAGCATGTAGTTACTCAAACCTCATTGACTCATAGACTTAAAAATGTTAGTAATGTGAGCTGTATTTTTACAGCTTGAAGTTGTTAGATTTTTTTAAGTAGTTTTTAATTCTACAATTAAAACATAGATCACGTTATGAACACAAGGTTGGAAAACTTTTAGAATGACCACATAAATCACATGCATAATCACATTATATTTTTATAACTAGCATATAATTACTTTTTTACATAAATTTCCACTGCTTGCAAACCATTTACTGAAAAAATACTTGAATGTTAACAATCCAATAAAACACCCAAACTGTATTGCTCATCCCATTTTTACCCTATAGAAGCTCGGCTCAAGGAAAAGATGTTATTTCCTCAAAGCAGAAATATTTTCCCCACGAGCACTATATTTAAGATGGGGCAATATGATTAACCAGCTTTTAAAAAGAACCATAAGCCTGTGACAATCCTTATGGCGAAGGGTTTTCCCTTTTGTATCCTCAAAATGAAGGTTAACTGAAATGAGCTTTTGGCAACGATCGCATTACTGAGTTTCCGTGAGATGTTGGGTGAAGCATTTTAACCCCAGTCCCCCAGAAGGGTGTCTCTCAATCCCTTGCAAAGATTTTGYGTCCCAACTGCATGTCCAAGTCAAAGACAGTAACAGAATTTTATATTGAGCATGTCTTTCATCTGTCCTTCATTAAAGAGCTTTGTCTTGGTCTTAGATTTAAACACCAACTAAGAGGTTTTTTCCTGTAATATTTTTGAGTAGAAGTGGAATGAAATATTTGTAATGACATGCTGTTGAAACTAAGAATACGCAGTACTTTGAATACTGTTTAAAAAAAAMGTCATTCAACTTCTAGAAATATCAGTAATACTGATGAATCGCCTAAATTTTATAGCCAAATAAACAAACTATAGAAGATGAATTAACAGTTCTTAAAGCACCAGTGCTTTTAATAATACTTACAGTTATTTTTCTCACAGAGATTGTTTCTGTCTTCCAGTTTTACATGCAGTTACTCTAAGAGGAACATATTCAGAGGAATATACAACCATGACAAGAATAGAGATTACACTTTGTCAGCGTTCTCCCGTTACCTGGAAAAAGACAAAAAATATTACATCATGGAATATGTGAGGCCTTTTATCCCGGGAAGGAGTAACCTATTTCAACTGGGACTAGTTACACAGCTTCTGTCTTCGTGACACTTAGAGCACTCAGCTGGAGAACCCTCGAAAACAGATGCAACTCTCATCATCAATCTGCCAATAATATGATCACTCTGACAATTTTTACATCAGTGCTCTTATATTTTGAGGCTTTACAAAAGCATCAGCTCTGGGAGTTGCATGTTTTGTGAGGCCCTCAGCTTTTATTTTTAAGCTGAGTTTTCAGATCTTACAATTCATAGACYAAAAACCAGAWGGGACTGATGTGATCATTTGTACCTCTTGCACATCATTATAGGATTTCCCTTAATTTGTTCAAACTTGAACCAGAGAATTATTTTTGAAGTAAAAGTTTCTGTGATAGAAATTCCATCACTGCATAATTTCAGAGGCCGGTTTGAGAAGACTGAGTTCATCTGCTCAATTAAGAAGTGAGAAAAATAAGTATGAATATATGATTTTGAAAAGCAGAGGGTTTTTTTAATCTTAAAATTTTGGGGTTTTTTTTGGAGGTGGATATAGTTAGGGAGATTTTATTMATAACTTTTTAATGTTGCTAATGTTTCGGGTTGAGAACAGTATGTCAATAAATCTTGTAAGCAATATATTYAAAAGTTAGCCCCGTGTATTAGTTCTTCTCATTAAAATACAGGTAAGAGGCATTGAAAAGATAAAGAATTTTTTGAAGACACAAACTTTGGTCACCTTTCTGTTTTTATGGATTATCACATTAGCTGCTCTGGCATTAACAAGAGAGTATTTGATTACTAGTGAAATTGTTTCTAGAGAAATTTCAGACTGACTAATTTTATTTTCTTCATTCAAATCTAACAGGTTATGATAATGAAGAAATACTTTCTACACAGATAAATGTGGTAAAAGATTAAAAGTAGTTGACAAATATTTGCTAAGTTAAGATTTTGCAAACAATTGATGCAGTTTACGTTACAGGTTAAAGAAACAGAGGATAAAGGAAGTCAAAACTTACACGTAATTAAATTCTTGCATGGCTTTACATGCTTCAAAGTTCTCATTGACTTCTGGCAAGAATGAGATTCAGGAAGAGTTTCCTCTTCCTCTTGGTGCATAATATGATTGATGGATTTATTACATWTTTTTTTTTTAATTCACTTTCTCATAGTAACTGAGAAACAGCTGACACCAGASTTGTGACATGGCATGTGCAGACAGGTATTTATCATCTTTCATGTGCAAAGACAGTTTGGGTTTATCAACATCACTGGTTGATCATTCTTCTACACTAAGGTGCAGTCAGTAACTGGGTTGCTTGATTTGAGCTTATCTAAAGTCAGGAAAACATAATTAAAGCATTTGTTTTTTTCCTCCATATTTGATCACTCTCAAGACTATGTCAGAGCCATACTTAACAATTCCCAAACTGATGCAAGGATCTAGAATACTGAACACTTTCTTGGTAACTTTTGATCTCTTCCTATATTGCTTCCAATCTCTTCTTTGGTCAGGACTTGTATATAATGCTAGAAGTATTCTTAAAATTGCTAATAGTGAAGCTTCCTGACTAACTGCATAGTTGCCTGTGATGGCAGCAGATTAGATTCTATAATGGMTTTTTTCTCCACCAGCCCAATCTTATTAATGCAGACAGGAGTACTGGGATAATGAAGGTCCTATTATTTTCAATGGTTACTAAAGAAGAAACTTTTTTTTCCAGTTTGAAATTACTGAGAACAAATTTTGGTGTGAATTACCCTTTCCTGCATAATTTATCATACAATTGTAGCAGGTTTTGCTTACACCATTATTTTCATCACAGACTCTGACARTCCTTTAAAGTACAAATAAAATCTTAGTGCACTGAAAATCCTTTGGATATTTTGCCAGATACAAAGAATCTTTCCCTCTGTGTTCTGAGCATCCTCCTCAATAGACTAACCTGAAATTAAAATTAATGCTATATAGGTACAATGAAAATCCTGTTCAAACAGAAGGCAACAGTTGTTTTGGCAGATTACAACAAGGATTTCATCTTGTCTAAGTACTGCAGGGCAAAAAAATAACTCATTGATTTCTGATACTGTTAACCTCTCATATTTAGAGTTAAATTAAGAAGACACCACAAGAAGAATACACATATTATCTCTGTTGATCTTCTAGCTACTCAAACATGAAAAATGGCTATTCATCATGCTAGACTTTACTATAACAGCTCCTTCAACTTTATGCTTGTTAAAGTATACTATTCAACATTTCACAGCACACTCCACTCCCTTCTTTGACACAYAACCTTTTTTAAAAATAGGAGGACAAAAATTTGAAGATAATAAGGTGATGAGTCAGGTGTTTCTGTTGGAGAGAACAGGATGCAATTCTTCACATTCATTGGACACTTCTAATACCTAAAAACTTCAGAAATGTGTGTTTCATTATAAGAAAATGTGAGTAATTTGAGCAAGTAATAATCCATTTCAATTAACAAGAACTTTAATTAATATTTAATAAAGTCCACACACTTGATTATTTAACTAGGTCTTACGCACCTTTTCTGTAACAATTAGTTTACTATAACAGTGATTAGAGTACCAGCAGCTCTGTTACTCTAGCTGTAAAATTGTAAGGCATTTGTGAAAGTCATGCTCTTCAAATGTATAATCTAAAGGCACATAATTTAACTAAAAGTTAAATTTAGGCTGAGGGAACAACTTGACCCACAAGCCAAGCAAACTGTGCARTAACTGCAAACGTCATGTAAATATAAAGAATTATTGATCTTGGCTTTCCTTGCTAAGTATTTTCTATGTATAATGTTTCATTAAAATTATTACGAGAATTACACCTTCTTAAAGGCACACGTAACTGCTGACTTTGCTCTCATGTTGCCACTCCACTCTTCCTATGATAAAAAAATAGTATTCTTCAGATCAAGATGAATACTGATTGAAAAGGATTTCATGCTGCAAGCTAGTATACAGGCTTTTGGATCACTGGAACTACGTCCARTTTGTTAAAAAGCAGAAGGAGAACAGCAGTTTCTGTAATTTGCTCTGTAAAGGTCTCTTACATACATACATAATACACTGTCCCATGTTTCTTGCTTTTTTCTTCTCCTCCACTCCTGAAATTTGATCGAAATTTATATAAAACAAGTCCTCTTTACTGATATGAATGTGAGACACATGCAGGAATACCTGAAGTATGTCATATGACACTGTTTTCTTTATTCCATAAAATCACAGAGCTCCATCACTGGCCAACRGTTTCAAATAAAACAGCTACTACTTTTTACTTTGAAAAGGATGTTTGAAGCAAAAAGAGCGTTTCAAGTAAACACCTTTCATCTTGAACCGTGGCTTGCCGGGAAAACGAAACTTGCAAGAGTTTTTCTTGAGCGCCTGAATGCGGACTCACTTAAGTAAAAATGAATCCTCCTGATGTGCCTTTCAGCGTTGTGAGCCTTAATGATGCCTAGCGCAGCAGTGTAATTAACAGCACCACCGACAGACAACAATCCTGCGCTTTCCAGGGGCAACAAACAGAAGGCTCGTGCCAGATTGCTTATTAAAGGTACACCCGGCTGCGAAAGTGTACCAGATGAAACAATCCCCCAGTAGTCGTGTAATGAGGTATAGACATCTGTAAGATTATTTCAGAGCTCTGAACGTGAAGATCAAAATCTGGCGATGCTGCAGATGTTTTTGTCGTCTTTCCCGCAGCCGTTGTCACTGAAAATAGATCAGCTCTCCAATGAGACTGGAATGCAAATGGACCTAAACCTTGTTTTTCCTCAAATGCCTTAGTGCATAGCTGTTCCTAAATTGCTCAAAGAAGCTCAGACTAAGATAACAGAAAAGAAAACATTTTATGAAAGCTTTTAGAAATATTTTTAGACCYGAAAAATATGCTAGAAGTGTGTATTTTTTTGGCTGTTTTTCTTTCTGGCGGTATCAAACCTTAAAGTATTGRCAGAGGAAGAGAAGGATCTATTTCTCATTYGAAAAAYAATGACACAGTGCATCCGTTGTGGTAGAAGAACTTATGCCSTCTTTCAGATCTCTTTGCATTGGCACTGTGATGTAAAGTAGTCTCAGTGCAAGCACAGAGTCGGGATATAAAAATTTTACCCAAGCTGGTAGGAAAGTTTTACAGGAATGTATAGAAAGCCAAACGGTATCTGACAACAAAATGAAGTTCCTGRATTCCTGAAGTTCCTCATTCTGTGCTCTCACTTTCTTCTCACATGGGTGAGGAAGCTTTTAGCTAAATGAAGTGCTGACACTTTTTAATACTGTAATGAAACATAAGCAACAAGATCTTTTTTAAGGAAACCACTGGACTCTTCTCTGCTTTTTGTCCTGTAAAAACACAAAAATTGTACTTTTTTTGCAGTCCAGCCCTTTCACATTATTTTCTCCTGATTGCACAGGCCCACACSCATCAGCTGAAAGTAATGAAACAGCTTCATATAGTTAAAAGCGAGAAAATGCTTGTGATTGCCTTATGCTATTCCTTTGTTGAGGCATGAGCAGAGAGACCCCTTCAATTGCCAGTGCCAGGAGCAATCTGAACAATCACAGCACAGATTTATGGACTTTCACTTTGKAACSSGTTMCAAAGTGAAAAAACCCAGGTGCTACTTTGGCTGATACAGGACTTAATTCTTGAGACAGTTAAAATTCATAATTCTATCTCACATTTACTTAATTCAGAGGATTACTTGTTGGATGTGAAATGAGGTGAGCTGGTGAATCTAGCCACCTTCAAGAGGCATCTCCTGGCCACCTGAGGCAGCCTTGGTTGAAGTTGCTGGAGTTTCATGCAATTTTGCTATTACTCTTTAATTGATTATTTTAGTCAGGCTAAACCCTATGTGATGTTATTAAAATAAAATGAAAACATGAAGTAAGTAGGGGGGGCAAAGAGCTGATTCAAAAAATAATCCTTCTTTCAAGAAAGCCCACAGTAGCATGGGCTCCCAAAGACAATAGAAAGACTACAAGATGGTTATCTAAACCTCTTAGGAATATGTGTTTTCACACTAACAAAAATATTTTCTAACTATTTATAAAAGAAAACCTTCTTTTCGTGACAGTCTCTACAAAAGGACTCAAAAATAATGCAACCTTTATCATCTCAAATATTAAAATTTAAAAGAACCAACTGTACCAACCCCCAATCTAGTAGCAGCCTATTTTAAATAACTAGGAAAGAAAGATATGGTCCTTCATAAAAGTATCTGCTTTCTTTTTAAAGGAGGAAGGAGTGAGAACAGCAATTTGTTAGCTTCTATAAAACACTAAAATTGCTACCTAACTGATATTTTCCCTTTAGTTTTATTATTTTTGCCTTACACTTATCTCCCATATTATCTTCTCATCTGTATTAATATTTTGATTGTTTTTACAGAATTTTCTCCTTCAATGCAAATTTCAGTTTGCAGAAGAAAAATATAAAATATAATCAAAGCTGTATTTTATCAATGTTTCTATATTTTCAGAGGAGTGTTTCTTAATAAAAATTTTCAAAAAATTTCTCTATATTACAAGTTTTGCACAAAACACTATAGAGTGAAATAAATAAAAGCTACAAAAAAAAAAAAAAGTTAAGACAAGTTTGCTGTTGTTCATTTCCACCCTGGATGTTACTTTAAATTTGTTGATGTTCTGAGACTTGATCAAATCTCAGCGTTTTTTATAGCTGGGCTTGGAAATTTCCTTATTCCTCAACAAAAGAGYGACAATGCAAGTGAAACTCAAGGTAAAACCTCTGACCTTATCTAACAAAATCCATTTTCTTGAAATAAAACATTCTACAAGTTCTATATTGATTTTCTGAGACAGACATTTTCTGTTAGTAAACATGTTGAAATATTTTTGCCTAAATCTACAATTTTATTTTCTCTTTTGCAGGAGTTTCCGTCTCCACGGGGAAAAATAGGCAGTAAAACTCAAAAACAAGTTGGCAAAGGCGTGGAATCACATATGGCTACACACTGCAACATTCATCAGGGAGTTATATTTTGGTGTCAGAGGAACAGAAAATGATCAGACAGTCTACCCCAGCTTTCACTGCTGCGAGATTTTTTCCTTCTATAACGACCACAATGGAATACACTTTTCCCTTTCTTATATCATTGGGATTAGATCATGTCTAACTCCACCACTACGACACATTTACTTTCACCTCCGGGCCTGCACATCATTCTTGGTTTATTTAGATCTAACTAGCATCTATATTCCATAGCAAACAAAAAAAAAAAAAACACTCCAGAGAAAGGAAGTTACTGAAGCTGGACTGAGTTCAAAACAGTTTCACAAAGTCTTTTTCACAAATAAAGAAAAGTTCCTTAATATTTTATTTCTTCTATAGTTTATTTTTTCAGTCAAGCAATTTCTTTAACGCAAAGCCCCGTATGGAAAACACAAATATCAGTGTTCATAACTCATTGTGTACCTGCATTCTCAGTATTCTCAGCACTCCTTAGTACCCTTGAGGACATCCCATTTCCATCTGAAGTGTCATTACAATAAGAATGAACTTTCCAGATTGAAAAGCTGAGCTAGAGAAGCAACTATGATAAACAGACCTCCCTTTGAGAAAGATTTGAGGTTTTAAGCTTTTTTTCTATTCTGTGGGRGTTTTTAAAATAAAAAAAAAAAAACATTCTTACATGGCCAGATGTCACAGGCTTGAGACAGGAATTGTGAAGGAAAACACTACGCCATGTTTTAAGTACGAGGTCAAACCAGACAACAAAATGGTTATCTCTACACTTAGAACGTGTGGGTGAAACACTTTTTTTTTTTTTTTTTAGTTATTTGATAAAAAAAAATAAAAACTTTAAACAGCTGTGAATCTCACAGTCATTAATTTTGTTTCATCTGCATCTCCTGTGACTCCTTATCTCCATTATYCACTTGGTATGTGTTGCCTTTTAGACCATAAGCTGTGCGAAGCAGGGCTGTGTGGTCTTACACGCTTTTAACAGCGCACAGGAGGGGCTGATCTAGTTAACTCCTAACCAGCAGAGCAATAGAGATGTCAAATAATTATCACAGGCCTGTAAATCACCCCACACTGTTCAGTTCACCGAGAAACCCTGTTGCAATATAAGGGTACATCTCTGTCACACAGGACAAACCCCCCCAAAAAACCCCAGCCCTGAGGTTTCCGTTTGCGAGAGACCGGACTTTTCGTGGGTTAACGACTCAAAATATTTCTCAGCTGTAAAGGTGCCAGAATGCTTTGTTTGGAGGTGGGAGAGCCACGCTTTAGGGCGTGTAATGGCTAAACCTCTAAGAGAGTGACTGATGGGCCATGAGCGTGATAAGATAGGCAGCCTCTTGTCACGCTCGATTGCTCTCCCTTACACTGGGTTGTAAAACTCCCCTTCCTCCCTTCCCCCGGGAAGATCTGATGCGGCATTCCTGGCTCAAATGCCTGAGAGACAACTGCCATGTCTTAGAAGGTGTCATCAACCATCAAAGACTCCCAAAAGCACCCCTCAGACTCATTTCTGAGGCCTTCCACCAGAGGACTGGAATCTCCCCCTCGAGGGGAGATACCCTCAGTGTATTTTAACCTGCCAGATTTTGTCTTTTGCTGTCTTCTCCCCCTCTCCTTCCCCTCTCCTCCGCTCCCCCTACAGATGATCTCTTACACCAAGGGACATCTTAAACAATCAAGACKCATCAAAGGTTGATGGGYTGGTGACGTTTTCACATTCTTATCCTCTCTCTCTCTTTTCCCTCATACATGTCCTTGCATGGGATTTGTGCGCTTTGGTATTGCAATGCTTTCATATTGTTGTATTACTATAGATAATAATCGAARCAGCTGCATACCTGCTTTTCTTTGCAACCAAATTAGTCTAAAACAAACTCATTATACATAAATTTACACACATGGATCATTCATTGTTGTTTCCCTCTAATCCACCCGAAAGGATCTATTAACAAGAACCTGGGCTACTCCCAGGTCGTAACACCATGGCTGGGGAAAACCCGGCATTAAAATGGATAAAGCTCCTATGGAATGAGGTACAGATTTATAAATATGGTCCTTCCACTGTGTTCAGACTCAGCTGCACTGAAACCAAACCTTGATTTCAGGTATTTTTGTTCAAAGCAATTAAAGCTCTACTGCACTTCTGAGAACAAACATGTACATATCAAAATACCTAAAACTGAAAAGAAAACTTTCCTCTTCACGATAGCAGGCACTTTTAAATTGTTTTGACATTTAATTCTACCTCAGTTGCACGCAGAAATTAAGAAATCTACTTTCAGACATCCCTGTTATTCTWCATAAAGTCCCAAAGATGTCTCAGTGAAACCAGTTTTAAAGCATGTTAAGTGCTTTACAGGAAATCTTTTCCCAAACACACAGTCCAATTAAGTGCCAAATGATGCATTCAAGTCTCACCAATGTAAACCACGCAAGGTCATGGAGATGTTTGCAGTTGAAATTTAATGCAAAAAAGAACATTCATTATTTGGTCAATCATAAATATAGTTTTTTTTTTTTTTCCTAACAGAGTTCCTTTCATTTTGAAGCTTGTCCTATGCTACAGGTTGAATTACTAATGAAAAAAAAAAAACTCTGTAAGCCAGGAATTGGTGGGGGACATGAAKGATGAACAGATTTTTATTGCAGGATTAAACAGATGGAAAAATATAAAGTCATTCCAAAAGAAGCTGTGCCCTAGATTGAGAATGCCTTTCCTGAGGCTTCAGTTTGTGTCTCCATCAGCTACCATTTTGATAAATTTCCTTAACACAGCTGGATTTACATATAAGCACAGTAAAGAGAGGTATTGTGCCTCTAGTTTCTTAATTCACCAGGGAGCCTTAAATAGTTGTTGCTCACAGAACCGGTATTGAATTAGATAGAGAATGCAACAGAATTTCTGCTTAAATATTGAGTGATCATCAAACCAAGCTTATGCACCATTTGACTGCATAAAAGTTAATTTCTAAAATGCTAAACCCCAGAAAACTATAACTTCCTAGTCATCCTCTCTGTGGCATTCGTAGTCTAGGCATCTCTTTTACACTGCTTCTTAAACRCATCCTTTTGAAATTAAAAATTCCTGAACTGTTGAGCCTTCCAAGGGGTACCAGCTGTATCGCAGCTCTGACCATGCCTGTTGCCTTTTAAAAGGGATTTTTCCAAACGCATTAATGAGCAGGGAGCTACTCACAACCTGGTTAAACCCGTTTCCAATATCTACTCTCTTTGTTTAGAATCTGACCTCTCAAGCAGTATATATCTTGGGCCTGGACAGTGTGGAAAAGTTTCAGTGATACTTTTAAGTCCTTCAGTTTAGGATTTCTAACATTTCACTTGGAATTTGTCACGGAGGCTGTTACCTAAAGATTAAACACAACTTGAAAAATATTAATTTAAAAGGCTACCTGACCTATCTAAAGGTCTGGGAGAAAACAAAGAAAACTGCTTTGTACTTCACCATGTTATTACGAAGGAAGCATATGAAAGCACTACGTAAAAGTGTTAGAATAACTCACAATTCGTTTTATTCTACCAAAGCAAAACCAGAAGATTGTTCACAATGAAATCTGCCCTTACAAAAATTCCAGCTTAATTTCCAGACCACAGAAGTCTGAGTAGTTTTTAATAAGTAATGATAGCCTCAAGGCACATCTTTAAGTGGGTGCTACTGAAAGGAAAGCTGTCTCSCCGCAATTTCCAGCAATTTCCAAGTGTTACACATACCCACTTTTACGGGCAGACAGCACATTTAGATCTCAAAAGCACCTTCTCAGAATTCAAMTGCTGATCTCCTGGAGGTTTTTTGTGTCCCGTGTTTTTTGTTTTGTTTGCTGGTTTGGTTTTGGCTTGTTTTAAAGAGGCTAAATGTCAAAATAAGGCAAAATATCACAGAAAGATATTTATTTTGRGARGTGCTACAAAGCCCAGGAAAACGAYTKTTTAATAGATCTACACCTTACAGCAAGTCGGAGTAGATTTTCATACTCTTAGTCAACTTCAACTGCATTTCACTGTGTGAGTAAAAAGAAACGAGATTCGACCCTTTACATTGAGAAGCTTTTTTTWAAAAAATTAAGCACCTCCTCAGTAATCCAGAAAAATGATACAAACCAATGGGATGCAGAAGTCAGCAGCAAGTTTTGATACAATGACACCCTGAAATTTTTGCAGCTTTCTATTACTGTCCTTTTTTTTTGTTTATGCAAGTTACTCTGCACCAGGTTTTTGTAACCCAATGAGTAAAATCCATAGGACATGCTGGAACACAATCCATGCCAACAGTACACCCACTTTTGTGGACAGGACAGAAGGTCACCACCGAGTCCACTAAGATATAGATCTTTTACTGAAAAAGCAGGCATTTTAGTGGTAGTTAGTGTACACTCATTGGCCCAGAGTAAAAAAAGATATCAAAATCTCAGTACACAGCTTGGGCATACTGGAATTAAACTGCAGGATTAATCTTCTAAAAATATTTTGATAAAATTTTGGTGTCTACTTCTGATATTGCGTAGGAAAATTGAAACCCATTCATGTTAACTAAATAGACTCTGCATTTCGCTATTTTATCTGAGTTCAAAGCCTGTGTGAGATAATGCACAGGCTTTAAAATAAAATTAAATCTAACTGTTTTCTCTATGCGGAGATTATAATTTAGTTTTTTGTTCCTCTATTTTCTTTTCCCTTTTCTGTCCTATCCTTTTTTACTGAGGAAAGATGAATCATAGCAGGCATTTTACACTTCTGTCTGAAAACACTGATAGCCATGGCCATTTTCACCTCCTCAGCACTCAAACCCATGACTGGTTGCAGGAAAAAATCACTCTTTTCAGAGTTGTCCCTTTGAGGTTAATAGTTCTAATTCCTAGGGAACACAATACCTTGATGAAGTCAYAGTCRTTAAAAGAGACYAGAATTATTTTAGGTCACTTCCATRGAGAGCTAAAGGATTTTAASATCCATCATATCAAAGCACAAATTCATTAGCATAATCAAATAGGCTAGTTCAGGTAATTACTGTTCAAAAACCATAATAACAATCCTTTAACTAAATCTCAATGCCTCCATAACCCACATAGACACAATTGTGGCTTTTTGTCCTATTGTGGACCTTAAAAGTCTTTTATGGGTCTTTTACTGCATGCAAAACATGAAATTATAAGTTGAGCCTACAAAATAAAGTTCTTTAACTCAAACAATAAGAGTTCTACAATGCTTTCATAAACTGAAGCCATGATTTCCAGCTCACAGTCAGTGTACACAGTTAAACATGGTGGATTAGTTGAGGCAGTGGAAATTAGCTGCAGATCATCGCTGTCAGCCAAAGTCACTTCAAATTGCAATGCAATATATCAGTTAAAAAATTACCTTATTATTGTGCACAAATCTCCTCCATGCTCTAAACTTTAGGGCCAAATGTAAGCTATTCCTCATGCAAAAGATACTAATACTGTTAAAAGAYCAGTATTATTCTTAGATTTGAAGGAGGCAGTGGAAGAACATCACATTGCTCAATGTGATGATCACYTGAGTGATGGATTATTATGTCTAATTACCTTTCCAAAAAGATATAGATGATAAATGTTTCTTTGACAAGAATGAATAAAATAAATAGTAAACGGCTCTGTTTTTTAGATTTATGAGAAATTTAATAACCGAGTGCATTGKTTAATGGAAAAGAGCTGCTAAATTATGTCAAATATTCCTTATTTTTTCAGATTTATTTTGATAATCCTCTTCTAAATACAGCAATGCTACTTTCTGTCATTTGTATTGCCTTCTTTCACGACTAGTCTACTTTTAATTGGAGCACCACACACTTAGAATATGTGAATGTGTGCTTATGTGTGTATACGCCTCCCAACCCCTCCACACAAAAAGTCTGAGTCAAAAAAACTTATTTCTGAGACTGTTACTAGTTCTACATCCCACAATTTTTCCTGTACAATTCTCTTTCTTTCATTCACGGTCCAAAGCTCTGTTTGAATCTCCCTAGAACGCTCGTGCTCAGCAGCGAGCAGCCTCTCTGCCTGCAGCCTCTTTTAGTTTTCCTCATTTTGCTGATAGCACAATTCTTTCACCAAACCTCGTAAAGATAGCACTGTTTCATTTTCAGATTTCTGAGTAACCAATCTCTCATTATCCCTATTTCATTACACCAGCCCCATGCTAGGGGTGAAGGGGCGACTAAAAAATTTTTCAAGAAAGGAAAACAAAATACGTTTTTTACACTGGCCACCCAGGGTAGCAATTTTCCAAAAAAACTCCGACAGAGGGAACCACACAACCTCCCTCACAAATTGCCTCAGAGGGAGGGGCTGTGGCAAAGTTTCCAAAAGTTTCTGCAGAAGGAATACCCAATATCTCCCTGAGAGGGAAACAGTGTCCAAAGGCACTTCAGGTCRGAGAACAKCATCCCACTTCTGACAGCAGTGAGGACATTCATTAGAAYGCTTCTGACAGCTTTAGAGAACAGTAAATATTGAGCAGAAACATGAAAAAAAACCCCAGTGACCTTAGGTAGATGACTTATGTAGTGACTTGGGCAGATCCTTAAGGACATAAAAACTGAAGAAAAGATTAAAACCCAGTTTTTCAGATATGTAAAGTTATAAAACTTTGAACTTTTTAGGATTCCAAATCCCTGCTCATGATTGAGTACTCATTACAAGGTTGTGCTTACACTTACATCTCAAGAAAAACAACAAAGGAGTCATGCTGTTGACATCTGCTTGGATCTCCCTTGGCAGAGACATGAGCCTCCCCAGGGAAGCCACAGTCACAATTTGAGAATTGCTGTGTACTCAGGTTAAAAGCACTGAGTACAACAGTTCCTGAAAGCAGGCAAACACACTGCGCTCTGATGATGCATTCAGTACAAAAGAATTAAATTTCTACAGATCAAACCCCTGATCTCTACTCTTAAAATAAAAGATGAACAAAACAGCAACAATTACATGAGTGTAGGTTTTTTTTCTAAACAGCAGGACTCAAACCACATCCTAGGCTTCCTCTCACCCCTCACCATAGCCCTATCCTTCTTCTCCTTTTTATGTGACTACTTACATAACCCTTGCATAAAAATCTGTCCCTCTAACGTTATCACACCTTACAAATCTCTCTGCAATGTATATCACACCGATAAATGCATGCTACAGGATCTCCCTACYGTGTCAATTTACAGAGGATACAAACCATGACAGCTCCCAGCTACAAGGTGGTGTCGCTCAAAATGCACCTCTTTATGCTCTTTTCTCCAGAGTCATCTTGTTTAAACTTCAGGATGTCACTCCAGAACACTGAGGAGTGCATAAATGTCTTCTGTTTTCATTCTCTTTTCCCGAGGGCAGTAGCTCAGTTACAAACCAATTCTCCCCACTCGTCAAATAGAAATCCCTCACCAAATAGAACAGACGTTTTCTGTAAATAGTGCGCCCCAATCTTTATATACCATAGAAACGTTTCCTTCATCTTGGAGGCAGCTGCAYAGCTCAATCCAATGGCTAAAATTTGAAATCTGTGAAGCTAAGTAATTAAAATAGCAATTTACCTAGGAAGGTGATTATGAATAAAATAAAACCTTAATGTAATTTTCTTTCAATGTACACACCTCTGCAAAATCACTTCCTTGAAAAGTTGTGATGTTTACTGTGGACAAACAATCTTGGGAGAGAAGAAAATATTCTAGATTTTTTTGTCTTCCTCCTAAACAAATGTGGGTRTATGGGATTCTAATCAAAATGGTATTGGGGGTAATTACTCCTAAAGTTGCTCCATTTTCACATTCAAATGCAGTGGTACAAAAATCTCAGGAAAGTTCTAAAATTGCAGAATATACATTTCTTACAAATTTCTGGGCAACGAGTCAGTAGCCCAACCTTATACTTCCTCCCCAGCCCCYAAATATAGAGAAATTCCAGGTAAGAGAAAGGCACTCCATCCCTCTTCAATGTAAAATGAGCCAAACTGACAATCTCTCAGCACATTTTTACTTTTGACAGAAACTTTCATGCTAATAGATTTAAATAACATTAAGTATGATCTTAATGCGATGCATCTTCTTTACTAAAGCCAGGTCAGAATACGCCAAGAGGAACTGCATTATGCTCTACTGGAAACCAAATTAATTTGGGGTTTTTTTTAAATGTGTAGAACACTGGGCTTGTTAGTGTGCCTAAGCATTCATGTGCATGCTTGAACARTTACAGGCACAAACTGTTCTCAAGACAGCAAGAAAGATGCACTATTGTTGCTAAGGTTCATTCTGATCTCCTTACTGAGCTYGGTAGGCAGAAGCTGCTCCACTTTCATAATATAAACAGCATTTGTGCCTACAGACACAGTCCTTCCAAGCGGCATGGGATTATACAGAAAAATGTTTACAGTTTCCTTTGTGTTTAGTTACAGGCCTCCTGGTGCGTGCAATCATTTTTAATGAAAGCAACACTTCCTCTCGTGGACAATGCAGGCCTTCACCACAGAAATGAACACAGGAAATAAGCAACAGCTTATCCAGGATGAGATGAGAAGGATGAAGCATGGAGCACTTAAGACTAAGATAGGAAAGTGATTGAATACAAGGGAACTTATGACATGAGCCAGAATGCACAGAGGCAATCTCATGTGAATGTGCATTCAGGGAAGGAATGCCTTGAGCACCATAAGTGTCCCCATTCCCAGGTTCTGGTGGAACAGGAGTAATGCACCTGCAGTGTCATCATGCTAAAATATCGGAGCTAAAATAAAACAAAGAAGGATCCAAAGTTCCAAATACCTCACTTTTGGCAATGAAGGTAGATGCAAACTAATGCATAGATTTCTCTTGTCAACAGGTCACACAGTGCCCTGACCAGAGAAGAGCTGTGCTGCCACTGTCTTGAAGCACACTTTCATCCCAGTAGATCTGCTATTGCTTAAGGAACAATATCAAGAGAATCAAGAACATAAATATTTCGTTTAGCAAGTAAATACTGGAATAACTGAGATTGGGAAAATATAATCTGTTAATCAATATCAGCAGAAACCCCTTCTGTAGTTTTCATTTTGTCATCTTAATCTGCCCCAGTAGGAATGTTTGCCTGTCCATTTAAATACTATACATATTTTCTCTGCCACAGTAATCTGAAGAAATTGGACTGTAGCTTGCTATGATTTATGGTCACAGCTCAGACTGAATTCAGCTAAAAATTGTGGTTTCTATAACAAAGAAACTGTGCGTTTAAATTTTAGTTTTGTGAATTACTATTCTGCTGCTGAAACTAAACTAAAAACCAATGAATGGTGTCTGTAGAGTCTGTTCCATTAGGGGAGCCAGAAAAAGCACATGGCTATCCAACAAGGAACCACCTCCAACATCCTGTATGAAGCCTGAGCCACCAAACCAGGACTCCATGACCACTCTGAACAGATTTAAGACAAAAACTCACCTTCTTCTAACAAGCTGATGGTTGAAATAAGTGCTCATACACAGCAAGACGAAAGAATATGTTCAAAATATCGTATGATAACATTTTATACATGGGCCACTGTCTTGTCAGCTTTATTTCAGTAAAAATACTCTAATGCCACAATAGTTTCAAGTTCAAGGTAAGAATTGATCGGGCAACACCAGCATATAACATGGACTTCAAAGAACAATTGGAAACAAAATGTCATGAGGAACAAGTTTTCTTGATGTACATATGCACTGGGCTAAATTATCCACTCCTTGTAAATACCTAGTTTGCCGTCAGTTATGAATGGCAGAACTTAATGTTCGGATGAGGTTTTGCAGTTTGCTAAAAAAGCCTTTTCCAAAAAGTCAGCAGGGTACAAAAAAAAGTCCTGATAAGCAGGAATTTTCCTATAAATCCTAGAGTGTTCTGTATTTATCAAAAGCTTACATAACCCTAAAGAAATGCTAGCAGAGCATAACATAATTTGGAGAGTACAGTAGAGCAGGATATTTTCTTTGTTCATGCAGTGCTAAGAGACAGAAGGCAGATTATTCCTTCTTAATATTTTGCAGAAATACTTCCATAACTAAAGGCTACTTTTATTTCTATCTTACGCATCACATTTTCAGTATAAASCCAATTCCAACACTGATCTGCCGAGTATTTTTATCTCTGCCCTTGGCCTTTTTTTTGTACAGAAACACCTTTGGACTCCTAGTTGTCTGCTGTCTGCCTATCATTTTTTATTATGAGGACAGTGTGAAGTGAGACCCTGGGTCTSAATGTTACTTTCCGTTTGTCTAGCTAGCAATCAAGTATATGCACTAGAAATATATCTGTGATACTGAAGCTAAAAAGTTATGATATTTCCCTGTGTTTTYTTCCTCTTCAGCTTATCCTCTTCAGAGAGGGAGAAGGTACTGGGCCAAACAGTTCTAGTCACCTTGCTTCAGATCCAGGAAGAAATCTCTCGATATTTGGGGACTGTAAATTTTGCAGCAAGCATTTACTACTTCCTTCCCCTCTTAAAATATATGGCATATGGTCTATCTAATCCTTGAGTTCCATTTGAAAAGTATAAATTGTACCCAGCATGCTTACTGAAACCATTCATCTTTAACTCCTTAACCATAGGATTACAAATAAGAAATTAACACCTTAATCCATAGGATTACAAATAAGAAATGAGTAGCAGAGAAAAACAAATATTTTAACAGCCTAGATATAGATCAGAATTTATTTTTTTTATCTAGCAGCCTGATGGCTTTACATTATTTTCATATATTATGTTCACAATAAATGAGGTTTGCAGTCATCAACTCCTCAGCTTTCATTCTGTGTTTAATCAATCTCAAAAGCTGTTGAACACTTCTTTTCCACCTTCTGCCATGATCAGTATAAAACTCATARAACACAAGTGGTAGTGTTCAGCTTTTGCACTCTACATCCTAGTTAAATGAAAGAAGCCTGATTTCAAAATGTGAAGAAAAAAATCTTACTGCCTCTTGAAATAATTTTAACTTGCTTAATCTGTTGTTTTCTTTGCRTTTGTGTGTAAGTTCCCTGTACTACCATCTAACTATATCAACATGGTTGAAAGTTGTGCTTTGGTTTTGGGTTGGTTTTCAGTTGTCACCGGGGGTTCTTTTCCCCCCACGTCACCCACAGCCTACAGGAACATCACTGCATGCTAAGTAAAATTCACCACCAAATTTGTTCCCTATATACTTGAGGTTTTGGTGAACGTATGCATGACCACCAAAGTATTCTGGGATAAGGTTGGTGGGGCTCATGATGCAATATGAACTAATGCCTACACTACAGCTCTTAAGTTAAACTTTATTTCATATAGAAAATACACAGAGTTATCTGTAATATTGACACTTCCCCTGGACTGAGTACTGCTGGTGAGTGCTCTGCTTGCCCTGCTGCTTACGTGGTTTCCTTTGGTGAGCTTCAGAAGTTTTCTTACTGTCCTTCACCYTGACTTTTGATAGTTTCTTCTCCTACGACATTAACACAGCTGATTCTTTCTAAAGCATTTTATTCCTCTCTTTCATGGAAAGTGGGACTTAGTGAACTAAAGCAGAGGWGGTGAGTCTTTCATTCTCATTTTTCAACCCAGAGAATGTAATGTGTCAAGTTCCACTGTGTAGCAAGCATTGTACAATGCTTCTGCAATTTGCATAAAGAAATATGTGAAATTGAGTCATGTGCGGAACAACTCAAAATTAGTTTTTAAATTGGAATAAAAGCATAATAAATTCAGCTTTCTGCTCAAAAAATGCAAATATTTAGTGAGGCCTTCCTGCTGGGTGTTTCTAAGGAGCAGGTTCCCTTCAGCTGTGATGAAAAACAAGCCTAAAACAAGTCTTTGATAATACCATTCTACCCAGAGAAGGACAGGTTGATGTCTAAAGAAATTTTGAGGCTTCTTTTTTCACCACTAGAAAATTTATTATTTTTGCTTATAATTTGCTAGCCCGCCATCGTATTCCTTCAAAACAAAGCACTTATGCTGTTTTATCTCTGCAATACCACAGAGGCTTTTAGCAAGTAGAATAGAAAACAAGTCAGAAGAATTTATCCCAAGTGTGCCTATTCACTACAAATAAGGCTTTCTACAAGGTTTTTGTCACATGTTTAGAAATAGGCTCATACCATCAATTTCCCTTATATAATGTACAATAAAACACCTTGCATGTAAAGCTACAMCACCACGTAGGAATGATGGATAAAAAAGACAAATGCCTCATGATAATGAGAAAACCGAACATACTGTCTAATGGCATTCAAAATAACATATTTTTAAAGAATCGTTATTTTAATCTGCGAATTTCCTACCGCCTACACCTCTTTAATTGAAATTGCACTCAAGCTTTTTATAAGTCATTATCATGTCATATCTGAAAAGCGCTGAAATTAAATTAATCACAAAATYGACATTTCTTTACTTGAAAAATGTAGTTCTTGTGGTGATAAACTAATCACTACCAAGTATCAACTGCCCTTAAACACATCACATTAATAATTCCATAAGGTCCTTTATCTTTCTGTTCTACCCAGCAATTCAACGTGTCTCTTGCATCAGTCCGTTCTGTTTTGGTTTAGCATAATGTATACAGCACCTGACAATTTGTGCCTTTGCATGACTGCTTTGATTTTTGTCCTGTGGCCTGCGCTGGCTGGGTTTTTTTTTTTTTTTTAGATACACTGAGAAGGGCTGGTTCAGTTTTGTTTACATCGGGCACTGTGGCAGTCTGCAGTGGGCAGGAGTTACATCCCCTGCTCTTCTGCTCCTCTACTAGCTGGCACATGCCTCGAGGCTCTCTTTCAACTCCATCTACAGCTGTCAAAGCCTGCAGAGCACAGCTCCACCAGCCATTCTGCACTCTGACCTTGATTAGAAAGATTTCCATCCATTTCAGTAATCTCTTACTGTCTTCGACTATTTCTTGCTCTCAAGTAAAATTCTCTTTCTGTCGAAGGCAGACTGAATATTCAGTTTGGAATGTCAAAATCTGAGTAAACTTATCTGAGTATAAGGACTGTATCTTATATATTGTTCAGCTGATTTTTATTTTAGCAGATGGATATCAAATCAACATCTCCCATATTTCAGAAGCGAGAATAAACTAGAGGAAAATCTTACCTGCTGATTTTCTCTTGCTTTACTAATTGAGCACAGCTTTTGTTTTTATAATCTGGAAAGAACATTAATTTTGAGTAATATCCTGCCCATTGTCAAAATGATGAAATAACTCACAGTTTCTATGACTGACTTGATGACAGATGCAACAGAATTCTTCTTTTTTTCCTCCTCTATGGAAATTCTGAGGCTACGAGTGGTTTGAATGAAGAAAAGGTGCTCYGGGCTGTGACTTCTGCAGTTCTGTGAAGTTTCAACTGGCACAAACTCTGTAAGCAAGGGACTGGAGAAATCAGAGGAGGTAGATGCCATTGGGGCAGATCAGCCCAATAAATTAGAGCTGCTTCAAAAGGACCTTGTCAGCCCTATTTGCTCAAGGTTCATTCTCAGCCTGAAATCTGTGGGCTGCAGGTTTAACCAAACTATGCRTATCGGCACCAAAAAAGAGTTGAAGCAGAAGACACTATCAGAAGCAAGTCTATACTAAGCATTAGCCCAGGCAGGAGAAATACCTTCCTTTGCAAAGAAAACAGCTCTAAAGACTAGTCCCTCCATGAGGGGATATCTCCTTCAAAAGATTGTGCATGCTGAGTACAAAAAAAATTTCTGTTTATATACTATATTTTACATACATATTCATCGGTTTTCCCAGAAGAAACATACGCATGATGATAATTTTCTTGAAGTCATTAACATATGTTCCCTCCCCTCTGTGCATGAATTCTTCTCTTCTGGGGGGTCTGTTTGGTGGTCCCTGGGGGTCGGTGACTGCAAAGTCATACCTGACCACCTGGTGAACTGGTAAAAGCTGGCATAACTGGACTGGTTGCTTTCCAGTTCTTCCCACAGAATGAGCGTTGTGTGGTTCCATAGGCCAGTGCTTTTTGAAAGATAAGCATTGTATTAACCCAGCAGGTGCAAACAATTCTTCATCTGTGTGTGTCTAACATTTGTGATGGAAAAGGACTAGCCTCACTGTCCTAGACTATATCAGCTCATACTCTGTTCCTAAAAGTCAGTTTCACATGCAGCAAAACCCAGGGGAAAGAATAAAAAAAGATAAGAGCAACAAGGCAACAGGAAAAATTTTCAATCAAATTGTGAGACATTGCTCTTGAGTTTTGTTCTTTTCCTATTTTCCTCAACAACTAATTGGTCAGAAAAAAAACTTGATCAAAGCTGGCACATACTGCTCTCACTTAAAGGCATTGGTCAAAGATCTAACCCATTTGACAGTGACCACTTCAATAATGAATTAACTGAAACGTAGTTTGCACACAATTGAATCAGTCAATGCACTAAGCAAAACTAACCTGTGATGTGAAACTTCAACTGCCATCCAAAATTCACACGAGCCCTTTTGAGAGCTTTAGTGCCACACTGTTTTTTCAAATASATATTTGTAAATTGGAACAGAAGCCTTGTCATTAATGCCATGTCAGGATGAACAATTATTAGCATTGACTGAGTACAACATTTCCTTTGCCCACTGGAGTACAGCTCTTTACCAAACTGACAGATCAGCATAAAATGATCTAAAGAAAGTGTGAACCTTGCAGATTTATTTAACTGATGTTAAATGAAACTGGAGAAAGCACACATTTTACATTGTAGGCTGTTTCATAATAAGTATAATTATTTACATTTTAGTTTTTTGTGTCAAAGCATAATTTTTCTTTACCTGCTATTCCACTCCAGTTTTTAACATATGTCTTGATCATAGCAGACAATCTTACCAAGGTTCCTTTGAAAACAGAAAAAATCTGCTTGTATTTAATAGTAATTTWTAGGGGAGCATGCTCACTTTTCTATCTCAGACAGCAAAAATTCTTTAGCTTCTTGGTTAAAGTTTTCAGCCAGAATTTTAGAGCACCGATTGAGTTTGTTATATTTTTGATGCATGCCTGAAGAATTTTGTTAAGTTTTGCAACAACCCCTAACAACCACATCATTCAGCAGCATCCAACAAAGTTGGTTTGTTACTGTCTGTGGTMAAGATTATGTCATCAGAGGTAACAGAGTTCTAAAAATATTCCTAAATATAGTCCTCYGTAAGTGAATATCCTTCCTGAAGTATGTCCGTGGAAGGAAATCTTACAGCTGAACAGACATGTTCAAGTTTTAGAAAAGTTTAAAGTAACAGCTGCTTTTGAGAAGTCCATTTACACAGATATTATAGGATGATRTTTTCAGTCATTGTCTGTTTTTGCAACGTGYATCATGGTAAATGTCAGAAAATCCATATTATGAGAGTATATTCACTAACACAGATAAAAAACATAGATAGGTTAAGTCAAATTAAGTTACYAGTTCTTCCAAATGTTTAAAACAAGACCAAAAACAGAACACATTAACTATCATATTCATATTCAGACTAATCTGTGAGAGCAAACTGTACTTTACTCAGTATCAGTTTTTCCTAGCCTTTGTCAGCTTTTTTATTTAACTCTTTCAAGCCAAAACCTAAATGCTACATCTTTAATTTTCATATTTTTACTAGTAGGTGTCACAGAAGTCAAATTCATGTGTTTAGCTTGACAAATATAAAGACATACACMGAAAAAGCTGTCACCCACTATTCCAATTGGAAAGAAGATAATTTACCAAGTATATTACGATAAGCAGAAGACAGGATACCATTTATTCATTAACCTTGCAAATTAAAGTTGTCAAATGAATATTCTACTGAAAATAAAACAACTGATATATGTACCTGAAGGTCAGTTTTCCACTCTCCAAGAGATTTCAGGTTATCAGGCAAATGTAATTTCCCAATTTTTCTCTCCTGCTGCAATACAAGTGAGGAAAGACAGCATCACAGGGGACCCACTGTTTCAAATGCTTGCTCACTAGGCACAGCTGAAGGGTAATGCTTTAAAAATTTCAAGTTAAATGCTAAATAAAACAGAATTGTGGGTTTGGGTGAAGAAAAGGATTGTCTTGTTTTGCTCTTATCCCACAATCTCTGGAAAGGCTTCTGCACAATGGCATCAGCAATACTTTTCTCAGTCATGCATTCCTACTCATTTATATTGGAGACCTAATTTGATTTCACTTTGAAATAAAGCCAGAAAGATGCTCATTTGTAAATTATATAATGCAGTGTACTCACAGGGAAAAAATAATGACTTAAGCTTCGGAATCAGCATATTATCACATTTGACCAGTCTGTTTTCTCCCACACTCCAAGCTTGTTAGTATCAGCCATTATAATCAAGTACTGTTAACTCATGAGGTTGATCTTTAAATGTGCTGACTCAGCTGATGCTGATGAGATTTTAAATCTCGGAACTTTCTTGATTAGGTTGCAAGGTTGAAGCCTGTTAGTATCGCCAGAAATCTTCTGTCTAGACACAGAGCCATGTTTTGGGGGTGGGCATGGGTTTTTTATTCTTTGTCTTCTGTGCAGTCTGACCACATTTCTGATGTGCTGAAAGCAGCATCAGCCTGTTCCCTCCAGATAAGAGCACCTCCTTTCAGATTCCAAGAAAAATCCAGTTGCTATCAGAGAGGGACGAAAAATATGCTAGGTTTAGAAATTCTTTAATGTGTAATGGAAGAGGTTGCAACCTGTTCTAGAGAGAGGTGTCTCTGCCCACGACAGGGAAGTTGGAACTAGATGGTCTTTAAGATCCCTTCCAACCCAGTCCATTTCGTGATTCCATGTATTCCACTGAGTGACGTTGCTGACACAATCTTACATGTGTAGCTACACTCATTCAATCTCACTTAGGTTCTGATCAGCAACAGAATGTCATACTGCTCCTCTGAGGTGTAATCAAATCATTTAAGATACAAAGAGATATTCACAGACGAACTAAGTAAAGCTCTGTTCTTAACAGTGAGATTCTGTCACGTCCCTCATCCAGCCAAAAAAATCTTTCCCAACATAATCTGAATTTCAAATGTATTTTTCACGTTATCTGTAAAATTCTGTGTCTTGCCTGGACGCTTGCATCATTCTTAGATCAATCCATGATCTAATCCTTAGATCTAATTATACTTTAGAAATCAGTGATGTTACAGTGATGCAAAATTAAAACAGATAGAAGTCATCTCATTGATCATATCCACTAAAGGAATTTTCCTGAAACGCTGACATCAAACCAAGCAAGCTGATCATTTGCACACCACATACAGACTGTTCTGTCAGTGAGACTGGCTCATGAAAGGAAAAGTTTCTTTTATATCATTACCCTTTTTTAGTTGCCATGATAGAAATCAATGCACAACAAAGTGGTATTAGAAATCACACTCTTCCTGGACTCGGGAGAAGATAGAAAGCATTTTTCTTATTAAGAAAGAGGGGTGGGGGAAAAAAAAATTCTGGCTTATTCTTTGGTAATGTAGGAGATACGAATAACAACATGCACCCAAAAAAGATTTAGCACTAAAAGTGGCCAAGTTTTGTAGAACTTGAGCTTCTAAAACATGAAATTAAAAGACAAAACAATCAAAAAAACCACCTTGAACAATAAAACCGAACAAATATATATAAAAACTTTGAAATAACAAAGTTTGAAGAAAGTAAAGAGTTTATGAAAGCAAAGCAGAAATGTTTGTTCATAGGGTATTTCTACATAATATACTCAGTCTTTCTGCATTTCCTTTGGCTGAATAGGTGCAAAAGGAAAGAGGATCCCAGGCTGGATGAAATCAGACCTGCATAATGCAATCAAGAATAAGAAGGCATTATATATTACATATAATATAAAACAGGTAGAAGCTGAAATGAGGAAAGATAAGTCAAATATGGAAAATAGACATAAACTGTACTAGAGGATGAGATAAGACTTTTCCTGAGTACATTAAAAACATTGTGAAGACAGATCAATGGGATTCAGAGAGATGGGAAAAATAACGTGCTGATAGCAGAGACATGAATGAGGATAAATGCATTCGTTAATTCCATATTCCCAAGATGCCAGGGTCATCAACAGGTGTCATTTGTAGAGGATGAAAAGTTGTTATCAGGAATGATGTCACACCAGAGAATGGTAAAGGAACCCCAAGACATACAATGACAAAAAAAAAAACACTACAGGGCATCAATAGAAAACTAAATACATTGAGATGGCCTCTAATCTTTCATTCATTCAGAGACTTTTCAGTAATATACTGAAAATAAAAGGAAATCACCTTGAAAATCCAGTTGATATAAATAAATGAAAGTGTATCTTTAAATTAAAATGTTGCTTTAAGAAATCAAGCGAGGAAAAGCTGTAATAGTGCCTATTAAAATCTCAGTGTTTGTTACATTGTTTTTTAAACAGAGGATGGTTATTCTTTGTAATGTATGTATCTATATTATCTCAGGTTTTTATGAACAATGCCTTAAAAAATGAATTAATATATCACGTGCATTAAAATATGAAATAAGGATATAAAGATTAATGAAGCACTGAAATGGTATTGTATCTGGAGTTAAAAAACACCACCCATCAAATCAAGTCAAGATTCCAACACTCCAGGAACACTCCATCTGCCTGCTGCTATGATGATTCACACAGGAATCCTAATGTTGAACAACACAGCACTACATAAATCATGGCAACTGCAAAGGGAAAGCCCCCCCCGTACTTTTCTCTGATTTGGATTAGGACCTCACCCTCTAAAATACACAATTAGTGTCGACCTGCTTAAATACCCAGATATTGGTTTTTTGTTATTTTCTGAGGTGATTCCTAATGTGCTTGTGTTGGTTTTTTAGACASAGTCACAGCCAGCAGGAGCTACAACTCTTGACTAAGTAACTGCATAATGAGTTACAGCTTCTCTTCTAACTCTAAAACAAACCAGAATCTAAGCCTGGCAGTCGTGTGTGTTGCAGAATTTACCAGGGAGGCTGCCTGCYCTGTGCACACACCTCAGTGAAAAGCCCCCGAATCAATGAAGGACTAAGCATATGCTTAATTATACTTAAGCACGTGCTTAAGYATTTCCTAAGTTGGCATTGTAATTAAGATTAAATTTTCTAGGATATCGGTTTGACGCTWATTGTAATCAATGCAAATTTATTCTCTCCGGTATTTGTTCACAGAGCAATCCTGATTTCAACTGAATGTATCTATTGCTCTCATAACACAGCTCAGCAATTTTCTGCATGTGGGTTGAAATGAGCACTTACTGTTCCTGAGCATTTCTGGATTGCTTACGTCTCGTGGAATTGTTTTGTTCTGCTACAAAACAAAAATYTGAGAACATTAAGGTGGGTCATATGGTATGAATACTTGGGGAAAATATTTTTCTAAAAGTAAGGACATGACTGATAAACGACAATTGTACCAAAGCTATACCAATCCACAGCTTTTAAGTGGAAATCTCTGTGCCAAATTTGTGCTATGGATCAGTTCGAACGTGTCTCAACTCTCTAAGCTGCCTGGGKAGCTTAGCTGAAATCATTTCAGTGCTCAGAGACAGATGTTAAAAAGCACCTTTTATTCTCTCTGGCTTGGTACTATAGACAATGGAAAAGCCAGGGATCACTAAATTACTTTTTTTCTCCCTTCCTGCTGTGTATCGTAGAGTTACAACGGCTCCCTGCTCACCTCACCAGAGTTTAAAGGGCTTATCTCTTCCATGAGGAAAATGCCACACAAGGGAGTTAAAAATGGGGAGAATTGGGCTCCCTTGAGAGAACAATTATTGTCTACCGYGCACCACAGGAGAGCTGCTTGCACACACCCCTAGCATGCTGACGTTAGAAGAGAGGGAATTAGCATTTTCCAGCATCATCKTTAATAGCTCACTAAATGTGAAGTGCCAAGTAGTCAGTTTACCTGTAGTTTTGCCTGCAATAGCTTGCAATTAGCTGAATTTAGAATTATTTCCCGCATGACAAACCAAAAAGCCTATATGTGTATATATATTTATAATACATATACACATATATGACTATAATTAGTCCAACTCTTTGATTTAAAACTCACTTTTGGAAAGACATCCAGTCTTAAATTTACAGACTTCAAATACTAAAATAAATCTAGAGACTTCACCACATCCTCAAACATTCTTTCAATAGCTGCCGTACTTTAAGTTGAAAAYATGCATTTAATTCTGATTTTAATTTAACTAGCTTCAACTGCAAACTGGATCTTGCATTGCTTTTTCCTGTACCATGAAGAATTACTTGCTGCTGGATAGCTCATCCCCAAAAACATACTTGTAATGAGTACTCAAAATRTCTCTATACCCTCATTTCAGTAACTTATACTAACACAAAACTCTTTCTTTCCAGGAAKACTCATTTTTGTGTCTCTTTTTCTGAAATCTTACTTCAGTTTGCACAAATCTTTCAAAGTTCTGGGCTGAAAAAAGAATCTGAAAATGGTAGTCTAGCACTATGCTCAATAACATCAAATAGGAAACTCAGACTTCCTATTCTGAGCTTATTTCATATTTCACACTTTCAGCTTCCAGACTTAACTGAAGTTCACATTCATTTAGCTAAGACAGGCTTTAAAATCCAAATCCATACATTAAGTCTGAAAGTGAGACTTGCAGATGGCTCAAAAATTTAAAATTTTAATCTCCATAGAGTTCCATTAGCCTAGAAAAACTTCAGAGGCCTATCATCTTTCAAAACTCACATTCCTTATGATTACCAAAATTCTGGTGGAGAAGACTCATAGTGGCTTATGTCTTGACACAGCAGAGTAACTTGACGTTTACTTCATGCTTACCTCCCAGCACAGCTGGAAAATKAACCTCTACATGCACCCTGAAATGCAGCAGAATTCTGATTCCTTACAAATACGGTTGAAAGATACGGCATTCCCTGTTTATTTATAGTTCAGTTAACTCACCGAAGGTGTGAGACATTAAGAATGAACCCTCCCTCTTTGAAGGAAATATTTAAATACACCTCTGGAATCCCTGCTGATGTACCCTTTCTCCCAGTATCTTGAGATACACTACTTTGCTTCCGAAAAACTCACAAAGTCGAGCTTAGCCACAGATAYTTCCCCCACCAGCTGGCATTACCACAATTTTAATGCAGAACATTTTAAACCAGTATTGATTCTACCGGGTGAYGGTCACTGTCATTTATTTCCTGGTACTCCATAATGTGGATGGGTTCAGATTTCTTYTAAGTTCTTCCACACAAAGCTACTCATTAAAACTGTTACATCTACATGAAAATAAAACATTCTTCTCACTTCTAAGAGATATTTCTTCAGCATTAGGAACAGMAGAAGGGGTAGTGTTAGACAGGAGGAGGATCAGCCTCCAGAAATAACAATTGAACACCTTTCACAAGCACTAAATTCAGTTGAATAACAGCTAAAAAGCAGAAAATAGACTAACTTGAATTGCAAATGTAATCACCGATGCCAGACACTAACCTTAAAGCTTTCAAGGTGAAATGCACCCATCCCTGCACCATGCTGAGGACTGAGTGCAGTGCCYTGAGTAGGCATTGTGTGAATGGAAGTCATCCACCCCAGCTGCGCACATGATAAAGACTTGCCTCAAGGCACTCCTCACTCCWATTCTATTCACAAACTGAGAGGAAAGCTGCATTTTCCTGCTTCCTCCTATGTGGTCAGAAACACAGGATCTTCACGATAMTGGAAATGGAGGCCTCTCCCTCCTGCCATCAGGACAACTCTCAGTCATACAGCCCGCTTGGCTGAGTGGCATGAAAAGTCAGGAGTCAAAGCCCTCATATCAGGGTTGCATCTTATCTTGTGGCAGATATATTGTGCTCTAAAGAATAAACAGGTTGGGTCTTCAATCATTCAGAAACAGAGAACAAAACATTTCGCTTCCAGCATGTGAAGCCACTTGTTTCAAGTAATGAACCCCAATAGCCTCTTTCTTGTTTTTCCTTTTCCTCAGTTTTCCTCATGATATCTACTTGAGTGGCTCAGGCTGACTGCAGTGCAGCTAAGCATCAAACACTTAAACTTTACTTTCAGGCATCAGACACTAGACATTGCTTATTAATATTCACCAGATAATTTCCTACTTTGCTGATAAAAGTTCTCTCAAAAGMCATTTCTTTGGTGAAAAAAAAAGAATAATCCACACACAGCAAATGAGCAAGCAAACACTATGAATTATTTGAAGGCAATCGTATGCAACAATGACCTTGGCAACCAAGAGACTAAGCATTCARCATTCAAATAGTTTAATCCTGCTCYGTCTACAGCCAACATTTAGTGGCTGCTGATGATCTATGACGTGAAATAAGGCTGAATCATCAATCCTTCCTGTGCAGGCAGGTGTATATGAGTGCATCTACCAGGAAACCACAGCTGTCCACAGAAGATGCAAGGTTTTGAATAAGATTGGAGAATGCCCTCTGCCCTTAAGTAATATTCTTTCCTAAAGYGAAGCTTGAAGATCGAAATATTTGGTAGATAAGACACTGTTAAACAAAAATTGGGACTATTCAGAGGTTAATACCATGTCCAATCCAAATACCTTTCCAGCTGTACATCATTCCTTCCCAAAAAATCCCAAAGTTACTCTCTGAACCATGATAACAGACTTGATATGTGGAAGCAGATTTCTGGCATTACATCTGCAGTATTCAAACAGATCAGTTGATAAGAGTATTTTAAGGCACTTGTGCATATATAGGTTCAGAATAAATRTGCTGGGATTGGGGAAGGTTCTGATTAAGCATCCAACTATAAGCAATAAAGGTCTCTCAAAGGTCACAAAAAATTTCACTTGTCAGTGACTGGAAAATAGTCAAATGTACCGAATAAACAAATAGAAAAGTAAGACATAATGTCTTTTACTTCTCCTGTCCTCTTTTTATTAAGCATCATGCAATAAAACAGAATTAGATAACAGACAAGTTGATGAGCGAGAGAACAAGGACTAAATTCCATACAAAGGAACAACAYGTCAAACATCAGAACCACACCATAGCACACATATATTTGCAAATCTTGTACCAGCAAGTCCTTACTATTGGTAAATATTAAAGCTAAGTCCTTACTCTGTAAATATTAAAGCTAAGCAAAGCAAGATAACGCTGCCCCCTTTGCCAAAGAGTATGTGTTATATAGTCACACCAAGTAGTCCTTTTGCTGAAGACATTAATTTTGTAACATTAATTTTATAGATATATTTAGTAATGCCACTTTGAGGAAATACATATGAAGCTACAAACAAAAAGAAAGAAACCAAGGATGTTTGAACACGACTTTCTTAATTCCATATGTCATGACATTTATGTGAAGTGTGCAGATGTTAAAATTATGTAGGACATTTAAAAGTATGTCTTGGTTGAAAAATGGAGGTGAAAGGTGTGGCTTTACTCAGAAACGTTGCTGCATKTTTTGTAATGGCTTTTGTTATCTGAAATAGTACAGCAGATCAGTATGACAGAGAGTATAAAGTAGCAATTCCGAATACCTTATTAATAATAAMAAATGCTTAAGATAAATTGCCTTTATAAATTAACGATTATGTGATGCGTTTGATACGTCACGAGAAAACCATTGTACATAACTATGGTTTTCAGCTTATAAGTGGGTTTTACTTTTGGAGAGGAGGAAAATAGATCTTCTCTTAATATGTGATYATGAATAAAATTACCCCAAGAGGAAAAAAGAGTTTAGAAACTAGGAGGCTAAACACAAATGCACGAACGAGAGTGCTTCTAAGGGGCAGAGTGTAAAGCTTTAGATGCAGTAGACAATCTCAATTTTTTTTTTCCCCCTACAAATTCCCTAATGATCATACAAAGAGTTTTGCAAATGCTATTAAGGTAAAGGTTTGCTCACAGGTAATCCTTTCTCTGAATATAATAACCCTCACGTGATTTTTCTTTCAGTGTGACTACATCATGTTATTGCACTAGCAACATCTATCAACACTTACTTTGTACTAGGCGATTGGGAGCATCAGAAGTTTTCATCTACCTCTAAACAAACCAAGTCACATTAGTGCAGGTATTCCAGAYCTGTTCATCTGTATGCAACGTTCAGGCTGATAGCCAAAATCATAAATAGAGAGGCACAATTYATAACCATGAATACTCATATTCAATTCAACGCTACCAGACAAATATTCCTGATATTTGGGAGCTAAGGATGCCAGAGTTGCCTTCTTTCTGATCCCCATGAACAGTGAAACTCCCCTGTGTGTAAGCAGGAGTATAAAAATGGTCTACAATCCTTAGCTCTGTGTGTTTAGAGAGAAAAATTAAAATCACACCTTTGCACTCTGAAAATAAACAGAATACACCAACCTGCAGAAGCTGTAAAATGTCTAGGCTGTAATAACCTTCCATTGTAATGTATTGATGAAAATAACTTTTTCTGATTAAAAATTTTAAAAGGACACACTACCTTGTTTGTATATTGCATACTACAATGTTTGCCTCGCAAGTCTTTATCAAACAACGTGTCGTACATTTCTGAAACAACTCTTCACATGTATGAAAATCTGCCTCATTYTTAGCCTTTGAAGTGAACCCTAAGGGAATATTCACATACATACCCTAATGCTGATTATTTTATCAGCTACCGGAGCAAAAAAACGCTTTATCACAAAGACACCAATTAATACAAACACAAAAAGCCCTTCACTTTTATGTCTGATGCTGAAAGAAACTCCGTTACAAAACAATTAATGAGAAATGTAACTTCTGTAATGCACGTTGTGAATACATGCTCCCTCACACTTAGTTTAAAAAAAAAAGTGCCCCATTAGGATTACAAAGGAAGTATGCATTTTTGTTTTTCTTTCCGGCTGCTGAAGTATTGTACACGTATTATTATCCTTTCATGTGCCATACCCAGCTGCACAGCAGTTTTTATGGAACACAAAACCCGTGGAGCAAATGATATTGTAAGTCATAGGAGTAGTGGTTAATAAAAAAAGCTGTTGTAACACTGTACTAATTATGTYTCATTCTAGAGACCCATATTAACATTATGCTATAAGACTCAATAATTATCTTAAAACAGGCAAAGTATTATAAAAAAAAAAAWAAAGAAATATTTTCAAGTTCCTAAAAAGTCAGTGTAAWTTCTATTTTATTTACTCTTGTTCAGATTTTTTTTAGATGACTGCTTAAATTGCTCTCACTTAGGATTTTTCTGGAGTCTGATCTGTCCTGAAACCATCAGCCCAAGGACAGTAAACTGCTGYGAATTGAAAATTAGATGCACATCAACATAGTTCAGCCAAACCACAGACTCACRAGTTTGTCAGGGGAATGCTCGTGTCACACTGCTTGGTTTGTGGGGGAAGAACTTGCCATGCGTGTAACAAAGTGATAATTTGAAGAGTTCTTTRCAACATCTTGGGAAAACATAAGGCTGGCGAAAATACTGGGAATGCACTCCACCTTTTCTACTGGAAATCAAAATGAGCACAAGCCTTTGCCTCATGTRCATGAAGTGGCAGTGACCAACTTTTGAAAATTTCTGTTGTTGATTGTCCTGAGGTGCCAACCAGGCCAAAGTCCCTCGTGCCAGAGCCTGCATATCCCAGTCTTGGTCCATAGAGCTCACGGCCTGAGAATTGCCTTGCCCCTTCTCTTTCTGTTGCCTGTGATACTGCTTGGACTGCCAAAAATGAATGCCCCCTGCCCCAGGCTGCTTCAACTGGTAGAAATACGAAAGATGTGCCTTCATGGCACAGGGATACCAGCAGAAGGGATGTTGTAGAGAGAGCTCTCAGTAATAATCTGTGTCAGAACTACTGACCTCTACGCATCTAAGCTGGAGGAAGCCAGGTTGGAGTCTTCTGAACCAGYGTGTCTTTTGATGATTTACAGATATGCCAGCCAAATTCTTGACAATGCTGCGGAGGATATGGATGCTGTCAGAGCACTTATATTTCAAGTTTATCTCAGATATTTACATATGAATCCATTTTCCAACTCTGGGCAGCAGCAATGCATAATGTCGTGGATATAAATATACAACATTTGCTTGATAAACAGCAAGGAAATATAAAGCAGTTTCATATGTTTGCACATACATATAGCCTAGTACACTCATTTGTTCAAGACATCAGATGACCTTYATGTTATGCTGTCAAGGAAGGATAAAAAGGGAAAAAAAACATAAAGAAAAAACCCCAACCAAAACMCAAACAGATTTCATACAACTAACTAGGCCTGTACAGGTCAGAACGGCAGAATTCATCAGATTAGCCTCCCAGCGAACAGGTACCACCCTAAAACCGTCACCCACGATCTTGTTCTCTCTTCCTAATAATTCATTTTTCTTTCATGTAGTTTCATTTTCATTCCACCTCTCACCGTTTCACCCAACACAAATGCACATGCATTACCCAGCCTCTCTGAACCTGCTTTSTTTCTATGGAAGGAGTTTATGAAGGGTTGATGAGAAACTCATTGGAGCACTTGAATTCACCTTTATTCCTTMGTGTTATTAAAAGTCTTCTACCTGTTGGGTTTTTTATAAAAAAATATGATTTTTCAAGCTCAAAATCTCATGGTCACACATATGTAAGTAAACCAAAATGAAGTAGGTTTTATCTTTCTCATACATGTAAGTAATAACATTGGCTTCACTGCTGTTGATCAATGATATACAGAAAATTCAATCATTGCCAGCTGGAGGGAAGAATCAATATGAAATTATTATTATTATTACTATTATTATCATCATTATTATTATTTTAATTTGGAATAGCATCGGTTCAAGAGRACTGAATGACAATTTAGATTGTCAATAAATTTACAGTATTTTAATCAGAGCAGAACAGCATTCCAGATCAAATTAAATTAAAATAATTTGGATTGTTGCTAGTCACTTAATTCCGCAGAATTTTTGCTGAATGAAATAATCCTTTTATACCACAGTAAGTGCTTACAAGAATCAGAAGCAAAAATCATGACATTTTATTAATCTATTATGTTGCACTAGATAATAAATCAAATGCCAAGTGTAAATCTGTTTAGCACAGTACACAAAGTAATAAAATATTATGATTATTTTGTGTTTACAGTCTTGTAGTGACAGTGCTGTTTCCTTAGTTAGAATACTGTTAAAGTTTCAAATTGAGATGAAAGCCTCAATTGCTATGAAGCCATCATAGCACCTGCTTCTCTACTTTTGCAAAACTTTCTATGTGTCTCATGAATTTTGCAGCCATCAGTAGATTGCTCATGTTCTGAATAAAAATGTTACTTCCAMTGAGTTTCCCATATGAAAGACTAAAGTACCTCTGAGTGGTTAGTCTTGACTGTCTGATTGGTTGAGGAGAACATGCTATTAGTCTGTAACAGAAATATTAAAATTAATTATTTCAACCACAAAACTACTTTAAATTCTAGAAGAACAGCATTTCAGTGCTTTGTTGGTAATATTTAACCATCAGGAGTTCTACTCAYGGACATTGCTAGAAAAAAAAGACAGCCTCTGCCTCAGAGACTTCAAACCTCAGTTCAAGCAAAGGCATTATAACAAAAGAGACTATAAACAAAGGAAATATTGTGACTTTTATAGTTCATCTTGTGCTGCAACCTTATGAAAAAGGATTGGTCAAATTACCTGGGGTGCTCCAAAGGTGACTAGATATTCTAGGAATGGACATCTGTAGATGTTTTCATTCTAGACACTTGAGACACTTCATTCTTATTATTGTAGACTTGCCATTCTGTTTTAATGAATGTGTCTCCGAAGCTTAATTTATCATCAAAGCTTCACAYCCATCAAACTGATCCTTGGATCTGCTTCAGAGCAAATTATAATCTAAAAGAAAAGAAAGAAAAGATGAGTTAAAGGGGGATGGAGAGGCAGTGGTCACCCTGATGATTTCAATACATGTTCAGTCAGAGACACATTATGTAAGCAGAAGAGCGTGTAAGTGTC
Source organism: Amblyornis subalaris (assembly GCA_018881555.1). Taxonomy (NCBI): domain Eukaryota; kingdom Metazoa; phylum Chordata; class Aves; order Passeriformes; family Ptilonorhynchidae; genus Amblyornis; species Amblyornis subalaris. Next base: position 3,673,214 of record JACAXG010000007.1, on the reverse strand, counting down.
TGAGCACAAACATCTTCACCCTCATAAAAATAAAGGTGCACAATCAGGAACCTTGGTTTTGCAAAATTACTGCTTTCCTTTGATTAGTCAGAACTGCATTGCTGGCATATTTAACATGATTCTTCATTCAGATAAATTACCATTAATTTGAAAGCATAAGAGATTTAAATTCCATGAAGGAGGCTATAGGTCAAAATTAAATATGCATTGGCCTATTTCTGTTGATTTCTTCATACTCAAATTGCTTAAGAACCTACAAGTAATCACAAGGAAAGGAGAAATAAAATAAGTGAAGTATAAAGAAGCACACTGATATAAAGAAATTGAGTCCACTTCAATTATTTTTTGATGGTCTTTAGGTAAAATGAAGACATCTATATTCTTTTAAGGGACTAAGTGATGCTGACACATTAATTAAACATACGTGATACCAGAATGACAAAGCAGTTGACACAAATGTGATGCCAACTTTGCTTTTTCTCTTGTATTAATAATGTAATTACTAAACCTAAGTTCATGTAATTAGGTCTGTCCTAATGTTAATCAGATTTTACTGGTATTACGATCTAGGGTGTATCACTTGCTTAAAACAAGTAAACTCATGCTTTCCAGCCAGTGCTTCAAGAAGCTTTAAGTAAATATTGCAAAGGTTCTTTTGGAGTTAGAATATTCCAAACCAAACAATTCAAGGTATTTCTAAAAGTACCAGATAACATTTCCTACAGCAAGTTAATGCACCTATTATGCCATCTGCACACTAATGCATTAGTTTTGTAACTACAATAAATATAATTATAAATAGCCTGCTAGCAGGCAGAAATGCAGTGTAAGGACCAGAGGGCAATGAGGCATTTTAGGAATCCAGGTAGATAAATTGTGCAGCTTGATTTGTTACTCTGTTCTGTGTGTRTTCATGCAAACCCATCTCTTGGAGCTCTAAATAAACAGCTGATTAAGTGACACTAGAGTGGAAACTGTAGGTGGAACAAGGCCTTTGCCCAAGGTGCTGTGAAATCAAGGCTCAACAAAGGAATGAAAAAGATACTTCCCAAAATACTGTAACCACAAAAAAAGCAGTACCGAGTGTACATCTCAAGAGACTTTTCTAAATAGGAGTGGGTAGGTGAAAATAATATTTCACYTGCCACAGTTGCAGATATTCAAATTAAATAATTCCCAATTCCCTCAAGGGAAAAAAAAAAAATAGAAAGAAAAAAGCGGTATCTAACTTCAGGTTCTTCCAATAACTTCTTCAGGTTTTGAAAAGTCACACATTTATACAAAATATATATTTAGTTTTCATCCTTCTTTAATGGAATTCTCTGTGAAAGCTAGTGGAGCAGGAAAACAGAAGCAATTTCCATAAATTTACTTCTGCTTCTTTCGAAAACAAACAAAGCAGTATTTTTTTCTTATTATTACATATAATTTTCACTTTTGGCTATCTAATTTAATTTATAAAAATAGCTCTATAAGTTCTTTCTTCTTCATATTGTAATAAAATGGAAAATGTATTGTTTTGCCATATAGCCTCTCTTAAAAGCTCTTATTGTTGTGTTTAATCAATGCATATCTGTGTAAGYGGATTTTCTCTCTCTTGTGCCCCCATCCTTTTTCTCTCTCTCTGTCACAGCTCACTGAAAACTTCACGTTGAAAAAAGGTAAACTGCAGGAGGACACAGTCTTGTCCACTCAACATCCCAAGAAGTTTCACATTTCACACAATTACTACACAGAGACAGAGCAAGGAACATGCTCTTCTTACTCGTAGTAATACCTATTTATAACACTCAATGCATTAAGTACATTCACACTTCACAGTCAATGTCTATCAGCAACTTTTCCAGCAGGCAGTCCTCTAGAGAATATTTAAGTAGATCTCACATGAACATTAAAAAGAAATAAAAGCAATATTTAATATTTAGGAGGAAATACTAACAAGACATAATTACAGGGATTAGGTGCCATTTATGCAAAGGCTCCTGCCTGTTATTTATTTGAACAACAGATATTCCACGTAATTCACCTAATCAAGTCTATCAGGTTATTTAACTGTCTTAAATTAGGAATTAAATTAATGTCATATTCTACAATACAAAGGCTTAATTAAATCGTTAAGAGTTAACTCTTCTGAACTGATTAACAGCCCTGAAGAAGAAAGAGTTTGACAACTGAAAAATATGCTTCGGGGGCAGAAAAATAGGGAGAATATATATATTAGTTGATTAAGCTCAGTAGAGGAACCTAAATACTTATGACTGCTCTGGGAATAACACTACTATTGACAATTGTCAAACACCTACGAAATGACTAAAGTGTGCTCATTAAGGCAAAATGCTTAATAAGCAATCTTGAAAATGCAAACCATGCTTCCCAAATGACATTTTCCTTCTTTCCATTCACTTTCATCCCCCTTGGGTTCTAATAMAGGTAGCCACATCACTGTAGATATTAAACCCCCCTCCTTTATGCAGATATATTTCTCCATAGTTCAAACTGCCTTCATAATTTTTCCTCTACTAATGTAAGGAATATAAGAAATCAAAAGAACAGTGAGGAAGCCTACCAGTCATCATTWTAGCCAGTAAGGAAATTGCTATTAAAATTATTTAACTACAAAAATGTCAAATTAATTAAAGCCTTTGTTTGGTGGGGTTCAGGTTGTCTGGATATTATTGTTATAAATAAATATACATAATATTTTTGACCAATATTTGTCTAAAATGACTATTTTCTTTTTGCACCAGATTAACCATCTCCTTGTACATAATTTTCACCCAGTGTGGGAATATTAATAAACTAGAGGATTTTCCCTTCCAGTKTTGATCAGCATACACTTAATTTGTTGCCATTAAGAGGCCAAATTATTGCCTTTAATACTGGACCCAGTTATTCCTTAAGTGCATTTTATTGAACTCCTCAGTTAACATTGAAACACCTTAGGCACCACCAGCACCAAAATTCTGGAGACTGAGCTCCCTCTCATCTCCTCCCACCCTGGCCCCAAACCTTTCCCCAAGAGGTTGGCTTCTCCTGATGGTTGCAAACAACTTTTTTGTTCTTGGAGAAGAAAATAAGAAAAACACTCACTACAACCTTCTTTCAGGTAGTTGTAGAGAATCATAAGGTCTCCCCTCAGAAAAGATATGCCAATATATGCCAAATAATATATGCCAATTCTTCCTTAATTGTTAACTGTTCTCAAAATTTTTATGAGTTACAGAAGTATTTTCTAACATTTCATTTCAATATATAATTGTTTTCAGGTATGATCTTAACGTGCATGGCAGAAAAAAAGGGAAACAACTTTGTTCTTAAACAGCTTTTTTAATATCTATGGAAACCTTAGGCAGTAAATTCAAGAAGGTACTTAAAACCTTTAAGAAGTCTTAGATCAGCTACAACAATGTTGAGCATGATCTAAAAAGCAAGAAATAAATAGCTACTGCCCTTGTGTACAACCTGCATAATTTTACTCCCAGCTTGATAAAGCCTGATTGGCAACTTCTCCCTCATTTTCACAAAGCACCAACTGTTGCTATAAAAAAAAAGTAGGATAAAATTAAAAAGTTAACCACACAGCAAGATTTTGAAAGAGAAAAACAGCAAACCTCTGTTTGTCTGAAAATAGTCAGAGCACATTTCAAATTAACTGCTGGAACAGGAAAACAATGTTTGGTAGAAAAACATACAGAATTGTCAGTGAATGGGGAAAACTTGCCACAATTTCATGAGAGACAACTACAGGGAATGCTTTCTCAGGAAACAGAAGTAGCAAGTAAACACTATTGAAGCTATTTGAAGCTACCTACACAGGACTTYAACATAAATGCTGAAAAATAAAAAAATTCCCAGATAATATATTATCCTTCATTTAAGAAGAGTAAGAAAAATTATAAAGGAAGCAAATACATACATTGATTTCTCATGAAAGCTGGAAAAACTAAATTTATGATGTATTTCCAGCTACTGAGACTTTTTTTGTCCCCTCAAATTTGTACAGAATATTCTGTTTCCTGTCTTAAAATCTTTTCTTTTGTTTTCAGATCAAAATCACTGTATCTCAGGAAACATAGGACTGTAAATCCAGTTCTCCATGGGTGCCTACATATACGGTTTAGGAAAAAGTTGCAAATCCAGTGGCAGCTACAAAAAGTACAGAATATCCCACTGCTCCCTATACAGAGCTAGTGTAACATATGGTTATCGTGGGGCTTTTCTCATCAGCTCAGACTGAGACAGAAAGATCCAGTTAGACTCAAATTTGCATGTATAATATCAGAGYAGAGTGTCTACAGATTTGTAAGCCAAAAGAAAAAAAGTATTCCCAACTTTGGGAAATTAAAACTTGGAGTTGCAGACAGCTTTAGCTGATCTTAAGTCCCATACAGCTACCAGGTAATTCTCAGTAAGGCACACAGGAAATTAAACATGCAATTCTCATCATTATCAAAGATTGCAGCTCCTCGGAATCTTTATATGCTGAAAACCTACCCTGTAGTGTTTCTAATAGCATCCATTTAGTACCACAGGTGAAATGCTGATTACTTAATTTATTTCTTAGTCRTTTGAAAAACTCCCACAGCATTTATTTAACATATCCTGCTTTTCTTCATCTGTAGATGAAGGCCACTGGAAAAAATTCTCAGGGAGACAACAGGGCTATGGCACAACAAATGAGCATCGCAGTATGAGCGCATTACAGGGCATCAGGGTGCAACATAAAAATCTTCTCAACAGTCCATTTACACACTGTGAACTCAATTCAGTCCCTGTATTTGTATATGAAACTTCTACCTACCCCTGCAGGGCTGATACATGCGAGTTTAACAGTACACTTCAACCTTTGATTGCTTTAGCACCTATTTTGTAATTTCACCGACACGAAARTACGCCATTCAAATATTTTAGAAGCATTACATGAAGGAGAGAGGCAGAGAAATAATTCAATACACCAAGTTTTAAAAAGYAGCTCTCCTGAACAAGGGCCAGGTCCTGCACCTTCTCTGTTCCTGACTGAGAAAGCAATGTCAACTTGTTACCAGAGAAAAATAAAATCTAAGTTATGCATTATTTCATGCCTTTCTAGCTCATGCCAGCTCTTGAGAGCTGCTTTCCTATTCTCTTACTAACGTTTAGAGGTAAACAGCATTTGTCCAGAATACATACTGATCACAGTTTTCACAAATAATGAATAAGTTGACCCACAGAGAGAAAACTGATGTTTCCAGTTGGATGCTATATCTTTTAATGCTGACTTACACTAAAGTAAAGAGAAAGGAATTCCTTATGCATGGTATGCAGTCTTTCTTTCCTTCTGCTTTATGAATATAGAAGTRCAGCGCCTGAGAAAAAAATATGCAAATATAAACTCAGGAATTTTCTATAGTGCTTATCAATATAGTACCTTAAATTTCTCCCAGATAAGACTTCCAGGGAATTTACATACTCTCTGGTCCTCCTTTTATTTCCTTGATTATAAACAGCTCAATTAAATAACTCGCAGCTCTGGACATCCTTCTCAAAGGCAAGTCTCTTTCTACAGAAAAACTTTTAAATTTTTTTTTAAGCATTTACAACACAGTGCCGAGTTCCCCACCAGAAATCTTACCACTCACTTAAAACAAATGGTTTTACTAATAGATCCTATGGTACAACTCAGATACAGCAGAATTCCTTCTTTCCTCTCTTCCTAAAGAATTTCATCCCCTTTTCCACCTCCACACACTTGTTTGTCTTACAATTAAGTGAAGAATATCTGCTTACCTGTTAAACAGATATTTTGTAAGCTGGCMTGTAGCATAACAAAGGTTTCTTAGCAGACTTCTGTCCTTCCTGCTCTCTGATGGCTAAAAAATAACTTCACTGGCTTTGCTAAGCAGTGCGGGAATCATGTAARAGATGATGTGATCAAATGAATACCTTTCAGGAACCATTTGCCACCAAAATTATTTTATAATTCATCTACTGTCTTATACCAGGAGTAACACTATCCTGTAAGGTACAACTGTACTTCCAATGCACTGCTTAAATGTTAATGGAGTGAAATTGCTCCCATCCATATTTTAACAGGCTTAAGTACATCAGCTCACTCACTTCTGTAACGAAACTCAGAACTCTACCAGAGAAATTCAATGAAGAAGTTAACTCTGAACAAATCATAGAAGCTTGGCTCCTTCAGTACAGATTTCAGAAGGAGAGGTTTGACTTTTAGGGCTGGAGGTGAGGTTTTGGATTTGTTTTTTGGATGCGTATTTAAATATGTTGTCTTGTAACAATACATTACTTACTTCTAGTTCCTAACAGTCACATAGGAGATTGTGAAAGCCAATGTTTTTGAAAACTGCTTGTGCTACGTGCTAAGAAAGTTTTTATGATTTTGCTAACACTAAAGGTGAGGGTGGGCCAGGGAATTCTTTTTTGGTTAAATATTGTAATTTTCTGAATTGCCTTATTTCATCAGCTTGGTTAGATCCCTCGTGGTCCCTATTTTTTTTTGCATGCTAAGCCAAGTACTCTCCTGCCTCAGTGGGAATGGAATGCAAACAATTAGCTATCCACATGGATGAGGGCCACTTGAGAAGTGTTTTTGAGCCACTGCTGCTGCATGCAAGAAAAGACAACATAAAACGGGCATGCACTACTTCCACAAGAAGAGTCACTTGACACTGCACATTCTCTTGGATCTAACACAGAATGTGCGTGTCAGATGTGGAAATGCAGTTCTASAGGAAATGTCATTTAAATAGATCAGGTGGTGATGGTCTGGGAGACAAGCGAGGAGCCAAGAGCCTCAGAAAGTCACATTGAGAAGGAAGAAAATGATGCAGTAAGACCTTCCAGCCAATTAAGATGGTGTGTAACCAGAAACAATGGCAGGGATTGGTCACCAGGACAAAGCAATTCAGAATGTGAAAAAGGGAGGAATAAAGGCTTTATAAAATCAGGCAGCTGTCCAAAYAACACAGCAGTCCTCTCAGCCTTCCTGTAGAGCAGTTCAGTGTGTTTTAAACTCTGTATAGCACAAGGAAAAAAATTAACATTTTTTTAATGCAGATTGTGCTGACATAAAGTTCAGATCATCTGTGTTCTTTGGGGCACACCTAACTATAGCTGAAGCTGATGAAGAATGTAACAAAGAGATTAAAATAGTGGAAAAACCATGTTAAAAACAAAAAAAAAACAACATTTCATACAGCCATAGCAAGAAAATATAAAGGATGTGATTTTTAGACACAGTACTCAGCTGAATTACTTGCTCAGATCTTTATAGAATTACTTCTTTATTCAGTACCAAAAATCAATTTCTCTCTGAGGTCCAAAGAATTCCTATAATATAYAGGGACAATGAGGGACAAATGGTATGGGATATATATTTTAAAAAAAAGTGTTAGGGTATTGGTTTTTATTGGCTGAGTAATATATTTTGAAATATTGAAAAACTCTTTTCTTAGGAAGAGCTTGGGTAATACATACAAGCATGGACAGAAATCATTACAAGTATACCAAAAAAGGATATGCTTGAAGAAAAATGCCAACTTCAAGTAGTCTCACCCCATGAAATCAGAGAAGAAAAAATCATTACTTTCAAGCGTAATGCATTAGTTTGGAATATTTTCCAAAGAGAAACTGTGGAATGCATTTTGCAGATGTTTTCTCATTACTCAGTTACTTTGTTCTGCAGCAGAAAGGAATAACTTTTCACACAGAAGTCCATGCCAGGAACTTTACTGCAATTTAAGGACTGACCAGGAGCATACATGTCAATAAACATATCCTCTCCTTACAATTTTTAAATCCAAATATTTCTGTCTATAACAGAGACAAGTTTGAGCAATTAGCTCCTTAGRGTTTGTGAGTCATTGAGAGATTCTTTGATGATGAGTATCTTGAAAATAAAAAGAGAGCAAAATGTGCATTTGCAGTGTTGTTTCCTCAATAACAATTGAAGACAAACACACTTCTCCACATCCAACTTGAAGCACTTTAACTGTTGACCTCAGTTCAGCTACTCTAAAATCACAGAGGTGAAAGGGGGAAAAGAAATAACACTTGAGATTTTGACAAATTTTCACCTAGGATGTTTGGGTCAGACTTCAAAAGGCACTTAGCTGTCTAATTCCCATTACTTTCAAAGTGAGGAAAATGCATTAAAAAAAGCCATAGTCTAGCCTTTTACATATACCAAATAACCAGGGTTTTCTCACTTTGTAGTTTTTAAACAAGTTTTACTTTTAAACAAGTTTCACAGTCTATTTTCAAAACTTTATTTTATCCTCAGTGAAAAATTTTGGTCTTTTTGCTCTAAGGTGTTTAAGGCAACAAAGAATGCTTTTTATTTTTCTCTTGAGCAGCAGAGGGCAAAGACAGAATGAGAGATGTCAAAGGTTAAGATATCTGTGCTGATTAATGAAAAATGAGAAATTACGAAAAATAYGTATCACAGATTTAAAAAACTGTATTACAATTACAGATAAAATAAATAAAGAGTAGGATACAAAAAGAGCAGGTGTCATACCAAAGCATTTTGAATTTTGTATATAGTACACTAACGGGCTACATATGTTACATTTAATTTCTCCTTCCAGAAGCAATGGCATATTTGTCATGGCTATTTTTGAATTAGAGCTGAATATCCTAAAGGCAAATGCATGGCAAKATTTCCAGGTGAAGCCTGGAACATCAAAGACYTCAYTTTAAAAGATTTAGAACARTRATTTTTTTTTTTTTTTCTCTTTATATRTATGAACTTCTCACTACTCAACTTYTATTGAGAAAAACATTTCCTCCTACATTGGATCAAGCAATGATCCAATACAGCACACTAAATATGCACCAGTGACTCTGAGGATACTGCCCTTGTCTTCCTCTGTGAGACTGACAGTATTGAATCCCTCAAATACAGGYAAAAAGCCTGATTTCCCAGCAGCAGTGTTTCCCAGCTACCAGGTTATTGGCATCATATTTGGATTTTTTTTTTCCTAATATTTTTATCTAAACAATGTTTTGAGGTTTTAACAGATAACATTAAAACATTCATATGCAACTTCAATGGAAAAATATCTGCAGGTATTAGAAAACATTCCATAATATTGGAGTAGAAAATTTAGGTGAAATTTTAAAGCCTTATTTGAACAGTTTCACTTATCTTTAATAATGTCTGTTGCCTTCTGTTAACTGTTAAAATATTATTTTCTTTTTCTYGATCTAACAAACAGTGCTTGAAAGATAAAATTTTATGCTTATCCATCACGGAAGTGCTGTACTCTTTTAAACATCATCCACCACCAAAACCCAAACCATTATAAACTACAAGTCTGTTTTCTCAAAAAATTATTTCAAATATTTCTGAAAATGAAAAGTGTGGCAAAACCAGGACAACCTTCCTCAATACTCATTTTACACAGAATCTAATCTTTCCATAAACTTTTCTCTGAAACCAAACAAATCCTAAGGAAAATGAACAAGAAATCACTTAACAGCACTGAAAGTAGAGAGGTTTACAGAAGCACACCAATCCATTTCTTGATATGAGCTGGACTAAGAATCAGAAGTGCTTTTAGGCTTCCAGGCACAGTCTACATAGACTCTACAAGCTCCATTTTCTGGACTTGATACTCTTCACCAGACATATTTTAACAATCTTTTAYAGCTTTATTTTTTGGTTTGGTTCAAGAGGCCACAATACAGCTTTACATKACCAGCTATGGGATCTTGAGCAGATTGTTGGCCTTCTTCTGATTTTAGGTCCACAYAGTGGGATAGACTTCTGATCCTACCTTGGCAAACTCTTAATCAGCCAAGAAATTTCAGATCAAAATTATGAACTTACTCCATTTGTCTATCTTCTGGTCTTATTTGCAGAGCTTCATAGACAGCCAAATGTCTGTAGAAGTAGATGACAGTGTAAATGGGCTCGTCCCAGTCTAGASATGTATGATGTTATTATCTACATGGTGTGCCTGTGATTCTATCACAGAAACATCAATTAAAACTGCASAGATCACATGTGTAACATCTCATTTCTTCAGTTTTTAGACTTATCATACAACAGATGAACCTTATCCATGGTTCTACTTACTGTATATAAAGGAATATRCACTCAACAGAAATATTTAGACATGTCCTGGCTGTAACATAACACATTTTTCCCCAACACACCTTTAGGCATTCACCAGTGTCCATTCCACTCATAAAAATTTAACTTAGTCTTATATCTGCCAACATAGCTTCAACATATAGTTAATCCAATGAGCAGTATCCCACACAAGATCCAGGAGTAAAAGCCAGGGAGACCTCCTGCTTGCTTCTCCACCTCACTTGAAACCTTCTGACACACAGAAAACTCACCTCAGAATGACCCACCTATGTGAATCTCATTTTCCTGCATTAATTTTCCAATTTAATTACCTTTATTTCCCCAAGACACATCATTTCCACCGTATGGAAATGTACTCATACTTTAATCAAATCAATGAAGGCTTAAAGAAATGTATCTTTGCCAGTATGAATAAGCTGCAGTTTTATTAATGCATATTTCAAAGATCTGCAAGTTCTATTGTAGTCACTACGCCATGTTATCTCATGGGCTCTCGTGGCTGTAATTTCCAACTGGATAACCTAAGGTAATGATAACTTTGAATAACTAAAAACAAGTGGCTACAAGAATTCTTTAATTAAGAAATTTAAGAGTTATAAAATTAATTTAATTAGAACAAAGAAAAAAWGTCTCAACCTATCTAAAGTAATACTAATTTATTACTATCAGCATCTCAGTTATTCCAAGGATATAAATTAATAATAAATTTTGTCAAGGTTTGGAAGGTATGACCAACAGGCAATTCGTTTATTCTCTTTAAGAACCAGCCTGAAAATACAAGCAAAGGAGGTGTACAAGGGTGACTTTTACAGCCATGCTGGGCCTCAGTCAATGGGAAAGTTTGTTCTGTTGTCACAGAAAATGCACATAAATACRTAACAGCTACAAGGCTTTGTTTTCTTGCTGCTATAAACAGGATACAGCAGAGGAGGGGAAGCGCACAYCTTTGGATTTCAGGAGCCTTTGTGGAACCATTCTGCAGTCAATAAAACTAGTGGTGTGTCCAGTAACTAAGGTGAAGTAAAGCATAAGTCAGAAGCTAACTCACCTAAAATTAAGAAAAATCTCCACTGTTCCTTTCGTAATCTGAGTAATTAAATGAGCAATAAAAGCCACGACTACTCCAAGTACCCTGCAAGTTTAAGTTGTCAGTGTGCCTCACTATCTATATTTGTTTGTTTTTATTTTGCAGTAACAATCTTGAATACAATTTAAAACTCCAAGCTGTGCAAACTAACAGTATAATTTAACAGGTATTAATTTCGATACATAAAGTTTAATTTTTAAAGTTTCATCTTGCTTTGTAACTTCTATAGTCTTGAGCAGAAGAGACACACCTTTTTTTCTGTGGGACTGACCTGATAAAATAACAATAGATTATGTTATATTAGTTTTAATTTAATTGCATTAATGCATACATAAATTAAACACAAAGGTAAACAGAAAAACAATGCACAGAAGAATGGCTCATATGGAGAGGCCAGGGTGATGAGCAGGAACAGTTTGGTAGATTTATTTTCAGAAGCTTGTTTAAATAATAAACGTGAGAGCCTTATAGAACAATATCTTTCAAGAAACATAAGCTCATGATAGCTTTTAATGATGAAAAGTATTTTATAGTTTCAGATGAGGTGGCTGAGCCCTGTGGCATTTTGCTCTCTGTACTTTGGGTAAACCACTGTGAAATCAACTGCCCCTTACAAACTTGATTCAAAAATCTTTGTATTACCTGGAAAAACTTCCTTGTTTCTTCCTACAATGCATATTTCTTAAAATTTACAGTACTTAAGCGAATCAACAAAAGCTTATATATATGTTTTCGGTTTTTTCTAATTCACAGAGAGGAGGAATGCATAACATTTTTCTGGGGTCCTAAACAACAGACCAGTCTTCACGAGGCCCTTCAGAACCTGTTGAAGTGTGTGCTGAAAACACTCAGCACCAGCCTCAAAGAACGCTGAAAGAATAGTTCTGGAAATCACTATTTCAACTGTTTATAATTTCTTTAATCCACATTGACTGCAGGACAAACTTGCCACACCAAAGTATCTGATCAGCCCTACACTGAAAATAAATACCCCCTATATGCTACAGTACAGAAAACCAAACATCTGTTTGTCTGCCAGTCAAGAGTATATCTAACAAACAGAAGAGCAACTAATTCCCCACCACTTGGCAAGCAACCACCCTAAAAGCTGCTGGACAGATGTTGATCCAAAGGGCAAGCAAATAAACACAGAATGGCAAATAGTTATTGCCTAGGAAACAACCACCTTCTAAAACACATTTTCTTCAGAACTGGAGGGAGGAAGGGGGAAAGACATATACACAAAAACAAACAATACAAACCCTGAACATTAAATATATTTTCATAACAGTCATGACACAAACAGAATGTTTAAAACATTGAACACGGCAGGATTTCATCCCTAAAATCAGAATGGAAAGAGTGCCACTTCATTTCTGAAGTTTGTTACTGTCCTGCTTTCACCTAAGGTCAATTTCTTCTCGGTAGCTGGTACAGCACTGGGTTTTGGATTCGGAGTGAGAATATGTTCATAACACACCCATGTTTTGGTTTTATGCTAAGTCATGTTTATCCTAAGTCAAGGACTTTATTTTTGCCTTGTCTCATGCTCTGCCAGGGAGGAGGTATGAAAAAAAAAAAACACAAAAAAAACAAGAACAAAACAAAAAAAACTGAGAGGGAGCATAGCTGGGACAGATGACCCGAACTGGCCAACAGCATAATCCACCCCATAGAGCACCAAGCCCTCTATATAAACTGGGGGGTGTTAGCTGGAAGAGAGGCCCATCTGGGCTTGGGAAGGGAGGTTTGGCATCAGTTAACAGGCGTTATCCTCCTTTTCATTCTCTTGATAACCTTWAAATGTTTTATTAAGCTGTTAGAGAAAAAAATATTAGAGAAATAGGAATTTTCGACAAAAAATGTCCTGCATATTTACACTTCATTCACACTTCTAACAGTTGCATTGTAAGAGTACCTGATTTTTATCTAAGTCACATGGGAAATCATGTGATCATTTTACATGCTCCATACAAGTCCATTTCCCCATATGATTTTTTCCATTCTGCTTCCCTGAACTGCCTGTGCATCAACAGCAAAATCCTCCCTTTGCTCTTTCTTATAAAAATTCTCACTTCAACAAGTTTGAAGTTTGGGTAAAGACTGGCACTAACACTGGCTCTGGCACTGTCACTTGGCTGTGAGCTCAAGCCTCGGACTCAGAATCCTTCTGCTTTCAGAAAAATCTGCTGCTCTTTACTACAAAAAAAAAATAAAATTCTCTAACTAATCTTAACAGAAATAACAGAAACATCAAAAGCACTCAGCAGCATTAACTTAAGGAATGCATGGAGCTCTTTCATGAATATAAGGCAGTATGAACACTTTTGATCAGGGAAGATACGGAGTTGTCAGAACACATCTACCTGTCTGTAACATCTGGCAAGTTGTTACCGCCTCTATAGGAAGTGTTAAGACTATGGCAAGTAAAGGTCAGAAGACCAGGGGGACCGGAMACTGTAAAAGAGGCAGTGAAATTAAGACTTAGAAGATCAACAGAGTCAGAACAAAGAGTCTGTTGCTATCAAACCAAGGTCAAAAGATGCCTTTCCCAGCTCCCTCACTCAAGGCTTTCACAAGCCCTCTGTGGATGCATGGCATGGGATTCTCACCCTCCCTCAGGCCAATCTGTCAGTGTTCTGCAAGGCTGAATGGGCCCACAGTGTAGAACGTTCAGTGGTCAATCAAAAATTTCTTATGAAGCCTTAAGGAAGAAATCTTCTGATTTCAGAAAATTAGCATTTCCAAGGGAAAACTTAATAATGCCTTAATAAAATTGATTCAACTGCAGAGAATGAATGGAAAAAGCAGTGAACTGCAAGAAGCAATGAAAATTACTAGTTTCCATTCTGTCAACACAGCAAAGGTGACTGAATTACAATATACATTAGCAAGATAGGAAAAATTCTTCCTCAGTCAATATAGATTTTASATATATTCATATAGATACATACACACAGCACACAGTTTATTTCCTTCTCTCTTACTCTGTGTACACATATTTTTCAGAGATAAACCTGAAAAAGTTTTCTTATACAGAAAGAGTTTCCRGATGCTGTAAACCTCTATGGAGAGGTCACCTTACATAAAAGATGGTTTCATGGTTCATGCAAATTTTCCTGTCATGCCTTTCARCTCTGAGGCATGCAATTTCTCATTTTATCCTCTTGAAGTTTTAGTACTCACATATCAGCCATGAATGCACAAATCATAGAAACAGGATCTCATGATAAGGCCTTGTGACCAGAAAAACTTCCTCATGATTTGGGAGAGTCAAAATCATTCAGCGATTCTATGTCAATCACAAAATCATTCATGCATGCATCTCATAGTATCACAGAAACTGGCTTAGAGGTGAAAGCATATGAAAAAAAGGTGACATTGAAGGAAGGCTTTCCTCTGAAACACCACTGAATGCACAAACACACACATTTTTAATCAATAATAAAATCCAACTGCTTGGACTATGTAACTTGGACAATTAGGTAGAGCATTTGCTGACAGCRTGCATCAATCAAACATTTTTAAATAGTTAATCAAACACTACATACAGCTGGCTATTAATTTGCAATAGGTTTCTTAAATCATGTCTTATTACCCTGTTTATAGTCCTTCAAAAGTCAGTGAGTGGCGAGTACTCAATTCACACAGCAGCATCATACACAGACACCCTAACACACGATTACTAGGTTAATTAAACCTATAAAGCAGGCTCAYGTGTCATTTAAAGACCCTTTGCAATGGCAGGTGTTTATCAGCACCTGACGACTCTAGCCRTCCTTGCTCTCTTGCCTTAAAGTTYGAGAGAAKATTTAATGTCCATTTTTGCTGTGGAGTCAGATTGAAAAAGGATTTAAAAATGCACAAAATAATTTCCAAATACTTTAAGAGAAAAGCTCAGGGAAAATTAAAARAGTAGGTAGATTAACTTTCATTACCAGTTTTTATGTTTTGGCAAATACAGGTGACAGGGAGGGTCATCAGGCAGCACACTTGAAACATTCACGTTCCAAGTATATACTTTTATAGATAAAGAAGAAATTTATATATATATAKAGAGAGAGAGAGTACATAGTATAATATACTCAAACAAATGTGTATCTCTACAGTCAGCCTAAGAGCTGGCTTGGTTATATTTTAAATGCTATAAAAATATTGTTTCTAAATACTGTTTGTTGATAAACTACYATAATTTTTTTTGTGCTGCCCTGCTGATAGAAGATGTGAGTTTGCCCACACTGAAACAGCACAGGTGGCTTATGCTAAGATCAAGTAATCAACTTAAAAGACCCGACTATTGAGTATTTTTCTGAAATAACCATATATATATATTTACAAAATATAACTTCTAAAATTATAAGTTATATATAAAATTTGAAATTATATATAATTATGTTATAATATATTTTATTTCCATCTATCAATTTTGTAAATATATAATCCACTGGTACATTAAGCAACAGAAATTCTCCCTGTTTACCATCAGCTATTCAGTTCCAGCAGTACTCTGAACTCACACCAGGGCTGACAAACATCCTCTCAGCATTAAAAAATGCAAGGCTGTATAAATTAGAGTTTAGCTGAATAAAAGACACAAATCTTCAGGGTCATTAGTATGAGTTAGGGGTGCACAGCTGGAATTTACAATTTGTTCAAAGACGTGTGAAAAGAGTACATTCTCAAACAGGAATTTAATCAATTATATGCCTTCTCGGGTATACAAATGATGGATTCCTTCTTTTAGCCAGTACTTTGGGGCCAAATATTTTTCTTCCAATGGAAAAATAAGATTTGTTGAAACCTAAACTTTATTACAAAAACAGACCAATTGCATTTTTAGCTGAAATCTAAAATTTATTTTAAAAAAGATACTTAAATTAAATTTGTAGCAACAGAAAGAACAACATTTTGATTAAATGAGGAAAACCTAAATTCYACTCCAAAATAATTAATGGTCTATTTATGATATATTGAATCTCTATATGATATAGTAAATTCATTTGGGTGTCCCATATTTCAGGTGAGATCTCCAAATCTGTGGTATTATGGAGTTTGGGTTTGGTTGGGTGCTTTTTAAACCTCCTGCAGGAGCTGCTCCAGGGCTTCACTTTCTGAGTGGAAAGCTTTTTCTAAACCAGTTTGGATTTACAAAAAAAAATAAATTATTCCTTTCTATTTCTGTTAGCAAAAGCCCTCAACAAATAACAAAAAACCCAACCAACCAACATCATACCCACAAAGAATGAAAAGAGCTGATGATCACTTTTTTCGAACAACTGTTATTGAAACGCTGATATCCCCAAACCACTCTCAAATTTCACTGTTTATTTTCATTAGTTTCCTTTTCCAAAATCATCATAATTACAGGTCCTTCCCTTTCTACAGCTGAGGCCTGACCAGCCCCAAATACAGTACCATAACTCTTATACAGTAATTTGGTCAATACATTTCAGAATGACTTCTGGCTTTCCTGGAACAGCAACATATTGCTGCTGACTTAGACCGTGGTGTACTGTTATCTTTTCAGCACCACCGTTGCATACCTAAGTATTTCCCATTTTATCCCTTCTATTTGTCTTCACTGGTCATCTTCATTACAAAATTTTATTTCACCAAGATAATTTTGAATTTCCAACCTGGATTCCAAGCACTTGCCAGCCCTTTCCCTAGAACAGCCCCTTAAGTTTTATCTTTTCTGTCACAGAGGGGACTAAAAAAAAAAAAACAAAAAACTAGGACTCAGCCTATAATGAACACCATTCTAACTTCACAGTGAACAACAAATACATTTTCATTTAAACATTTTGGGCATTTAATTCTTGGTGATTTACTTCTGAAATGTATAGAGGTCAGTGGAGCAAACCTGTCTGAAATCAAACTGTATCACCTACCCAACAGTCCACAAAAAATGTACATCCATTTACCACGACTTCTTGAATATCCATGTTGGCTATATCTTAAATCCTTATTAATCCCCACATTAAATGGATACCAGGATGTTAAGATCCAATTATTGAGAGATGCCTCTGCCCAAATTAAGGTGCAAAAGAGGCCACATGCTGAAGTCAATAGTATGGATTTTATTTAACAATAAAATGTGAGGTAGAGAGATAGAAAGAAATAGAAAAGTGGGGGGGAGTTAAGCAGAAACTAGTCACCACATGTGGATCCAACAGCATCCTTTTGGTCCTTCTTCACCCTAGGCTTCTCAGTGGTGGGGGTTCCCAAAGTTGTGCAAAACTTTTCACTATTTATACATTTTTGCAAGCAAAGAAATTAATGCTCATTGGCAACAGAGTTCTCTTACTGTATTGGTTAAATGATTCCCTTGCTTCTAATGCTAATTAGTCTGCAAATTCACTCTTCTTTTGAGCTAATGGTTTTCTTGAGTTGTGGCCAGTGGTCGTGATGTCCCCCTGCCAGAATTACCTTTTCCTAGTCTGAGCTGATTCCAGCAGAGTTGCTGAGTTGGCTTTCCTTGTGGCCCGTAAATTTTCCATTACCAGTGATACACCCTTCTCCTCCAGCTTTGTTAACCTCCCCCTAGGTCTGAGACAACAATAAGACCACCTTTATTTTATCTCAAGACATATCTATAGTCAACTTTTTGTTGTGACTAATCAAACAAAAACTTTTGCAATCAAATATCTGGTTTCCTTTCACATTCTGCAGCTTGTCTTTACCTTTCTTGACTCTCCTCATTAAAGGCAAATTTAAGAAACCTATTTCATGTATTTTGATTGAGAGGTCTGCATCTTATCCTATAYGCTTTTGCTATTCTTTTACGCTTTTGCAGCACGGGTAGAGTTTAACTCTMCCTTACTTCAAAACTCATATCTTTCAAAATCAATATTCATAGCACTCTGTTAAGGTTTCTAAGTAGATAGTATCAATGAAAACTAGTCACATTAACTACACGATTCTAAAGGCTTGAAACAGTATGCAAATATAAAGGACACCTAAATGCAAAAAATCAGATGCAGCTTTAAATAAATTAATCCCTTAATGTTACACAATAATTTCAAACTATGGTTTGTTTAGGCTAGATAGTCTAGTAAGATTTTATTTCTTCAACTGTTGTAATTTAATTTTATGAAAAAATTATCTCCAAAGCCAGCACCCACAACAAAATTTAGTATACAAAAAGATCTAGACAACCAGAATAAACCAGGAACTATTTAAACGGTTCAATTTCACTGTGTACAGGACTATGTGAGTTTATTTGTTTGTGTATTTCCTGAGTGGCAGAGAGTGGCATGGGGGCCAGAGCACAGCAGGATTGTGCTGTGACTCATAGTAAATTTGATCCTTGTTTTCCCAGTCCCTTATCTTCAATAAATTGAACTAAATTAAACCTCCTCCGTGAAGAAGGTGACAGTCAACTGACTGTGAACAAACCCACTGAGCCTATTTCTTTCACACAAAGAAAAACTTTTCTTATCCCTTTTAGTTCTCAGGCAAGACGCAGTCAGTACCTCAGCCCGACCTMGTGACAGCACAAAATGCTGTGGGAAATCGTTTCCTTCTCTTTTTGATTCATATAAATAGAATATATTCTAGGATTTTCAACCAGGAAAAAATTAGAAGAAAAGGTGAATGGCAATGGAATGACTGCATAAATAACTTGTCTCTCTCCTTATAAATGCCACATCTATGAAAAATAATAAAAGAACTATAACATGTACATTTTCCTCAAAATTTTTCCAAAAATTGAACATGGAAAAGAAACACAAAGCTGCAGTATTATCCAGGTTAAAGTTTTTGTTTCCGTGACAAAGGTTTCAGAAAAGATATTTCACACAACGTTTCAGAGATACATCCCTAGTAGGAGCATTTYGTTTGCTCTGATTATCATAATATCTGCATGCTTAATCCACTACTCACAAGAGCAGATTGGTTTCYGAGAGTCGAACAGCGACGGCCTACAAAGCGAATGCATTCGAATCCCTCGCCACTAAAAATCAATAWGCTGACCCGTTTCAAAGCTGAGCTGTTTTATTACACAGTAATGAAACTCAGAATTTTGTCAACCCACACGTAGTGCCGAGACCTAACAAGCTGCTAAGGGCAAGGAGGGAGTATCTTGGAATTCTAACGTTCGTTACTGTCGGACTTTCCGGTGTTGACACCCAACGCGTCACTCAACCGAGAGGTTGCCTCCTCCTCTTCCCATGAAACAGGTCTGAAGGTACCTTTCTGTTGCCTTTGGCAAAACAGCTACAAATTCATTCTATCCCATGGCCACAGAAAAATAATTAAGGTGTGCTTCCATTTGAGGGAAGACACGTTTCTGTAGGAAGACACAGAGGAAGCTGTCTAAAACTGCGTAAGATTTCAGAATGAAGTCAACATCCCATCTATGGTGGGCATTCTGATGATGCTCTGGRAAACAGCAGGTTATTTATTCCATCCAGAAGATTTGTTTTCTGAAACTGTACTATTTACAGATCCATTTGTCTTKCATTCCTTCATTTGCCCATTTTATCTTGGCATGTAGCACTAGCGACTTACAGCTTTGTTTTGAAGTTCAGTGGCTGCCCCCACACATATAATTACACTAACACTTTTATTTAAGTCTCCATTTTCAGGTTTGTCATGGAGAAAAGGGAGAGAACGCTTAATGTTCCTGTCTCCCACAACACTCAAGCTTTTCCCAAATTTAGTTGCTGCTGATTGCCTTGCTTGCTGCCTTTGCTTTCTTTGCCTCGTTAATTTCTGATATCTGCTGCATGTCTTATCGAACAATAACACATGCTCCCTGATATCCCACTTTCTCCTGCAACCTTTCCAAGCACACTTAACAAAAGAAAACTATTTTGTTTGTAGGTTACCTCTGGAAGAATTACATTACATTTGGCAGGAGTGTGAATACTCACTTAAGGCCAAATGTTATTTGTGCAACAGAGTGGAATCGAGTTTCACCTGATKTGATCATGCATCTGTAAAGGTTAGGTGTATTTTCATCACTATATATGCCATATATATATATATAAGTAGTATATTTTTCAGTACCTCTTTTTGCMTGTTTAAAGATTACAGTGATTCTCTCAGCTATCCCACCACTTCCATTAAGTGTTCCCGATGCAATATACTTTCACATATCCACTTTCAGTCTTGTAYGTGGAGATTTGTGCATGTTTGAGCTTCTGCCTCAAAAACACTTTAAAAAAAACCATGAGCAGCCAAGAGTTTAACGGCATATGAAATGTTCCAAGAAACCCMCAGGTGTGTTATCACTTAGGAAGGCACATCTGAGATTGAGAGGTCTGCTTGTGGRCCCAGCAGCCAAACCCCTAAACTGTAAGGAAAAATCTTCAGTACCACTAAATTTCACGCTTTGTCAGTGAAAAAGAGTTTTCTTATTTTTACGCCTTGAATAAATATGTGTATTATCACAAATCACAATAACAGGTTTTTTACAAAAATAAACGTACGCACACAGACAAGGCTTCAKTGCAAGCACTTGGAAAACTGAACCTTCAATTTCAGTAACTTTCATGTCCCCTGGGAAGTTCATTTTTCCCTGTTTTCAAATGTCTGATGTGCCCACATTCTTGCAAAGCTGCTCATATCACCAGTGTTATCTACTGATAGRAGATGTTCTGTTGATAATATGCATACAAAGAAACAAGGTTCTACATGCTCAGTTCTATCCTCTGTCTCMTATAAGTGGAAAGCTTTGCAATAAGGGGTTTTTCTTAACAAAAATAAACCTGCTCTCCTTTCTATTTGACTACAAAGTCTATTACTTTGCTTTATTTCCTAATCCCCCTCTAAACTAAGTTGAAATCTGGTTTCTTAAGAGGCAACCATCTCCTCTTTTGCCATTTTACTCTTCCTAATAAAGGCAGCCTTCATATATCTGCTTTCCYGAAAGTTTCTCGGGAGCCATTGGTTTATAGCTAATGCTACATTTTCACCTTTATTGATGGTACAGTTCTGTAGCYGCTGTGTATGTGGAGCTGCTCCAAAATTCAGTGACGTTCCAGAGCAGGGGCTGCACACAAAGAATAGCGTCTTCAAAGAATCTGGGGTCTAAAAGAGATAAGTTATATCAGTGCTGTGCTTCCAGGGCTTCTGCCCAAAATTTTATTCAGTGCTGAACACTTCTAAAATACTTGAATTTTATYTCAGCTTCATAATTTCAATGGTTTGTTATTGCTAAAATATTGCTCTTCTAAAAGATTAAATATATATCTTATGCTAGACATAAAAAAACTCCACCACTCACCCAAGCAAAATCCCTCTGAAACAGAAGATTTGGAGGGATTTTTAAAGCAATGTTTTGCTCAACATTAATACAGAAAAGATGGTTGAGAATTTTTTCATCATTTTTGACCATCAGAATAGTAGGGGAYCGCGGCCTTTTCCATGATTCTGTCCTATGTGAACCAGGTTTTGAATTCTTACAGAGGAGTACAAAAAGCTTCACAGTCTGTCCACACCTCTCTTTAGAAGCTCTGACTGAAACCAACAACAAATGAACTTCCTCCCTAGCTAAGAATCACATTCAACCCTTAAAAACCTCCTTCAGGTAATGTGTCCTTTMCCTCTGGGAGAGGGGAACCGTGCCCATCCTCACGCAGGGTTGAAGCCTGTTTGCTGTGATATGCCAGAAGAAAATGTTCTAGGGAAAAGCTGGTGAAACAAACTAGAATCTATTAAGGACAAGAAAAGATAACTACATAGCATTTACAAAGGGRATGGGATGAGTTTCATATCATGCCATTTACGACCCCTGCTGTTTTGATACTTTAGCTGAACATTTTATGTTAGATGGTCCACATATCAATTTTCTGATTAAAGATGATGAAAAAAATAGCTAGAAAGAYTGCTCATAGTATGAGCTTTAAGTCAAAACAACTAAACAGTAACCTTGCATGCAATTAATTCCTCAACGTTACTGCAAACTATATTGTGAGAGCATTCATCTTACAGTGACTGAAGGAACCAATGACAAAGCTCTTGACCCCTCCAACACTCCAGGGCAGCCTTTGTTAGCAAACACTTCTCCCTTTGCCTCTCTGCAACAGCTACAAATAAATCACAGACTGCATTCCCACACATATATGTCTAAAAACCCAAAGGGACAAGTCAGAGAAGCTCTATACCACTGAAATACTACACAATCAAAGCAGTAATGATAGCTGAGGGGYGTTATTCAAGCAGGGTCACTACGTCCAAAAATCTAATGGTGTTACTGGGCATACTGCTGAGGCAATTCCCATCAATAGTATGGAATATATTTTCATGCTTCTAACAGCCACTGCTTCACCATTTACACTCTCTTTAGTCAAAAGAATGAATACAGTCTTTGAGGATTTAGGTTTCCACTCAAGAACCACATCTTAAAATGTGGTTATAAGGAGATGTTTCACTGTAAAAAGTTTCTTTTGTGCTAGAATCAATATGTTCTCCATAAACCACAAAAACACAAAGGAAAAAAATCCTCATTTATTTCAACATGAGCTGAAGTAGTTTCAGCAAGTCTTGTAAATTCTATCAACTTAATACACAACTTAAAATCCAATAAAAATGTGGCAGAAATACTTAGTTTGTTTTTTTTGTCTCATTCATTGTGCTGTAATATAAATTCTAGTTCAGGAATCCCTACTTTGAGACTCGAAGCTCAAGAACTCCTTGTCTTTCCCAAACTAATGTCAATCAGAAAAATCAGGACTGATCCATAATTTAAGCACATTTAATACCAAAAGCAACAGCAAACTGAATGCCCTTTTCCAATTATTTTCTAAGCAAAACTGTCTGTTACGGTAACATTTCACTGCAAAGCGTAGGATTATAAAATAAAACAGCAACAACAACACTTTAAAATGTTTAACTCATTAGAAAGTTTAACTTAAAAGCACTAAATATAAGAAATAATAAAGAACATCTTTTTCTGTGAGACCTGTGTCTCCCCCTTGGAAATATTTTACTTCACTCTGTTGCTGTTCTTTCTCTGACCTACACAGAAATTTCTTTGTAGCCCAATTAACATCACACCACAATCAGAGTAGCTATTCCATGAATTTCTTGCCATTGCCATCTCCATTATCTCAGGGAGCCTTCTCTCTGTGTACAAACGAGTCAGAGAGTGAGGCTTGAGAAACAAGTTGTGAACTTTGAGTGATGTACAGTCAAAAAGGCTTCAGAACCAGCAAAAGAACGACAACCAAAGACGTCTGAAAATGGGTAAGAGATTTACAAAGGGCATAGGAATTAGCTGCCCCCCAGTTGAAATGAGCCTAAATGAAGAAACAGCTTTTTCCCTATACTCCAGAGTTCTTTGTGGAAGCATTGGTACTGTATTTTTACCAGAAAGTAATTACATAAATTAATGGAATAATTACCCAAGAAAAACCTGTATTAAATAGAACACTTTCCCATAAAAGCTGGCTCAAATCTTTACACTGCTTATTATGGAAAGCTTATATTATATTTTAGGGGAAAGATCATTCCATATTTGCTTTCTTTCTCTATCATTTTCCTAATCATCCCTTCTAACCACTGCTAGAAACAACACATTGAGTTAGGAAGATCTTAAATCTCATCCAGTATGATCATTCTTCTCAGTAAAGCACATATGCCTTTACTTGCCATGTGAGTAAATGAGCAGGGCACTGTTTCTATCCTGGCTGTTCATAAGTTCCAAACCACAAGTTTGTTAACTCTGTTCCTTCTGGGTTCACACAGACCCCAGACTAGACCAAAGTTCATCACTGGTATGAAAAAATATATGCAGCTTTGGCTGGGCTTTCTCCTTCCTTGTCACATTCAGCTCTAAGACAGGGCAAAATACTCAGCAATCAATGTATACCCAAAGAAAATCACTTAAGATTTAGAAATGGTTTAAATTTAACATTTCTTACACTTTCTAGTAATGGAGAGGTTTTTTAAATTTATTTTTTATACTGAAACTCACAAACACCAAAAGGGAACATACCCATATATGTGAAGCATTGCACCAAATAAAGTCTTAATTTCATCATCCAAAATAGCTATTTTTAGTTCAGTTACCATAATACATAGTCTCATACAGAACCTACCTCAACTGCTAAGCACAGAAAAAGCCTCATGAGTAATTAAGTTAGAAGCTTTGTAGAGAAACACTTAATGGTACCTACCAAGTTCTTCGTAGGGTTTCTCTAGCTCATCCCGTGGTCTCCCAGCTCATAAGGCTGATGCTGCCAGCCTTCTGTGGGAGTGGGTAGAAGAATCACCAAAACATCTTCATGTTGTCAGTGGGGCACAGAAGACAAGAACCTCCTGCTGCTCAGTCTTGGGATCTGTTTGAGTTTATCCACATATGACTTCTTAATACACCCTGTTTTCTTTTCACTGATTTCCAGTTAAAGTCTGAAAAAACAGGTGGTATGCAATTTCCACTTTTGATAAAAAGTTTTTATACAGAGCAGATCACTTAATCTGGCTTTTCGTTCCTTGACTGCAAAATGGCATTAAAGCACTATGTCTTGGTCCAAGACAAAATAAGAGGTGGGCACTCCGAAAAGAGTTATCTCCCCTTATAGTTTTAACCCTTTCCACCAATAAGGAGAAACAAATGTGAGTAGATATATGTGGTGTAAGTAGATATAAGCCTCTGCACACACTGCCTCAGCTCTCACGGTGACAGCGACAGGGAAAGGCAAAAGAGAAAAAAAAACCAAAACAAACCAACCAAACCAAAAAAAAAAAAAAAAAATCACAAAAAAACCCCAAACACCATGAAGCAGAGCCTCTGCCTTAGATCAAAAGCCACGAAGCAAAAGAGGGTCTTCTTGGTAAGTACCAGGGTTGTATGCAGGATGCACAGTCACTTCTCACATATGCATAAGGAAATCTCTATGTGGTCTAGAAAAAGATATTAATTCAGGTGTCTGTGGGTTTATTTCCTACTTTTCAAGACATAGCTTATATTCTCTACAGGAATAAAAACCGTCAAGGTAAGCTGGTTAGTTTATTAAAGAGTCTAAGACTAAGACTGTAGAAACAGAAAACCTGAGATAAACAGCATATGAATCCTCACTTTGTAATTCATATCCAAAATTCTGATTTAGATTCTAGATGATGCAAAGACTACAAATGTGATTTTTCCAGCATGCCCTGTATACCTGCAGGCAAGAGTGATTTTCTGCTTCTTTCTACCTGAAAAAATGCATGCAATAAGCTCTGAAAGAGTTCACAGTTCTCTTTGAAAAGGTGGACTGAAAGAAAAGCAAAAGGGTGTCAGACAGATCTCTGCACAGGATACCAACTGATGCATATTTGAGGTGGGAAGCTGCGGATTCTTGGTTGAAAAAATATACATTGCCAATCTTTTTCAGATCGCTTTGTGCATAGCTACAGAAGCATTACTGAAACTTCTCCACAGTGTGCTTGCATTCTTTTAAGTCTTGCTGGATTTATAACCCAGAACAGATGACCTTCAGAACTTAACTTCAGATAACAATCTCAACATTAAGGTGCTTATGAAAAATATCACACCTTTTGCTACTCTCTTCACTGTGAGTTGTCTCTTTCTTGTTTCCCCCTTTGCTGTGATCACTGTTTCAATGCCCTCCTTCCCTCCTCACTATCCTCTGCCAGAGACAGCAGCAGCATTTCCCTAAAGAGCTGACAGTTCTCTGGTCTCCTCTCCTCTCACCCCCTTCCTTTCACCTCCTCCTCTTCCCTGCAATTTACACAACTAGATTACCCACTTCAGTCCCTGGTTTATTTTCTGTTCTCAAAGGTCTCTAGTACGAATTTTCAAGTATTCTGTCATCTAAGCAAGACAAATCCTCAGACGTGTCAGATTATCTTGCTTAGTTTATAAGACACAGAACAGCTCCAGGGATTCCTAATGGCTAGGGAGCCTTTTGTTTACAGGCTGTGCTTTCGATACCAAATCATGTCCACGATGGCCTTGAATCAGTTTTATCTGATGCTTGTTTCATGACGATACATAATATGAGTTGTTGAGCTCAACATCCTTTTTTACTACAGTAGATGATCACAGCCAGCACTTCTGCTGTCAGTCTCGGGAGCAAAAAAAGGACTGAGTGGGGAAATGGAAAGTAAGGGAATGCTTTACAGGTGCAAATGTCCCTGAAGCAGTAAACACACACATTACTCATACTACACGGTGCAGCACACTCCAGTGCCATCCAAAGTTGCCAGCTTGGTCCCAGAAGCGATACACTGCTATCAATACAGCCAACTGGATTTATTAACCCAGGCATAACATCTCCCTAACAAAGGTGTACTTCTTCAAAACCCTAAGCTTGGGTATTTCTCTAGAAAGTGCAGGCACACTTGCAGGTGTGAGTCACTGCAGCGAGTCCTGTCCTTATTTTGGGAGCACAGCTTCCTTTGGATATGGTTGGATTACCCCCAACAGCAGCCTGGAGCTTTGTCATCAGCAGCACTCAATTCACCCAACACAAACAGTAATATCACCTTTTCTGGAATGGCAAAAACACATGCTTCTTTATCCTTAAGACACATGAAAGAAAAAAAAAAATACATTCTCTTAAATATTACCCAGAACTGGGTTGTTCAGATGTGTGTTTGTGTAAGGATGAACCGGATCAAAACAAGGGTCTGCCAAGTTCACTATCACAACTCCAACAGTGTTAGGTGCAACATCAGGTGTTAGGAAGGAGTACAGGCCACACCAATATAGAGGGATGCTTCCCTTGCTATTGCTCCCACCTTCGATAGTCTGCCCTTCCTGAACTTCTGCACCTGAAGATTGCATCTGAATGCTGCACTTAACAGCCACCCATGTGGCTGTACATGTATCTGTAACATCCCCCTCTGTTAAAATTTGATTATATACAAAGGCAGAAGTGGCTATGTCAGTAGATTTATATATGTGTATTAAACTGTATAGAAAGAATGGTAACTAGGAAACAAAAAAAAAAACCCATCTGGGGTAGCTCCCTAACTTTGAAACAGAACCAAATCAAGAAACTGGCTATTATCCCATAGGCTTTTCCCATCCAGATCCCTCAAGTTCTGAGACACTGCCCATCAAAAGGGGGAACTGAATCAGTGTGCTAAAGAAGTGATGGTCACTGGGCCAGAGTCAATTAAGCATGGGGAGTGGGGGAAGGCTGTGTACAGGTGTCGGGAATTTTTTTAAAACTTTTCTCCAGTTAGAGTTAACTGGAAGGAGGCACTTTATTTAAAACAGAAAATTTTAGATCTCCCCTGAGGAGAGAGTATGAATAGCTCACAGCTGCCTAAAACCTTCCTGTGATATGCATAAACTGCATTTTTATTAGAACTGGATTATACTAGCTGCAATCCAGGAGGTTCAAATGCCTAACCACTGGAGACAATCAGAAGCACAGAAAGATCTCTGCATAATGAACATAAATATCCTTTCAAACAGAAAGTCATAATCTACTCTGCTGTAATCAAGTCTACATTGTTGTATAAAGAATTTTAAGCAGAAGAGCAATAGAAAGGACAAGGAAAAAGAGGAATAAAAGAAATTTGAATGTTTCTTCATGATCACTTTGTTTTAATATTTTTTTAAAACAAATGATAATTTATTATTAGATAGTTTCATCTCGTAAGTATGATTCTAGAACTTAAAAGGTAGTCTTTCATCCTCATGTTTTAAATCAAAACTTCTCTCAGAAGTTTCAAAGTGGGATTTCAGCCTCCATTTTTGAGGCTAACTAGTGCCTGCAAAGCACACAGATAGTCACTGCCTATCGCCAGCACTATGGAAACTGCTTTAAACAAACTATCATCCTTTCAAACAAGGACAAATCCAGTGCCAAATTTCAGCCCAGGTAAAGACCTGGCTATCAACGATGCCTCAAGCAGTTCTGTATTTCTTCTTTCATTACTCGCTCCCTTTTTCTATTGTATAAGAATTTAACTGGTAGTAGACTTTATCGAGTGTCATCTTCAACAGCAGAGTAATAATATCACCATTTTGAATTTTATGTGCCTGCTTTGCAATATTCAGAAAAGAGGATCATACAGGAAGCCTGGGACCAACCCAGAAAAGGCAGACAAAAATGAGTTTCTTGAAAAAATGTCAGTAAATTCATATCCTGAATATTCTGAGGAGTGGAAAACATATTCAGTTATATTAATACAGAACAGATGCCAACTTTGCTTTCTTGGCAGCAAAATCGTTTTAGAGGTGTTCTCTTTACTGGTTCCCATGAGCAGGAATTAAATAAAATGGAAGAGAATGAACAGAAAACATCTGCATTTGTTCCTAGAAAGAGTCCTGCTACAGAAAGACAGCATTGATTGCTGCAATTGAATGCACTGTGAAGTAGAAGAGCAGCTGGTAATTTTTATTACAAAGACTTGTCTACAATCACCCTAAGTATTTTCACACAAATCAATTGTTTATTGAATGACTATCTCATGTGCATAAATAGTAAACATCTCCAGTAAGTGCTATTTAGGGAGCACAATTAAATTTACTTCTTTTTCCCAACATTCCTGAACAGCACCGCCAAAACACACAAAGAATTTCTTCTACATCACACAGCCCTTTTTAGGTAGAGATAATTATGACTGAATGCAGAAGTGACCATTTAGGCAATCAATAAAAGTAGCAGTGATCTCTTCCCACTTGTACTTAATACTATAATTGTGGAAAATATCAACCCTTTCATCAAGGGATGAAAATTATTCCAATGTAGAAACCAGAAACCTAACAATAATCTTCATTAAGGGCTTATTGCTACAGAAAATGTAAAAATAAAGCCGTTTTAGAAAGATGGTATGCAAAGAAAAAAAAACACAAAAAAACCCCCACCCAAACAAACAGAAAAAGTGTAAGCCAAAATTGAAGTTCAGATCAAGCTAGCAAGGCATGTAAGTCTAAGTTACAGCCTAAACAAGTAGGCTGCATTGCAAACTCCTGAACAATCCTTGGTCATCCATCCATCCTGCAAGTGTGGCAATATTTCCACTATCCTATTACTGACAAATCCAAAGCCCAATTTAAAACAATGAGGTGTAATCCTATACAGTTTATGGATTTTAAGGGCATGCTGGAAATGCTGCTTAAAGGAAACTTTGCAGAAAAAAATGAGAGAGAGAGAAATTTTGGCTCAAAATAAAAATCTCTTAATAGTGGGACCCACTGTGCTCTGGATTACTTTCCCAAGATAAATTCTGGAAGCTTCATCACTTGATTAGTTAAAATAAAGCACTGGGAAATATACATCATAAATATAGCAAGGCAATCTTGCAGGGGATGAGATTGAACTGAATGGCATTATACATATTTTTCCAATTCTAATTTCTATGACTATGAAAATATTGCATTTAAAATGGAAATTAATGACACATACAAAGTTTAATAATTTACTATCAGTTTTTATGTTGCCTAAGCAACCCAGTATATCATTTTATTAGTACAAGCAGATCCTGCCAGAAACTAATCAACAGGGGGAGGGGGAAAAATATCCTATTAAAAAAAAAAAATCACTTAGTTCTTCAGTAACGTAATAGCTATTTACAGTCATAAGATACAAGTAGAGAGTAATAAGGAACAGCAGGCTCTTCAGCTTTTAAAAAAAAAGCAGAACTCGACTTTTAGAAGGGTAGGAGGAGGAAAGATACATAGAATTGCTTCAAGATTAAAAAAAAAAGCAGGCTTAGATAGCCATTAATACAAAAGAGAAAAACACTTCTTAAATAATATACTAGTGCATTTTACAGTTTGTACCTGTGAGAAGACTCAGGATGTTTTGAGCACTCGTCACCTCTGTATCCTCATATGTGACCCTTCAATCACGTTCCACACTGGATTCCTTGACAGAAAGGAGGTGAGCACACTGCTTCATGTTTGCCTCTTAACCAGAAAATATCTTTCTTTAATCACTGTCTTAGATTTTATAACATTATCATTATAATATTTTAATATTATAATACTAATATTTTATAATATTATAATTATACGGGGTGGAGACTCCAAACTGAGCTAATTTTAGCCACTCTGCTTTCATCAATAAGGAGAGATGAATGCGAGAAGAGATAAGTGAAAAAATAACAGTTTATTACAAAACAAGACAGCAAAAATCAAGATAACAGCAATAACCCCTGGATACGAAAGTGCTGAATCCCATGGATTCCCCCCAGACAGAAAGAAAACAAGATGGTGAAGAAGCCACTCTCCCAAGATGGTTTGTGTTGAGCTACTCCATAACATCACCTTTTCAAGACTGAAGGCACCGGGAGCCCATAGTTCAAAAAAAGAGAAAAACCCCCAAACAAACCAAAACAGACAAATAAACAAAAACAGCAAAAAAGTGAGATGTTTGCTTCTTAAAAAGTGACAAAATCCAAAAGACTGGCTTAGTGGCATTCTCTGAGGCCTTCCCACAGCAGCCTTGCAGAAAGCACTGAATCTTTAATGTCGGCAAATCATTTGCATTTAAACCAAAAATTTCCTTATAATTCAGCAGCCTTTCTGCACAAAGTAGTTCGGTGGGACTACATAACTACAGTTACATAAAGGCATCCACTCTGTTTTGACACTTCTCTTTATGGAAAGAAAATACAAATCTATAAAAAGAAACCAAACAATTAAAAAATTAGCAAGGAGCATTAACCAACACCACCATTTGTATAATTTCACTCTAAAAACATGGCACTTCTTGACTAAGTACATTTCTATCCTCATTCAATGCAGTGGGCAGAGTTTATTATCCCGTGTTTCAAAGATAAATGCTGTCAATGAAGTGAAGCAATGCCAGATTGTCAAACACCTATTTGGATTACATAAATTACACCTCCCTCCCTGCTGCTCATAAAGAGAGTGTTGTACATTCTGGAAAGGATGCATGTGATGATATTTTGCATGAATGGAGCACGTTCATGCTCCCTGCTTCACACCCCAGCAGTTTGATTAACTAAAGATACTTCAGATGGCATCCTTCAGTCCTTATATTCTGAAGAGCCTTCTTGCAGGCTCTCTTTCTACCCTTTCTAAGCTCATTTCCCTTTGCACACAGACACATGTTACTGTAGGGACTGGAGGACAAAGACAAAAGCCCTAAGCGTGCATTAAATTAGCTCATTTTAAATTTAGAGTTGCATGGACGCACCAAACTATATAAGACTTGGTCTCAGGGGCAACATTTTGTTCTGCCACCAATGTTCCATTTTCACTGCAGCACATCTCCAAATGGAAAGGCAGTTCTATCCCTAACCTGATATCATACACTTATAATTRAAGAGAAATATTTGAAGTAGGAAGCAGAATAATTTCTTTTTCTTAAGTGAGTGAAATGGACCTATCTTGAGATAAGTATTATTATGCCAGTGAACACCTATCAAAGTATCTAACAGACAAAAACTTCTTAATTTTTTTTCTGTTTTTAAAGTCAGTATTATACTTCAGGCCCAGTTAAGTGTATCCTGCTGGAAGGCATGGGATGTTCCAATAATGCTCCACCAAAAAAGAGAAGCTAGTGATTTCAAATRGTCAGATATAAATATCTAACATACATAGACACATATACCTAATTAGTACAGACACATACAAAATAAACACACTTTTTGATGCTGGCTCAAAATATTTCATGAGTGTATCTGAGGGGAAGGGGCAGGTCGGGTTTTGCTCTGGTGAGGCAGTGCCTTGGCCGGTACAGCCCATCCTCTCTGGGCCTGTATCCCAGCCCTGCAGGGGCTGCCAATCCCTGGCACACCGGAGGCAATGCTCCACATTTGCCTCTGGAGCCCCTAACCCAGCTCCTGAGTGGCCAAATGACCAGAAGTACCACCTGGAGGAAGGGCAGAGGAAGGGCAAGGGGTATTTAAAGCAGAATATGCAGCAAGTTCATGTCTTGATCCTATCTCCTATCGGAATTTCTATCAGCTGAACACCACTGGAACCAGGAGTGGTAGCTATGTTGTTCTTTTTTATATCTTGTCTGTCTTTTTTTCTTTCTCCTTCTCCTAATTGCCTCTTCTCAGAATTTCTGAGTAACTTAAATTTGAACACACTTAGATTTCGCTAAGTTGAACGGGCCAAGTTAATGCTTTGGGAAGTGTTTCATTTTCATTGAATGCTGCTCTAAACCTTTTGCCAAAGTTTTCTGATTTTCTGGGGTTGCCAGTAAAATTTTTTGTTGCTTTGACCTCTTGAGAATACCTTGTCAGTATTTCTCCYGTGCATCTAACTCAGAGTAGGTGAAAAACAGTAAGCCCTTTTAAAAGTCTCATTGAGCAAGTTGTTTGGGGCCTTACAGCCCTTAACCTACTGACAAGCTAAAATRGCAATGTAAGATACTTACTTCCCATATAAGGATAATATTAAGAGCCTCTAAGTATAGATATATGGCAATATCCATGATTTCTAAACATCRCCACAATGCAATTTCTCCATACTTTTTGTGAAGTCCACTGGCTCAGGGGCTCCTGAAGGGCAATATTTGTTACCATGCATTCTTTTCAMCACAAGCAAGACAGAGCAGTCTCTCCAATATGATAGTTACAACAATAGGCAAAGCAAACTCAGCATCCTATCGACACAGGAATGTTCATACTCTATTAAGTGTTTAATAGTTAATTTTTTGGCTTGTTTCTACCATTGTGCCTTAAGTTAAGGCAACCAGCAGAGTTGCCCTGTAAATAATCTTGTAAATATAGCTTTTTTTTTTTTTTAATATTTATGTATTCATGTGGTGTAATTGTAAAATAAAGTCCTTCACTGTAGTGAATGCACCCTGGGGGATGAAGATAAGGTTGTAGTGGGAAATTTAACTGTGAATTTCTTGACTTGTGTAAAATAAAATATCAATTTACATGCTATATTAATATTCATATATTTAATTCTGTAATTGTTTTAATTGAGGGAGACAAATTACTCAGGGAGAAAGTGCCTATTAGCACACAATAAAAATAATAGATATAAGTACTTAAATTTTGTAAAGATGTCTCTGCTGCTTTTCATTGAAATTTCCACTTAGGGAGACTACTGATGCTTTCAATCTGCTTTTTGAAAACTGAAGACGTTTTCATCATTTATACCACAAAACTTGAGGAACTTTCATGGCTCYCTAATTTAAGTCAAGTTCCATCCTTATAAGAAGGTGCAAAATTCAAAAGAAGCTATTGCTGATATTTTTAAGCATAAGTGACATCTGCTTGGTGCTTCACTGTGATTTCATTTAGCCCCTTGTAACTTACAGAGCAAGCTACTAGGAAAAAGCAAGCTATTGGAAAGAGAGAGRTGGCACAATTATGTGAACCAGCACTTTAAAAATCTTGTCATGTATTTTGCTTTCCCACTTTGGCTTTTCTTCAGCGGAAAGAAAGGAACAAGAGCAAAACCTTGCCTGAAAACTGACACTCAGTTCTAACAGCTAAAATTATATTCTTAGCAATAATTAATATTATAATTCAGGGTTACTTTCAATGTACTTCCACTTATATATGGACTTAGCCCACACACTTTCTCCCCTGTTAACTCTAATGATGTTTTCACGGTGAACAAGTCCTCAAGCGGAAAAGTATSTATCCTACAGGAAACATAGGGGAAAAAAAGCATAATATCATTTTGAGAAAAGAATTATCCATCCCATAAGTTTATGAAGGCCACAAAGAAACATRCTACTARATGCCATGGGCATTTACACAGATTWATACTACTGTAGACTTTCCCAGCGTCTTCAAAATCACTTTCTATCATGGATGATTTGGACTTCTTGAATAACACCATGATTTTTACATGGAAGAAGAAAAACAAAACAAACAGACATAAACCACCCCAGAAAACCAACACAAAGGTAAATATGCATAAGACCCATTTCAGTAAACAGTTGCAMCACAGGACTCTGCAAACAGAAAAGAAAACCTTGAGGAAGACATCTGAGAGTCAATAAGAACCCCTAACTGTACTAAGCTAATTTCTGACAACTTAAAAACGTCATGACTTGCTAATCAGTAATGCCAAAAACAGATGGATGAAGTTGTGACAAGCTAAGGTCATAGCCCTCACTTCATGGTATGGGCAAATAGCCACTCATAAAACCTGGCCATTACTCTTCCCTACATCCACCAACTTTTCATGCCTTCACTGTAAGGCACCTTCAAAGACGAGTGCAAGCTCTCGATGACATTTATACGGAAAAAGACATTATTTTTAACAGTCTACAAAGAAAGATGGGCTGCCTACTTGGAAAAGGTGGCAAAGCAGGCTACAAAATGCTACATCTTTTTTAAATAAAAGTATTTTACTATTAAATGCAAGTGCTTAATGTTTTAAAATAGTAACAAATATCTTGTTGCACTTCATCTTGTGTCACAATTGATCTTGTATCTTAGTGATCACTTTGTACGAAAATTTTGTGAAGAGAATAAAAGGGAAACCAGTTTTTAGAGAGGTTCTTTTACATTGGCTTAGGTTGTTTCCTTTAAATATGTCCTTTTTTTAAATTTAACAGAGCCTTCTGTGCTTCTGAAATACGACAGTCACTGCGCAGGGTGATACTCTGTAACTGGCAACACTGAAAAGACACTTTAAGGAATACTAATAGAGAAAAGAACATTTCTCAACAAAAAACTAATAACTTTAAAAAACAATGAAGAAAAGGATGACTTGRTAATGGGATAATGATATACACTGCATCAAATCCGTTAATTGAAGGTTTGCCGTGACCAGTGAAARGCACTCATTGGAAATATCTTCAGACATTCAGACTGCTAAAAGTAGAAAATGATCAAGAGCAAAGAAAATTGTAAAGGAATGAAAATCAGTAGACTTCACATACTAAAACATAATGGTAGTTCTCGGAGCCTGGAATGGCAGGCTAATTTTGCAAATTAGAGCGGTTAGTTAATTGAGCACTTCAATGTGCCAAGCATTTTCGAATAATATTAAAAATGATCACAAGTTTGATAGGGAATAAAAATCATCTAAAACCTAGACTAGCTTAAAGACACACATATACAAAACAAAGATGACAGAAGCAGTCTATCAAACACAGACCTTTATTGTCTGCATAACAAATCATCTGTGGTTCAAATCTAACTGTAGGTTTAAGAATAATTTTCTTTTTAAGTGTTTGTGTACCACATGATAGAATCTGACCTGTAAAAACTGAAAAGCAGCCATCACAGGGCATTGAATAATGAGAAAATATCAAATTGGAAAAAATATTAAATATATATATCCACACATATATGTATAACATATATCATCCAGTACCG
Source organism: Amblyornis subalaris (assembly GCA_018881555.1). NCBI lineage: Eukaryota > Metazoa > Chordata > Aves > Passeriformes > Ptilonorhynchidae > Amblyornis > Amblyornis subalaris. The sequence goes on along the minus strand of JACAXG010000007.1, from coordinate 3,637,845 downwards.
TAAAAATTAAACCACATTTGCACATTTCCTCGAATTTGATTTGGGTTACTTGCAAATGTAGAGCTGCCTTCACAATGAGACACAAACATGATTRAACACATACTGCAAAATTTAGTATCTTTGTTTTGGGACAAGTTGCCAGAGATAGAAAATATTTTAATTCTTAGTGATTGGTATTTGGAAATTTGCTCCAAAGAAAGATAATGATGTATTTAAAAGACGTTATTAAAGAATAACATATGCACCAAACCCACAGATTTTAAGCATTTTCTAATTTTCTTACATTTAAATAACCCTGGCATCTGCTCATTACTACAGAAGAATGAAAGGCAGCTTTTCTGCAATGCCCTATAGTACATTGAAAACTATTTCAGAACAAAGAATGGAGCAGAGCACATTTCTGAAAAAAAACCAGTGTTTCAAGAAATGATGTGGCTGTGACTGCTTGGGAACCTTCAAGATGGATAAAGTAATCASATCTGCATATAGCRAAAGCAAAAAAGGATTCCTCATGAATGCTGAGAACCTGTTTAGAATTAACCACGCAGAAAAATAACCACTCTGTAAGTGATAGTCTCTATATGGCTATCCATATGTGGGAGAAGACATGCAAAAGATGAGAAATTAGCAAACTACTCTAAATAAACCAATTCAAAACTTCAGACCACCAGAACGGTACGCCCAGTGAAACTGAAAAAGAATAATATTAGAAGAAAGTGCTTATCAACATGAATGCAAATTGGAAAGCTTTTGGAAATCTTTTTCACAAGGTATAACTGAGGTCAAGAGCTTAAAAGGATTAATAATATTAATGCAAATGCGTGGAGATACTGAAGGAATGCAGAATTACAATAGCAACTTAACTCGTAAGTGTTTATTTCATGAGTGCAAGGAATTTTTCATCTTCTAAAAGTACAATAGTATCATTTCAACATGAATGGGAAAGCCAAGATTTTTTTCCTGTGTCCAAGCAATAAAAAAAAGAAGAATTTGATTGCTGAGAGTATGCTTTGCAATAAGAGGAACAAGAGATGAACTGAACGTGAAGTAAAAGAAAAACGTCGCATGCCTATGAACTGCTGCGATTTCCAATGCAGAGATCCCTGGACAGGAAGAGACTGATGCAGAGATTCTTGAACAAGACACCTGATGTCTGTAATGCACGAGATCAGATTAAATTAATCAAGGGAACCCTCTCTGTCTTTCAAACCTATCAATATAATTAATTTTTTGGTCCACTAGGGCTTCACAGATGCACATGGGAGGAAGATACCATGGATTTTGCCTTCCCTCCTCCAGCAACATGTGACATCCACGTGACAGGGAACTAACCACCAGCGTTCTCCAAATACTTATGGCCATTAGGAAGTTACAGTAGGACTAAGCATTGGATATGATTCCATGTCCTGGTCTAGCCAAAGCATTTTACAGGATGGGGATGATAAGATGATCCAGGCAGTATTACAATCATCCCAGGAACCCGAACTATGACCAAATTGCCTGTTCGTGTTGCCTCAAGAACTACTGAGCTTGTTCCCCTCATTCTGCTGACTCCTAATAGTTGCAGCCAGCAGTCTAGGTTGGACTTGGATACTTCTGAGAGAATGACTTCGAGATCAGTTAACAATCCTCKGTTAAAATGTATTCTATTTTTATGCTGATTTGTTATAGAGTCATTTCCAAACTGGATATCTATACCAGGCTCTGAAGGTCAAGTTTTTTCAAGGGTCAAGTGTTTCAGAAGCACCTTAGTGGTTTCAAAGCACACATACATTTGTAGGTACCTAAATAAAATAATTTAGTTTTTATACTAAAGAAGGAAAAGGAGATCATCACTCTAGAAAATGCATGCTAGTTCATAGGAAAACAAAACAAACTAGGAAAATTATCACAGAGCACAAGATTGTGCTGTTTATGTATTTCAAACAAGCGAATTACTCAYGAAATCAAAAACTACCTGCAACCTACTATAGGTTAAAACTTGKGCTGTGCTGAATTTGGGTGGGGGTGGGGGAAGAGGAAGACTAAGTTTCAGAATATTTTTTTTTTTTTTTTACTCTGAAACTTAGTTTTGGTTTTAGCTTACCTGAAGTACTCTGAAGAGAACAGTTTAAGATAGGTGAGATTAATAAGACATCAAATAGCTCATAAATTTAATTTTAAGTGCATGCAGTTCTTGCAGTCCCGAGCAAAAACAGTCCAACAGCAAACTAGAATAGCATGACTTATGGTTACTGTTTGTGTAACTCCCTACATTCAGAACGGAAATACTCTGGGGAAGAAAAAGGCTTACATAAAGTACTTATATAATTAATCCAGCATCCATTAAAGACAAGTTCCCCACAGTGTATTATTCATTAGCATGTTGTCTAGCCTCGATCCTACATATATCAGCTGCTCAGTTCCCAAGAATTTCCCCTACAGGGATCTTCCAGACTAACTATGAAACCATTACAAAGGTTTTCTTCATCACATTATAAGGCAGTTTTAAGTAATTGTAGTATACATTCTGGTATGTATTCTGATTATATTCCTTCAGTTTCATGACTCTCCGTACTCCCTGTGATTATTATCCATCAGAAATCACTTTACAAATCAATGGGTGAGGGCAGGGGGGGACAGTCTGTGAATTCTTCACATTCTTAAATCTACATTTAAACTTACATTTAGAGGGTGGAAAATTCAGATAAATTAGCCTAGAAGGCCATCTGTCGTGTTTCTTGGRTATGACTGTGATTCTTCAGGGACTTCCAGAAGATCTGAAAAAATATAATCATAACTAGAAGGGTGGGATAAGTACAGCAGCACGTTGAATTCCTGTCATAAACTCAATTYAAACTGATAAATGACAGCACAGCTTTCCTTGGAACTTTTTCTTGTTTATTTGTAACCATAGCAATTACTTGTACTTTCAGGAAGATACTCATTGAATGAAAACCACAAAAAAATAGTCCACATTTTTTTAATCTAAAGCTTACTAAAAAGGGTAGGGCTATATTCTAAAGCAGACAYTTCCCGGGATGTAAGGTAATGTGAAACAACCCTTCATCCATCACTACCCATGCAACACCATTAACTACTGTTAAAAGCTTAATCCAACCCACAAATAGTTTTATTCAACCAAATAAAAGTTACAGAAAACATCAGAAGGCAGCATGAACTACAGTCAATGATGATCAGTTAAGGATTTATCTGCCTAACAATATTCAGGTTCCTTGGCAATGCACCATGTACAGATCTTCCTTGGCTTGCTGTGGAGAATCACAAGGAACTGGTACAAACTCTTGGCCCAATGTCAGCTAATACTGAGTGAATTTCCATCCTTCAACACTTGCTGATAAAATCTGATACTATCCTATATAAGGCTGAAGGTGTGTCTTATCTGAGAGGTGATGAGAGCTGAGGTATTCACCAGAAAAGACTGAGCTCTTGGTCAGACCTCTAACAAGCAAATATTGATGGGAAACTCTAGGTTCATCACTGGCTCGCTCATTTCTAAAGGACTAATGGGAACAGTTCTTAGTGGGGATTTTTAACATTCTCAGGCAGTCACCAAGTGGACTGATCAGAAACATTTTAAGTACCACAAATYGTTGCTTCAAAAAAGGTACATCTTGCTGATATTGCTCTCTCCAGCGCATACTACTAAACTAAAACCTCCCCGCAACCAAAAACCTACTCTTTAAAATAAAATTATGCACACGCTTCCTCCTTTGGTATGCAAGAAAAGAAACAATAGACRATCGTATACACTGATGTACAAATGAAAGCTACCTGGATAATATAGGGATAAATGAAATATAAAAATTTAATCTTCCTTCTCTTTTAATCCCTCTCCTCTAGTATCTCTCAAAATTACCAATCTTCCCCCTCAGAAATATCAAGAGTATTAATGGATGAACCATCTTTTATGAGATTGCTACAGGAAAAGTACAGAACATGGTACAGGCACTGGCTCTGGAGCTTCCCACAGCTACTGCAAAATAAATTTTAATACTAAAAATTTAATCTTTTGAATAAATAACTTTCGCATACAGGAAAAATCATGTAATCTGATAAACTACAAGAAAGTAAAAAGGGCGATCTATGTCTTTCTTTAAAAAACAAAAGATTATGCATCCTGAGTCTAATTTATTTTCTAATATTAAAAAAAAAAAATCCCGTTTGAAAAATGTTGAGCAGCCAAGGGAAGCCTCTTAAGGASACACTGATTTCAACAAAACTTCCAGCAAGAAAGATTTACATTTACTTTCTGGTCAAAGGCAACTGGAGAGGGGCAAAGAAKGGGTGTTTCCTTTTTGAATGGAAGGATTGGCAAATCTGGATGCTGAAAGGCTTAGAGGGAATATTTTCTGTCCAGTTTACTAGTCTATGTACTGGCCTTTAGGGTAAGTTTACAGCCAGGCAATATTTTTTCCCTTGAAATGACCAGTCATGCAATAACATTTAAGTATTTCAATTAAGAGTAATAAAGAAAATGCATTGGTGTTGCAGAGTAAACAGATTCCTTGCACAGCAAATAGAAAAGGAAGGCAGAGGAGTCGTGAGGTCTGGAGYAGAGAGATTTGCTCTTCTCTGCTTATCAAGACAATTCAAATTACAGGAGTTKGACAACMACCCTCCTCAAACTAAAAAAAAAAWAWAAAAMWMAYAACATTAATGAAAGGAAAGTCAGCTGCAGTCAGAAAGCGAGGATTACACGTACGGTGGAAATTTGTGCATCATGAGCCTAGCCAGAGGGCAGAACATTATTTGWGAAGCTGATCTTCTTTCCCAAGTAMGRAYRCRCTACTCTGTGCCCCAAAGCACTGAAAATCAAGACTGGAARAGCTTGTTTGCTCTCAGCTAGCTGCCTTCTTGTCTGACACAGCAGAGAGCTTCCAGCTATGGCCAACCTCAAGTGCCGTTCGGGAACCCTTCTTTTCTTTCCCTCCAAGATTTCTCTCTCACAAACGCTTCCTCACTGCGAGAGGTGACTCTTGACAAGCTAAAGCCCRGGAACGGCGCTATAAAAAGCTCGGTGAGTTTTGTTCCTGTCTCCCATCACCCTGCAGCTCCCCAACACTTTTGCCAAAGTTAATCACAGCRTTGAGCAAGCATACGTTTAATAGTTTATTGGTTGTTGCCTGAATGCTGGAATTTCAAAGTAATTTATTCTTCAGCAAGACCACATAGGGTCCTGTGCAATCATATCGTCACTTCTCAGCCTAAAGTGAAGGGGCAAAGAGTACAGCAAGAATGCACTTTTCAAGAGCAGGTTATAGGAAAATCTGTCCATCTAAATACTGTACCATTCCCACAATAACCTTTAGGGTTTACAATACTGAATTCAGCTTTATCTTCAGATTTGCTTGACCTAGGTTCTGTTACCCTCACAAGCAAAGTGCTAGTCTTAATTTATGTTCTTGATGCCCTACGAACAGAGTGTAGGTTCCGTCAAATAAAAGATAACATATTTAAGATTTTTAGCTGGAATTACTGTATTGGGATTGAGAAATATGCCTGTGTATACATCTTTTCTTATTTTTTTTCTAGTATATATTTAGTAATAAAACATAGTCTTAAYGTCCGTCCCATCCATAGCTTCCTGCTTAAAGCAGGAATAGGTAGTGAACTTGGAAAAACACAGCAGAACGACATTTACTCGGATAATATCTTTCTGCTAAGGTAATTTACATTAACCCTAAATCGCTAAGTAGCTTATGCCAGTCTCCCGAAGAACTATGCTGCCATCTATTGGGTTTGAAAATACACTTCAGCCTTTTAAGTGCTCCGGAAAGCTCATGTTCTATTAAAAACAGCTTTCCCGCATTTATATATCATTCAAGACAATAACTCTCCTCCCCTTTCTCTTTGTGGCTGAGTACAGAAGTAATTTGGATAGAATAATTTGTACAATATATCAGCAATGAAAGTGTCACAACATTTAATGCTCGCATGAAGATTGTCTCACTGAACTCGTCTACATTATTTTTTTCTTAYAGATGTGATCACGTCCAGATATATTCAGTACCAAGGCGTAATGAAAAGGTCACTGTGGAACAGGTGAATAATCACAGCAATCAGTCAAACAAATATATGCACGTAAGAATAAGTGTTTAATAAAAATGAGGCATCAAGATAAGTTATTTCGGCAGTTGTTAACTGCTCACCAAGAAAAGTATGTAGCTAGGGAGCTCCTACCTATTTCACCCTTCCATGATAACCCTACAGTGCTTGAGCATCCATCAACACTCAGAAATTCTGTGAATTTCAGTAAATTCCTGATACTGGCTGCCATATTCTTCATGCTAAAAAATTATCTCATGGATAAAGATGCAGTGAGTTATTTGAAATTACCAACTGCTTAAAAAAAAAAAAAAAGGACCTTAAGGTTGTTATTTCTTTTATTTGTACAGAAACCCATTTGCCATGTCTTGCCTTGATCTGTTTTTGGGGGGTTTTTTAATTGGACCACATGCACTTAGAGGAAGCAAGAACAGCAGCTGGAAGCAGAGATCCCAGAACTCCTAGAAAACATGGAAGCTGCATGCTCAATTCTTTTCTTTCCTAGAAACAATATGTTCTTAAAATCTTATTTTAGGACACAAAATAAACTTCATGCGTTATTCCTGAGCAAGTAAGATGCCTGATTCTTTGCAGTCACCTTTTCTAAAGAAAACAYTGGAAAATATTTTCGACTTAAAAGATCTTTGTTTTGGTTTTAGTAATGTCATTTGCTGGGACCAAAGACACTATGCATCATTCTGGACAATTAGACTTTGAATTCCCAACTTGACTTTACAAGGCTGTGTCATTCTATTTAAGTTGCATTTCCAATACGAACAAACTTTTTGTCTTTCTTTTCTTTTCTTACTTGTGACATACACAGCAAGGGATGGCAGGGAAGCCTGGAAGGAAAGAAGCTGCTGAAGCCTATATCAAAGTAAGAAGCACAATGGAAAATGCATTCCAGGATCCCCACGTAGGAAGATAACATTTGTTTGTCCTCTCCTCTTGGCTGAWAACCAATGTTATACATAAATGTACCAGTTATTTCACTGGTGTAGACCTGCTCAGCTACTGGGTGCCCAACTGGTTTTAATTAGATCATGCAAGCCTGGATGTAATAAGCACTTGAAGAAAGAGGAACATGCAATCAGACACACAAAATGTAAGGGTGTTTAATGAGATTTTGGTAACGTCTTTTCTCAACTTGAGGAGGCAAAGGTTCTTTAAAGCCATTTTTCACCCTTTGAATGTACACACTGCAAGTTATTATTACAAAGCAAGATAGGGGAATCTTATTTGATACACTTCATTGTACTTTATATTAAAATTCAGGAATTCTAAGCCTTTTTAATGCATAGAAATGTGAAAGAATTTACATCTTCTACTTAGTAATCAGCCATGTTATTGTCTGTTACCCTTAGCTGAATCTAATGTCAGAAGCAATACCCTTATCAATGAATCATTGGGGATGAAAACAGCATTTTCACTCATGCAAAACTACCACTGACTCCMATGTCTAGAAACTGCTGCACAAGTAATATGAAAAGCCACACAATGATCTAAGACCTTTGCCAAAGTTATGCCCAAGAAGCATACTTACTTCTTTTTTAATATACATGATAACAATCTTGCTATTTTTAAACACATTTAAGATATTAAATCCTTTGTTACCAACATTAAAGGGATYGTTGCTTAACTAAAATTGTTCTCTTCATACTGACTTTCTAATCCCATTTAAGTACTTTCTTCAATGAGCTTTCTATTCTTAGACTTTTATGAGAGAATAATTGATACCACCACAAGCATTTGGCACAGTATAGCATCATTTCCCCAAAAATCCTCATCTTGAAAGAAAGAAAGAACTGGCTTAATTTAGAGCAGATGGRAACTGAAGGATATAGGTATAGCAGCACCTGAGAAATATAAATAATTACTTTTTATATTGTGTCTCATTCTAGAAAGCCGCATTAGTCCTCAATCATTTATACTATTTAGGGTTTTTYAGACAAATGTTTGCCTGTGGCTAAAAAAATGGCAAATCCTGGCCCCGGAAACAAGAAAGAGACATGTAACACACAGAAATCAGCAAAATAAGAGGATTTAGAAGGCCAAGACACATGCTTCAACCCACAGAAGAAGAAAGGATGGTCACTGTTACTGATGTAGGCGTGCTTCTTTTTTAGACAGGTCAAGGGATGTGTTATTTCCAAAAAAGCTTTTAAAAGAACAGATCAAATGGACATATTTTCAAAGCAATATATGTGGAGGATTAAGGGATACCATGGAGCTTTGAAAATGTTCCTAACTCACAGATTCTATTTCTGATACACTGATTTTATTTTCTTCTTTCTCATGCCTGAGCCTTCCTTCTCCCCGTTGTTCCAACTCCTCCTTTATTTGGATTCTCTCGCTGTACATTTTTCTCCCCTACACCAATTTGGAGTTACTCATCTCCCTGTTGCCTCTTTTCTCTCTGTTTCATCTACCCCCTGGCAGCCATGCTGTACTAAACTGTCTGTGTTGTTCGGCATTTAAAAGCACTCCCAGATTCGTATTTCAAACGGGGTGGTCCAGTAGCTGGAGCCAAAACGAAATCCCCCTGGGAAGGTCAGATATTTCAAAACTGGTTCATCTCTAGCCACTTCCACATGCTCTGCATGGTGGCTTCAGCTGGCTGTCACGGTGCAAGTTGTTAGCACTGAACACCAGTGCAACAACAGAATACAACAGAGGCTTTTTCCCCCGCTGTGGTAAAGAGAATACATCTCAATTGTATTTTGGAAACTTCATAAAGCAAGTAGAAAAATTTCCACTGCTTGTAATCTTTCAGGTTAGTTGGCTGCCTCATGAGGACAAGGCTTTTAGTTTAGGTTTCTTTTGTTATCTATACACCTCACATGGAATGTTGATTCAAGCTACTTTTTAAACTTCAAAAAGTCATTTCTAGGGTTAATTATCACGCTCAAGTGGCCAAACACAAAAGCATCAGAATCAGAATCTCAGTAAAGCTTTGTATGTATGAATGTGCTAGGCTTGAAGGTTGTGTCAAAATTACATGACAGAATGGCAAGGCATCCAGTGTCCTAGACTGTGATCTCTCAGTTCAGAAAGTGGTTTCTCTTCCTAAGTATTTGGGGAGAGACAATGTCTCCCCTGTGCACTTCAAAAAAATCACATTTCCTCACAGCAGAAACCAAGGTGAAAGGATGAACGAGCTGGGGCAGGGAGAATTTAAATCAAGCACCAACCTCTATTTCAAAAGGCTTTTAAATTGAACTAATTTCAGTGCAAAATGGGGCTTTGCATAAACCTTTGGTGAACAGCCAATCCAAACATTTCGGTATGTTGGCTGTCCATAAAGAAATGGGTAAACTGAAGAGTTCACAGGGGTTTTAATTCAAATGTTCCACACCACATTTTCTACTATAGGCTAGACTGGCCAGCAAGGTTACTCAGTGCATTTTTTCCACTTCCTGAGACCGGCAAAGTATATTACGGTTAAGTTATGCAATTGGTTCATTATTGTAATCACATTTTACCTCAAAAGCCTGGTTGTTAAAGCGATTCAATTTATTTAGCACTCCAAACTGTGGCTGGACTATTTCGCCTCACTGAACCCAAACACACTGGACACTTATCACTGGGGGCTTTTCCAAAGGGGATTGCCCACTGTGATCTATCATGCTGTAATTAAGTGCTCATGTTCCATCCATGGGGTTTTTAATTCATATAATACCAATGCTTTCTGTTTCAAAACTCTGGGCATCGTGTCAGAGCACTGCTTTGTCAGCATCTCAACTGACAGTATCATATTTTAATTGGCAATAACAATATCTGGGCTGCTCAGTCCTTTACTTTTCTTCTAAAAGGCTGTGACTAAACAAAAGTATAATTTTTATTCTAGTCTGAGCATGTCCACTGACAGTTTCAGATTCTTCCACCTTCTCCAGTAAGATCTGCTGTTCCCTTCACAGAAAAGGCAGAACCTGCACCTTTTCCTCTCAACACACTAGGAATAGGCAGTTTTAGATGGTATTTTGATACAGAAACACTTTTGAGGTGTCCTACAATTGGTTTGGCACCGGACTTGGAACACAGAACAATTTCTGAGAAAACCACCAATCTCTTCCAATTAAGATTCAGCAACAATTCATTTTGGAATAATGCCAAAGACCCAAACTCATAGGTTTTATCCCTCTGTAGACAGCATGAACACAACATAAATCCACTTGTCTGACTCTAGATCTTCTCTCTTTTTTAGAAGAATTGATTTCCTTTTTTACTTAGTGCTTCCTTTCTTGCCTACCTTAAAGTGGTGCTATGTTATATCACCAGAGCCATGGCATGTAAGAACACTCACTGCAGCTGAGAACTTCCAGAAATTTAAATTCCTTTGAAAGGAGTGAGGAATCAGGCTTCATAAAATAAAAACTTCACGTTTTATTATAGGTCTAATTTGATCTGCAAATCACATTTTAATTTCTATGTATTTGAATAATTTTACGTATTTAGCCCATGTATATTTTCCTAATCATCATGCATCAGTCAGATACAAAGAAACAAGAAAAAAGGTTAGGTGACATCTAGATTAAAGTTGTATAAATAATTCATTCTTAAAATTGGTGCTTGATCAACTCAAAAGCATCATTTGATCTTCTCAGGGAACTGAACAACAGAAAAGCAATCTCAACATTAAATCGGTTTAAATATTTTTGAAGTTGTAATCTTTTCAAAGAAAACTTCAGAGGAAAAATAATGTCATGTATCATCTCAAATACCTCAGAACATTTAAACTTTCAGGAGAGAGGAACAAAGAATTATTTTGCATATGAACCTGAAAAGCAAATACTTGTTTAACTCAAAAAGCATTTTTTAATGGAACTATTCACTAAAAAATATTATTTGGTTCCAACAGGGAAGGTTCACAAATCAGGATCAGTTCACAAATATAGAGACTAGAACTTCAAACCGAAAAGTCATGGGATATGAAGAATTAAAATAAAAACAAAGAGCTACAACATGAGAACAGGAGCTATTCCTATATCATCAGTTACGTTTCTCAAGCATTTCTTTTTAAATTTAAGTCATATTAATAATTGAGGGAAATTATAGACAAATACTTGACTACAGATCAAATATCAAGAGTTTCTTCAATATACCTCCATAAATAACAAACAATATTTGTCTGATTTCCAGACCACAAGTATCTATTTCTATAGCTACATCCAAAATATATTAACTATAATAGAAACATGTATAAATAAGTTCTGAAGCTCATTTCATTCACGGGAATATTTTCCAAAATACACTTCCAGAATCCTGTCAACATGAAGATATATAATAATAAACCATAAGTAATTTGTATTTAGCTTTAAATATTGCAAAGAGACTCATGTACCAACTAAGGAGTGGAAAGGTCATTTTATATCTAAATACAGCATCACTTGGGTCAATAATATGCTGGAATACAACTTCTCCTGATACTTTGAAAAGTGTAATTAAAAATTTGAAGGGGTGTTAAAAAAGAAGAAAGAAGGAGCACCAAAAAATRGTCAAGGATTCGACAAAACATCTTAAAAGTGAGAGAGTGAAATAGCTCAATCTGCTTAGCTTATCAAAAAGAAGCCTGAGCAGTAACTTGATTAGAGTGTGTAAGAACAGTCATGGGTAGAAAGCATTGGGTACTAAAGTGCTCTTCAGATACAGCAGAGAAAGACCCAGCATAAAAAAAAAAAAGCCTTAACATTAAATCCAGACAAATTCAAGCTAAGAATAAATCATAAATACCTAACGGTGATGGTGATTAGCCACTGGTACTACTGGAGCCACTGCCCTTTCCTCAGGCGTTTGAAAAGTTTAAACCTGGTGCCATTTAGAAAATACACTTCCATCAGACAAATCACTGGTCTCCAAGTGAAGGCATCTGGGTAAAATCTATGAAATAACAGGGGAYAAACTGAACTTTCTTGCCTTAAGAGCAGCAAAACAAACTGGTGTTCCAGTTCTCCCGAGAGCTCCATACAGCTTTCTCAACAGCCTCTAACGGAACATGTTCATTTCAAACATTTCATTTCGTTGTCAAAATAAAGTTCCATTTTCCACTTCTGCTGGAGGACTCTACGAAATCCTCTGTGCACTTGCTAGAACACCACACATGGGCAGTTGTACCTGAAACCTAACCCCATTCATTCAAAGAAAACATAAAATACACATACCTTACACAAAAAGCCAGCTCAAGAGTTCATGCCAGCACAAGGCTTGGCTCACCTTTATAAAACTCACTTGGAATCACAGGGGGTTAGAAAACCTTGGTTCTCTGCAATTACTGATCAGCAACAGCCAGAACACTGGTTTAGTCATTGATCTGAAACACAGCACCATAGGAGGCTGCTGGGAAGAAAATGAACTCCATCTCAGGCAGGTGCATTTAGTCTGCAGCAGGCAAGAGCTGGAAACCACCAGTCCAGCTCCTAAGGGCTCACCGAGAGATGCAGCTGAGCTCAACTGAAAGCAAGAAATAGGCCAGAACAGGAATAAAAGCTGTAAAATAATAACAGGAATTAGTTATGTATCCAGAAGAAAATCTTTTTCTTGACCTTCCCAGTAACAAATCAGTCRCTGTTGTTCTGCAATAGCTTTGATTTGAAAAAAGGTGTGGAAGGGAAGATGAAAGTCACTGCAATTTCATACATTTTTCATCTGTCATCTCTACACACAGCCACTCTATCAGCAATTCCTGATTTTCTCCCACATGAAACAGACCATGAAGTTTTACTTTCCCTCAAACTCCTGCAACCACATATGGCAGGTTGTAATACAAACCCATATGGCCAAAATACATGTTACTGCTGCTCATCAGATCTGTGACCATTAAAATTATTCTCCCATAAATAAGAATAAAGACTCCCTAGACAGGACAGGAACATCCTTCTCGCTTGTGCTGTGTGTCTTTTGCAGACTGAGAAAGGACTTCACTTCTCCTCTAGCTGTCAATCTGGCTCCTTTCACAAGCATTAAAATTCACTTTAAAGACTGAATAATAAGGATTGCTGACCCTTCCACACTGATAAAAATAAATAAACGTCAGTCAGACACCAGTTTAGTCACACAGGTACAGTAAACTTTTTTCTAACCGCACTGCACAGATTTATTCTTTAAGCTAATCAGAATTCAAACAGAACAGAAATCAAATGTCACCCTGCCATACTAACATCCATCAACCACGATGATTACATCTACATCAATCATTTGATATAATAGGAGTAAAGTCATTATAACAGAACATTGTCAGAAGATCTGGAATTGGTCTTCTATTTAGTATTCCATCATATAACAGCTACAAGATTATTTCAAAGGCTGCAGTGTCTGCTTTGAAAATATAAGACAGTTTGCTTCAGTATTTTCCTGGCAGCAGACTGTTATTCAATGATAACATTCTCTATGAAGAAGTAACATCACTGATTTGCGCTTTATAAAAGAGGAAGGCACCGCATTTTCTGTTCCATCAGTTTTTAAGCTAGAATTGAAAATTAAACAATTCCATTACTTTTACAACGTGCAACTTATCTGAAAACAAGCCTATCATTCAACAGAAGTGTTGGTTGTATCAGACAGTTCAGTAATTTCGTTCCTTTACTTTGCAAGTCCCACTGACTTTGTCTCCTCCTGTGTCTAATTTTGCCTGAAATACCTCACTACTTCATTCCCAAGCAACATCATTCTGAAAAGGGTGGTGTTACCTGAAAGTTACATATATGAAAATAGTACATGCTAGTAACTCAAACTGTGTAGTTCACCTACTGCATTGGACTTTTCGTTTCCAGACTGGACCAGTGTCTGACGTCTGCTTCTGCTGTTCGTGGTGCCAAAAGACAGTTAAAAATTCTGCATACAGACTGCATCTGTCACACTCCATACTGCAGACAGCCAGGGAGAAGCAAAGACCACACCAGAGAAAAGACAGTACAAACACAGAAAGCGTTCCCTTTCTGGACATCATGGATAATGTCGCAAAGACATTACACCACTGCTACTTCAATCAACAGGAGATCTTACTCAGAGCGACCTTTCTGTGCCTTGATCACTGCGGTGAACATGACATCCCTTAACCACAGCTAAAGTTATGCTTCCTTTACATGAGAGGTATTGCATGAAAAGTTATAAAGACAACTAGTGAAATGAAAAGGACTGAAAAACAGTCCTTTAGATACACCACTATGAGGAATGAAGACCACAGAGATCTTATTCCACTTGGCTTGGAAAGCAGAAATATAAAGAAAATTTTAATGTTAAGGCAAACAATGCAGAGCAGGTGTGGAGACTGTGACTTTATGTAATGAAGTTTTTTTCAAGTAGTACTGCAAGCAGTAATAGTTTTAGTCAGATGCAGTCATTCATAAAATCAATTAATATACTTACAAGAGATTTTGAAGGAACTTGTCACCTGGCTTCCTCACAGGCTATTTGCACCTTGACCCTCACTGGTCATTGCTCATTTATTCATGACAAGAGTCATTAATGACCAAATCATTCAACAAAACAGGATACCATATCAATATGTAAACTTCCAGGAGGCTGAAAACAGCCTTCATTAATAAGCCAGAACTCGTTAGTGTCTTCAAAAAGCTGTGTCTCCAGTTACATCATCTGCTGCTTTTACTTCTAGGCAGATATCTCTGTCTAGTCGAGAACTCAATCTGGATGCAAGTTCATCCTTAGAACCACTTTCTTGAGTAATTACAATACAGCAACAAACTTGTCTGCAACACTTTTTCTAATAAATAACTACTTAGATCATGCTTACAGCTCATAATTTTGTAAACAATATATTCTTTCAGTCRTGATACTTTAAAAAGATACTAGTCACATTTACCATGCACAAGTTGAGCTGGCTTATAAATAAATGGCAATTCCTTTAGTGTAAGTTCATATTTGCAGTAAGTACATTGCATTACTCTATTGGGAATAATAATAATAATAAATCCATCACAGAAAAAAATCCCACTTATTTAAAATGCAAATAGAACATTTTTGGCTAAAGGCCATGATACTACTGAATAATTGATCATAATTTCCAAAATTATCAAGTCACATTTTAATAGCTGTGCT
The DNA here is from genome assembly GCA_018881555.1 of Amblyornis subalaris. Classification (NCBI taxonomy): domain Eukaryota; kingdom Metazoa; phylum Chordata; class Aves; order Passeriformes; family Ptilonorhynchidae; genus Amblyornis; species Amblyornis subalaris. The sequence goes on along the minus strand of JACAXG010000007.1, from coordinate 3,622,746 downwards.
TCCATTATTGAACAAAGTAAAACTTTGCAAATTCTTTTTGCGTATTTATTATGACAGTCATATTTTACATGTAAACAGCAACGGTAGTGTTATATATAATTCCACAGAATTACCAAGATTTAAATGGCAACTACTGCATATTTACTTGGCATTTCAGTGAACATTAAGGTTTATATTTCTGAGGAAAAAATTGACTTTGGCTTTACTTCAGTCAATATTTATTTCTCTGTTCAATAAACATTGATGTTTGCCTCAAGAGAAGTCAATATCCTGTTAATGTACATTACTTGAATAACATTTGGGAATTACTAAACAAATGACTCAAATTTAGGGGATCAAAGATAGTGGGACCAAGAAAGACTTACAGGGTGTTTGTTTAAACCTGCAGTCTTAGCAGAACTACCAGAACATGACGTGAAAGAGCCCTGTGAATGATCCCTCCTTTAATCTTTCTTCAGCAAGCTGGTATTGCAGTCAAACCCCTCTTTGGTACAGCCCACTTCAGAAATGTTCATGTGCAGGTACTTTATCCCTCTACGTCCTTCTTCAATGCTTCCAAAGCCAGCTTGTCCTTGAAACATGTTTTGCTTCAAAGATCACGCAGATTGTAAACACGTATTCTTATGCTTTCCTCATTTCACTTGGTTTTCCCAGTTTGTCATCCATCTTTTATAGTGGGATCTTCAAAAGTTCTTAAAGGAACCCTGTTTACAATACTCAGAATTTTTATTGGAAGTTCATGCTACCAGACTTTCTAGATAGGGCTACTTTCCCATATGGCCACGATATTTTAATGCTAATAAATTTTAACACACTTTGCTAGTCACAGGAGGCAACAAAGCAAAGAGAATCATCAAATTTTAGATGGAAAACAGTGAAAATATTTGCAGCTTGTGTCAGATCTTGGCAAAACTGTCCTTCAATGGACAAAATGATATGAATAGTTGAATATATGAAATTCTGTCATCATATTAAACATTAAAAGGCCCACTGTAATGATAAACCTTAGCTACCTGTCCTAAAGGAAGTGATGAAAACAAGTCTATATAACAAGATGTGATCAAACTGTAGAGACTGAACTTTCCATTATCTATATCTTTCTTCTCGCTTGAGGACGCCAGCCATAGCTGCATGGTAGGTAACTAAATCAGTAGAGAAGAAAAAAAATCTAGCATTATCATAATGCATCAAGTTAGTAATGAAAAACCACCTATAAAGAAAACTCAAAAAATCTTACAAAGCTCACACTATCTTTTTTATAAGTGTACTCACAGCTTCATATGCAACACAATCATCTGCTAGTGACAAAGTGCAAAAAAAACCACCAAAGACTGAAAAAAAACTGATTATAAAATCACATAACTCCATAAATTCTATAGTTTTGGAGTATTCCTGTCCAAGAGGGGGAAAAAATTAGAATTGAAGTATTTTTTTTCTGTTCATTTAAGTCCACAGAGAAATATCATCTTTATGGAGGTCCAAATTTTATGAGAAAGAAATACCAGAGACTTTAGCTACCGTATTATACTTGCACATACCATGAATATAAGCTGCAGGAAATACTGTTTAAAGGTCAAGTTATTAAGAGCAAAATTACCATAAACAGGATCAAAGATTATAATTTCTTTCTGAAAAGCATCACTGGAAAGGAAACATACRTATGGATAAGTGGTGCAGCCTTGAACAATTAGCTACCAACTCATGTTTGTGAGCTTCCTTGGATGTTTTCAAGCAAGCCATGCTTAACAGACTAAAAGATGGGGAAGTAGATCATATCTTGGGTATCAAAACAGTCCAAGGGCAGTCTTACCACTTTTGAAGAAAGAACTTTACTGGAGTTTGAATTTGAATGGTCACCTGTAAGAAGTTTTTACCACTTCAGAGAAAAAAAAAAAAAAAAATCATCATTTTGCTGAAGGTGTAGTGCTTTCAGCCTTCTCCCAGAAAAAGTAAGGATCAGCTGGCCGCAATAGCATGGCATATATGGCCTCATCAGCCATTTTTTAGTAGGTTTGGATCTTGAAGAGAGATACAGCTGTCATTGTATTCTTGTGTTTAGTCCTCTTGCAAGTAAATTTAGCAAAACCAACAGGATTTGAAGGAATACATCTCAGAGGTACAGATGGACTCTGGATAAAAGGAGGTGCATCCCTGGTAAGGGATGGAGCAGTAAGACAAAGATGGCAGCAGCACTGTCTGCGCTGGTTTTTAGGTTCTTTGTACAGCTATTGCCAGATTCTCAGAGCTGTCAATCCAGAAGGACTAAACTTTTCACAAGTCAACCCTTAACCTAATCTTTCACCTATCAACCTTTCTCAAATACTAAATTCATATTACGTACATTAGGAATGAAAATAACCCTCTATTCCAATAACAAGAAACTGCCAATTAAACTCATAATGTATGGACATCTTCCCCTTACTTGCCCTTTTTATCCAAAATAACATTGTAGGAGGTAGCATGCAATACCAACATGTCCATCATTTTAATTATTTCTGGATRTTTGTCCATACTGCCTTAGATTAATAGAGTCCAAAAACTGATTTATTCACTCACTTGTAAATTGTATCCTAATGCATTCACATCTTGTTAACATTCATAAATAAAAGACTTAAATTAGAGTTCTTTCCAAGTAAAAATAGGCTATCTTATCTTCAGAAATTATGAAGACACATCGTTAAATGCAATTTTTAAATATTTATTCCATATTTGCCTGCATGTGTCCTGCAAGATTTTAAAAATCTTAGTGAAAGTTGTCCAAAACTCCTACAGTGCAGCCTTTTACACTTTCTGAATAGCTGTCATCCTAGTAGTATTTCAGTTCTCACTGCAAGTTGGTTTTGTAACATGTCTGTGATTAAAGACAATTCAAAAAAAAAAAAATCAAAACACACAAAATGCTTAAAGATACATATTCAATAATTAGTAATTTTATATCATGCTGAGGATTTATTTTAGGCATATGTCAACATTTTCTACCTCTCTGTCTGAAAAAATAAAGTATCATTATAGTGCAAAAAAATTTTGAAGGAAAACATTTTTGACCTTTAAAACAGCCAGCTGTTGCATTTCTTCTCATTGTGGTTCCATAAGTGAACCACTATCAGGTGAAACAAATCTGCTTGAGAAACTTGCAGTAGCAAATGCTTAAAACCCAAATAATTTCTCTTATTCTGACACTGTTTAACTCAGGCAAGGACTTAAATATACTTGGCTTAGGTGAAAGGAGATCACTGTCCACCGAAACAGGGGCTGGAAGGTGTATTTTAGCTTTTCGTATCTGCAAAAATCACAATTCCTTTTCCTTTTGGTTGTTCACTAAATAGCACCTCCATAAAAGACATCAACAGACATAGGTGAGCGAAGAGTAATATTCGTGGAAATAGACCAGTGGATTGTTGATTGATTTTTATTCACATTTGCACAAACCCATTCCTTACACTATGAAGCAATTTTCCCTATTCCAGGCAACAAAGCCCATGCCTGATATCCCCAAACGGGAGACAAAATCATCTGCTGCTCAGAATTTGCACTTGCATTTCCAGGTTTCCACATTATTTAAAAGCCTAAATACTTTGGGATGTGACACAAGACCTGGGTCAACATGCCATCATGAGGCTGCACCATGGAGTTGTGATAAATCTTTTATGAAAGCATCAGATCCAATTCACCCACTGCTGATCAAATACTAGACAAAATGTTTTTATTAGAGGTAAGTAACAGATAATATGACACATACATCAATTAACTGACAAACTGGATGATCTGCTACAAAAGGGTGAAATTTGGAGCTACCTTAAAAGAAGGCTGGCAGTCACCTAACAACTCAAAAAAAACCTTTCAATAGTTTTATTTGATTGCTCTTCACTTTGAAAGACTAGCTCCACAAGGAAAAACTACTTTCCAGTTGCCTAATGGTACTCTTATGCTATCTTAACCCCTAACCTTAAGGAATAAAGGGATAGGAATCAAAATCACATTACTGTGTATTGTTACAGTCACATGTGGGTGTCCTGCTCTTTACACAGCAAGAGTTAAACTCCTTAGATAAAAAATAGCAGATTGGTAAAACAGGTGCCTCAGACTTCCTTAGTTTCTGTTGTGGAGTGCCTTACTCATGGCTAAAGACACATCGTCCTCACCTCAGATTATCGAGGTCAGGCATCCAGCTCTCAAATGAGGATTCACTGGTTAACGCAGCAAAACATTTGTATTTGTGTATACACACGTGGGCTCGGAATAGATTCACTCTGAGAGCCTGCAAGGAAGCTGCAGCAGGAAGCTGACACTGCTCAGCAGGCAAAGAGATTCCCTCGACGCTCTGCYCGACCAAATCCTGAGCTCGGGAGGGACTGACATTGCTTGTAACTCACATCAGGCAGAGCCAATGTTGAAACTTCAGGTTTTCAGGGAAACTGTTCTGTCCATTGCCTGTGTACCTTGCCTAGCATGAGAGGATATCAGCTTCAATAAAGACTTTTAGATAACAGTGAGATTACGTGTCCTGAAGGAAAAGGATTAATCTGTTGCCTTCATTTCTCTAAGAATCCATGCAACTGATGTTTCCACATAAATGAGGGAAATAATTCTTCAGAAATTACCTACATTGCAAAGGATCAAACATCAAAGACTTATGGGAAAAGTTCTGGTTTACACCCTACCAGGGCCAGCACCAGAACTCAGACTTCCTGGCTGCTAGGAGTTTTGATACTGTTTTCCACTCAATTCAAAATACTATATTAGGTTGTAAGAAAATCTTATCTTAGCCCTCAGGAATGAAAAAAAAACCCAACCAAGCCTGACTTAGAAAAACTTGCCCTAAACAACAAAAATGCAAGGATTTGCTGATATGGAAGGGACAATAGCAGGCTATTGTACACTGGTAAAGAATAATGGTCCTGAAAAGCTAAGAAAGAGTACTTAGTGCTCTTTTTTCTTTGACTTGAACTGCTTTTTTGTATTTCTATGGGTAAGTAGTTAATGCAGAGTGTTTATAGCCCATCACTGTGATTCAGTAACCTTTCAACTCCCAGGACTGGGCAAGCACCCAGGAGGTGCAGCTCCACCACAGAACACAGCAAATTAGATCTGTTTGAGATTTACACATGATATCCATAATCCTGGGCAGCAGCATTAGACTTACTTTGCCATTCATCAGAATTCAGTTTTGACAGGAAAAGCTCTCTCCCATCTGCAGTCACCCATACTTAACATAACATTATCGTTTTCAGGAAAAATGAAGCAAAGAGTAGAAAACAAATGCAAAACCACAAACTACTGAGTAACCAACAGTATAAATAATAATTATTGTTGACTACATTTTCTATAACATATAAATAGTGTTATTTCAGTGAAGTACATTCTCCTTACTGAGAATGGAACGCTTATAAGAAAGCAGTAAGTCAATGAGTTATAGTTTAAGTATACAGAGAAAGATTACTCAGACATTATGTACTGTTTTTTCCAGCCTTCTTGAATATCACAACATGCAATGTTTGCTACACTTAGGCAGAGATGTGTATTTAATTAAGGCTGTATCCTTCCCATGCTTGAGTTCAGCCTTCCACTTAGTGGTTAAAAAGCTATTCAGAAGCTTTCACATTCAAGGGCCCAGACTACTTCTAGAAGTGAATTTTAAGATAAATACTGGTAATGAGAGTTGCACAAAGACGTTAGTTGTATCATTAATCTTGTCAAATACTCTGCACCAACAGCCATGAGTAATCAGACAATGAAATAGAAGGCAGAATTAAATACTGGTTACAGCTTTATTTGTGGTAACAGATAGAAGATTCTCAACTGGGAATATGTGGGAGGACAGAGATAAGAAAGGCTTGCATTTTTTCAGGGGCTTTTTAAATGGTGATAATATTTAGATAGCTAGATGGCATCAAAAACTGTATTTTAAGATAATATGTGCTCATTATAAGGTGAGGTAAACATAAAACTATGTGCACATAATATAATACTCAGAAGCCTATCACTAATAAAACATGAGACTATTCCAGACATCATGATGTTGCAGTTACCCTTGYAGAGCTTCAGTACTTCCATCTTAAATCCAGAAACAGTAACTTACTGAAGTGAATCCACATGGCTGATTGCAAACCACATAGGAGTTTGAAATGGGCAATGACAAGGCCTTTGCATGACCTATTAAAACACAAACCTGCTAAGGCCATCTTGGTCACTACTAATTGTCTAGCTGTGAGGAATTAGTAAGAATTCGAAGGTAGCTCATTATTACTCAAACTGAGCACTTAAAATGATTAACACTTTAGTAGAGCACTTGCTTTAGCAAGTATCACGACTGCCTAAATTTCTTCTGTTAGCACTGAGCTGTGATGTGTCCAGATTCAAATCAGAATTATTTTATCATGTGCTCTATATTACATTGCAAAATGCCATTTGCTTCTCCCTGGTGTTTTATGTTTTTCTTCGTGTCCATTGCCTTAACCAAGCAAATCACTAACACCCAGCTACCACCTCTTTTTACAGCACTTGCTAGTGCAATGGGATAATGCTTCTGTGCTCAATGCTATTGTCCTCAAGTTCCCTGACATGTGATGAGAAATAAAGTTTTGGTATTTTACAAAAGAAAAAAAAAGGTAAGTAAATTGGGTCAATAAAAGGGGTCGCTGCTGATTGGAACATTCTGCTAAAGTGTTTATCCGGTTACAGAAATAAAAAATACCTATGCAGGCTTCTCTGTTGAGCAAATAATKGATTATTATTCCATTCTGACAAGCAACGCATGCGCAAACTATACTTTTTATGAATCAGACTATCTTCCTTAACACTTCTAACGCTGTACAGAAGGTGCCATTCTTCAGAGCCTATTCAAGACCTGCAGTAAATTACCCACACTTATGGTGGAATATTAAAGTGCGCATTCTGCTTTGAAACGCTGGGTTTGATCAGTTGACATAAATACTATGCTTCTTTTCAGCTGAGCATTGATCTGACAATCCAGTCCTCATTTAAACAATAAACCAAAACAAAAGCTAATCCCCATCTCTTGCTTCAGTTCCATCTACTCACTAATATTAAGATTTACACTTTCTCTCTTGTGTCCACCTAATCACTGTTAATACCAGCACTATGTTCCTATATGGATATTAATATGATGCTGTMCAAAGACTACAGTCATATATCCCTACACTGGTCTGAGCTCTGGGAATTTTGAGGTTAAGGAGGTTGGGTTATTTAGTCAACATCTTACTAATTTTCCCCTCTCTAGGACTATTTATATGTCTTTAAATGTGAGCTAGAACTTCAAAGCAAGCATTCAAAAAAACCATAGTTATCACACAGTAGTAAGAAAGAAACTCTGCTTCTGTTTCAATATAAAGAAGTGCTACAATATTTTGGAACAACAGTAGTAAATACTGGTGTCTAAGGTTGTCTGCTCCACATAAGAGCCTCTCCCATTGCTTACAAATATACTGATCTTGAAAAACATTTTCTTCCCATTAGAGCAGCAGCCTTATTTGTATGAAAACATACCCATAACTATGATTTCTCGATTCAAGTGAGGGTTTTATTTCAATTTGTTTTATTTCCATTCACAATACTGTATTTTCCAACACATTCCAAGTTGCTTGCTGCATTGTGAATTTCCTTTAAATAAACTGAAAGGATGTGAAATTTGCTATGATGCCACTAGAGTATCATATATAGTGACGCTTGCAGTGTTTGACTGTATTGCCCCTTTCAGCACAGAACCAAGTAGAAAGCCTTATTTCACCAGTTTTTGGATGCTATTACACTTTGAAAACACAAAAAACCAATTGCCTGATGATTTGTTCAACTGCAAACACTCAAGAGAACTGCATTCAGAAATATAACATTGTGTCAGTATTTTATAAAGTCAGTGTAGCTCTATAGAAKAAAAGAATTTACTTAGCTACTTGAAATCAAGTTTCCTTTGCAGTACAGAATGAACACCAAATGTCTGGTTATTAATCAAAACCTGAAAAATAGTTTCCTGATGGACTCGCCACAGTAAAAAACTATGATTACTGGCAGGGAATCTAATGAAAACAGAGAGGGGGACAGACGAGACATGAAAAACAAACATTTGTGTATCAAAATGCCCCAYAAAAACAGAGCTCAGACTCATTCTTGGAGATAACATTTTTACATCATTTCAACATGTGGATTTCTCTACTACTATACAAAGCATTCACCTCTTCACCTCCCTTTCTTCTAGCAGAACTACTGTTCTATTCATGGGGGACTATTTAATAAAGTAGCAAACAGAGGAAGAAAAATAAACAACCAACATACTCCTGCTCACTATTGCCCCCTATTACCTAAATATTTTTTTTTTATGGTAATCAAAGTAGAGTACCTTGTGCCACTTCCTTTTTGGTTTAACTTTTAATAAAATGCAAGTATTTGTCTACTGAGTAGTTTTATTAATAGTCTCTCTGGAAGCAAGTTAATAAAACCTGGTTACACATTCTAAAACAAAAATAGCAGCACATTAGGTGAGTTGCTCTCACCTAAAGCTTTCAGGAAAACCACAATTAGAACTGTGGGGAAATAAATTCCTTCTCGTAATATTTTTAGACTTGACTCACAGTTTTTGATTATCTAGTATTGACCTAAATTAACCCAAACCCAGAATGTAGTTGAGCAAAATTTTTGGAGCCTTGCTTTTCCACAATTCCCTGTAATAACAAAATCTATGACCTTATTTTGTGTAACAGTGTGTTTTACAAYGTGTATTACATATTACAATATCCATGACATGCAGTACACATAGATAAGATCTCARTTTTATGCATTTCCTTGGTTTTCAYTTCTTCACCACTCTGTTCATTTTTCTCTCCTAKTCTTAGACTTCCCTTTCCAAACATGTAAGAACTCCATTATGTAGATGCAGTTATCTTAACTGATAGAAAAATTACTGAAGCATAAAGGTGGACCCTGCAGAGACTGCAGTGATTTGGGACTCCTTCAGCTTTCTTGCAACTACACATGCACGTTGCCTCATCCCTGCTGTGACAAAGTCTGCTTCCACATGGTAAAATCAAGTTTCACGCTGTTAAGAACAGTTAGGAAGGCAGGCTACTGAAGCTGCTCCGCAGGAGAACCAGCAAGGATATTTTCATAGAAACCAGCCGCTCTCAGAACTGCTAATTTCATTTTGTACAAAYTGATACTCTTCTGCCTTTTCAAACGGCCAAGAGCAAAACTAAAATAAATAAATAAATAAATAACGCAGTAGAAATGCTACCTTCTCTCCTGCAACTTCACCTTTCTTTGGCAGAGACAAAATTAGGCAGCACCACCATCCTCCAATCCCTCTTATCCCTTACTATTGATGGTATTTATTCCATGGTAAAGATCAGTTTTTTGACTTAGTTTTTCACATTGAAGACATATTACTAAGGTGTCAAAAGAAAGCTGGAAGTTGTGGCAGCTGAGGCTTATAGGAGCAAGAAGAGACATCAAAGCTGCTAGTTATTTAATGTATCCAAGAGACAGTTAAACCACTTGTCCCTGAAGAAGGCATAAATTTACAGTTATTAAGAGCAGAAATTTAGGTGACTAAGTTGGAAAGACTGAATTTTAAAATTAAGTAGCCAATCACTACATCCCAACACAAATCCTTCCCACATTACCATCAAGGTGAATGCAATAGCTTCAAGAAATGGTCAGAATTGCAGAAATRGTCAAAGTTTATCTCAGTGTCATGCTTCTTATTAGACTAAAACAAAGCTGCTCTTACCAGTATCAGAGAAATTATTTTTGTATTCATACGCTGTTTCCATACTACATCRAAATTTATTTTATTATTTACATGAACTTTTTTTAGCTAAGAAAACCTTCCTATCACTCAGAAYTAGATAAATGGAAACACTTGTCACGAACAAAGCATCAAACATTTCCCAAGTAAAATGGAACACAGCAACTGTGAGYGTAACTGTGAAATGAACTACAGGTTTTTTTCCTAAGCAGAACATATCACACATTATTTGAAGGACTCTACAGAGAAGTAAGCAGTTCTTTGAMCTGAGTTCTTTAAAATAAAAAAAAAAGTCTTCCTTTTATATAGGGGCTTCATTATTCAGCAAACACATTTTGTCAAAAAACTCCTTTGCCTAGAGAGGACAATGACTTTAAGGATAGAGCCAAAAAGAAAAAAAAAAGGTAGAAGAGAGCACTTGTTTCTAAAATACATTGTCAATGCTCATTTTTTCCACTTGTTTCCAGAGCACTCATAGACATTACATGACTGAGCTGTACAGTATAGTGTCTCAGTAAGGCAGGCTCTGAGACCCACGTACAAAATCAAAAATACAATTTGAAACTTGATCATAGTGCAAAAGCTTTATCTAAATGTTGCTTGTGACAGGCCAGGACTGCATTCCATTCCATGACCCAGGAGATCTATRCTACTCCTTTGTGTTTGGAACAAGCACTATCCATGCAAAACACTCTGTTGTATGGATGCATTTTATTATTAGCATTTGACCTATTCAGACATCTGGAGAGTAAAACATATGTAAACATCTTCAATCTATGTATTCAAAATCAATAATACATAATAAACCTTACTTACAGTGAAAACAGTAAACTTTGACTATCAGCCAGGTCCTTTTCTACTTGGATAAGAGAGAGTTTTGTTAATGACAAAGGGTTACAGCGACTTGAAATTCTTCACAATAGGAATTAAGATTAAACAGGTCACCCTGACAGTTTATGTTAAAACAAAACCAACATCAATTAAATACTATTTTATTTTTCTTTGTTCAGCAAACACTTTACCTTTTGATTCAGACTAAGAACCTTGTAAACATATGGTTTTATTCTCAGAGAGAAAAGAAGCACTAAGAAGCACTGTATCTGGCCTTCCACATCCAATTTGCTCTCATATTCCATAATGATATATTACSAGACATACATATTTAAAATACCTAATTTAAGAAAACCAGGGCCAGAACCACTTAGACCATAATTACAATTCTCTGTCTGAACGTTCTCTGACAAAACTTTTTTTAAAAGAAATTGATGTGCATGGTGAATTTCAAATGCTAAAACATCGTGCACAAATATTTGTTCCAACTATCCATATCCTCCTCTTTACCACTGTCAAAGTTTTTAACGTTCATTATGAAATCATCTCTGGAGTCAATGAAAAACAGTCCAATAGCAAATCCACCCTTAGTCACAAAATAACTTTCCTAGGAAAACAGAAACTTTAACTACTGACAAAGTGAACATTCCAACATAAAAACATCTGATTACGAGCTATTAAGAGGAGCAAGAGKGTTTGCTGCATTTTGGTAATTTTTTATGGAAAAGTGTTTCCTGCAAAAGTTTGATGTTAAACAGTACCTCAGGCAGCCSTGGTACGCCTGCCAGCCTGTTACATTACCGACAACCAAAGCTACCGCTGGCACTGGAAGCATCTCCGAAGAAAACAGGTATGAAAACATCTCTAAATAGCATTTAGGGATCCTCCAATATCAGTTAGGAAAGTATTCCTGTCCTCAGTACAGCTACTCCTTTCCTTCCATCCCCTCGTACTATTTTTCTGGGTTTTTTACTTTAACTGTAGTTTATAACTTTTGTTTTGTCAGTGGCATTAATAAATGTCACTCTAGGAAAAAAAAAACAAACTAAAAAGTCACACCACAGAAACAAAGGCATCCCACATTCCTCTTTTACTTGAGAAATTATTTTTTAATAAAATCATTTTACGGTGTAATGATATCGTTATAACTCAGTTCACAAATGAAATCAAATATCAGTCAAAAGTTACAAAATCCATCTTCAAGTGTCTCTATTAAAGACTATAAACTACTAAGACATGCTGGAAGGTGAATGCCATATCCTAAAGGTTATTAATCACCAGGAGAGGAGAAAGATGGCTGTGTGTTTATGCCAGACTGGTGAATGATGGCTGCACAGATTATAAACCTTAAACTCCAAATATTCAGTACTTGAAGCCATAGTCCCCAACCACATCAAAACCAAGAACACTTCACAAAGAGCTAAAATAACTGGGGCTGGAACCATTAGTTTACTTTAATCTGCAGAGCATGTCTTCAGATAGAATAAAATGAAGAGAAATCAGTAAAGAAAATAAGACATTTATAATACACTGTGAAAAAATCACTAAAACAATAGCTTTTGGAAAAGTTGTATCTGCAGAAAGCCTTCTGGRCCTAAATCCAATACAAACCTGTCAGCAAATATTGATGGAAAATGTGCATTTACAATTGTAAATAAGACATGAATATGGAACCTAATCCTAAACTCAATTATTCCAGAAGGGAACGGTTTGGTTGGGGATTTTTTTGACTACATTATTTAGTTAGTTGATTTAATTAGACAGTGGTTTTGGTAAACAGAATTACTTCAGAATGAAACTCCTCCAATAACCGTTGACAAATCAAATGGACATCAAAGACTGTCACTGTGTTTATCTGCTTCACTCATAATAGCTTACTGAAAATACCTGTAAGAACCTAGTATTATAAAAAGCACCTTCCCACAAGAGAAATGTGATCAAAGGAATCATCAGATGGCATAAGGCCAGCCTTTCATACACTGCTCAAGGGATCCTTTCAACTTTGTTTTGAAATGCCCTCTGATGCTCCCTTCCAGCAAAGGAAAGGTTAATGGAGAGCACCCTTAACACACAGGGACACATCTTAACGTAGACTAACAAAATAAAAATATATTTTTATTAAGGGGAGGGTGCTCTTTTTAACATGTTGAAGTAATAACAGGCCTTCTGCCATTCCCCAAATGCACTGCAACCAAGCAGCTGCTCAACATGGATAAGCCTCAAGAAAACCTTCCCCATTAAACTCACTACATCAAATGCTCAGCTGACACAGSTTAGCAAACATATTCACTTGAAGTTTTGGTGCTAGAATGAAAGGYCAAAAAAAAACCCCAAACAAACCCTGAAACAACCCAACGCAGAACGTTTTCTGTGATGCCAGAATTGCATAAGGAGGGAGAAAACACCGAAAAAAGATTGCCACAGTGCTCAAGCACCTGCAAGCCAGCTCCGTCTCCTTGAACTCTACTGCTTAACAGCTCAGAAGCTGGTTAGTTTTCAGCACAAAAGGAAATTAAAGCAGGAAGAGGAATCAAGTTCCAGTGCAAAATAGTTCAGAAATATGGTCTGTGAACTTCATGTAGTTGAATCAATAGTAAATCATGTTTACCCCAGTCAGCACTAGAGGCAGTACAAGGCACCGGAATGGGTAACTGTACAAGAAAGGCTACACACACTTTTAATGAGAAAATTCTCYACTGCCTTGCTGGTGTATTTCTCAGTATTTAAACACTTCCAGTAGATATAAAGGAAAGAGACCAGCAAAATGCAGAAATAAAACACATTGAATTTCACTTCAGATTACAGTAACCAATATCTAAGCTACCCAAGCAGGCTGTTCCACTGCACTTTTTAGAAGTCTATTTAGGTTTGTACTAAAAATGAGTAGTAGAAATAAGAAAAAAAAAAAACAGTTCTTTTAATTCCGCATACACTATCAGTAAAAAAGGTTATAAACCTTTCTTCATGTAAACTTGGAGAACCGAAATGCAAGAAGCCTCAAGCTTATATCTCAATATCTAACTTCCCATTATCACATACAAACAACTGTGAGCCTCTGCAACTCAAACTGAGACTCCAGGTTGACCCTTCAGAATTAACACATCAAACTAAATGTGCCGAGGGCTGATCCCGAGACTGAAATCAACAGGAACTAAATTTATGCACCCATCAGGACAGGTAAAGATAAATTTCTGAGCTGTAAACAAAYGTCTCAGAAAGCGTAGGCTTCTTAGGATTACAGGACAGGAAAGGACAACCAAATTTCAGTCCAGTCCCCAGCCATGAAAAGTACTGCATAATTTAATGCTTTTGGTAAAGCAATCAAACTCCTTCCTATGAGTGCTTATGATTTCTCTCTGATTGAAAAACCATTGCAGAACTTCACTGCTCTAACAATTAGGAACTTTCTTTTAATTCCCAGCTTGAATTTATTCATAGCCAGCTTACACCCATTAGTTCTTGTGCCAATATTGTCCTTTAGTTTAAATAGCTCTTCTCCTTCCCTGGTGTTTACCTCTCTTGAGAATTTAATTTCATTCAATTACATTTCTTAGGACTAATTGTTTTAAAATGAGAGGACACACTTTATAAAACTATCAATGACACATTCCATAAGGAGAAAAAATTAACTTCTCCGGCAATTAAATATCCACAGAAGTTGAAAAGTGCACAGTAAGGCAGTTATAAGCCCATGGAAAAACTTCTATTATTCCAGGMAGTAAGGGAGAAATGATGACTGCAAATGAAGATATTACAAGCTGTAAGATGAGAAGCTTTATAASCATAATGGAATGAAAAAGAATTGTTATGAAAAAATGCATTTATTTTCCASCACTCTTGCAGAAGGACTTTCAGTTTAAAAATCCTTTTAATGCTCATTTCACTTGCCACACTGCAAAATTAGGAAAAAAACACCCCACACTCATCAAAACGYACAAAACAGTAAAATAAAATACTCAGGGGCCATGGAAAAAGGTGCAGTATTTTGTATGCTTTTTTAAAGGTTAAGGATGATGTTAATTTCACTGGGTCAACTTCTAATGTCACTTTGGTTTCTCTTGACAGTTCCTMAAAAGGTCAAGACAAACTGATTCTTGATCAACCCATGATTATGGCAAAACCGCATCATCTTTTCAGAAAAGAAGCATGTGTTTTGCATAGCAGTTAGACTCATGTTTAGTGATTTCTGGGYTGTGCTAGATTATTGAAGGAAATGGCATTTCTGTCAGTATTTCAGAAGCGTACACCTTTTAATTTCAGGAAATTTTATGTTAGCAAATACTTTGGCATATATTGTAGGTTAATTGAACTAAAAATAAGAGGCTTTTATTCTGTATTCCTAATTTCCACTCTCTGCCTACAATATGCAGTGAGAGGAGTAATATAAATTCAAACGCAATAATTTCCACACTAATAATATGAAGAARTCAAACACCCTATATTAGTTTGAACTCCTCAATTTATGCTTGTTAAGAGGCAGAAAATATTACTAACTCCAGATATTACGCAGATGAATTACAGAGAAAAGCCAGAAAGYTCCACTTCACTCTACTAATCAAGAGTTATCTATTTCCTCATGTTTGAGGAGTACACAGGCCAATGGATTAACAGGAAGCTTCCCTACCATTGCTGTAAGATGAAAATGAGCTTTCCTCTAAGCTTTCTTCCCACTTAATGAAGCAAACCAATATCCCCTCTCTGGCATCTGAAGTGTGAGCTCCTTCAGTAAGTTCAAGATTGTGCATCAAAGTCTTCCAGACCACCTCACCAACTCACCATCTTCAGAGCAAGTCAGTGTTWTCATATTTCTCTGACTCCAGTTCTTCAAGAGTTATTCAGACTATACTATAGTATAACAAAGTCAAGAAATGTCAATCTAAAAGTCTGAAGAAAAAAAAAAAATCAAAACTTGGATTGCTTTTTTATTTTGTTATCTCAATAAAACAACATATACTAGCAGATGTTTCGCACAACACTAAAAATGAACCTAAATCASAGGTATCACTGATGCAGATGAGTGTAACAAATAACAAATGGGATGATATCACCTCCAGMAAAATCACTGACACATTCAAAATATTTTAATATTTCACTATGACAAAGGACTTCTTTGCTCAAACCAGATAATAAGTGTAGTATCAACAYATTTCTTAACACTGGAGTTAGAAACACCTCCACTCACYGCATGATGAARTGCTGGTTGCTGATTTTTATTTTGTGAATTTTCTAGTACAATTTCAATAATCATTTCTAGGGGAAACAAAAGAAATTCTCTTTTCTGTTAGGATATGAACTTTTAGTGTTTCACAGTATTCACAGTTTCCAGTGAATATYCTAAACAGCTCTCAGTTCTACAACAAACATGAAAATTATTATGATTTTGCAAAGAAAGAATATAATAATTAATAACACCCTGTAAACAGTGTAAAAGCATTCAAAATACATTAAAAAAATCTTTCAAGTTAGTTAAAAGTYACTACTGCTTTGTAAGGACTACAAGATCTAAATTTGCAACTTTTTGCCTCTGCAGAAAGGATTACAAAAATATGGAAAAAAAWAACTATGCTTCTGCCGATATTACTGAAGAAATCCAACTCATGAAGTTCAGATCCATAGAGGATACAGGTTCAAACTCGTTCAACTGAACTTTAAAACCACGAGGACTTGATTTTGCCTATACCTTAACATACTTTCATATTAAAAGAAAACAACTATTATTAATACTCTTCTTAGAAGGAACCGTGGCTCACAATGAAACAACTGCCCTGTTTTGATTTTGGCATTAATCGTTCTTTTTAGCCACTTACTGATACTTGTTTTTCTTAATCAAACAAACAAAAAACTCTTCCACTTTGCCTTCTATTTTAATACATCATTGTAAAGACACTGCCAACCATTTTAAGCTTAGTAGCTATCAACAYTGATTTCACATATCTCTGTAATCCTTCCAAAATTACACATTGTATAACATAAAGCAGTGGCACCTATTCAGTTYGGGTACTAGGAGACCAACATTCAACACCAAAAGACTTGGTCATAGGAAATGAACAAAAAAAGCAACCACCTGCTAACTTATTTTGTTATTACAAAAAAAGGTGTTTACCTACCCTGAAAGAAAAGGCCTTCCTTGTTACTGGAAAAAAAAAAAAAAATCTCTCCATTACTGTGTTTCTTAAACCTCTACACACCTTTTTTTTTTCTCCCTTATAGTTAGAGGGGAAGGAGTGGGGGAAAGAAAAACGAAAGAAAAGTGAGTAAAACATTGGTAATTTGTTTAGCTAGTGATGCAGGCTGCTCTCCAATCAAATTTTGTTTCCCAAAGGAAGATATCAGTTTTAAATTACACAGCAAGAAGGCAAAAGAAAGGAAGCAAACAATCAAAACCTTCCCAGGAGGGGTAARAATAAGGCGAGAACTCCAGAGATCCTATTTAATAAATAAACACCTTCATTTCTGTAAGTTAATTTCACCACAGGAAATAAGTTTAGTTTTAATTATATTGCCTTGTGTCATGTTTTATAAAAGGTACATGAAGCTCATTGACTTTCTCTTATTAAAGCCTTTTTTGTGCTACAGAGACATTTCATGTAGATGAAGTCTCAGTAGAGCCCTAGCTCAGTGCAAAGTTATGTAAGACGCAATAGTTTTACTGYTATCCCACACCTGTGACAACCACTGAGATTAAAAACAAAATGTAGTTGCAGATGACTTTCTTAAATAAAAAAAAAAACCAAAATAATTAGACGAAGAAAATATAAAAAAGATACCTRTATGCAACAATGACAAAATATGCCAGCCAGTCAAAGCCTTTGCTTACACAGAYATGGGAACCACACAGGATTTCACAAATCCAGATGCCTAAAAGGTTATACAGGAATAAATAAAGTTTTAAAACTTAATTTTCAGAAAGAGACATTCCAGAGCAAAATTAATTTGCTCCCAAAGTTTACAATATGTCTCATTTGTTGTGTCTAAGAACTTAGAAYAGCCTTTCTTGACCTTCTGGCACCACTCAATATCTTAGTTTAAGACAATTTTAGGGGGCGGAGACTCTAACATAAATYACCTCCCCTTAGTTTTCAACCTCTCCCCTTTACCAATAAGGAGAGACAAATGCAAAGAGAATATAAGTGAAAAAATAACAGTTTACTAAAAAAGAAAAGGCAATAACCACTAGAGACAAAGGTCCCCACAGAGAACAAGAAAACAAGATGGCGGCAAAGCCCCTCCTCCCAAGATGGCGGCAAAGCCCCTCCTCCCAAGATGGCGGCAAAGCCCCTCCTCCCAAGATGGCGGCAAAGCCCCTCCTCCCAAGATGGCGGCCACTGGGTCAGCCCATGTTGCCTAGAGGACAAAGACAAGATGGCAGAGAAGCCCCCTTCTCCAGACCACGTGGATGAAATAGAAAACAAAGGAGAACAACACAGCCACCAAGCCCCTGCGGTTCCAGAAACTCTCTTCCCTCAGATAACAACGGGAGCAGGGAAAAGCAAAACCTGGGAAAAAAATGTTTCTGTCCAAAAGGCTCCAATGCTGCCGAAACACTGGAAAAAACTTCCTGGCAGTTGTAGGGCCGACCCCTACAGGTGMAGCTGGAGCTTGGGGCGATGGCTGGAAATTTGTGGAGCGGGCTCCAGTGCTACTGAAATGCCAGCTTGGACCCAAAAGGGTCCATTCCCTGTTTTTAAAGGGATCCTTCCATGAACYCAGGGTAAAATATACAAGTTTTGTTTCCCAGGTTGCCGGATCTTAGAGAAAGAAAAACAGGCTGCAGAGATTGATGTAGGGAAAATATGGAATACRCAAATTTTGGGTCACCTAGGACAATATCCTGTGGCATCAATGCAGCAACGTATAGGAACCTGCAAGTTCCATTTTGAATGCCTTAGGAGGCAAAAAATAATTTTCATATCACTGTCTTTATCGTTTTGGGCAAAGCAGAGTTGTGATCTCACCAACATATTTTTTTCCTCCCCAGTCTCAGAAAYTTTCACTTAAGATGGCASTTCCCATCCTGCTGCTYCTGGTTGAGTATCAAATGTTTGGAWRCAATGCAAGATATTTTTAGATGCCTGCTGTGACRAACAGGTAGCTTRTTCTGTGGCCTSCTGAGGAAAAATTACATATACTAGYGATGAATTTGTGAAGATTTTTCTAGTTTTCTACTAATWTGCTATGACTATTCAATAGCCGGTGCCACATAACCATGCAGCAATTTCTTTGGCTTCCAGAAGAATGAGAAGATGACATAACCCTGTGACTAAGGCCACAGAGCAGATGAGAAGTCTACTTATAYTTCAGCCTGCTGAACTTACTTTGCTATCAGTCTTACACCTTCCAGGAATAAACAATTATTTTGTGAAGGGGTAAAACTCTTACACAGCCCCAGCACCCTTAAACGAGATGTGAAATCCTGAAAAACGCTTTTTATATGCTGCTCTTTGCACTGCTGCATAGGATTTTTCACCTCAGTTCCCATTATCAACATTCACAGTATGTACAGAACAGGTTAGAAAGATTTAAAAAAGGTTTGCTAGAATCTCTAGCAACCATTACCCAGCACATCTACTCCCAGTTGCTCACCCATCTCTAATTCCCACGTGCAAAGTTTGCAACTGAAAATCAAATACATGAAGTGTTTCTTTGCCAAGCTGCCTGAACTCATTCCTCAAGCTGTTTGCCCTTCATACAATTCAGAGAATCAAGGCTTTGATTCAATTCTTTATAGAAAAAACATTAAAAATTCCCTTTAAATGCTCTTCCTCATACTCATTAATAATCACCGAGTAATTCTGCTGCCTGAATGACAAGCAGCAAGGCAATATTTTAAGAGACTTTGGCATCCTCATAAGATTAGGATGAGCTAATATGTAATTACCAATAATATCATATTTCCAAAACTTCAAAGGAAGTCTTCTTTTATTAGTGGCAGACAGAAGAAATAAAGGGACCCRTACATTTGCTAGAGTCATTCTCACTCTGATGTCAAAGAGGAAATTCCAAGATGCGTTTTTGGAATTTTGAATGCTACACTGTTGACACACCTTTGAAATTTTCAATCCCCTATGCTCCTTACACTAAACCACTTATCTTTTATGATCCRTGGTGGTGCTCTTAACAAGTACAGAGTCAACTTTTTTTAAAAAATAGGAATATAGCTAGAGCTGTCAAAACACAGTGAATTTTGAATTCATAATTGACAACTTGGAGCATGTAAGTATGCTGTCTGTATTGCAAMATTAATTCCAGTAAGTTAAAGAATTCAGAGGTTTTCAAAGAGTACAGAGAACAAGCCAGCTGTAGGTTGTACAGGTGGCCTAATCCAAGTTGCATCAAACAATAAAGAGTTCATTTTTCTAAACCTTTTAAATAATTATTCTGTTGCTATATTCCTCTTGATTCACTCATCATTAGTCAGTGACTCTTCTATCATATACACATCTTCACTGAACTACAAGGCCTCAAAAACAACAATAACAAAAAGCCAAACAAACAAAAAAAACCACGCACTAAACCAAAAAATCCCACAAAACTCATAATTGTCTCCAGTAGAGTGTGAGACACACCTTCGTACATTCAGTATAAAGTAGTTAGATTGTACCATGCCTGAGGGATTTATCATTTTACCAGAACAGATTAGTGGGAGAGAACAAATACTGTTACTAGGGAATTGTGTATTAACTAGAAGTTATTCACCATCTATACACGTCTTGAGAAATAGYTTTCAGGTTGCAAACCTCTGATTACTTCTTTCCTTACACACTTTACAACATCTGCCCATAAATGATTTGCTATGGTTTTTTTTTCTCCTATACTTCAAAACTTGATTGCTAAAGATTACGTTAATAGATACCCAGCTAAAAATGTTCACGGAAGTTCTGCATTGCTCGAGGCAGGAGACTGCATATAAATAACTGCAAAATACTGKTTTGTGCTTGAAGAATAAGTTGTAGGGGAAGGCTTGCAAGGAACAGTGTTTTATTTTACCAGTGTAAGATCACAAGGTATGAAGAAATATGGAACAGGTCTAAAGCTAAAGCTGGATTTTTATTTTCCTTGCTTATTACTGTTGAAGCAGGTAAATAATAACATAATTAAGATTCAAGTTTCGTATGTCTGTGTATCCTTATAAACAAGTCTGTCCAATCTTATTATGCTTCATTAACCTTCACATGTGCATGAAAACAAATCCTTTACACATCTTTTTATGCCCTCCTTCAGATATTTGGTCCAGGACTTGCACTTTAAGATGGCTAAGCCTAGCAAATTAACAGGGAATAATGGACCAATAACCACTAATGTTTCAGTGATGCTGACTTCTCCCAGTAATCCACACTTTACTTTAGCAGCTGGTTGTGGCTGCAGGTTACCAAATGCCTCTGCCGCTATTAGTCCCTTTTTACCAGGCACAATGTCATACCATACAGCATCATTGGTTTGCAAAGCAGATATCTGTGCTCCTGTGTCCACTAAGAAAGGCCCAGGGGTCCTAAGGGGACCTATAGGAAAGGTTTTTATCATGTCTCCAGATAAGCTCTCTGTGAGTTTTCTAAGGTGTCATCATTGCCCTCTCCCAGCTCATTTACTGGGGATGGCCCGAGGAGTTCCCCGACTCCACCCTGCTTAAATCGATTAGTGTCCCGATGATTAAATCAACTAGTTCCCCACCTCAATTAGGTGGAGCAAAAGGCACAGCCTCAGGGGAACCCATGGCAGGGACAGGCAGCCTTTCAGATGCTTTGAGTCAATTGGTCCATAGAAGTTACTATGGCAATTGGATCATCTCTTTCAAAACCAAGATAAAGGTGAGAAATTATGTCCACAGTACTGACAATCCTTTCTCCACAGGACTTGCTAAATATGTGCAGATTTTCCACGAATACAAAAGGATCTAAGGGCATTTGACAGAGTATGCAAAGAAATAAAAGATTCTTGAAGTTTTGTAAGAGACAGGAAAGTCACATCTAGAAGATTTTGAATATTGTGTTTATAAGTGAAACAGGAGAGGTGATTTTCCTRACAGGTGGCATTCTTGCCTATTTCCATTCTCTTCTGTTTCCTGATAAATGTACATCAGTGTCTTAGAGAGCATCATGAAAGTGTTCTGATTAAAGAGCATCAAAGAAGGTAATAATTCAAAGCTAAATTAAATTTTCAAAGTTATCTTGACTAGACCTCATGAGCAGTAAAAAGAATACCACTACTAAAGTGTCACTGACCCCTTCCATCAGTTATAGCCATGGCTACTTCAAAGTAAAAGAATGCAGTAATATGCTTAGGAAAAGGGTGGAAAATAAATCCAAATTGTTGTTRTTGTTGACATATATCTAACTAAACTATTCCTCATGGGCACAGCTTAACACTGTATCCTTGGTGAGAAAAGCAATTGGGACTCAAACAGTTTTTGCACAGAGATAATGTAAACGTGTTTTCCTGGATACATCTGAACCTCCCAAATCGTCCTCATGGGTCACTTCAACTTTTGTCACTTCTGAAAATTTCATAATCCAAACATTCTTTTTAAGGTYTTCCTGCAGGAGTGTGGTAGGGAAGATCCATCTGTTAATTTGCTAGGCTACTCAATAATAATAATAAATCTGGAGGTACCAGCCACGTGCCCACTGAAGCACAGCACAGCTTCAGCACAGGTAAGTCCTTGTGAAGGATACAAGWTCCATGAGACTTTCATGCCAACAGTATTCTTTCCGAATAGTAAAGTATAATGGATAAATTACAATGTTTCTAGTAATCTCGTTTGGCTATGTGCCAAATGCTTGTGGGACAAAAGTGARAGTTCCTAACATTCAACTGCTTATCCAATAGCAGAAGATCATCRAGTGGTAATAGCCTAATGTCTCTGCAATTGCACCAATTTTCAATTAAGCCATTTAACAGGATCTAGGAGATTAGCTCAACACTTAGATTTCCTTCCCTAAATAAAGTATCACTTGAGTGATAACTCTTTACTCTATTATATATGCCAGCATACACTGGCAGAACCTCTTCCAACAGGAAGAATCTGGTCGGTAATCAGGTTGCTTTATAATCATTGAAGATTTTCACACCTGCTAGTGCAGAAAATACCAATTTACACAGAACAATTTTCCACTGGAAACTCTTGAAGGAATACATTTCAACGGCTGTTCTAACTAAAGATCTGCCATATATTTTTGGCAAGCGCTGGGAAAACTGAGAGAGTTTCCAGAAGAAATTAAGTAATTTTAAAATCCCCAAATATGTTAATATTTAAAAACTAAACGTGTAATTACTGTGGGAAAGTAACATTCCAAGCTTTCTTTACTTCTTCTAGGACAACAGGTTTTATGAAGGGCTGCATCTTGGGTGAAAAAACTCTAAAAAACTGGCCTAAAACAGACTAAGGCAACTGGAGGCTTTCTGGAGACAGTTACTGTTTACAAGTTAGAGTTAAATGCAAGTAGAAAATGTAAATATACTGTTAAAATTGATGACATTTAGTTAAAAAACAAACAAACAAACAACAATAAAACAACATAAACCTCAACATTTTTCAGAATCAATCAGTAAACATGTGCTTTGTGTTCTTTTCCTGGAGATGCAAACACTGAYAGGAATAAAAAAAGAAACAAAAAAAACCCAGGCTGCAGGCTTACACGGGTGTTTCAATCTAAAAAGATACAAAGCTCGCTCATTCATGCATTTGTTTTTTGGCTTTGAGGGGTGTGATGTTTTTTATGGTTTTTTCTAAAGTTATGGTAGAAGRCCTTATTCTGTATCTTTTCAGCATTCTTAACAGGTACACCAGTGGAGTATCTGCCTCACTGATTAGATAAATAAAATGTCTTTTTTTCCGGACGTGGACACAGAAATCAGTTCTCTAAATAGTGACAGTGTTAAATAGAAATCTTCGTAATTAGAGATATGCAATATGTAACACACTTGAAGTAATTTCAGTTTTGCAGTAGTAACTGTTATTTAAGTCAATAGTGGCTATATTCATTAAATCCTATTCATATCACAATAATGTTCTCCAAAAGGGCATGTGGAGGGCAAGGTGTTATGCCATTAATGTGTAACATAAATAGTATTTCTTCAGTACTGTCAGCATGATTCAACCAGACTTAAATCTAGAAGTCTCAATTATTTTTTAACCTGATACAGTGTGTATTGTGACCTGATGTGACAAACAGCAGCCTCGCTGCCAAAGGCCAGTCTTCAACACTTCCGCTCTTAGTGGGCATCACTCTTTGTGTGGAGCATTTCTCTGGAAATTGTTTGAAGGCATTGAAACTGATATCCTGAAAATTCATTGGAAAGGAAGTCATTAGCACTCAGATACGCTGGGGAAGCTGCCCTAAAGCAGTCTATAAGGTCTATAGCTAAATTCACTCTTAATTTGCCCCAAGAATTTAATGGGAGAAAATTCTAGGTGCCACCTGTCCACAACAAGAAGCATCCACACAAAGGAATGTGAAGACCATAGACTAAAATACTCTGATATCCTCAATAAAAGCACCACAAAATAAAACCTGTTTTCTACTTTAAGATTTCATTTATAAGCATAAAGTCAATGTTTAAATTTCTTTTTTAATGTCTCCTCACCAGCAAGGAACAACTATCTTGCTTCACCCAGTCACCATAAGGTTATACTTTTGTTGCTGTTGTTGTATACCGGAATGAAAATTAGAGCTTTCAAATTCATATATTAAATAAAAAAATTAATAAGAAATACAAGAACTACTCCTGGGAATCCAATAAGTCAGTGGYTAGAACATGGGAACATAAAATCAGAATGGGTGCCTTAAAAAACACAAGAATCCTTTAGACTTAAGTTTCCCTGGTAATTTAACCTCTAGGCATCCTCTACTCTGAGGATGGTGGCTAAGGCAACCTGGTACATGAATGTAACTGTTTATTCTCTCATCAAAAACTCTAACCCTCATCTCACAAATATTTGTCATGGAAACAAACAAAACTTGTAAGTGTCTATCAAACACAGAATTTCAATGGAATGGGTATTCCTCAACAGTATTCTAACAACTATTTTAACACTTAGTTAATTTTATCTCTAGTTTCCCTCTGAAATGATCGATGTTCCATGTAATATAAATATTTTCTGGAATCATGTGTTTCAGCCACGCATTCTTTACAAATGCTCTGCATTCTGAAATTAATGTCAGTAAAGTTTTATAACATTCCTACACTATCCTGTATTTTGTTAGGCCACCTATTTGGTGGTTTTTTTTATAGTTATTCAAAGTGCTATTGCCTCCTTTGAAATGAATCAGTTACTATAGAAACAGTTGTATATGCAAACCTGAATTGAATCCAGAAGCATGGTATAAAGAAATTATCATTTGATTGAATAGTTTGAATTGCTGGAATAAAAAAATGTGAAAATTGATGTGTTGGCTAAAATTAATGCCTTGCCTAGACGTAGRTTGATAGTGAAGAAACAAATAGCAATGTTTTAAGCATGCTTAATCCCATCTAATATTATCACTGAGTTATGTATTTTGTTGAACTGCTCTTCTAGTGAAAGGATTTAAATGTAAAGAAATATTCATTTCACAGCAAAACTCCAGGTGATTCCTCATTCTAGTAATTTGTATTAATTTAAAACTATTGGATCAATTTACTACAATAAATTGTCTTGTGTTGATAAAAAGAAATGTATTGGGTCAAAGTTACCAACATTAGGATGTCTAAATTCTCTTTCAGTGCTCTATATAAATTAAAGCAAGACCAGGCTGAGACTTTACAACTGATTTTTCACCAATTCCTTCCCTGGTTAACACATTATTTTCTAGGTTTTTTTTCTAACAGATAAGAGTAGTTAAAAGCAAATATGAAATGTACATACACACACAAAGAAATTTTCATACATTTGTATTATACATATACATATATACATATGCCTTATCTTTCAAGATTATAAAAATCCACATTAATTGGCTTCCATAAACTGCTATAGCTGGTTTAAATAGAATTGTACTGACTGCCATCTTAGCTAGCTCTGCTTTAACAACTAATTACTACAACACTGAAAAAAAGGCTCTCCAACGCTTGCTCCATCCTAAACACCCATAATGGTTTATACAGGTGACAGAAGCCTTTCAAAGAGCCAAAATCAGAGCTGACAGCTCACCTTCTATCAAGAACCATGCTAATGAGCCTCTGATGTCATTTATTTCTGCATGCATTAGATGTCATTTCTGTGTGCACCCCAACTCTTCCAAAAACTGCTGCACCAAACCTCCTCTTCTGGTCTCCTCAGCTTTCAGCTGGTGCTTTTCTATCATTTAAACATTTAAGCCAAGTCGAAGCTTTTTAATCATATTTRATTATTTGTTTCACTCGAGAGGTACTCGGAGTGAGACCATTAATTACTACTATTTGTGCTGAACTCAAAGAAAAATGTCCCAGTGGCTTCAAAGAGCTTTGAATCAGGCCCAAAGGGCTTAAATTGGATCTAATTTGTTCCTGGACTTTACTGACCCTCTGCACAGTGATGAATTTAACCTATCTTGAAATTACTAATTAAACAGGCCAAGAATATATTTTTAATGGCTTTTGCAATTTGAAATACACTGAAAAATGGCAGCTGTAACATTTGGAAATTTTTCTGAAAGCTTTTCTGGATCCATATTATGGTCTATGTATCTCTAAATGATTTTTAATTTTTTTTACATCAGTTATTTCTGAAGCAGTAGATGATATTGATTATTATATGCTGATTAAAGAATACACTTCTGTGGCAACGACTTTAAATTTTAAGACGAGGCAAACTGATAAAAATAGAAGGGCATAATTCAGGGAACAATTATCCACCTTAGGTGAGGGAGTTCTCCAGACTTAATTACAAAAATGTACAGAATGCATTACTGTCAATTAGAGCACACCCTGTGCAATTCATTAAAGCCCTCTCCCCTGTGCAGAAGTGACAAATACTTCATTATGCACTGGAGAAATGAGGGAGAACACAAAGGGGTAATGTCAAATGAAAAAGGGACTGACCTGTTCATAATACAGACCAATATTTTGTATATTATACATATATATTAAGGAATCTGGACAAAAGGGGTGAAACTAGAAGAGGAAAAACTGCCTAAGGAGAGGTCTAATTTGTTTACAGAGCAGTTAGGATGGAGATTTACTGTGGTAATTAAGCTATTATTCAATGACAAAATGAAAAAAAAGAAGCAATTACTACGGAAACCCCACTGACACTTGGCCTAAAAAGATACACACCTTGCCAAGAAAGGAAAAGGTAAAATAAACAGCAACGGAATTTTTTAAAAAATCAAATGGACTAAGTTAGACCTGTCATCATGTCATTTGTCACTTCCCTTATCTTCTCCATATTCTTCTCCTGCTGGACTGAAGCATCTCTCACAGTTCCCGTACACAGAAATAGTGACGTAGTTTGGAAGTATCTTCCTCTTTTCTTTATCACTCTTCGACTATTTAATTTCATTTACTAGTACTATTTTGAAATATAAATTAAAAAAATTAATATTTGAGGTCATATTCATGTAGTGCTAAACAGTAGTCGTGCCTTCATTAACCTTTCTGCAGTTCTTGATTCAGGGACAGAAACTTTAAATTTGCAATGGAGCCTTTTTTTCAGTATATAGCTTTTATATACCTTAGCTATTATTATATACCTTACCCAATTCCAGTAAAAAATAGTCCATTAATACTAAAGTGAGATTCTCCACTCCTCCTGAAATAAGTCCAAAGTCACTGCAAAGTTAATCCAGGTAACTTTACACCAGCACCTTCCAAATCAGCGAAGAGCAGGCACTCATCCAGCCCACCACTGAAGTGATACTACATCAAACAGAATAAATCCCATGTACAACCCATGATCCAGTGTAGGAAACTCCTGATCTCAAGCTCAACCACTTTCAGCCTACCTTGATAGTCATGGACCTTACTGTCTGTTACAAAATTTAAAAGGGTGGGGTCACATCACTTTTCTTAGGTTACTACTATGAATGCATACACCTAAGTTCAACCACATTCTTCCTCTCTATGCTTTTGTGTAAGCATTGTAGGACCACAGCTGATTCTTGCTTAATTAGCTCATGACAGGCTAAGTAAGGACTTCATAAAAATGAATGAGCACAAATGTCTGACAGAGAAGAAATACATTACTGCATTAAAAGTATATCAAGAGTATCACTTGTTTTGTCACAGCACAAGCTCTGCTGTAGATGTCGTATTTCAGCACGATCAATAAACAATTCAGAGCAAGAGCAATCAGTTCCTTTATCTGCCACAGTTCAGTCATTTAGCATTCCAGGGCCACATACAGTACTTCTGGCAAAAAAAAATTAACACCCAGGTCTACTTTAAAAGGCAACAATTTATGAACAACTTGAACTGCTTATTTCTGGTGAAACTTCACAAAACTCAGAGTGGCTTGATTTTGCTACCATCTTTCAAGAACAACTGCATCACTAAAACCTCCAAATTTAAGTCTATTCAAATACTGTTTAATCATTTATTCCAGGCAAATTTAAATAATATTTTTTTAACAACTTACTATAAGAGAAAAATTATTTTCATTAGTTAGTGTAAACTAAGAATGATCACAACCTACTCAGAGTCTCATTTGTTTATATTTACTGAAATTTAAATGCATAAGGATTACAAAAACGAATGTGTCGTGTGTTAATCTGTAACAGTTGTCTTGATGCAGTGCTCCACAAAAATTAGACTGGGGGGTTAATTCTGAAAATAGTGTATATTTAGTGGTTTGATACTAACTCAATTTTTTTTTAATTGCAAGTGTATTTCCTTCTGGGAAACACAGACTGGAAAATTGTATGCTTTAGAAAATTCACATATATCCTTTTTTCCCCTCCCTATTCAAGTATATTGTTTATTCCTTTTAACAGTGATTATAGATATGTACAACTGGAAGCCTCGGAAGACCTAGCTGAAAGTTATGTGAATTCCTAGGAACATTTGTTGCAATACATATAAGTGGGCAACTTTGGGCAGATGATCAAAATGGTTCATCTTTTCCCTACAAGATAACACACAGTCTTTGCTAGGTGAAAAAGTGATCAAATTTGTAGTAACTTAGTTTCTTAGTTGGAAATGTTGTTCTAGCATGAGAGAAGTCAGGCTCTTTACGTTGTCTTAATCTTGCCAAGCCAGAGAGGTTGTGTATACAGTTATTTGGCTAGAACAATAATCTTGTACGAGTAATAAAACATGCTATTTGTATCTTGCTGAATCCACTGTGAAACATACAGTATTTCCTGTATCAAGTTAAAGTCACTCATTCTCATGCAAGTGTTTAGTAGTATAGGCAGTTTAAAAGTAATTTTAGGCAATACCTCCTGTGATTGTTTAATTTCCATGTTTCCCCCCTCCAGTGCTGCTCCAGCTGCCTTCTCATTCTGTCCAAGAATTGAAATACACTCTTTCCATCCTTTAGTTAAACAAGTAGAATTTTTACTATTTCATGGATTAAACTGTGAGGTTATTAACAAAATAGCACCAACCAATGCAGTTAGTCACAATTTCTAGACTATGATACTGTTTGTCTCCCAAAACAATCCTCTACTTTCATGCACAAGTAAGATTTTGCTTGACTTGGAGACTACTTGTTACTCACAACTTGCTTCTTTCCTGAAGAGTATTACAACAAAACACCGTGTAGTTTTAGCAGGAGATCTGATATCTCTCTGCAGAACTATTCAGATCTCCCTTCTTTGTACACCTTGCATTGCTGGTGTCTATAAGAATACAAACATTTGTGGTCCTAGTATCATTAAAAGAAAGTAGACTGATTTCTGTGATTTTTAAGTGCAGAATGAAAAGCAAAATTGGCACATAAAAAGCATTTCACTGAAAAGAATATACATAAAAGAAAGTCTATATATGTCACCTCTGTCCCTAATCAGAGGTAATGAAAATCTCCCTCAATATCTTTCTATTGGCTTATATGACATTGAAATGTAATCTTGACCAATATTGTGGAGATAACTGTTTAAAAAAATCACAGAATTGGTGAATCATTTAGGTTGACAAAGATCTTTAAGATCATCAAGCTCTGCTTCAATTGCACCAGGGTTGGCAATTTGCTTATCCGTGTCACTGACCTACTCTGTCTGCCCATCTCTACTTCCAGACTTCCACTCGTGACTTTTTCTTGAAAGCTAAAAGGTTTTACACCTTTTCAGGAGTGTGAAGGTGAAGCCTCTCTTAAAAAAATTAAATATAGGGACATTCTTCGGAAGTGTGATTGTCTGTGTTTCCACTCACGTCGAACATATGTGGATCAGTTTGAGTAAGCTACAATTTTTCAACTTATTAGTTAATGCAACACTGGGGGGGAAGGGGGAGGATGGGACAGGGACATAATGATATGGGACCACACACATTCACACTTTAAAATAAAGTGTACTTTACGCCTATACTTGAGATGTTAAGTACAAGTGTCTGACAGTTGATGCCAAGAACATACTTTCATGTATGAAGGAATATTAGGAGAGAGAAAGAGGTGCAAACATAGTGGTGTTGCAAAAACAGGAATAGGAATTCTTGGTCTAATGAAAGCATCACGATTTTCACGCAGGCATCTCATGTACCCAGAGATAAGACCACTATTTTCAGTGAAGATTTATCTTACAAGAGATGCAAAATCAGAGGCCAGCTGATAATTTTTTTGGTTATATCAAATATAGTTATAAAAATCCTTCAGACTACCCCTCAAAATATTTCTGCTTTATCACGTTGCTGATCGCAGTCCACCAAAGAATCTGAGCAGAGAAACTCTATATGCTAAATTTGTCCCATAAGTGTACAGCTAGGAAAGCACGTAATTCTTACTCATTACAAAGAAAAGCAACCCAAGAGCTAAAATGCTATTAAATCACTAAAGCATATTACAAATAATCATGTCAGTAAAGAGTTTTTATGTTGCAAAGAATAGCACGGAGCAATAGTTATGCTGAGCTATGGTTTGTTCATTAAGCGATGGATCTTGTTCTATTAATTATATAAAACATTCTCTAGACAGATATGTTATTCAGTTTGGTTAACAGTGATAATTTTTATTAAAAAAATGATACAATTCAACTTGCAGAATGTATTTGACCAGGTTAAATATTATTCAGAAAGTAAAATATGCTTCCCTTTCTCATACATAGTGTGACCTATTTTATATTAAATTGAGAATGTTTAGACTTCACAAGGGATACAGAATAGGACCCTGAATCAGTACAATATGCAAAAAAACAAATCACATTGAATATTTATCAGGGAAAATTATTTCTTCCCCAGATGAACACTGAATTTCTGAAGGGGATTAGGAAGCGTTATGGGAGAAATACTGCAAATGCATTAATTGAACACAAACGTGCCCTTTACTTCTTGACACTTCATTTGGAAAACACCAAGTAGGTATTAATTAAGATAACAAGTGACCCATACTTTTAATCTTTTGCTTTAATGACTGATGAAAATTTATAAACTTTAATGCTACTTCTTCAGTGATGCAGAGCTAAATATACAGAAGGAGAATAACACAGACCTAATTTGAGTGGTAAAAAATTAAGTCTCACTTTTGATTTCAATGTATACCTCAGGAAAAAAGGCAAAAATAAAGTATTCCTTGATTTCCTTCCTCTGGGAAATCTCACTGGGAAGCAGAAGACAATTTATCAGTTTTACAGAATTGTCAGCTGATGACAGGTTATTGGAAAGAGTGTTCTTAACCAAAGGCAGGAATGCTCTGCACTATGTGTAGAAGCTAGTATGCTTAGGGAACAACTGTACCAAAATGAAGTCTCTACATTTATCTGGTTAAAGTTTCCATTAGAAAGTCCTACCTCCCTTCTAATCCCAACATTAAGAACAGAAAAATGAACATTTGCTTATCATCTAAGAGGGACATGCCAGCTATTTCTACACATGGCCTTTATTCCCTTGTCATTGCCATAAGCTGATTTATCTCAAGGAAAAAGGGGAATAAATTACCCCTCCTGCAATCACAGCAACTCAGTTGTGCAATTTCTTTAAAGAATATAAAGCAGGACTTACACTAATAACAGATATCCCTGTTTCTACAAAATGTTTACTTCAAACAACAACATATCAAATAGTACAAAGTATTTTTCCAGTGTTCATCTTGTGGGATCAGCTGCATTTCTAAGGACTAAAGTTTCTTAAATGTAGTAGAGCACCATAGTTACAGAGCTCTCTGAGCTTGAAGGAAGGCAGGCAAGCCATTTTGGGAGCAGATCAGCATCAACTGACTCAGAAACAAGCTCGATTTCCTTGCATAATATAGTTCAGTAGACATTAGTTTATGGAGAATTATCACTGGCTATCTAGATAACTAGTTCTCAACATAGCTCTCTGATACAATCCACTCTAATCACAGAAGAGAATTCTCTGTTGACAAAGTGGAATGACCCCCTGAAGGTTCGAATACACCCTAAAACATTTGCATTTCCCTTTTTACTAAAAGCAATGGAATAACATTTGGGATTCACCTTAGCGCTAAAGTGTTTGAATACTACGACACTGTCCAAAGATAGATTTAACACTGTCACAGTTGCATCAGAAAGATTCTAAACTTCTCCTCTGTTTTTTGGTATGGAGAACTTCTTTCATCTTGTATTTATTCAGGGAAGGCATAGGCAGATGAGAAATTAAAAGTAAAAAAAATTGTAGTATCTTTGTAAACCCCAATTACCGAACTGTTGGTCGAAATGGTGTCTTATCAGTAAGAGGCTCTCAGACTTTGCTGAGCATGGAATGGCTAAAGCAAGCGAACATTAGCATTTCCCATTGCCCTTTTCATAATGCCCACTATCAAGATTAGCTCCAGGAAAACAGTCACATACTATATTAAACCATCATGGGCTACATTTGTAAGTAATTTGGCAAACGGCTGGTCTCTGTAGACCTTTGCCTGAATTTGTCTGTGATTTGCATATTGCTAATAATTATATTCAGCACGGAAGTTTTCTTTGTAATTAGTTCTTTTAAGTGCATCAGAGCTTTAGAAGACATATATTCATTTGACAGTTTTCTAATTGCTTTTTATGTTGTCATCGTTATGGCAAAGGAGCTTTATGATCCTAACCCTCTAAAACATTTTAATTTTTCCTACAACTTGATCTTAAAGGGCTAAGAACTGTGGTCCGATTAAACCAGCGTAACTAATTTGAAGGCACATGAAGTCTTCCCAATGCATCAGTTCTGTCAGTCAGGCGTTTTTAACTCTCCATGAGGCTACACAAAAATATGACAACACACATCTTGCTCTATGAGACTAAAGATGTGCTTCATACTTACTATCTTACATGCTCGCTATCTAGACCGGGCTAGCTGGATCGCTGCAGAAAATTTATTACACACTAGGAAAATTCCCTGTCAAGCAGATTGTTTTCTTCATATCCATAATAAATGACTGTGAGAGACAGAAGTGTTATGGTTAATGGCTCACTTATGAAAGACTTTTTGCCCATTATGGCAAAACTGTAGAAAGAAGCTGAGACCACCAAAGCCCACCCCTCCGTAACCTGACTGGACCTTTGCACTGTGAGTTAAGCCACCTAAGGGAACTTGAGATAAGGTAAAGGTGACACTATCGTTCAATTACCTCAGGTCTAGGGAGAAGGAAACGAGACTAAGGCAGAAGAATGTAGCCACAAGGAAGCCAAAGCTGGCAGCTGTCCTGAGAATTGGCTCTGCCTGAGTTTGCCCTGGGTTCGGCCACRGCCYACAGGCTCATCATCTGAGTGTGCACACACTGACCCCAGCCAAGAAGGGAGCCAGGAGAGTTTGGGGCTGGGGTGGAACCTCTGCTCAGAGGCACTCACGCCCATTCTATTCTCCCTCACACAAACTGGCTTGGCTGGCAAAGCCCTCACCCCAGGAAGGCCACATCCACAGCACATTCACAGGAGGGGCAGCTGAGGAGGTGTCAGGATCCATCCAAGACCCCCAAAGCGCTCCCCAGACTCATTGCTGAAGCCTTGCAGCAGAGCCCTGCATGGGATGCAAAGGGATGCAACACACCCAGAGGCTGCTGCAAGAAACATTGAAAAACATTCCCACCCCACTCCAGGAGAGGCACCTGGACATTCCCACCTGGCCCAAATGTCTATCAATCCACTGAACTCTATGTTTTCAGGGGACCCTCAACACCAAGACAACCTGATGGAGAACTTCAAAGGGACATCGCTGGGATCCATGGAGTGGTGATATTTTCTACTTAATCTATCTCTRTCACTCTCTCTCCCCCCCAGTCACCTCTCTCTCTCTCTTTTATTTAGTGTTAAATAAAATCCATACTATCAACTTTGGCATATGATCTTGTTTGCACCCTAATTCAGGCAAAGGCATCTCTCTAACAATTCTAATAACTAGATCGTAAGAATGACCTTTTCTCTTATTTGCCTGACAACATTTTCTTCTTCCCTCTAAGGCACGTGCTCAGTTATTTTTGAGTTCTTCCTCCATTAGTACTCAGTAGGGTTATAGTATTCAATCCTAATAAAAGGCTCCACAGGCTTTTTGCTCCTCTAGCACTAATCACTTTTGCCATTCTACTTTCAACCTTTTTATTAACAAAGGCTGGGCTGACATTAACAATTCAGAGGAGCAGGAGATCCGTAGATCAAAGTAGATCAAAGTAGATCAAAGCAGAAGGTGCTGAGACCACTCCATCGCCAACACCGCTTTGAAAGTTTCAGAGCTAGATTTTAGACTACACGTCTTCCGGACATCCCAAACACACAGTTCAAAGCTGTCCAAAGGAGCAACGGGGTTGGACCCTCACATTTCCATTATGGAAGAGCGGTAGGTGAGCTACCAGTCTGACATTCTCCAAATAATATCTAGTTCAGATGCTTGGTAGAAATCAACACATGCYAGGAGATAATGCTTCAAAAAACTCCAAACTGAAATACTAGCAAATGTGCAGGCAAACACTCACATGATAGCAATGAAACTAAAGAAAAAACCTCCAAGACTATAAACACCACAACCTTAGCAAAGGGATAGATGCACTACCATAACAAATTAGTTTTTGACATGGATTTGGTTTYGGAAATTTAACTCGAGGCAATGAACTCTTATTTGCTAACCACCATGTATGATTTTCTTTTAGTTCAGTCAGTCAAAAAYGTCTTTAGTACTAGTAAATGCCTTTTCTTGCTGGCCGTTTTGAGATTTCAGTAATGACTGTATTACACGACTTCTGAACACTGTTCATTCCAGCCTATTGACCTGTCCAAACTTTTACTTCAATTAGTATATCTCTTATTTGACTAGATCAGTGACTTACAGCGGGAGGAAGTAAAAAAAAGAAAACCCAGGAAAAAAAAACATAAAACCACCAAACCTCCTCAGGACTGAAATCACAATTGCATTTTGAAAAGAAAGTGTTTTTTTTCCTTTTGGATAGGAAATTATTATTTTCTCTTACTCCATTTGCTTAGAGACAGGGTAACAARAAACCTCCAGATTTTTATGAAGCCACAGAATTGAAGGATTGCAGCTTTTTTTTTGTCCAAGATTTGATTAATCTAACTGTTCAAATCCCTGATTATTATCTTAAGAGAAGAAAAAAATCAACAACAATATAAAGTGTTTAACGTTGCTATTTTGCAACTAAGTGCTATATGAGATAAAACTTATTTTTGTGAGAGGCGTGTAACTGATACCCAAAACCAAGCTAAGTTTTCTGCTCTTTTGTAATTGGGAAACTTCAGACCTTCAAATTGTAAGCCAAGGCTGTCCCTGGTTCACCTGGAGAATCTATCACTACTGGTTAGTTCAAGTTTTTTYGTGAAATTCTCAAGATAAGACTTACAGAATATTTGAAACAACATCTAATTTTTTTTAATTTTATGGCACACATGCCGTGGAAGTGGGTTTTATTCAGACAGCTAGTGTGAACCTGCAATTCAAGTCTCATTAGTTCTAGTGGCGATGTTTGCTAAATACTCATCTCAAAAACTGAAAATATCTGAAATTTACTACARCACATGGTAAATTCCAAGTCTTTGTTCATGTCAGAGTCTATTACACTGATTTCCTATCTTTTAGCTTCACTGCTGGGGTATTTTCGTAGTCTATGCAGATGTCCAGTGCTTTCATCTCTCCCCCTCTTGTTTGTTTTTTTTTTTCTTTTTAGAAATGAGAAATAGATACTTATTTTTTACAGAAATTGTTAATGTAGAATCCATCACAAAAGCTGTATTTAATTTTATACTTGAGGCATGAGGAATCTTTTTTCAAAAACTCCAAACATAACTCTGAATAACTGCTTTGACAGAGCAARCCCATCCTTTTTAATGACCTCTATGTAACCATCAACTACCCACTTACTGTACGGAATAGATGCAAGTAGATAATTTACATGTGAAATAACTAGTGTTGTTAAAATGGCATCCATTTTTCAATCTGTGTGCTTTTRCAAGTCTCTGTATATCACAATTGCATAAAACATTCTTGAAAATATTTGAAGTACCCTGAAAGCTATTTGCAAGAGATATCATCCAATGTCGTAAATATCCTGTGCAACATGTGAAAAATTTGTCTATCAAACAATGTATAAGTTCTTCCTTACACTTCAAACTTGGACTATTTAAATTTCCATGTTACTTGTTGAAGCCAAGGTAGACTGTATTTATACTTGTCTTCTGAATAACCCATTTTTCTTCTAAGCAAAGGGACAATGAGGTCTCAACACCTGTTTAATAAATTACTGTAGAACAGTAATGCTATTACTGAAATAATTCCCATCATGAAAGGTGATTTGAGTGTGAAAATAGTCTTAGGAATGGCTTCAGATCCTCTTATGTGGGATATTTTCAGTAAAATCGTATGCAACCTGAAACAGATCCTCTAGACAGCACATAAAGATATTTTAGTTTTCTTTTTCTAATTTGGATATGGAAGAATGTTTCAATTGCATGTCTACAAAAATAATATAAAAAGTCAACTTAGTCACATAAGACTCTTGGATTAAAAAGTCCATGATTTACTAAAATACAGCAAAAACTAACAACGAGCTCAATCAATTAGTGTTAATCAGGGTACTTCCATCGAGGTCCAATTTATGCTAGCTAAGAATCCAGCCTTAGATTTAATGGTCTAATTGGCAATGAAGCAGAAAGATAGGTTTACAAAATTCACAGTGAGGAAACAGAAGAAAAATAGAAAGAAACAAATATTCTGGCAGCAATCCAGCATTCATAACTGAACTAATGTTCAATTACTGTGAAATGCTTTATGGAAATAAATGTTAGTTCTACATGAATCCCAAATGAGTTCATTGCAATCAATGCTATTAAAACAAAGTGTTACTAATATGCCAAACAACTGTGATTGCAGTTTCATAAACTAGTGTTTAATATCCATCAGAGATTAAAAAAAAAATTTCTGTAATAACTAAACATAATGATGTGTCTAAGTAATTTGAAATTATGACATGGATGATAATGTTAATTAGCCGTGCACASAGAGTGCAATGTGTAAAAGACATTAGAATACCTAAAGGTTACTGAAGTATCACAAAACTACTCTTAATATATTTTATATCATCAGAATAGGAAAATCATAGAATCATTACATCATATAATTATTCACTTGTTTTCATTTAATTTTTGCCTGAAATCCAAAATGTTTATGAACACATTATTTTGCTTAGAAATTTTTAATTAGTATAGTACTTAAAACATGGAATTCAATCACATTTTCAGATCCCTAAATGACAGCTAAAAAACTCCAGCAATTAAGTACTTACACAAATATATGCTATTAATAAATATCAGTTCCCCATAAGGGGGAAAACCATGAAATTACATGGGCCTGTTCAGCCTGAATATTTCCAAGGGTCTTTCCCAATGGAGAAAAACACATTTTTGTTAGACTATAATGTGCAATTTTAGTTGAAAATGTATTTGCGAAGCAGCTGTAGAGGCACCACAGTCAGTACTGCAATTTCCCTGATGGAAAAGGTTTCACTTAGAAAACATGCACACACAATTAGCCACAGATTTTAAACACAGCATATCTGTGGAGTTAACAGTGGAAGCAGCATCAGAAGGAAAATATCTATACAGAAAATGGTGCTAATCATACTTTGCGTTCTAAGGTCTGTGTTTCTCAAGAAATCTGACAGTTTTCTATCTCATTTGCAACTATGTAAATTTAAATACCATCCTGASAGTTTGAGTGGAAAATTAGCAGTGAGCATTTAGGACATATATATATATATACACTGGTCAGAATTAAATATCTACATAGTCACCTTGAGAGAGAATAATTTTTACAAAACCTGTGATAAAACCACRGTTAACTGGCTACTAGCAACAGTAACTAAGTATTTCATTTAATGTCTTTTTTTCCCTTGGTTTCAGCTTTAGTTAGTCGAAATATTCCAAGTGCTCTGACAAAGGCATGCATCTGTTTCCACCCTTCCCCAGCCACCTGATGGATGCATTACCTTTCACAGCAACCTGTTGTGGAACAGTTTTCTAGTTCTATGCACCAATATTAGAGCCACTGCTTACAAGATTACTTCCTTGCAGCTTTTACTCCCATAATTATTTTAACAAGTGCTGTAACTTTTTTCTTCTTGACCTAAAAGTTTTTTATTCTCACATGGTTTCTTTAGAAACAGGCTTTAAAAAAGTACCACATAAGCAGGCACGGACCCTCTCTCACTTTGCTGAAGGGAAGGTAGTGCTGAAATCTCTGAAACTCAGGTGAACACGCGACAAACAGCAAAATTGTACCATTTTCAGACAAGTACTCTCAAAGGACAAATGTCTTATATGAGTATACTAAAGTCATAAAAACAAAAGTGACATTAGACAAATACTCTTCATTCAGCTAAGCTCACTTCCTAGTCCATGAGGAGATCAAATGTTGCCTTTAAACATGACAAGCATCCCACATGAGAATTAGATGAGGACAGCATATGGAGGAATGTATCAAAGAGTTCCCACAATCCTTGCATGCCGTTGAAGTGGTGTCTGATTTCATTCCACAGTCAGACAGAGAAAGTTTCTTAAGAGAGACTGGAAAAGGCTAACTAATGAGACAAAAGACTTTCTTACAGTTGCATGACTGGGACCACAGTGTCCACAATACAGAATAGCAACAGGGTGACTTCCCACTGTTCCAGCACGTCTGTGAAACAGAGACAACAACAGGGCTCCTGCTTTCTGCTGGCATTGGCATCAAAGGCAAAAGGTGGTTTCCTTACCTATTACCTTCCCTTCTTCCATTTGCATACTTATCTCATCTACTTTGTAYAGAATAAATTACATCTGTAGATTTTTCATTCTCTACAGCTTTATTAAGTCTGGTAGGCGAGCGATAAAGAAACACTACTTACTTCCAAGTCCTATGATTTGTTTTTAAAGACAAACCACATTCACTGAAAGGTTAATGGTTAAGTTAAACCCCAAAACTCTTTGAGGGAAACTGCACGTTTCTAAGATTAGCATTTTTAAAGGCTTTTAGTTAGCCATTTTACATTAAACAATAACTGAAYAGAATGCAAGTTTCTTAAAACATCTGAGACTCAGGACTCTCTGCTTACAGTGAATTGCTAGTCTAACAAGTTACACCATCTCATCTGCTCCCTTTTTGTATCATAAATGAATTATTTCCTGTACATAGCTTGACAAATAAAGACATATTTCTCTTACTGAAACCATCYATAGTTGCCAGCTAATATTCTCTACTGAAAAACAAGAGACATGCATCTCTGCTTCCACAGACAGAGAAGTTAATTGAATCACTACTTTCTACCATCTTTGGCACCATACTGGGTTTGTGTGGCAAGGTTTCAGTAATGGGGTGGCTACAGGGATTACTTCCCTGGAAGCTGCTAGAAGCTTCCTCTGTGCCCCATGGAACCAATGCCAGACAGCTCCAAGATGGACGTGCTGCTGGCCAAAGCTGAGCCCATCAGCAGCAGTGGTAGTGCCTCTGGGGTAACAGATTTAAGAAGGGGGAAAAGACCCACCCTACCAAATTCAGTAATCTCACCCACTGATTTCTTCTCTTCTTTGGAAAGTTGCTATGACTCAACTTCCAAGACAATAGGAGTGTGAAATTAGTTGATATATTGGCAGYCCCAAGTCAAATCAGGAAACTGGGGCTTTCCCTCACCAAGCTTTATTATCCCAGGAAATGGGACCAGGTACTGGGTTTTCCTATTTCAAACATACYCACAAAGGCAGAGCACTAAGAGACTATCTCTGTCAAACAAGGCTCCCCTGTCTTTGGTCAGGACTCATTCACAGACAAGTCATGAGAATAACAAAGATAATTGTGGATACTATGGACTTACAAAAATGTCTCAACACCCAGTTGAGACAATGAGCTAACTTCTAGGAGTGATACATCTCAAAACAGATCTCTTTTTATTAAAGGACMGAAAGAACAAAACAAAAACAACAAGAAAGAGATAAGAAAGGTTGATTCCTGTAGAGTGGAAGTTATCTTCTCATAAGTAATTAGCAGTACACTTAATTGTCCACAGCAGCTCATGCTGCCTACAGCTTTTATCATCTTAACTGCAGAAACCAGTGAAAATTCCTCCAATCAATACAATTAAGAAAGTGTAGGAGACAGACACATTGGTAAACTGTCTACTGCCCTGGATTTTGCGTCCTTTCAGTAGGTTTTATCTGCTATCTTTTGTAGTAACAAAAGAACTCTAGAATTGAGCTAACCAGAACACAGTACACTTGGGCACTACCAGCTATGCCTATTCTAGTTGGAGCTAAATAATTCTGTTTCCAGACAACATTCAGATCTGACCAATTCAACCTATTTTTAAATGCAGAACACACGTAACATCTTTTTCCCCTCACTCACTGCTCTTCAAGTTTAAAATTGCCTTGTGTGACAAGTGTAGTATACTGAGTGATTGCAAATTGCCAGAAGATTCCAAGTACGCTTCAAGAGCTGTTCAGATACACCAAAAGCCTTGAAAACTGTTTTTCTTAGATCTCTATTTGTACACAATTTTTCCAAATTATATTCTAGAATTGCTGCTTCTCTGAGAAATTTAGACTGCGAATTTTCA
Organism: Amblyornis subalaris; assembly: GCA_018881555.1. Lineage (NCBI taxonomy): Eukaryota > Metazoa > Chordata > Aves > Passeriformes > Ptilonorhynchidae > Amblyornis > Amblyornis subalaris. The sequence goes on along the minus strand of JACAXG010000007.1, from coordinate 3,582,088 downwards.
AGTTAAAGACATAATTAGCACTGTATAAGGACAAAAATTGTTTTGCAAAGGGCTGGGATGCAGAAAGTGACTTTCCAAATTGAAAAGGATTTTAATGATTCCAAATATCCTCTAAAYAGTCTTTTCAGTATAGTCATTTCACAGCACAAGCAGGGAAAATGGYACCATTTAAAATGAATAGCAGCTAGAATAAAAGCAAAACGTCTTGTTCCGGAAACTTGATGCCAAAAAAAATGGAACATTCTGTAGTGCTGAAATTCCGCTTTTCCTCTCCCATMTTTAGGGGTTTTGTTCAAAATTGGTTTTGAAGAAATTGTTTCCTTAAATGCAACCTTTTTCTTTCCCAATCCCAGTAGTCACACTGTCAACACCAGCATTTTTGGAACTGTGATTTTGATGAGGTTTTAAATCACAACCCTGTTACCGACATCATTCATATGAAAGGCCACCACACCACAATATATTTTTGCCATTCTTAAAATACCATTGATATTTTAAAAAAAACTCACTTATTTCGAAACTTTTTTCAAATGATTTCAAGCAACTGTTGCTATTCCTTGAGAGATCAGCACTATCTTTCAAATAAACACCAGAAAAAGAAGGTGTGTTCCCTTTTGCCAGTAATATTTTCCGTTTAACAGTTCCTTTTTTTCCCCTCCTGACAGACCTTCAACAGAGGTTTGTCTTTCAAACTACCCTGTCTGAAAACAGCGTCAGGCAAAAAGCTATTAAKGGATAATATTCTTTTGCATCCTCTAGTTTTTGATCAGAAATAATATTCTGTACTGAAATCACCCATACAGTTATTAGAAGAAAAAATAATAATCTATTTTTATTCAGTTTTTCTGATGGAACATCATGTAGCAGAAGAATTTCCACTTGAATCTGATTGCAAATGTAAATGAAAACAATTTCATAGAATTAGATGTCAAAGTAAGGCAAAAGTCTCCATGCTTTAGAACATTAAACAAATTTGCAGCAATTATSTGGAGAAAAATTTAATTATTTTTTTAATTTGTGTCAACACCCTTGCACTTAGGAGAAGCTCAACAATATAACAATATTTTAGGGTTAAGAGGAAATAAATCTGTTAATAAAAAAAAAAAAGAGCACCAAGAAAGTTGTTAAAAAGTATGAAGCTTAGGAGRAAAAAATCTATGGGAAACATCCAAAAAACCATTTTAAAATTATGAGTACTCAAGTTGTTACATAGCATTAGTAAAATTATAATTCCTAAACCGAGACAAGAATAAACACGTAAGTAAAACCAYGTAGAATATTTATGGACATAAAAAATATTTTCTGGGCTTCCAGAATCACGGAATACTTCTAAGAAAAAATGGTAGGCACAAAATAAAGTGCCTGCAGTTATAATAAGTTTCTCTGCTGTGGAAACTGCTACTCAGCAGTAAACAGAAGTAAAAATAATTATTTCCTGCCAAAAAAATTTCAACTTTACATTTTATCATTCCAACAGTTTTATTAACAAGATAACAATATTTTGTTCTCACAACTTTGAAAGCAGAACCATGTGAATTAATAGCTAATTCAGATTTAAAATTAATGAGCTTTACCACGTTGATTTCTTTCCAATTTTCTTGAATAGAATTTCCTTTAAATAGTCTTTCACATAATGCACAATCTTATAAGTCCCAATTGAGTAACAATGAAGTCTCGTTAGTCTTTGTCACCTCATAATCATTCACGCTGCATTTTAAACAATCAACATAAATTGCTGCTTTGGGAAATTATTTTGGAGTTGTAGAAGAAATATGTGCCAGTTTAAGTCGTAGTTTGTTCTTGTAAAGCATTTTATACTAAAGTCTTACTGGGCAGACGAGAGTGTTTTCTTATTAAATTACATTTTTTTTCTCTGTTAAGTATGGATTACTTCTGACACATGTTAAATCCTGACTGCCTACCTACTTCATAACGGCTCTGTTTAAAACCAGCATTTTTCGCAGAGGTGATAATGTAGATTTATTTATTTTAAAGGAACACTTCAAAGCTATTCAAAACAAGAGGGAAAAAAAAAACCAAACCATACAGAGGTATTTTTTCCACAAGGAAGGAATTTCAGAGAACAAGTGCTTATTYCAAGGGATTTCTTTAAATTTTCCCCATACCTCATTGTCAAGTCATCTGTTTCTGGCATTTTGACAGCATTTATAATGGAACAGGCCCCTCGTTTGTTGACCTAGCAATTAAGCAATGCTAACAATTAAATCAGAATCCACCTCTGGGCAGTGGGCCAGCACGAATCTCACCTACCACTTAGGTGCTGGTTTTGAGTCATTTTGAGACTAGGTGGCAGCTAAGTACGTCACGAATGGATGTTTTCATTTTACACAAAGATTCAATTTGTGTCTTATCCCTCGGTACCACACACTCAATAATATCTTGTTTCACGTAGTTCACTATTTTGCCATTAGTTTTAGTGCTACAGGATCAGATCAGGTTTTCCAAACCTGGTCAATGCCCAGCATTAAATGTAGAAAGAGAATTGTCACCATACTGCAGTTATYATCTCCCTGTAAACAGGCAAGATGCTTACTTCAGATTTGGAGGGAGAGCAGATAGCAAGCAAATTTTACAGAGACAAAGGCAGAAGATTAATTACTCTTTAGTTTACCACAGAAGTTATGCTATCAGGGAGGAGAATGTGAGATGTTGGAAATTTGCAAAGCTCCTGAGCAAAAGCAGCTTTTAATTAAAACTTCCACGTTCTTGCAGATCATCTAAGATATGCTTATATCTTTGCAAGGGTAGCTTCAGGTAAAGCACAATTAAGTTACTTATTTCAGGAAGAGGGACACTGAGACATGGTGCTGTCAGAAGGCTCCCCTTAGGATTGTTTTCTCTCATTTCTTTAAGTGTTTCCTTTCCTGTACCTTAGGGGAGTATGAACAGACCAGTCAATTTAAAATATGTGACTTCGGTTTTAAAAGTTTTGACTGAATTATCATGAAATGGAAATTTCTGTAACCTCAAATACAGAACCATGTTCTCTGACCAAATAATATTTAGCCCATGCAAAAAYGCATCTGCTTTAACACGCCACAGAAAGACTCCAGTACTTTTAACCCAGTAATTAGCTTCTTCCTGGGCAAAGGAACCCCAGCWCTTGGCTCAACTCAATTGCAGTGGTAGGGAACTTGAGCCATAGAGGATACAGGAGAGCTGAATGACCCCAACCTCCTTCTGAAAAGACTGCCTAAAGCTTTAAAAGCCCAGATTGCCAACAGAACAAACATGACAATGGTTAAGAAACCAGTAGGATTTATTTTATTTTTAAATAGTTATGGTTTTGCAAGGCATTTAAACTAAAAGTAATAAATATATTTCACAACAAAACTCGTTTTGCTGCACAGTTCCCTAACTAGTTGTAATTTAAAGGATCTGTTCCTGACTAGAGTTTCATCAGTTCTGTCATTCCTATATCCTTAAACACTTGCAGAAGAAAGTTTTCAAAGAGCCAAGACCCCTTATTGAAATGTCTCCTGAAAAGAGGAAAAAAAATCTTTATACAAGAGCTTGCAATTATTAATAGGCTTCACTTTCAGTTAGTTAATGATCCAATTCAGCTGTGATCAAAGCACAACAGCTAGATAATTCAGGATAGAAAATGGAGTTAATTTACTTAGATATGATACTACTTTCCTAATGACTTTATTTCAATGAAGTTTCAATTAGTTATTAGGTTATTCTACTCATTAGTCCAACAAGATGTCTGCAGGCAGTTAACATGAGGCAGTCACTCCTCATGAAAACAGAACATCTATTTTTTTTTCAGAGGGATGTTTTTAAGATTTATATTAGTGAGATTTTTTTAAAAAGTTTATGGAAAAAGTAATTCATCACTGAAGCTCAATGATTTAGCCATTTATTTTTGGTTTTTTAGGGGACTGAATGACTGTAATGGGAAAAAAGTTACCATTAGTAAGAGCCAGTTATTGTTGCCTCATTTAGTTTTCAGTTCTGCTTTSCAAACATGGATTTCCCTTACCTAGTCAGACACAGACCACACGCACTTTAAGAACAGACAACGAATCAAGACCATCAGTGTCTGTAATAAAGTCATTCTCTCAAACTAAGCCATATCTCTGAGCAGTGCTAAAGGCCTAGGAATAGTTAAAAAACATGAGCTACAGCAATTACTATATCAGACAGTTCTTATTCTAATATCAGTCACTTCATATTCTAATATAAGGATGTCTGCATTTAAGATAATTGATGGGTCAGAGACTCCAAAATGAGTTACCTCCCCTTAGTTTTCAACATGTCCCCCTCTACCAATAAGGAGAGACAAAAAGGAAGATATATAAGTGAAAAAAAAAAAAAAACAGTTTACTAAAAGAAAAACAGCAGCAACCAAGATAACAGCAATAACCACAAGATACAAAGGTGCCGAGTAGGCAAAGAAACAAAGACAACAAGATGGCAGCAACTGGGGCAGCCCATGTGGCCTGGAGGACAAAGACACATTGTATGAGCTGCTRCAGAGGGGGGTTTTTTAATTTTACTTTTTAAACCAATGACAACAATAGGCCTTCTAGACTTCTTGTCTTGATCTAGCTGTTCTCTGGTTCCTAAGGCTCTTAAGGACTCATCCCTCAAACCAAAATGCAGTGGGTACAAAGCAGGATAAGTAGGGAAAGGGGAGGGTTTCAGCTGTGGCCTTGCAAACCTCATTACCTACAGGATAAGCAATTTAGACTACTCAGACATACTGGCCCTGGAGAAGTCAGGCAGAAACGCTTACTGGAGAAAAGCAGAATTAACTTATCCTTCTAAATGTATTTCCCAAGAGACAAGATCCCACAAACTTTATCAGCCTAGCAAAAGAGCACAAGAGTGGGTCAAACCAACTCGGAGGAAGAATAATGAGCTTGACAGCCAGCACTGCTGGGAAAGGCATACAGACAGCTGTGGAGACAGCCAGGCTGACAGGCTTTTTTATTGTTTTGTTTTTAATGGGAGCCTGATAAAATGGGATGATCAAACAGAAACGCACATTCATAAAGTCATTCTCTGACTCTCTGAACCCTCTTCTCTGTTATTTATGGCAAGATAGGAGGTCAAATCAGAGAGGTTTTAGTTGATGAAGAAAAGCTGCAGGAAGGATTTGCTTAATTCCAAGAAAGGGCAAGTTTCTTCTTAAAAGAAAATTACTAGGCACATCCTTCTTAAGAACTAACAAGTTCCCAACAAATTTGATTTCCAAATGCAATCGTGCATAGGCAATTATTTTTTCTCCAACTCAGAGTATTTGACATTTCRCTTTATTTTTGAAAATAAGTATTTGGAAGGAATCCCTTGCTTTTGGCCCAAACAGTAACACCACAYCTCATTCTGGGGTTGAAGAAAAATTAGTTGTATTTTTCCAATGGGAGACTCAAGGCAGTATGACTCTCCTGCAGAAACAATACTTCAGAAGAATTTCAGAAATTTTCAGAAAGGTGAACTCAATTTGAGAGTCTTTCAGGCATCACAAGATTAAACTTTTTCCCTCGGGTGCCCAGTTCAGATGCAAATGCCATATGACCACTGCTGTAAGAATTTACAAGATGTTAATTCTGATTTACAGGATTGGCTTAGAGTCAGATTAACCTTCTCCTGTGAAATGCTTAATAACAATGTGCCCAAATAAATGTTTAACATCATCATCATGTTGTCATCAACCTCGACAGTGTGAGGTATTTACCACACTTTTCAAGCATTGTTTAGCACCTTACAGGACAGAAGTGAAATTTTAGCTTTTGGGATGAAAAGAAATGGAGTGCAAGMGATCAGCTGGGAAAAAAACCAAAATATAACAAAAACAATCAAATCTAGTATCTTAAGGGATTAACCACCATGGGGAAAAAAAGTCCAATTCCTTGCTAGCCTAAATACTTCTGTAGGAACTTCAAATATTTTAGGAAGAGATGATGTATTACTATCCCCAACTTTTAGGCTCAAGAACCCTGTATCGTGCTTCATTTCTCTGTGGCACAAGACAAGCATCAGATTCCCAATTTTTTCATATGTCATACCACTGTTTTATTGTCATTCCACGAATGTTTCTTCCATAGGCAGACCTTACARTTGCATTCGTATCATCTGACCAACTGGCCCCATACAACCAGTAAGCACAAAAGGTCAATTAGTGACTGATGCTAGCTAAAAACAGAAAGGGGCAGGGGGAAAAAAAAAAAAATTAAAAAGAAAGCTATTTCAATGCTGTGCTGAAGATAATTTACTTGTATCCCCACACTGGTTTTCTCTCTCCCACTCAAAACCAAAATAAAGCACTTCAGTCAGTCCCACAGATTCTCTAAAGATAGAGAAGTAGAAGTAGGCTCTTTGAACCTGGGCCTCCCAAACACTGAATTAATGTATTAGCCAATTTCCTCCTCAAGCTAAGGAGGGTCAGATCTAAATCTTCCCCTTTCTTGAATAACTTATTCATTCTGCTACAGCCACTTCGAGGAAATTCAGTCAAGCAGCAAAGGTTCCCTYTTTCGAGAAGAGTCCTTACTCTTTGGAATGCTCAAGTATTTTATCTTAAAAATGCACTATATAAGTATGCACAGAGTCCCTACAAAATCCAAACCAGATTGGAAGTGATTGTCTTCACAAAGGGATCAGGTAACACCATTTATCTGTCAWGACTAGACAGTGAATGAAACATTCTCTCTATTAGACACTTGCCTCTGAGCTATTTTCTGAACAGCATCTGGTGCMATGAATATAGTAAACAAAAAAAGCCTTAAGGAGAAAATGCATTCCAATATTAAAATCCCCATCATTATGAACTCTTTGGAAAACAGAAAAAGCTAAAGGCTTTCCTTCGTTTTCTTTTCATGAAGAAAAAATAAGTTACTAGCAACAGGGAGTACAACTATCCAGCAGTATTATTTTGGACAGTTWCTAGTTCTGTAGTGCTTTATATGCTTAATAGCTCTCAATTATCTCAGGCAGACGAAACYAATTATGAAATTACTATAGAAACTAAAATGCAGTACTCCACACAAAAATTAAACTATATGAATATATTTGCCAATGCCAAACATTAAAAAGGAGCATAGAAATGGATAAACCAAGGCTGAACCAACTGTATTTTGAGGGAGGTAGGGGAGGAGAAGAGGATAATATATTTTCAGATAAGATCAGACTCAATTTGGCATCTCAGACAAAACTTGTCATAGTAAGACAGTGAACACCGACAAATCAGTTGAAATTGCTAAGCAACTRGACTTCCTCTAGTTTGTCTTGAAAGTTCTGGATGGTACAGAAAATTCTCTGATCATCACAGAAGTCAGAGAAAGAAAAAAATTACACCTAGAAAACCACAAATATTCAGCATCTTAGCAACTTCCAGCTCTCAAAAGCACAGCAAAACCAGCACATTTCTGGCCTTAAGTTTTTATAGGGTGAGGAAGCRTCAGGATGGTCCATGCTTCTTTCTATTCTGGGGCTCACCTCTCTACCTTATCTCTGTATTTCATGACTGCGTAGAAAAGCAATATACTAAGACTGTCCAAAGTTAATAGCTGAGCACTGACATTTTCCATGCTCAGGTTTGCTTGGGATAAAAGTTTGTGCAATAAAGTTCAGAGCAGCAGTCACTGTACAAATGCTGCCTGAATATCTCTAGCACTATGAAAGGCCCCAGCAAGTAGAAGTGTTCAAACTATTCAATGAACTAATTAACTGAATTCCTCTGCCATTTATTAACCTTTTCTAATTAATGTTCTATCAAGTAATAAAATACAGAGCAAAGTCACCTTAGGGAAGCATAACAAAACAACTGGTAGAGGGACAGCATCAGGAGTCAAAGAAAATGTTGCAGGTTACAAAGTAAATCATCATCTCTCTTGTAAATCCAAACCTGGAGGAAGTAGTTAATATCACAAAGGTTGTGTGTCATCTAGTCACAACTGCTGGTTATCACAAAGGCATGGTCTGTGGCTTCAGTTAGAAATAAATTAATTGGAAGTGAGTAATTATTCACTGATACTGAAAATGTACYGTCTTTTTGATGTTTTCCCTTATGTACGTTGATTCACTCACAGATGGGGAAGAGCTTTTCATTTCTAGGATATATTTTTTTGTGTGACTTCGGGGTAACTCTGAATATTGTTCTAAAGCAAGTCAGAGGAAGCATACTGTGCTATTAAGATATTGTTGCTCAGTTGCTGCTCTGCAGAGATGGATGATGAAAAGCACACCTTTACTCTTACCCAGCAGGACCAAGAATTGAACTGGCCTCAATCACAACTAGAGCAAAGCTCAAAGCTTTTGGTCACTCAATTTATTTCTTTTTGTGAAACAGGAGTTAGAAAATAGAAACAGGAGCAAGAAAGCTCAGAGCTTGACAAAGACCGGAAAATCACTTAACAATCACTATCATGGGCTAAACAAACAGGACTTGGAGAAATTAAGTTATTGCAAGTTACAATAAATATTCAGTTCCTGATATGGGTAGTGGTAAACCAATACAAAAGAAGAACAAACATTTATAAATTTCAGAAAAACACCTTTACACCCCTTTTTCCAAGCTCAGCTTCAAGCCAGGGATGTACAGGCTCTAGTATAGGCTTACCCAGAGGCTACAGTTCCTTTGGGGAAACACATACCTTGAGGTGATTATATCCACTGCCTGCAGCCATTTCAGGGAGCTGGGGTTGCCTTCTCATTGYTTTTTTCCTTGTCCTTTCAGATACTAGAAGATGGCTAGACAACAAACTGGAGGCTCACTTTCTAGCTTTACTGTCAGTATTTAGAAACTTTCTGGCACAATCCAAATCTTTAAAAGAACTTCTATCTAACCTCCAACCTTAATGCTCCTTCTTCTTCTTCCCCCCTTCTGCTGTTTTCTGCCCTTAAATGCATTTTCACAGAGGCAGCACCGCCTTCGCTAGTGAGCTCAGCTGTGTCCTCAGGTGGGTCCCCTTTCAAATAAACACCCCTTAACTTTACCACGTAAATCCAATTCACATAACAATGTTCCTTACTAGAACAGCATCTTTAGCAAGATTTTTCTAAAAAATGTGAGTTTAATGCAAATGGCACAGGCTAGTGTAAATTTAGGAAATGGGGACAAAGAAATCCATAGGGCTTTACRCTCAAAAGTTTTGGAAAATACTCAACAGCTGTGAGAATATTTTCCCTGTGTCACAGTCAGTAATCCATGCAGTAATCCATTCCTAAATGATGACACCTACCTGCGGTTTTTTTGAGCTCTAAACCAATCTACACAATGAACACTCTGCCTGCCTATGAATGCTCAGGTAGTCATCCCACTTCCCCATTTATTTTGGAAAATAGTGGGACAATAATGCAAAGTGAAAGCTGTTTCTACCAAACACTGCCATTTTTCAGACTTCCAATGCAGMGCTATTCTTACTCCACAGGTAATTCAGCTGCACAGCACTTGAACTGTGTGCAATTGCTTAACCTTCATTAGGGAAAAGTTTCAAGCTACAGAATCTAACTGCACAGGCCTAAATCAGATAAACCTTTCCTTTACATCTCTGTTCTCTAGATTTTTTTCAGGTTTTATTATTCAACAATGTTTACTCTATATTTTAAAAATACTCCCTTCATACCTCCAAGTCAGCAGTTACTATGTTATGGGAAGCATTAGGGGTTTGCCTGTAACATCAAAAGAAGAGAAGTTGTAAAGCTAGGGGGAAAAGAAAAAACTCATTTTTTTGTCACTTCTCTGAGCTGGTCACAGATTTCAGTGAGAAACTCCACGAGCAAAATGATTCCCTGTGCTCACTCCTGTTGCAGGATTAGAACCTCATTTCTTGTCAGTGAAACTTCATGAATAAAAATGATGCTGAGCCTCTGCCCTTTATCCTCTACAAAGACATCTGTGAAACTCTTTTATCCTGTTCAACCCATCAAACGTATGCTCAGAAAATTTGACTAAATCTGCCAACAAACCAAGTTCTGTAATAAAATATAAATCTAGTTACTTTAAAATAAGGGATCAGAAGCCTCCAAAGGAAAATCATTAGGCGGCCTTATGAAAAAATCACTAAGGTTACTGATACCAAAATTCCAACCAGAACTCAGAAAATCGCAAATTTCTTTATAGCAACAGTTGCTTTGAAACATAAGTTATGGAATAACACAGTCACAATGGGAATATAAACTACAGCAAAAATGTAAAGGTTTTGAAGCTACTCCATCTTTAAAAAGCTGTTCTGAAAGGGGATTTACATTCACATGAAATAAGAAACTGTGAAACAGATACAACACACCAATCCTTATGTTACTCYTTCTCTCTCTAGCACTTTCTTCTCTCTTTCTCAACCACCTTTCATTTTGCTGTTTAAATCACACRAATTCGGCAGCTCTCTGAAGAGGCAGCTGTGTTTGGCAGGGGGCTGGATACAGACTCACAGACGAGAGTAAATATTAATTAGAATCCACCCAGAAAAATTAATCCCATTAATTGAAGCGTAGGGCAGAGTAAAGTTTCTAGCCAAGTGCTTCTACCTGTGAGACCAGACAGTTTTAATATATTAGAGGAAGGAGAAAAAATAGACAAACACRAAAAGTATAACTGAGACAGAAGCAAATTCTTCTCTCACTCCGATTGTCACCTTGACATGTATCCTGTAAGTGCAGACCTATTTATCCAGTTGGTCTTGATTTTCTCTTGATAGATTTTTATACTAAGACACAAACTTTGTTAATCTTAAGAATTATGCCAATGCATTTAATATGTCTGTGCTTCACTAAATATTGTACTACAACAGGTGGCAGATGGTACTTAGGTTACTGAGCAGTTACTAATAGCTAGGTGATTAACTATTTTTAAGTCTTAGTCTCACTAGASAGACAAAAGCAGTGAAAGACCAGTTAACAAAGTGTGGTTTCACAAGAGAGAGAGAGATGATCGTGGGTTTGGGAAGAAAAGATTAATTGTGGAGTTTCTCAAGGCTCCRTCTTGTCAACCAGTCCAATGTAAAATTTTCATTGGTAACTCAAGCACATAAAGCGTGAGAACGGCAATGAAATGACTGGATTATTCAAACCTGTCAATACACAGGAAGGCTGMATACCACCCCCAGAAAAAACAGATGATATTCCCTGGATCAGTTTTAAAGTAGAAAGTGCAGTGTTGAAGAAGTACTACTACAGCAAGGATAGGTGTCCTAAATTTTGAGAGGAGACTGAGAAAGCTTGATGTACTTGGCCTCATAATCTGAAAGTCAATATTGTTGCTTTSTATATGTATATCAGGAGCGAATCTGTCACAATGGAATCAAACTGCATGAAAGGCAGATGAATGAACAGATATATAGATATAGATATATAGATACTTTCCAAATATCATAGCATGGAGTTTCTGTGCCAGCCTTTCTATTTACAAATAGAAGGATCAGAAAACGTTGCTGGCTTTCAGCTGGAGCTTGCTCATTTTGTTTGTGGAGGGATACTGTGTCATTGCCTACAACAGAAGAAGAGTAACTTCAAGACCCCTGACCCTGATTTTGCAACATTCTGCATGAAATATTTGTTCTCTTTCAGGTGAATATAAAGGACTTTTCAACTGTAACAACAAAATTCAATGAGCACCTACACCAGCTAATTTAAGGGTGTGGGGGTGTGTATATGCGCTGAAAAAAAAAGCATTTAATTGCTAACTTTGGGCAAGGTTTGCATGAGGGTAAAGAATATGGTTAGTCTAATAACAACAAYGTCAGGGACTGTCATAAACATTTCCAAACTCAGAAATCCCGAGGTGTATTGCACTGAGGGAYTAGTGTAAAGATCTTTTACCACAGTGCTTGTGCGTGTCTTAGGAAGGAAAGAGAAAGGGAGAGGATGGGGCATTGTTATTCTCCTTTTTAATCCTAATTCTGATGGGGAGACTACAGGACATCAAGGCAAGTTTAGTCACTAGTCACAGGCTAGAGGAACCCACAATTAACAGCAGTCTTGATGCTTCTGTCTTAAACGAGGTAAGCATGCTAGAGCWAATCCTTACAACCTTGAGAATATTATAAATAAATACATAGTAGAGAAAGAGGGCATTAAAAAAACCTTCAATAAGGTGAATGTGAGAGCATCATAGAACACAGCCTGGAGCTCTACCACCACATTAGATTTAAAATCAAACTACATCCACCATTTAGCAGCAGTTGGCTAAAATGACGTACATTTTACAGAACTGGCCTTAAAAAGCAAAGTGGCTTTTGGAAAAGTTTTATTTTTGTTATGCATGCTCACACCTTGTTTATAGCAAAAAAAAGCAACATTTTTGGTACACACCTACTACCATCACTCTTSTAGGAAAAAAAAAGAACTTTCATAGTGCAGGAGTACCTAATGGCTCTCCAGGAAGGCTCCCCAAGCTACCTTTTCCAGTAAAGAAACATGTTAATGTCACACTTTAGCTACTGGCAGGTCCTATTCTTGCTTTTGGCTGCTATATCCGTATAACTCTATTACAACCGTCCCCTCCACATCAGCTCAATTATTTGTTAGGGCACAAGACAGAGTATTATCCCTTCAAAAATTACTGCCCAGCTTTAAATTTCATGGCTGTCACATGCAATATCTTGAATGCAGGGATTAGCAATGCTTCCCAGTGAATTTCAGAGACAATACCATACAATTTTTATCAATAAAGATTTAATRCAGCATTTGGAATCTTCCTTAAATTTGCTTTCAAATAAAGATAATAAATTTACTGGGGTTTCCTCACATATTAGAGGGAAAATGAGGAGACTCTGTTTTTCTAAACTGGGTTCCAACACAAAATTAAAATGTGACTATGCTTTAATATACAGCAATAAACATCTTTGCTTCTACTTTGTTTTTTCAGAGATGATTTATCATTCTCCCTAATGTGGCCCAAAAAGATATCGAATTCTTCAGYATTTGACAAGAACAATCACTTCTTCAGGCTTTTTTACTCCAGCAAGCTGGCACAGAGACAGCTGGGGTAAGGCTTTAAAGAGCACTGACTGCACACACAAAGCTAGTTCAGAATAGCTGGTGAATTTTAAATCTGCCCCACAGCTGACTGCACTAACTCACACAAGAAATGATGCATTAGTCCTTCCCACAAAGGGAAAATGCTTCCTTAGCTTGCAGAACAAGGCTTGCAGTTAGCAGCATTCCGGTCTGGGGGTTGAAACCTGGTGGGAAGCACCTTTTGACAAGAGGCCAAAGTCAGTCTGTATTCAAATACAGCTCTTGCTTTAAGAAGTGCCCACAACACTGCCTTTCACTCCCACACTTTAACCTCTGCTCATCTCAGACATCAAGCTTGGGCAGCCTCATTCTTTCTGGAGGTTTTCTATGCGGCTTTGGAAACCACTGCTGAGCACAGGGAATTGCCACTACTGCTGTTTTTCCCCTGGGTCAKTTTTCATCTTTCCTACACTGTTCTTCTAAGTCTCCATATTTTATACATTATCCATTATTTTCTCCCCTTCGTTTGGAACTTAAAAATGAAATGGTGCAACACACAGCACAGAGTACAAGAATAAGGGCTGCTCCTCCTTCTTTACTTCTTTACAGAAGTTCTCAAAATTCTCAAATTAAGATTCTTCCATTCTGTGATTCAAAAGCAACTTCAAGCATTAAGCAGATGGCACTACACACTCAGGTGTTTACAGGACAGCTGCATTTCCTGAGATGAAGGCAGCTCCTTCCCTTCACTGCTCACTAGTCCCTTTTTCTTTCTTGTATAGGAAACATCTGACACTGACTGTTGATGAGCTCCAGTTATCTTTCTGGCTCCAACAACTCTCTTCTACCTGGCATCCTAAATTTGTCAACAGCCCTAGAAGGGGATTTAATGTCTTAAGGCTGCCCAAAGGTTGGAAGCAAAAGTTTCTTATCCCATCACAAAGAAAAATTTAGACTTTTAAATCAGTTTCTAGAGCTGATGATAATAGAAATACTCAAGCATGGAGCTGAGCTGTTTACAGAGTTTACGTGAAATTGRGATTATCAGTTCAGTCGTGTCTAGGGGTAGAGGCTAGGTAGATTCCTAGGATTTTCAGGCACACATAAAAATGCCATGTCTTCAAATATATGCTTTCATATGCTTCTCTACGAACTTTTCTCTCATTTATATAAAAGTATGCTTTGAATGACAGAGGACTTGTAGGAACATCACTTAAGCAGATAGCAAAAGAGTTCTCAAAAGGAGATTTTTTGGGTTTTAACATTTCGGTGGTTCTGTATGTATTCTACTATTTCACTGTCTCTGGGTGATATTAGATTATACTTCCAGAAGTATATGAGAAAAGCACCTCAAATAATTTTTAGTTGACAATGAAATATAGTCATACTGAAATATATCATGGCAACCTCATAATTGAATTTTCTAAAATGTGATTCTTCTCATGCCAGTAAGATGAACTCACGAGAAAAAGAAAAGGGTGACTGATATGTGCTGCTCAAATGCATGAAACCTGGATGAATTTCAGTGAACACTACTGCAACAGCAGATATTCACCTCCACATCCTCTCAGACCAGAAGTATGTCAGACAACTGTAGGCTGTGTTACTCATCAGTGTTCAAGAGAATGATCACACACTAAACCGTTCAAAATTTTTGTTAATATTGACCAATAATTGTAATTCCAAGCTAAATGCTCTTGGCCCATCCTAAAGAAAGTAAAACACTATAATAAGGTGCTGGTTTTGGACATACCAAAGTGCAGCTCGATTTTGAAATTGTGGAAGCTGGTTCAGTCGGCATAATTGTTCCACAAGTAAAGGGTAGTTTGAAAGGAGAAACAAATCCCGTTGCTAGTCTTATGTCTAGCGTGATTTCTGCCTGAGTTTACTGACAGACTCAGAGATTGTGTACCTTCAACAAATATAATAACACAATCAAAAAAAATGATTGAAAAAGCAAARGATTTTTATTTCCTATCTGATGGACCTTCCCATCCCGACAGATAATGGTCAGTTAATCAGAAGATTAAATGGTCAGATAAACAGAAGATATCCCAGCACCAGTCCCTAGAGCAGTCCTAAAGAATGTGATTGCAGAAGTCCTGTTCTCAGACACACGGTTTAGCAGGATGCTTCAGCCAATGTTTAGCTCTAAGCACAGCTTTACATCCATCCCCGTGCAGCAAAACCCTTAAACATATCTGTGTTTAAATATGCTCCTGAATCAGAGCCATAGCTAACTATCGGAAAGCATCTGTTCTCTGATGCTGCCTCAACCCGGTTYAGCTCCCAAATTTTCTATTTAACATAGGAAATTTAAGTCTGTGCCAAGACTTGTTTTCTGGAGTTACTTATTACCAGGATGCAGATGGATAATGCTGCGATTTGTAATTCCTATGAGCAACATCCAACCCATTGCATTTCTTAAACTCTATGTGCTTTAGATCAGATTGATACCCAGGCTGAGAGAGCTTTGATCCTGGTTGGGGCTGGAAAAAAACCCTGCAGTCTGAAAAGTAAATAGTAATAGGAAAATAGACACTGGTACTACTAGCATGCTATCATGGCATGTGTGCTGACAACGCACTCATCAAGGAATCAGAAGAGTACCAGGAAACTCGACAAGTTTGTGGGGGTTAGTTCCATAAATGAAGTCAACTAAATGAAATTCTTTATTTTACATGTAATTGTGAAAAGAAGACAAAGGTGATAAAAAGAACTCTGAGAGGCAAATGGCTGAGACTGTAACGATAGATTAAAGTACAGGGTCAGATTGGCAGATGAGTTATAAATTGTCATTGATGAAGCTATGACAATTTCCTCTGCTGAGATCTTGTCCCATATAAGTTCATTATTATAAGATCAAAAGAATTCAAAGAACTATTAGGTTTAGTTTTAAATTAAGGCAGCAAATGTTATGATATTCGTGGTGTGTACGAGGTAGCTGTCCTCCATACAGACCTTTTTGTATCTTAAAAATTTTATGCATTATATGCAGATAAGTATTGCCAGAAGCACTTTCTATTACCAGATACTACTGTAATGAAAGATAGGGATGGAACTTGGAAGGAGACATTCATCATATTTCTTTCTYGAATTAGTTAATAAAAATTCTTTTAATAAGCACTGAATACCGTGAGGGCTAAGCTTTTACATTAGCAGCATTGGTACTTTATATCAGGACCTGTTTAAGAAAAGGTATTATTTCTCTTCATAATTATTTCCTATTAATACTGCTAATATCATTGCACAGTATTTTAACAGAACTCTCTTTGATGAATTTTAAAAGTAGGAATGAAACTGCGGGCTAAAGTTGTTCTTTATAGCTAGCTCTCATTTGAAGTGGAAATGAGGGATTTTCGCTGACCCCATTTTCTTTGTTCTTGTGGTGGTGGATAGTCACTTCTGAGGAGTGCATGAAATACAGCCATTGCTTTTGGCCCAAGACCACTATCTCTACATTGATATTATTCATTTGCACAATTAATTACAAGGAAGTGCTGGGATTTATAACAGAAATAAGGTGACAATGAGAGGCTAGRAGAATTAAGCCCTGTGGAGTTTTCAAGTAGCAAGAAGTCTAGGTCCCCGAGCTTACTCCATAAAGCCTTTCGAACATCTTTAARCCACATTAAAGCCAGGTGCTAGCCATCATCCCTTTCTTTTGGAAGCTGTAAGGTTTTGAAGTTGAAACCAAACTCTTAATTCTAAATTTTAGAAACTGTACAAGGAGGAATTACACAGCTGAAACAGCCCTGTATCCAAAGCAAAGAAAGCTCTTTGTGTGCCTTCCCGCGAAAATGGTCTGTAAGATACATTAGGAAATTACAGAAATGCAGGTAACAAGGCTTCTAAAACGTTTCTTTTAGGTCAGRAGGCCAAAGGACCTCTGTGAGATTTCGTTTGAGAATGGTTTTCAAAGAATCTAATTTGCCAGAAGTTACAAATAGAAATAAACGTGCTGATCCTTGCAAATAGCTAAAATTACTGAAGTCTGGAGAAACAAGTCAGAGCAGCAGTACTTATGTTCCTGTATTCTTCAACCAATTATTCTTTAGTTACTAATTATTAATTTGTGCAATAAGCTAGCTTAAGCCACATCTCCTTGCAGCCYGATCAATTATCTTTTTTTGTATATCTCTGGTTTTTAAGGAAGTGTGTAGTTGCCACRAACAAGACTGGATATGAAAGGTCCAGATCATACACATTATCCTTTACTGTGTATGATCCATGGAGTCCTAGAGATAAAACTAGAGGTGACCTATCTGCATTAACAAGGAACAAATTACTTGTGAAAACTTCATATTCAGATCAGTAGGAGTATTGCCCTGGTAATGACTTTCAGTTCAAATTTGAGCTTAAATTTTCCCTTGAGCTGCTATTTTATATATATTGCTGGCATCAGAGGTAATTCTACTCTTCCATGCAATACTTACTTTCTAGTTTGTAGCAGCACAGCACTGACTGCGTTAGCCACTAAGCTCAAGTGAGTCAATTGTCCTCAACACTGTTTAGCTAACTAAAATTTCCTGCTGTCTACCACAATGTTCATTATCTCATCCAAATGAGAACTGGAGGGAACATTTGTAATGATACATTAATATATCAACAAGAAAGAGCACAATTGCCATACATTACTTCTAACATATTTTTAAGTCATTACTGTATGTCAGTGAGCTTATCAAGTTTATATTGCTCAACAAAAGTTTATTATTGTGATGATTTGTACAACATTGAAATGTAATTATAAAAGCCTATAATTTCTTTGTACTACAGAATTATACATATTACCATATTACTAATAATTCCTCATTAGTCATCAGTTCTTTACTTTATGAAATAATGGAGAAGGCAGGTCCTTATCTTCAGTGTGTTAATGACTACATTTAAGTAGACAAGGAAGCTTTAAGTGGTTATTTATTGTACTTTTTCACAGGGACAAAAAAAAAGTGGATTTTAACATTGAAAAAGCATGACTTAAAAATGGGAAATACCATAAATAAAGTTGACTGTTTAATATTAACTCAGGGTTCTTTTCTATAGGCATTATAATAAAGTCATTAATTATATGATCCTAACCAGCATTTTTATGTTCAGACAGTGAACAAGATGCCCAAAAATAGTTGGGGATGTCAACTTAGTCATAATAYGACTAAGACCTTCATCTTAATTTTTCAAGCCATAAAATTAAAAAATGTGGGAGTCAAGACAGTTAAAAGGCCAAACTAGTTAAAATTRTTGGGTAGAATTGCTTTGCGCAAAAATTGTTTATTTGACAAAAAATATTTCTTGTAAGATCATTCCCTTTATGGACCACTTGGTTAATAAATTCAGGGAGTACTTTTTCTTTCTGATGTAGTTGAAATCTTTTGTTCCGAGCCACTCAGCAATTCATCATGCAAGTTTATAATTTCAGTTTCGTACCAAGACTGAAGCAGCAATCTGTTCCTCAATGGGCTTTATTCCTACAGTGAAGGCAATGTAATGCCAACTTAGAAAATGCATTTGGTATCATCATCTGTCACAAGATTACCCTRTGATTCAAAGGAAGTCACTTAAACCAGACTTTTGAGAGGAAAGATGTTCCTCATTTTCTTAGTGCTTATCTTGTCACGGCAAAGTTTTCGTTTGCAAAAATGCAACTTCAACTGAAACTAATAAAAGTTSGGCTGTGAAAAAAAATAAAGCAAAAGCCTATGAAAATCTGTATGTAGATAAGTCAAAATGGGCAAAGACAGTCCTAAATCTGTCTTTTTCTAAAGTTTATATTTCACAAATCAGTTTTATTTAAAAACAAATAAAAGAGAAAATGCAAATATCCTCATGTTGAGCCATTGGAAAACATTAAAACCAGTTGGAATGTCACAAATCAAGGGACAATTACATTCTAATTACTATTCACACTTAAAATGGTTTATGGCTAAGTCCTAGCAGGGAAAAATCAGGCTCCAGTGTTAAAGGGAACACAGGTGACAGCCTTCAGAGCCTTCCACCCATCTTATGTACTAAGCTCTTCCTTTTTGCTGTCACTATCCATCCTGTATCAAAAGTAACGTGAGCAGATGGAACTATTTATCATCCTATTGCATTTTGTGCCTTAAGGATTAATACTTAATAATTCTGGGCAGTGTGGAAACACCAAATCTGGTAAAACCRTGAAAGGTACTACTAAGTTTAAGCTTGAAACCTGTATTTAGTTACCCAGGTAAGAAAACCTTTGAGGGAATCCCTTTCCAAGCTGTGGCCACCTGGAAATAATTATTGTTTGCCTCTCTTATTCCTCTGACCCATTATAGGCATAAATTTTGGGATGGGATACATTGTGCAATAAGGGTTCTGCTCCCCCCTCACTGCCTGCAGAACAAATTTAGATGCCTAGCTCAGATTAGTTGCCTAAACAATGAGCAGCAAAGTAATGTGGAATTAACATCCACCAGCTTCCATTAGCATGCATCTAGGAGTTGAGGAATGACAGAGGAAATTTTTCCTATACAGAATGGCCAACAGGTGATTTTCCATATTATTTTGACATTAGAATTTGCTAAAATTATTCAACAATCAATTTACRTTTCTTCCTGTGAATAGTACTTTTAGGGGATTCTGGCATTTTATCCCAATGCAAATCTTCAGTGTTATTTTTTCTCAGGTTCTGGGATTTTTCCCCATTTTTCCCATTCTGCTACAGCCTTAGCAGTTGTATTTTAATTAGAGAGAAGATAGAGGCTGTGTCACTGATGCCTGCTTACATGATTTAACAGAGACAAAGGGGGAGGAATCTCTCTGTGTAACRTGTCCCTTTGAAAATAACAAAATCTGATCATCTTTACTAAATTACAGGACTTTTAACCAGTGTTTTCAACAATTTTGCTGTGGAGATTTGCTCCTTCAAAAATGAATTGAGCTGAAACAATGAATTACAGCCTACTTACATCCTACCTGAAAGCRCCACTTTTCAACAATCTTGTCAGCGAGGATCATAAGGGAAAGAAAAGTGTCGTTTATAAAATTATCACTTTCTAACTTTGTTCTTACCTTTTGGCGATTACTTTGAGACACCTCCTTTCTCTTCAGCAAAAAAAAGAAGTAAAATGTTTGTGGATAAGATGTGATTTTCAAGTTTTGCAGTTCTRCAGTTTACCCAGTAGCTCTAGATGCTTCTTGCCCTGAAGCACCATCCATGGTCCAGTTCACATCCTATCGTCCCAGAAGTTGTAGCTCTCTGCTCTGGCCACTTTTTGGTACTCCTTTTCTGTGCACAGAATGGAGAGTAAATGGTCGAGTGTCTCCCACTGAAAACCCTGAAAAAAAGAAGAAATAAAGTGGTCTGCACTTGATGCCCACAGAATGGTAAACAATGTTTTCTTGAAGTAGCCGTGAATATACATGGCTACATTTTGGGATGTTCTTGCAAAACTGGTCCATGACATTTTAAATTTCTTCCTGTTAGTTGAGCCCTGTGAAGTGTGTTTGTTCATTTTTCTTCCCACTCTGATGYACAACTGTTTATGAGAAAAAACAGAGATAAAAGCATCATTTTTAAAAGGGTTTTCTGTACAGTAACAGTAATCAGCCATTATCTGTAATTGTAGGTTTTCCTTCTCCTTTATGTCTAAAGATTTCTTGTTGTACTTAACAGCAACAGTTAAACAAACCCTTCTACCAAACTAACATTGCTGATGGATTTTGTTGACAGGTTTCTTTCTTATTGTTCACTATGTGTCTCAGTGACCAACACCAAGCAATTAAAAATGACAGCTGATGAATGACACTGTGTATTACAGAATAAAAAAGGTTGACAATTTGAGCCTGAATTTTCAGTGCTCTTCGGTGCCCACTACGAAAATCATGTGTGAATAAGTAGCACACAAGCAAGAAACCCAATCAGCAGGAATTCATACTTCTGTGTTAACTCATACAAAAGGCTGTTCCTCTATTTCGTGTCTGTTGGTATTTGTTGTCACCATCCACTATTCAAAAACTGTGTTATAAAATGCTCATTTCCAACTAAACCGGGCTAGTGGGGCAGGTAAACAGCTTTGTTTCAGTTACTGCTTCACTAAAAATGACAGGATGAATTAAGGACCTTTTGTATTAAATGCTTAATAGCAGGGACACTGATATTCAGCTACATCATCTGATAGCTATGGAGATCTCCAGAAGGCCAAAGACAAGAATAACATGAAGAGACCCCTTTTGTGTTGCAATAGGCTTTTCTGTGATGGTTAAGCTGAGATGACTTATCAACGACAAGTAAATATGATGGAGGAATTACTTTAACATGTATACACACATATATGAAAATAAATTAGTGTGAAGAGTTAAAACAAATCTTTTGTGCTGATATAGCCAAGACTTTTACTTCCCCTATCAGCTTCGTATGGAAATGATTCGCTTCCATGGATAACTTTGGTGAGCTGACTCAGGCTCAGCTGTGCAGCCCAGCCCGCATGAGGGAAGGCAGAATGGTAGTGCTGGAAACAGGAAAGGAAGAAAAATGGACTAAAGAAAGGGGGACAACAGGATTTTCCCTTTTACTGGAAGGGCTGTTAGATTAGATCAGCTTTCCTGTAGAACTAAAATTAAAAAAATGTATTACTTGAAAGGTGTGAAGGACTCACCTTAAAGCCAAATGGAAGAGAACTACGTTTCACCAATTCATTTGTCAGCCTCTGTCTTCAGAGAAAACAACTGTTTCCTTAAGCATTGTATTTCAGTGTTAAAAAACCTTTTTTGCCAGAAGGTTTGCCAGGAGTTTAGAAACATTTTAGCAGCGAATTCACCGCAGGCTTTTATTTTGCTCACAGTGGTGGTGCTGAACTCTGGAATAATAAGAGCAGCGGCCCCTGGTAATGTCCCTGTTTCTGCTCTACGAAGCTGCAGAGGCACATCTTGAGGTCAGCAACATCATGTACAGCAGTGGGTGAACCCTGTCTGGACGCCAGCCACCAAGGCCTCTCTGTCACTCCCCTCTGCAGCTGGACAGGGGAGAGAAAATACAACAAAGGGCTCATGAGTTAAGGACAGGGAGAGCGAGCATTCACCAAATACCATCAGGGGCAAAACAGACTTGAATTAGAGATATTAATTGATTTTATTACTAATAAAATCAGAGCARGATAATGAGAAGTAAAATAAGACCTTGAAAACACCTTCCCCCACCCCTCCTTCCTTCCCAGATGGTACAAACACTGTGGATAGCCTCTCAGTTTAAGGCGAGGTGTTTTGGAGAAAGATCATGCAAGTGAGAAGCCGGAGAACAGACCAAGAAATTCAAAGGAAATGGGCCAAGTTTTTGAATAAAACTGATGTAAATATTAGTTGGTGTGTATGATATACGAACAGAAAAGGTAGGGCTTTTTGAGGTTCAGAAACACTTTTTGTGTGCAGTATTTCTTGTCATGGAGCTGCAGATATATTTAAATTTTGCATTTACTGGAAAACCYATAAGCAAAGACAGAGCAATATCAACATCCACTCATCTCCCCCTTTTTTTTTCCCACAGCMAATGCTTTCTCAGCAATATGAGCCATCACTCTCATGCCCTCAGAGAGGCAAATTTAATCCACTGTTCTCAGACTGCTTTTTTTCAAACATTGTGGTCATAGTGAAAGCAAGTGATTATTATGGAAACTGATTAATCGATTGGTACATATTTATGGGAAGACTCATTTAGCCTGGCATTCCCAGAGTGCTGTACTGTAGCTGGATTGCAGGTTTCAGAGCTCAGGCAGCAATACACACACAAAGTGAATGAAACTGTTTGTTTGCTTGAGTCCACAGTAAAGTAATTTTATAAGGAATAATTAACAGTGCTTCAAAAATAATAATCTTAAAATAACAGTTTCCAGCCATATAAGTCATTAATTTTCTACTAAGCAAGGAGTGTGGGGCAAAAAGCCTGACACATTATTACATTCCTCCAGCATTGTAGTTTCCATCACTTCTTTGAAATCCATATCTTTCATGTACTGTTCATTAACACTGATCAAAGCACATATCTTTCTAATAAAGTCAATTTTTCCTTGTAATCATTTGTAGATGTTTCATTTCGTGTAATGTTCTGGATGTTCTTTATCCTGAAATCTCATTTCTAATGTAATGCTATGGTCAGAAAAGTCACATTATAGAAATGATATCTTGATTCACTGTATTTCTTCTCTCTTAATGACACCCACAGCAAGTCTCTCATTTCAGAAGTCTAAACAAGATTTTTACAACTGCCAATACTGTACTTTCAAACTGGTACCTGCAAAATCAGCTGTTTGTCTGACTGCAATGTCTGCTAAAACACAGCATTTCTTCTTGCTATATGAGATTAACCTTCAAAAGTAACTTCTAAACTTGCAATTAACAATTGCATGTGCAAATCTCGAAAATGACTGAAGAGTTACACCTCTCACTAAGCAGCAAGGTATAYGGTGGCCTGAATTTTACATGGGAAAAATCTGCTTTGCACATGGGAAAGGCTGAAACTTGGCTGCTCAGATCCTCCGTCTGGCTCTGATTCTTCTCTGATTCTCAATGAAGGTGGCAGCTCAGTAAATCCACATCTTTTAGTGTGGGATTTCAGTGGGGCTTGAGGATATGACAAATGTCCTGAACTAACATCTCTACTACTGGAAAGTAAAAAATACTTTAACTGGGTAAGATGAGGTCAAAGGTGACAGCAGAAGTGATAGCAGAATCAGCAGACGACACTCTGGAAGTTAAGTGGATGATGATTAGGAAAAATATAAAGACGACTGAAAAACATGCAGTCAGGTGGGGATTCCTGCTCTTCCAAAAATTTCTTTGCTAGAGACTTTTTTTGTTACATTCTCTGGCAGGTATCACTCTTGATCTCCTTGTCCCACAAATTTTCTGTTAATTCCAATGGTACTGCTGGGACRTACAGCATTGCAGCTCTTCATTAGTAAAGATAAGCACAGGCTTGATTCCTTCTGAATTCTATTATTTAAAATTATTTAAACTTTCATCACTAAGAGAGAGGAAAAAGCCTTCCATGCAGAGACTGAGAGACGAAACAAATTTTGTGAGTGCAAAATCAAATAATTATTTACTAGAGGTAGAAGAACAATGAATTCACTTTGAAATGGCAGCATTTGCTGATAGAGGGAACTACAAGTAATTCCTTGGTGCATGCTGAGGAAGCTGTTGTTTTTTTCAGGAAGACTCTTTGTTATGCTTTACATACATGAACAGCAGCCTTAGTAGGGAATCAACATTTTTTTGCCTGCTAATAAACTTCCCAGTTCCAGATTATTATTCTGTTGTTAAACTACACGCCATGCAATTGATGGGCATCAGAGAGGTTTCTCTGCTACTTCCCTTTGGTTTTGTTGTAAAAAAGTGTTTATATGTTATTTTAGGGTGAAGTTGAAATCTTCTGCTTTGTCAGCRATAAAAACAGATAGAGATTTCTTGAGAGGTTGTTTAATATTTCCACCAACTTCACCTGTAAAATTGTGCACCTGTGAAAAACTATGACGAAAAGAGCTATTGTGGTGTGTGGTGAGGTACCTCATCTCATGAAAGAGTTTGTAATATTTAAAATGCAGAATGTAAAAAATGTGTATGTATTAAACATATGTAGTTAYACGGCCAGAGAATTATGTCTTATAAGCCTGGGGCTATGGAGAAATACAAAGACAGATACAGTAGTAGGATGCATCCAAYAGCATTAATTATGTAAGGGCTGACAATATTTCAGTCATATTCCCCTGTTTTRCTATGCTAATAACCTAAATGTTCATCATAAAGATTTTCCATGCGTGTTTTCTGCCTGAAGAGATGTGTTATTAGTTATTACTGYTTGTTTGGGAAAAAAAAAATTGTCTTCTTTGAGGTTAAGTGGGATCCATCCCTTAAAAGGAAAATTTAATCCCGTTTTCAAATCAGGTTAAAAAAAACCAAACAATAAAACCCCAAAAAACCAAACAAAACTCCCTGAAGTTTGAGCCTTTATAACTGAGCTGAACATACTCTTATTTCTAGAAGTTAGGGATGGAAAATAGCAGGTCAACCAGACCAGCATGATTCCAGAAAAACATATAGGTTGGGCAAGCATATTTTTAGGTTTTTGGGGATCTGCCAAGTGGTATTCAACCAGATATCACCCCAACACTATGAGATCCTTCCACGTCCGGTCCCCCTTTGAGAACGGGCTCTTGAATCCTTGCTATAGACAGCTGSATGCCTCACCTGAGGAATTTTCTTCTTTCTTGTGCCCATTCTTCTTACACTGAAGGGAATGAAGGCAAGGAATTTGCCCAGACTTCAAAATTAGAGCAGTCATGGTATCCATACATCCAGGCACTTGCTTTATTCCTCCAGAAACTGGTGGATTTTTCCTATAGCTGTATCATGACTTTTAGTATTTTTTGGACAGATYAATTTGGTGTAACAAATAGTGGTGATTTTCAGAGGACTGAACAGCTTTCTTTTTTCTATCAGTGACTCCCTGCACAGTCAAGCAAGAGCAATATTGTGCTTTGCTGGAAGCTCATTTCAGGTTTCCAGCACTGAGGGAAGGTCCACATGTACTGATCATTCTGCTGAAACATGGAAACAGACTGATCAGCTCTCTCTGACRGAAGAGTCTGCAGTCCAGTCAGAAAAAGGAAAATTCCACAGGCTGATCTTTTAAAACTGTGTATCTATTTTCTCTGTTTCTGATGCAATCACACATAGTGTTGCTGACAGCACATTAATCCAATACRCAGCAGGATGCTTTCCATTTTAAGTTGTTTAGGATTTTTTCCTACTGAATTTGGTATGCAACTTGGCTTCATGTGTCCAGCATGGGAGAAACCCACACCAGAAAATTATTTTTGTAGGTGAGGCCTTGAATTCCCAAGGCCAGAAGCAGCAAATTCAGCAAGCTCAAGTCAAACAAAGTCAGAATTGCTCAYTGGACAGGACAGATGGCTATGGGTCCAGGCTGTTCCCGATTTGTGTTTTTTGAAATCACAGTACATCTTCATAACCTGGGTTCTACTTGTTTTTAAAGTTTTTTAGGTCAGCTGGCACACAATGACCCAGAAAAACATCCCTTTTAAAGAACGGGGTAGATGCCTAGAAACTTTGTAACGTGGCAAGGTAGTCATAGGATCATTAATGCTTTTGTAAGTCTATATTCACTTCAGTAAAGCCAGTGTTATGCTGAATCACACAACTGCTGCATCCAAACAAATATACAGAGATAAAAAGACCATACCTTAGAAAATAGTCAGACTCTCAGAGATCCTGACAGTGTATGTAATGTACAAATCCCAGTTTCACTGAGAACTTAGAAGGGCCCCCGTGATGCGGTAGATGATTCTGCCTTCCAGATTTCGCTGGAGTGGAAGCCTGTCCCTCTTGATGTATGACACAGACCAGGAGTTTTCAGTAGTTCCTGTTCAACATGGAAATGACAGATGTGAGTTTTAACCTCAAAATAATAATGCCGAGAGAGAAAAGCAGCTGCATGCAGAACCTCATTYGCCAATCCTGCCCTGAAAAGAGAGATGTAAAGAAGAGTCACAGCCCTATCAGCAGTGCCCTGACCAGTAGGCCACATCATCAGGCCACAGACAAGAAACTCTACTTCTGGGCATCTGCTGAGGTTTTCTATTGTTATGGTCTATGTCCTCCCAGAGACCCAGGAGGCCCAGTCAGAGCACTGCTGCCCACTGTACTTCAATGTAAAGCACATCAGATAAATCCACATCTCCTCYTCATGCCATTTGTAGGAACAGTTGGGAAAAGAGGTGGACATGAATTTCATTACTAGTCCAGCTGACTTGTAGAGAAATAAATGCAATTTGATACCCTATGTTAATAATATTCAGAGAAGTGCAGACAAAGGCTGAGAAACAAAATAATGATATTAGGATTTATTACCAGCCTTTCTGTTCAACATACTGTGTGCCATCCCAGATTCTCTCTTATTATACACACAAGTCTCTTTAGAGCACTGTTTCTATATTTCTTGTAAATGGGAGACAGGTCCTTCTACATTATTATTTTATTGATACTGTGCCATTAGTGCACAAGGCAAATGTCCATAAAGACTTATTTCAATAGACCTTTTTTATTATGGGCTGCTTCTCCTGTAATTTCCTTGCTTCATCGTTACCTAATTGTATTTTCTCTGATCACAGGCCTTTGATAATCAAAACATTAAGGATTATGTGTTTAACTTGTGTCTTTTGTCCTTGAAACATATTTCTTTCAAGATGCCTCCAGGAAAGTTAAGTGTTCATTCCTCTACTGCATTTTTGTTTACTGACCCCTGACCCTCTGAGTTCAATCAAAGTCTGTCCACACTCTTTATAAGAAATCCAAGGAGGACCCCTTAGGAGAAGAAAACAGTTGCTTTTGGCAGAATCCTTTGTGCCCTTCAATATTTTATGAAGCAAAATGATTAGGCTCAACATCCTTTGGCATTCTGCCTATTTCAGTCCAGTCAGAGCAAATCTAAGCTACTTGTTGAGTCACTCGACAATGTGTTTTCATAACCATGATGACCTATCAGGCAATAAAAGCAGTCTCAAGCGACAGGACTTAAGCAGCTTCATGACATAAGCAAAAGCAACTGCAGCTTCCAGAGCTACCAACTGTGGCTCAGTAACCTAAAGACTTCAGGCTGTGGAAAAAGACCAGAAAGTAAGTCAGAAAGCATCTGTAAATAATTTAAGTAAGAGAGCAGCACAAAAAAAAAGCACAAACCAGTTCAAACTATGGGAGAAGGATTAAATTAACATGTAGAATTTATATTAATAACAGACTACTAGAAAATTAATTAATAAGATTAGGAATGAAGTTATTAAACATGTTAAAAAATTCATTTAAAGGGTGATTGGGGTCAGTGGATTTGTAGTCAATTTGGTATATTTGTGTTATACGAGACTGATTCTTTGCTTCCTCTAGAAACAGAATCTATATTCTATCCTGCTGTCATTATATGTGCAGAGCCAGTAGCTGGACTTGATGATCCTTGTGGGACCCTTCCAACTCAGTATATTCTATGATTCTTCTGTCCTCACCTGTCTCAGCAATCTACCCTCACTGTGATACTTCAGGAAGTTGTAAACTTATCCAGTAAATACTCCCTCCCAGTAAATACTCCCTCTCAGTAAATACCTTTGTGCATTGCCATCAGCTCACAGCCAGCAATCATTTGCTCCAGGCTCTTGTTGATTAGTACTGCCACAAAACTGCCTCCTCCTGCTGAGCATTGGTGTGGAGTGACCCGAAAAAGGACACAGATGAACTATACAGGTATTCAAAGAAATCATGGGAAATCCTGGCTGGAAAGAGTAGGAGAWGAACAGAATAGTTTCCACCTGGTCCCTTTATGCTCCAGCTGTAAATGGTTGGTGGCCTCTGAAGAATAATCTCTCCAGTATGTCTCAATTCCTGAAAATGTCTSCTGTGAATTCTCTAAGAAGCTTCATAATTTCATAGAGTTTGTTGCTTTTCCCACAACTCTTTGCTTTAATGTTTAATAACTAAATAATGTCATCAGGTGTACGGACATAGCTCCCACTGGCTTAAAAAGCAAATAAAGAAGGGAAATTTAATTTCATGTATTTAAATGAGGCCTTGCCATGCTGTGCAATGCTTTACACACTAAGGAAGTTGTGCTAGGAAACCTCTTTATAGAAACCAATTTTGCTTGATGCAAGAGAAAAATGAGATAAATTGTGAGGAAGGGAATATGAGGAACATAAGTGTACATTTACCCTTTTAAAAGGTTGCAGCCATAGAACCAGTACTTAATTCAAAACCTAGATCCTAAGAGCAGTAAGTTGAATATTAAAATAAATYTTTTTGGCAGTAAACTGATGAACTTTAACAGTGCAGTGAACTGTGTGCCTTGTATATACATATTAATCAAAAAACCTTTTGGTTAAACTAATGTTCAAGGTATGATTCAGAGACCTGAAGCAAGGAAATCACCAGGATAGGCCTAAATTAATGATTTTTGAGTACTAAACCCCAGGGTTCAAAACATTACATATTGTTCCTAGACTTATTTAGTGTCAGTACTGTCTGCTAAGGACTGAGGAAAATAGTATGACTGGCGAAAGAGACTTTCTATTAAAGACATTATATTGTAAAGTTATTTATAAAATTTAGTATTTTCACTGTTTCTAACCTTCAAACAAGGTTTTGATTTCAGATCCTCAGTTGTCTGAGCAGGTCAAAAAAAGGATATTTACCAGAACCGTCATGTTTATCAGAGAAGAAAAACCTCCATCTGCTTTCAGTTTATCAAAAGACAAAAGAGATAATGACATTTACTGTGCGTTTACTTTCTTGTCTTTCCCAGTACCCTCATGCCTTGTTCCTGGATACTTAAATATGTTGTTTCATGTATTTTTCCACAGGCACTCCTCTACCATCTCTGTTGGAGAAAAGCTATCAGAGGAGACTGATTTTGGTTTATCCCAGTTTGGCCATTCAGATTTTTTTTTCAAYGTGCAAGCATTGAATGAAGCTGCTAATGCCAATAAGTGCCTAGCTCTTGCTGTGGAYTAAGCCTTGCTTCTGGAAAGAAGTGCACATAGCACTGAGATGTCCTGATCAAAGCTGTATCTTGCTCTCTCATCTTTTTGCCACAATAGTGCTCTATCTCAATTAGATAAACAAACAGGATTGTTCTCCTCTGATGGACAGGAATCCTGACATTTTCTCTTTACAATGCTGGAAGACTTTTATTCTTAGAGGCTTCTCTGTGCACAAATGTACTTAACTGGCAGTTGTAACAGGATAATTTACATGTGTTCAGAGGCASTGAAGCATGAGGGTGAGCATTCATTTCAAAGTTCGTGTCAGCTGATAGACAAATATCTTCAGTTGTTTTCTTTGATTTGTCTGAAAGCATTTGCAATTAATTGCTGCTCCTGAAAAGTTTCTAGATTGGATGTCTGTTAATTGAGCAGAGGGGATTTTAATGTAGCGTAAACACACTGAYATATCAGACTGTAATTTAAGCACCAGTAAATTTGGGAGTAGTCACCAATTAGTAAATGTATGTCTAATTATACAGTGGTAAGAAGCAGTTTGAAGAAAATTTTGAATTATTTCCTTATTATTCTTTGTTTTTTAGTCTTCTGTGCCTGTAACAGGAATACTCTAGCTTGGTTCTCCATCTCAAGTTTAGAAGATTYAGTCCTGATGTTACTTTTAGAATTTTCAAAATAATTGATAAAATTGTCTTTTTTTTCTGATAAGTTTTTAACTAAACACTTTTGGAGGGAGAGAATAAGACCTCTTTCTGTAGAATTTTCAGTGTTTGGAATTGGGAAAAATCAAGATGTTTCCTAAGTATAAAGCACATAACAGTTGTTCTGCACCCAGTCTCCTTCATGGAGTGTGTTGTTGTCATGGTTTAGGAATGGCACTCCCCAGCTTAGTGTTCCCACTGAAACTACAAACCACACACTACTCGTTCTCTCCCCCTGCTTCTTCCCCTTCACGATGCAGCAATTGAAAAGGAGAACTGGAGGAGCAAAATACAAAGATSATGGGTTGAAATAAGAACGTTTTACTGGAAACAAATAACAGCAACAATATTAATAAAAAACAGTGTACAAAAGAGACAGCGTGGAGCTCAACCTGACCACAGCCATACCAACCCCACCTCTCCTTCTGGCTTGGGACCAGCATTCCCCCACCATTACATCCACCACTCTTGCTCAGCCAGAAGGAACTCTTTCTCCCTGGAAGAGAGAGTCCCTTTCTCCTACACCCCACAATGATATGAGGTGGTACAGAATAACCTCCCTGTCCTAGCCACACCTTCTCCTGGCTACTGCAAAAAATTAACCCTGTCCTAGCCAGAACCAGGACAGTTGTCCAAGCCACTATTTGTAATAATATCCTGTTGTTAGGGGATCCCAAAACATGGTGTAGTCCAAGGAAGAATAAGTAGAGAGAAAAAATAGATTAGCTGTCTCTCATGTGAGTAAAGCAGCTTTTATAATAAACTCCAGATGTCACCCAGATAAATGGGTTCCAAAAGAGAAGAGATTTTCAGTGCAGACACTCCCAGTTTTATTGGGCCCTGACATTTTCAAGTACGCTCCAACTCCAAATCTTATTCTTTCTACTGTATTCCCATTAAAACTTTGACAGTTGTAATTTTCCTTCACATTTTTAGTTCCCTGGGTCTAAACAATTATAGGTCCTCATAAACTGAGATGACAGAATCCTAAAATGAGCTCTAATTTGAGTAATCTTTTCCTTTTACTAATTTAAAAGCCAAAACTGCAGTCTATCATCTTATGCAAATTACATCATGTATGGATAAAATTCGTATTAGGAGGCTGTGAGAGTGACTGCTAACTATTAATGATTCAAACATTCGACCATTTGCTGTAACCTCCCAGGTGCTGTAAGAGACAGSAATATTGGTGCCAATGGCTCAGTTGGCTGGGAGCTTTGCTACTGGTGCCCCTCAGAGTGGCCTCCCGGGTGCAGAAGGCCGTGCACACCTGAAACTACAAACTGGGTTCCCAGATACGGCTGATAAGAGGCAAATCCTGTGAGGTGGGATAAGTCCTTCTTATCATGCCACTGTCCTCCCTTATCTAATGACTCCAGCTTGTGAAAACCGCCCCCCAAAATATGGCACATTCCCATGTAGGATGAAGGGATTCATCGTGGCTGACCAAGAGACAGCCGCGACAGCTTAGAAGGTGTCAAGGYTCCCAACGTGTCTGCAACATTACATCATTCARGTGTCTTCTGCTTCCCAAMATTACATTATCCAGTGTGAAACTCCCCTTCCCTGGGCATTCCCACCTGAACCCGAGTGAATACAAACCCAACAGATGTTGTGTTCTTTGGACTTGTTCTCCCACCACTTGATGGATACYGTCTGCAATCACTGAGACAACTAGAAGAGGAGGACTGACACTGATTCTGACTAGATGTCGTCGGAATCTGCAGGGTGGTGGTATTTTTTCTCTGCTTCTCCGTCATTTTCTTCCTCTCCCCACCCCCCTTCTTCCTMTCTCTCTCCCTACCTCACATTTACTGCTAAATAATAATCCATTCTATTGACTCCAGCATATGGTCTCATTTGCACTTTAATTCAGGCAGCGTCATCTCTCTAATAATTTTAATAATCAGATCGCAACAGAGGCCCTGTTATTATTATTATATTAAGACAGTCACAAATTAGCAACACTTTCTACCAGATAATAGCACAAAAATTCCAGTATAAAATTGAAAATTATACATAAACAAGTACAGAACTTTTCATTCTTSCTTTAGCAGTCATCTACTGCAAAATGCAAAACTATTAGTGAAATGAAAATAAATTTATTAAAATAGTTTAATTTAAAATAGCTCCACATCCAAGCTGTACAAAGGAAAATCTCTTTTATCCCTTGCTTTGATGAATCTGGCCTGTGATCTTGTGCACTTCTAAAGATGATCAAATTGAGCAAAGAACCCCATGAATTCTAACACAGCACTCTGAGTGATGTTCTTAATGAACACAGCATGAGATATTTAGGCTATCTTGAGGACAGCTGCTTCCATCTAACTACTTGTATCTTCAAACAGCTATTTAGTCAAGATACACTTGGTCAGCCATTGAAGCACTCATCTAGTAGCAGCTCCTAYGAAGCAAATTAAATTTGCATATTTTGCCATGTCTGAGAGTGTTTTTATCACAATAAAGGGTTTGGTTTGGTTTATTTGTTTTAAAATTATTTWATTTTACTATTTATTCTATTTGTTGCTACTATTATTCTCACGCTTTTTTGGAAGAAAACTGATGGAAAAGAAAGAACAAGCAAAGCAAAAATTATATGCCATGTGAAAATAATATTTATGTATGGGCTATAAATAGAAATAATCATTTAATAGCTTTCTCCCCTCTAATTTCTGCTGCCCATAGCAAATAACTGCAAATCACTGAAACAACAGCATCTTTCACCATCTACTTCATGTGTCATCAGTGTACTCATATTTCTTCTTCCAAGTAACCTGTTTCACTGTCCCTTCATTCAAAACTTGACTCACCTGGACTAACACAGGTTCTGTACCTTGGACTGCTGACTAATAGGTATTCCCCACCCAAAAAAGGAAATGTGATGGTGTCATAATATGATTATGCAGATGGCAATTTGCAATTATTTCTGTCCTGATTTTACTATGAAATTAACGCTTTGACATGAACTTTGGTTTCCAATAAAATGTAGTAATAGCATTTCACAGGTACCAGAGACTCATAAAAAATAGAGACAAGTTCTATTATTTTAAATTCCCTCTGAAGTTACCTCAAGTTTTGTCTGAATTTTAAGGAAGCCTAGGGCTCAGTAGAGTCCTGCAGTCAGTTGAAGATCCCTATCATATTAGGGCAAGTTTTGTGCTGATCTTGAGTTTCATACACACAACTGAACTTCCCTTCTTGTGAAGCCACCCTGGCACATTATGGGAAATCAATATTTAATTCAACACATTCAGTAAAATATTCTGTGTATCTTTGTGCTGCCTGCTTTTTTTGTAATGCCACCTTTTTCATCAGAGAGAAAAAAATTCAACCCTTCTTTTAATAAGTTCAGAGAAAGAGTTTTCCACTTACCCAGAAGAGACCTATGGAAAATCCCTCGCAGAATCTGCAAAAACAACGTGGTGTGAGATCTGTTCATTAAAATATGAAAGYGCAACAGGTGATATATTCTCTGGCATGACACTTTCTGCTGAACCCCACACGTACACTCAGATGGGTGAAGCTGTTAACAGCCACTGCTCCTTGAAGTGAGAAGCAGTCAGAYTGGAGAGACAGGGAGGAAGGGTGGCAACCCACAAGATGCTGCTGGCAGGAGGAGTTTGTTGAGACATATTACAATACCTTGACTGCCAGGCTTGGTTCATCCTCTGGCAAGCTAAAAACTTAAAACATCTGCAAATTTTTTCTGTTAAGAGAAATGCAAACATACAACGAAAATGTAAACTGCTATAAGTGCTGCTAGAAATCAACAAATAATAAAATGTGGTATTGTATGCAACTTTTCAACTAATCTCCCGTTTATTATAAGTGAATTYTACTGAAGGCTCTTGCCAAGCTTATAAGTTATGGAATAATAGAAATGTTAAGGTTGGAAAAGACCTCTAAGGTCATGGAATCTAACTGTCAAACCAGCACCACTGTGGTCATCACTAAAGCATATCCCCAAGTGATACACCCACCCCTTTTTTTTAAACACTTCCAGGGATGGTGATTCTACCACTTCCCCTGAGCAGCCTGTTTAAACGCCTGACCATACTTTCAGTGAAGAAATTCTTCCCAACATCTTACAGTTCTAAGTAGCTATAAAGATATATTTCAGGGCAGGATAGAATGCTTATTAGCAAGCAAGAAAAATGCCACTGTCACATGTTGCTATTAAATTTCCTGTTAAACGAGATCATAAACAGCACTCTGGTCCATTTCACTTTAGTGCACTTCATGAGTCTAATGCTTATCAAGGCATTTTATTTTCTAAAATAAGTGTTAATCTTTCAGTAGATCAGTCACTTAAGTAAATATGCATACAGCTCTATTCTTCACAATTTGATCATCCTGCATCGTGTCTGCATTGGGCCTCAGTGACACCATCTGAGGAGTTCAGAATATTCACCATAAGTGAAGAATGTCRGTCCTCATCAGCTGTTTATCTGGAAAGTTATTATTATGTAGTGTTTACCAGTGTATACTACTGGGAAAACCTTAAAGGGGAATCAATCTGCAGATGCCTCTTTACTCCTTTCAGACATTCCTGAATGAATATGCAGCTACATTAGGATCAATATATCCGGTAATCTGAGCTACTCTTGGCATTCGTGCCTCCAGGTAGGTGAAAAGCAGCTGACTAATGCTGTTAATAAATTTTCTACATGGATATCAGCTCAGATTTTTATACAGTGTATTTCTTATTTGAAGAGCAGTGCCTTCAGTGAAATACAGCATTAAAGACACTTTAAGTAAAACTGTATGGATACGTGGCAAAGATCAGCAACCCATCAGCGAGTTTGAGACAAAATTAAAGGTCAGCGTGAGGTCATTTCCAATACTGGGACACTGCTTAAAGGCTGTGAGGTGCTGTTGACTGGGCACTGGGATAAGCTGTGCTGTGAAGAGCTGCCCCACCAAGCCAACGTTACCAAAGCCTATAGCCAGTTTAGTATGGTATGGCCACCAGCTCCGTGTGAAGCTAACAGCATCGGCCCCAGGATTTGTCAGGCTTTGTCTGGGCTTCTCTTTGCCTCCCTAGGGCTTTGTTTTATTTTGTTTAGGTAAATGTCAATGTTAAAGGGTTTAACCCTACTATCAAAGCCTCGTAATTCTCACAACCTGCCTCTGGTGTCTCTGATGCACTGGTGCTCTCCTTGAGGAAGTCTGGATTTCCTGGGATAATGGAAGCTTTGAAACACTCCCACAGCATATATTAAGGCGTACTTACCCTTGTTTCTTTCCGAGAAAATCACGTGTGTGGCTACTGTTTCTTTGCAAGTGAGAAGATTTACGAAGAATTCAGCACCTTGTTCCAAAGTCGTTGAACAATTTGGGCAAGCACAAGAGGAATAGCTGCTCCTACTGGACCAATGTGACTTCTAAGGAAAATTATGGCAAACAGAAATTAACTAACAAATTGYATCTTGGAAAGTTTAAGAAATACTCGGAATGGCTCGCAATAGTTATAAAAGGCCCTAATGACTGCTCTGGAACYCACATCTTGGATAAGTTTAGTAACAAACATCTGACTTGAATATTTTCAGGTATTGTTCTAAAGTATGTAAAACATCTTTCCTACAGTTGACTGATTTAATTAATGAAGGTTCAAACACCACTTAAGCTAGAAATTGTGGATGAAATAAAAGATAAGGAGCAATTTTTTTTATTGTACTTAGAGTTGCTTATTTGTCATGACAAATAAGCCAAGATAAATATATTAGACTTTGGAATTAAGTATATATTTTTATACTTACAGAGATATATTTTCTATTTTTATACTTGTGGAGACAAAAGGCTAGAGAAGGTTAGCAGGAGATTGCATACCTGCTTGGGASAAAATAGAGAAAAATGCAGTGGGACATTATTTTGAAAGTGGTATTCACTGGGTTCCCAAAGAGCTATAGTTGATTACCCTTCCTGGGGAAAAAAAAAAAAAAGAGCATGTGCAGTATTTTTGCAAAGAGATTGAAGCCCCCAGTATCAAACCTACAATCCAGGGGCTCTTTCCTTGTGACTTTACACAGAAATTTCAAAGCAGTCACAGAATACCAAGACTGTCAAATATTACTAATACCTCAAGAGGGGTATGTATTTATATATGCATAGATGCATATGTATGCCTGGTACCTGAGCTGAACAGCTGTCAATAATTTTTATAGYTTCTTATCATTTAAACAATCTACTCTCTTAATGGGAAGATCAAGAAAAATACACAGAGGAAATAAGAATGCATATTCTATGATGAATAAAAATACTGAACTTTGGAGAATATATACATATGTCATGGAAATAAGTAACAATGCATGAACACATGAGTTGCTAAATTTCTGGCTTTAGGCTCTTCCTCCCTCCAGAACATCCTGTAGCTTTGGATACCCACAAGGGGTGTATGTCTGTATGTATATATGCATATATGCACATGTGCTGCCCATCCCTTACTGTATTATATAAATGAATTATGTGGCTTTTATGTTATGCAAGAGCTTGTTCTGCCAAGCGCTCCATATACGTATTTTGTATGTGCAATTAATTACACAGACTATTTTGCCATTGTTGAATTGCTGAGGGGAAAAAAAATGATAAATGTTAATGAAAAATTCAATAATAGACACTACTGAATTCAAGGGGAATTCTGTCATACTCTTCATTTCAGCTCTATTCTTTATCATGGGAAGGTACAAAGAAGAGTAAAGATGTTTTATTATTCTCCGATTCACACAAATTCTTCTTTTTTGTCTATACTGCAGGAATACCGGTACCCAGAGTTCAAAGAAACTAATCCTTACGACTTGCAAATACTTCACTCCTACTGAACTCGATTGCAAAGCTCCGAGCTGAGTTGAAAGTGACCCAGCTGAGAAATAGATTACAGGAAGGAATGGGAGGCATTTTCTCATAAAAAGGACAGTGGTTGTGCATTAGAGCGCACATCACGTTATTTCCTTTGTGTATGCCTTGTATTTTAGCAAGTCGTGGGGAGGTAATTCACAGAGAAGCTGTAGGATGATGCATTAGCTTCTGGAAGGAATTTACAGAGCAGTTGTGCATCTCTTAAGCCTTCTTCCTTTTCAACTGCACGYGTTTGGCTCTTTCAGGTTCCCCMCTGTGAGAGACTGGAGGAGAYTGTTGGCTCAAAACATTTTGGGTGCATGCGTGGGGGAAGGGGCAGGTCAGGTGAGGTGATGCTCCCAGAGCCTGTATCCCAGCCCCACA
Source organism: Amblyornis subalaris (assembly GCA_018881555.1). NCBI lineage: Eukaryota > Metazoa > Chordata > Aves > Passeriformes > Ptilonorhynchidae > Amblyornis > Amblyornis subalaris. Next base: position 3,544,731 of record JACAXG010000007.1, on the reverse strand, counting down.
GTGGCTGCCAATCCCTGGCATACAAGAGGCATTGCTCCAAACCCACCTCTGGAGCCCCAATCCAGCCCCAGAGTGGCCAAATGACCGGAAGCCCCACCTGGGGGAAGGGCCCAGGAAAGCCAAAGGGTACTTCACCCAGGACACAAGGCAAGCACATGCCTTGACCCTACCTTCCCTTAGATTTTATATCAGCTCAACCACTCAGKTTTTTTTAGATCTTAGACCCCCCACCCCTGAGGAAATCCAGATTATTATGTATTAAAATTTTTACTGAATGTAATTTTCCCATGGTGCCCACTGACTTTTTSCTCTTTCCCTGGGTGTGGATCCCAGGGATTTTCCTGAAACCTGGTTGCTGGGAGGGATAAGGGTGGTAATCTGGGACATGCAAATTTGTTTGGGTTATAACGATAYCCAGACCAGTAAGATGAGAGATTCCAAAAGGCAAGGAAGCCTAACTATTGAAAATTGRCCTATCCTTAAAGTTTCTATTTTTCTACAAGGAATGCAATACATTGCAATACCAATAAGCAGTAAAGAATCCAAATTGAACTTACCAAGCTATTTTGGAGCTCATCTTACAAGTCCAGCAAGTACCAAAAATGGTTTTATTAAACTGTTTGCTATGTTATTAATAAACGAGCAAGGAATATGTAAAATGCAAGACCTCACCAAAGAACAATACTACATCAAGAAACAAGAAGGAAATCACCAACCAATCTGCTGGACTCTTTTTTCACTGCAGCWGAAAGACTGGTTTCTTGAACTCGTCCCCCAAATCCTGGTTTGCATTGCAATTTGTCTGCAATTTTAGAGACTCACAGGGTGGGGAGCAATGATTTGCATAGAGTGAGATTTTTGTATTAACTAGACTTATACTTCTGATTATTGAAATAGCAATTGTCTGTTATTTGATTTCTTGTACGCTTTCCTCTTCTTTCTTTTCTTCTCTGTCCCCTAGATTAGGACCCATAAGCCCTTTTAAGAGGCTAATCRAGCAGGTTTTTGGGGCCTTACATCCACGTCTTTTAATCCTTTCAGCAATCTCGTTGCCTGTCTTCAGAGCTTTCGCAAGCAGTGAGGAACAGAACTCATAATTCTGTTTTCACCAGAGCTTGGCAAAGTCCTTAGCTGATTCCCTAGCTTTACATAAAACCTCCTGCTCCAAAGCTGTTCCAGTCAGTTGGAAGAGTCCCATTCAGTACCATGGGTTACATATCAGACTCTCAGTGGAGACATCAGAATGCAGATTATACCGCTTTTCCTTTTTCCCTCTGACAGTATCCAATTGCAACCTCCTCTCTGAAAGCCATGTGTCTGACATTCTGAAAATAAACATTTCCTCTTTTATTGACTAGTACTAATTCCTTAGTCTGTTACCTTTGGAAACCAATTACAGTGCTCACATTTAAGTCTTTATCCCCCACTTAGAAAGGCTGTTGACATACTGGAAGGAGTTCAGAAAAAAAAAAGTCACAAGTATTATCCAAGAAATGGAATATCCATTTTAGACTGACTGATTATTTTGGTTAACACAGAGAAGGATACCAGATGAATTATTCCTGATCTGCAGGAACGTAATGAGGATAAATTTTTCCATAGTAGCAGGAGGCATAGTATAACAACATTTAATGACTGTGAGTTTAACATTAAAAAGCTTATGTGTTTTTACCACAGAAGGCAAGAAACCCTTGGAAATATTTGCTTAAAGAGCATAGACATTCTTAATTTACAAGAACTTAAATCATGAGACAGTCCATAGCCTGTGAAGAGCTGTTGTCCTGTTGCAGGATTCATTTGTTAAAATTCTGTGACCTGTACGTTATGCTTGAAATCCAACTGGGTTTTATTCCTTTTTTGTGTTTTTAAAGTATCAAATTTTTAAAATTACTTGCACCTTTTCCTACAATTTTTATGCATAAACACATCAAAATCAGTAAATGTTTTATTTAGGTTTTGCTTTTATCAATTTCACACTTTAATATCAGTTTGTGTGTGTGTGGTCTTTATCTATTCATAGGCTCAGGATCAGTTCCAAACCCTGGGCAGAAAGTGCACTCTCACAGACACTGAGTCAGTTTTATGACCTGTCAGTAACAGTGCTCTTCATTAATGCTSAGTAGTTCCAGCTTCATTGTACTTTTTATTCATTTCTTTACTCAATGCCTTAGACACATAGTACAAAACTCCACTGTGGTGTCATTAACTCGTTTTTTTAATTTCATCAGAGTACATGGGTTTTCTTTTCCCATTACAAACTTAAATTGAAAACCCAAAATCTTCCATAAAATTATATTAGGAAAAGAATGCTTCAAGTCAATCATTCTTTTTAGATGAAACAAACATTTTGTTTGGAATTTAAGTTTTGTATGCTATTTACTGGTATTTTAATTAATTTAATTTTCAGAAACCATTTAAAAATGGTAAATCCTATTAAGCCACAAATGCCGAGATGGAGTGTTACCATGCTGTCAAAACACTTTATATTTAAGATTTTATATTCTTCACTCTTTATGTCAATTAGACAGTAATGGCATTTCCCACTGAACCTTTTCTACTAAAGATTCTACCTGGATCTCCACATACATTAATACACAAGACTGCACCAAGTACTTAAAAGAAAAAAATAACAAGGGTGGCAGGGAGGGGAATGGGGGAATTCTACAGAACCAAGAATGTGGGAGTGAAGATGTTTGCATCCACATAATCGTTCCAAGATACTCTTTCACAATATGCTTAGTATCTTAAATGAAATTATATTTTAAGTATTTCCAGTGTAGGATCTAAATGAATTCATGGACTGTTCCTCATTTGGTTCTCATCAGTACCTTAAAGCATAGAGGGGTAGGGGTGTTAGAATCATAGAATATCCTGAGTTGGAAGGGACCCACAAGGATYACTGAGTCCAACTCCTGGCCCTGCACAGGACATTCCCACCATGTGCCCAAGAGTGTTGTCCAAACGCTCCTTGAACTCTGCCAGGCTTGGTGCTGTGACCACTTCCCTGGGGAGCTGTTCCAGTGCCCAGCCACCCTCTGGGTGAAGAAACTTTCCTACCATCTAACCTGAACCTTCTGTGACAYGGCATAGGGTGTTAGCATGACAGACACCACACACGGCAATGGCTGTCTCCTACTTCAAACACAACATRCCTGAACTCAGGGAAAACATAACTTAGCATGAACAGGTACTCATTTTTCATAGTTTTAGTGAGAGATTTTAGAGAGGGAGTGGGATGCTCTCAGAGCAGTGTGCTTGCATTACACTTTGTAACTCTGTATGTCATCTTTATACCATTCAGCACTTCCTATTTTTCCCCTTCTGTTGAGTAGCCAGGGGGCTACTTGCAATATAAGCATTTTTCAACATATCACAGAATCACAGATTATGTTGGGTTGGAAGAAACCCACAAGGAGAAAGAAGGCAGAAAACAGGGCCCTTGTGTACAAGTTAAGCACAATTCTGGCCCATTGCCTGTAACAGTTTTCTGTCTTCCTACACAATATTCTCCACTTTCGTCATTTTCCTTCGTACTGAAAACTAAGAAAAAGTAGTTTTGAACATTTTTCATCCATCTTGTTACTTTTTCATCCCTTTGTTACTTTTCAGTGGTCTCCTTCTATTCTCTCTAGATATTTCTAGAACCCTTTTGTAGCCTTGTTACATTTGATTTAGCTTCCTTTGCTTCCCTTACTTTACCTCTGCTTTGTTTGCCAGCTAGATTCCATCTAGTCCTTTCAATCTATTCATGTGTTGGATTTGAGGGGTTTGGTGGGGGGTTTTTTGTCTTCCCAGGGTGATATGAATAATGCAAATTACTTTGCTGCTACCTAGCGAAAAGAACTATGTAGCTTTAGGTTTAGTTCTTTATTGCTTCACTTGCCTCCCCGCAGTGAGTGGCGTCTTTTGATCGACTTTTATGTCTTTGCTTTAGCTTAACAGCTGAATTTATTGACTGCGGTATTTTATTAAAACATATTTTGATTTCATAGCTCAAATAACAGAATAGAAAACTACAGTTTCCAGCACTCATGCCTCTGTTTTCCCAAGAAAACGGCTTATTTGTTTTAGAGGGAGAAAAGGAACTGCATGTTAGTGCAGATGTAGATAAAAGCTATTCAAATTCCTACACATTCCTGTACTTACGTTTTCTTTCAAATACCATAGCAGTAGCTAAGGCAATATATATATGAAAGCAAGACAACATTATGCATAAGGAACAGTAAATGCTAAATGGCTGTACATCCATTATACAGCACATCTGGCATGGATGCCAGATCTGTAAGCAATACCTCCTGTGATTAAAACATCTTGATACRTTACATGACTAATATTTTACCACACAGCACCATCTTTCAACTAAAAGGAATGCAAAGTGCTTTATGAATAGAAATAGGAAGTAGAACCTGGCTCCAAATATTATTGCCATTCAGAATTTAATTAACTAAAGTAGTAGATGGTAAAGTGTCTTACTGAAGACAAGGCACCTGCCCAAATATATTTTTCTCTTATGTGGATTCTTCCTCACTGTCTTTGCCAAAACCTATTGTTACATTTTGAAATTCACTTTTGGGTGCCCACATTTGGGTAATTTCATTTATAGTGCATTCACAAACTCTGTCCTCTGCCCTTTACTCATTATATCTGACAGTGTTCCCATCCCCCATCTCTTAGCATACTGAAAAATATTAAAATGCCACTGTCAAAACTCTCCTGTACTGGAGCATGAATCTGGGATTTCTGAATGGATCCCTTATGCAAATGTTTACATAGGGATTGGAGTAATGCCTTTGAAAACTCTAGTCAGGCTACAAGAAGGAAACTCTTATTAAAGAGGAAGAGAGAACTGTAACATTCCTGACTTTGAAGAATAAATAATAGCTCTCTAAAATTACTGGTAGGTGGGTATATTATGAAGATATTTGGGTCAATGCTTTGCAATGCAATTTGTTCAGGAATTTCTGTTTGTTTGGGGGTTTGCTTTCTTGTTTTTAAAGAAGGCAGGTGGTGCATGTTCTGTAACATTTCAATTCTATTTTGAAATGATTCACAGCAAGCTTTAGGGTTTTATCCTAGACACAGGAATGTAGGTGGGCTTGTTCCTTCAGTAGTTTTGCAGGATAAAGTTGAGGCATATTTGTGAGCACACAGCATTTATCGGCTTGGACACTTATATCAGAATGAGATCATTTGCAAGAAACAGGGATTTCAGTCCTGAACTGTGAGCACTTTAGCCAAGAGAATTCTTCATAGACTTGACTTCTAGGTGTCACACTCAGGAATGAATGCATAATACATCACCTGCCCGTACAGGCTCATGAGCTGCTGGAATCAATATTTAATTAATAACSTCGTTGAATTTAAAATTTTTACCTAAAAAAGGGTAGCGTAATTGAGATGTGTTTGAGTAAAGTAMTTGATATGTTATATGGTTATATGTATACAGGTAGGGTGCCAAAAAGGCAGACAAATAGGCTACCAGGGAATGAAACAGACATCTTACACACACATATCACAGCCAAGTCAAAAGCTCCTGGCAATACTGCTTAAGACAAATTTTACAAACATTATAGAAAAATGTCTTAGTATACTTTATAGAAGCTGGTGGTTAGTGATGTATTAGATCTTATTTGATTGATTTCTGTKAAGATTAGGAGCATACTGGGTTGCAAGAGGAAAACTGAAATACATACGAAAATAATTTATMCAGGCTCCATATTGAGGGCAGTTTCATTCATTGTAGAAATAAATCTACTCCTCTGTTTGAAACTATCAATTAAAATGGTAGCCATTATTCATGAAAATAAATATATAGAGTGTTATTCATGACAGGAGAATGTATCATGTATAAGTGGTCAATAAATCATTTTAGGCGAAAAGTGATCTGGAAAATGGTGGCACTTAAACTTTCAATTTTCATTAAAATTTTAACTGCAGCACGTTGTTCAGCAGTGAGACTGTCTCTGCCATGCAAACCTATGGGAGCACTCATTGCTGTTCAGAAGTTTGCAAAACCTACTACTCCTTTGTCCACTACCTGGCTCTGCTGACTTCCAAATCCTGCCACAGACCCTGCAAAGGGGCTCAGCAAGGCCATGCTCTCACATACTGTGTACTCACCTCCTCCTTGGTTTTGAAACCTGTATGGCTTTTACTTGCACTCAATTTGCCATGAGGAACACRGGAAAATTTGCTGATGAAGTCAATACTATTAGGGAAATAGTACAATGAAGAAAGTCTGGTTTACAACTCATTTTACTACATTTTCTTATGTTTTTCATCTACCTTTCTTCTTGCTTTGCCAAAATACAACCTTAATCTGCCATCAGTACCTAAATATGTTCCTATTTAAAACAATGGGCCACCTACACTTCAGTGATCACACTCATGTCAAAGCAAAGCAATTGGAATCAAGGGTTTTGAACAATATCTCCAACAGAGGTTAAATTTAGTGCCAGTGAGCATACTGGCATCTCAGGCCTGCTAAGTCACCATATCTGCCATAAGCTGTATTTCATATGCTATATTACATGTAATACCATGAAAAGATACTATGCCTATAAAACTAAGCCTGATGCCTAGGCAACCTGGTTACAGAAAATGTTGCAACTAGGATTAGCACCATAATGTACTACATACCAATTGATGCTGCTCTTCCTCCAAACACTGTCTCCTGTCCCATGGCAGACAATYCTTTTCCTTCCCCCAGGCAGAGAGGTGGAAAGAGGGGCAGGGCTGTAACACCTTTTTTTTTTTTTTTTCCTAAAGGCTGCATTGAGTGATGTCAACTGCATCTCTGCTCTCAGCTTCCACCTTCTCTTTGGGAGGCACAGGTGACATGCATCATCCCCAGCTCCTCTGCTGTCAAACCCTGCAGGAAGGATTTCTCAACAGGACGTAAGAATCAGCCCTATAGATGAAGACAAAGAAGGTGAGCAGAGTGAGAAGGCAAGAGGACTAAGCACCTTCCAGATTTCACACTGAAAAGAAAGACCTGATTTAGACAGTGAGAGCTGGGCCCTGAGTGTAAGAGTTAATGGTTTATGGCAGTAAGGATCATTTGGTCGTTCCCTTTTGGCTAGTTAGCAAGACTTAATCAATTTTCAAGTACAGCTTAATTTTATTCATTGCCTTAATGGTTTTTATTCAGCTTTAAATTTTCTATCTGACATTAATCTTTCCTTAGAGTTTCATTTTTCAGAGAGTTTTTATTTAAGAGGAGCTTTTAATCTGTATTTTTTTACCTCTTAAAATTACCTTACAGGTAACAATTAAACTRCTGCTAAGTAGAATGATGTCAGGTTTTACATGCTGTACTGGCAATAGAGCATCCCCAAAACCTTCACTGCAATTTACCTATCTTGAAAGCTATTRGCTTTTACTTACAACATACTCATAGCACACTGTCATAAACATGTTTTGCACTGACCTGCTGGCTCAATGAATCTGGTTTGTTGGAAGAAATTAGACTACGTTATGGAAGTATGAGTTCAATCTGTGATATTTGTTCAGCTGCTACAGAGGCAAATAAAAGCCAAATAAACTTGATTTGTGCAGGCTATATATTGCCATCTGACGGAAAGCATAGCTCTTGTCTAGAACAAACTCACATGATCCATCAAGGGTTTTTAAAACACTGCAGCGGGTTTCCTTTTCTAGGAAGAAAGAAAAGCTTCAGGAAAAAAAAAGAGTCTTCCCTGTGGATTTGTGCATGATACACCATTGATGGTTCACAAGTCCACACAAGTGTGCTTGTACTTCATATTGAATATTCTGCACATCCCTAAAGTTTCACATCTATAAATAAATATATTTATGTATGTAAATACATATATTTACATTATCTTCTCTTGTATCCTGTCTTAAGTTCATTTTCCTCCTTTAGAGTGGTAAGATGAACACATATGGTATTAAGTGATATACTCGTCATCTTTAAAAACAAAAACTTCTTGCAATTCAAAACTCCTACATGTGTCAATTAATCAATGCAAAAGTTACCCTAAGTTACTGCAGATCTCACTATCTCCCAGCAATTCCCTGAATTCCCTTCAGCAGCAGTCGTTGCAGTTTCCGGTTATGAAAGGTCCTGTTTCGAAGTACTGATTCTTTTTTAAGTGATCTCATTTTTGTTTTCTGGAATGTGAGTTACATGTGTGAAAATGTGGTAAATCAGCATGTGCAGCCCTCCCAGAAGAGCAGTGTGTCATTGGCTAAAGCCAATTTGGCATGTTAGAGGTTACTGGTGTTTCTGATGGAGTCATGAAAGGACTGACAAGGCTGRTACAAAAGAAAGTCTCAGAAGATGAGGTTGCATGCTGTCTTCTCCCAGCTGGCTGAGGCTGGCAGGGCCTCRGGTGATTATTACTGAGCAGTTTGAGTTGATTTGTTCTGTTTCAGAGTTTGTGGTTTTGGAAATAAAGCAAGCCCTGAGGAAGGGGATACAAAGAGAAGATCTATGGTTAGGGACTTGATTTTTCCTTGTAGTGCTGGTGAGCCTGCACAGTGACTTACAATTAGCAATAAAGTCCAGACAGTCCTTTACAAATCATGAGCTAGGTGAATCCTTTGCCATCAGAAGAACTCAATGCCTTTAAAGAAAAAAAAAAACCCCTTTCAATGAAGCCTGGTGAAATTCAAATCTTAGTTTGTTCCAGCTATGCTTGGGCCTCTTTTAGATTCTCTTTCTGTGAACATTGAAGCAAGCAGTCATTGCTTGTAGAAACCAAAACTTAACCACACAGGTTCCATATTCATATCGCATAAGGTATATTTTTTCTATGGAATGGGAAACTAGTTGAAATGGCAAGGGGTAGAAGGGGAAATGTTCCAGTAAAACCTTATTGGAGTGCTGCAAGAGGAGCAGCTCAGCACCCACCTTTCTATTATTCATATATAGGAGAAGCATGTGTGTAACCATCCCACGTGACATTGAGGAAACCAAAATACATATACTTTATACATGGAAATATGTCCTACAAATTATAAATGCCTATATATAAAGCTGTATAAACAACATATACATATCATCTTCTGATGATGTACTTCTGAAACCAAGACCTCCTTACCTCATACAAGCATGTGAACACATCAAGCTTGAATGGTCAGGTGAGGGAGATGCATTTCCTTCTCACTGCTCCCATACAGAGGGTGTCACACCACTGAGAACACCAGCAATGCTCCAGTGTCACCGATGACACATTGGTCCTCGTGTTACTCTCCCTCAGGGCTCTTGGTACTGGGTGAAGGACAAGGACTGTGCTGGCACTGCAAAGTCTCAAGCAGAAAGAATTGCAGCTGGCTCCTCCATTATCATGCAGGCAGAAGCAGGAGAGGGCTGTGGTTTGACAGATGCATTCTGGGGCTGGAGTCTGTGGGTTTATGAGCACTTTCACAGCCTGCTAATCCACGTGGAAGWAGGCAATGCCTCGTACTCCACAGGACGTTGAGCCCTTATTTACACTAATGTTAGCTTTTATGTTTTAACATAACATTTATGCCTGTGCAATCACAGAGGAGATTTTCAAGCCTGAAATTTTTCGACTGCAGATGAATTACTGTAATTACAGCTCACTAGAGCAATGACAAAATACTTTCTTAGCTATGAAGAAAAAAGCTATAAAGGGAAAAGGTTTTTCTGTACCTGAAAATGAATCGTACTTGTGAATAAATTCCCTRGACTCAGTTGAATTCTGAAACAACATGCATGGGCAATATTCATGACTAGGAAAAAGGCAATAAACAGTGTAGACACCCAGTCAACCTCTCCTTTAACCAAGTAAATTGCTAGTCTGGAAACTTATTATTCCTAACTGGAATGACCTGAACACAGTCATTAACACTCGAGAAAATGCCAGGGATGCTGCACCTCCTTACCGTGATGGGCTCTTTTAGTTAAACAGTAAAACTGAAATCACTTGCAAACTTTACTAGCAGCTAAAAGAAATACCTAGAGGGTGGGGTGCTAAGAAGGAAATCATTCTTCCTATTTATTGTATTTTCACATGGAGAAAAACTGTAGGATTTGAAAGCACGTTTGTTGGGAAAAGAATTTGCTAAAGATAGAAAACGTGGTGGGGATTTTCAGCAAATTCCCCTGCTGATAAATGAACTGTAATGCTTAAGCCCTTCTAATGAAGACGAGTTTACCATGGAATAAAGTCATCAATGATGAGCAGAAAATAGGGCATTTGTAAATACAATGTAACACAGAATGATAAAGCACATCCAATTTATGCAAAGATGTGCTTGCAGAGCACGATAAATAATATCTGCATAATCAATTACTGGAAGAAAGACAGACTGAATAAATTGTTTTCTGTCAATTTATGGAAAAAAAGCCTAGCACAAAAAAAAAAAGACAATTTGACATTAGTCTTTTAACAAGACTGACAAGCACTAAACCCAAACTTACTAATGATTCAAAGGACACAGTATTTATAACTGTCTATTTTCATGAGCAATAGAAAATTTGAATTAGGGCAAGAGGAAAATTCCTATTTTTTAAGGTAAATGGCAGGATACACAATGCAATTATATATATAACCCCCTCCATATATATATTTGTTTTTTCTTTGTATCTAAGATTCTTTGGTTTAAAAACACACATGGATTGAGAGGGGTGGGAGAGAAAGCTAGAGAAAAATATATTTTGGGTCCATCAATAGCTAATAATAATGTGGTACTATATGTATTTGAATTACCTCTAATAGATGTACATTTAATGTCTGGATGCTGCACCCACTRGTCTCAACGGAAAAGTTTTATTGAGCTGGGTGAACTAGCCTTTAAAGCAATTCTGAAACTACTTTAAAATTGAATTGGGAAAGTTGAAAATTATATCATCATTCATTTAGAGAGACATTAACTTTATGATGCTAAATATCTCTATGATGCATGTAGTGGTTCTAGAAAGCTTCAGTAGCTGTTTAGGATACCAAGAATGCCAAAATGAGTCATAAGCCATTTAATATCCAGGTATTAGCTTTGGAAGACAATGTCACTGAACAGAAACAATTCTCTAATCCCTCTTCCTTCCATAAATCAAAATAAAAATTAAAATTAAAATATTTGGGAGCTGAGAGTACATATAACTTTTGTCTGTAAGGATATTCAAATGATTGCTRTAATCTGCATAAAACAATTCGATATCTAACTTGAAAAACATTTAGGAGTTTTCAGCACTCTATGCAGGATATTAAAATTCACGTAACCACCAGATTCACTTTCCATGTAAAACATTCAGTGATGCCTGTAGCACTACATGCTCTGTTAGTAAATAAACCACTGCTTTTATTTTGGTGTTCTTCCAGCCTTATCAAAACCTCTCTTTTTATTTATCTATGAGAAAGGTTCAGCCAAGTTCCAGCAGGCCAAAGTTTGTTGTTTGTCCTATTTATGTAACACAGCCCTAATTTCATCAGAGAAGCAGATGAAAAAGGAAAATCAATAGTCCATGGATATGATGCTGAATGGGATGTTGGATTCTGACTGAGAAGAGAGAGTGACAAATCCATCTCCTTAACATCTGCTTCTGACTTCGGGATTCAGCTAGGTGTTTGAATCCACACAGATGGCAATATCTCTCTTTTGGGGACTCCATATCAAATTTTCATGTACTGCCATAAAACTGGCATGTTTCGATTAGCCATAATTTGATTAATGGACATAATTAGTTGTTAGAGGTCTAACACCTCCCCAGAGGTTTTACTTCAGCCCACGAGTCTTCGGGCACTGGTCATGCTTTGCCACCTGAGTGCACAGAGAGTGACTTCCTGAAGTCTTTATGCCTATTTGGGACACTAAGGCTTCACTGCACAAAGATTTATGATCTGAAATGTGGACCTCACATAAAAAATCTGAAAAACAGTTCCTGCTCTCTCTTCCCAACCCAGGCAGCAGCCACACACACAGATAGGGCCTAGGAAGAGCCTGAGCACAGACCTCAAAGCAAGTGGACAAGTACCCCCATATTAGTAATATTTGTAGGAAAGACAGTTRCAGCTTCAATGGAAGCCTTACTGGACTCTCCCAAGTGCTGCAGTACTTTGTSCAGTCTAACATGGCATCAAGGCTAGGAAAATAAAATGGCTTATGCAGAATGGGAGGATCAAGCCCTCAGAGAAGCATTGGTAAAATTTTCAGGAAAAGTACCTGTTCTCAGCATTGTAAGCACCGAGTATTTGGTAATACTGCCTACCACACTGCAATGAACCTACATTTCGGGTGGAAGACAAAGGCATATGGATATTTCCAGGTGTCCCTGCATAAAACATGGGGTTTTTACAGGAAAAATACTACACATTTTTCTGGCCCTTTGACCCCATCCACTTCCTGCCCACAACAAGGGCTTTTTGTCTGGCTAAGGTGCTTTTTACAAATGCTAATAACTGCATGCTGACAGCAAATTGCGCTAAGACTACAACATGGGAGGAATGGAAATAGATCTGATTTTAGTGTGATCACCTGTAAAATACCAYGTGTATGCATTTTGCTGGTTCCCATGAGCTTCCTTTTGAACAAATCAACCACACAATCACTCAGGAGAAGGAAAAGATGGGAAAAGCGGGGGTTAGGGGATGTATTTTGTGATGTGGTATAAGACAGCAGTAGTGCTCTAATTAGCTTTTTTTTGAAGCTGATGACAAAGCCTACCAAAGGCACATTAAACATAAGATATGTGAGGAAATAAATGAAAATAAGTGGAGAAGCTAAACATTGATTTGTTTTTATGTAGTTCTGGTAATGATCACTATCTCATTATGTGCTTCTCCTCTAAAAAGATGTGTGACCCAATCATTCACAGCCCTGTGCTGCCATAAAGATGATCTGAAGCCGACTACCTGTGAAAACTCATGCAAGGAAATTTTAGAAGCTGTACAAAAAAAGACACAAAAAATAATCACTCAATAGCATGAAATAGCCAGAATAGAATGAGTGTTAAATAGTTTTGCTTGCAAACATGATTTCTTGAGATCATGGGTATCTCCTAGCAGTAATTTGTGAAGTTACTCCCACAATGTAAGCTTAAAGAGGTATGATCATCTTAAAGCAAAAGGTCATGAGGTCTACCATCCACCTTTCAGCTGCAATGACTGTAATTTTAATTAGCAGTTGCCAGATTTTAGGGTAGTTTTCTAGGTTCCCTGTCCTATATGGAGAAGCAGTTTGGTACAAAAACGCTGAAAGACACCCTTGAATGCCCTTCACCTGAGCTGTCTTGTGTGCTTCTTACCAGCAGCCAAGGATCTGGGCCATTAAGTTCAAAGGATATAACCTGCTCAAACTTTAGCATTCCATTTAATGTTAATTTATAGTTGAACTTTTATGGAACTACAAAAGCTTTACTATCTTTATTAAAGCCACGTACATTTATTACGTACTGAAACTGCAGCAAAGAGATTCTGGGTTGACTATTTCATTAATGTAATTTTTAATTTTTTATTTTAAAAGGAAAATCTTGGGGAAATTTAGTGAAAGGAGGTCTTTATGCCCTGCTTCAAGAAAGTACCCAAATACTACAAATAGAAAATTATGACTTTTGTGAGCCACTGAATGAAGTCTGAGGTAAACTTCCACACAGATTCCTTGTTGGAGTCTAAAATCAAGAAAACATCTTTCATAGTTTGAGAAAAAGCTGTATAAATATTCCTCTCCATACCTTGTCACCTATTTCCCCATCCTTGCTGTTTTTCATGCTGACCTGCTCACACACATGATAACGAAGTCATTAGCCACATTTTCATTTACTTCTCATGCCTCAGGAGGTGATAGGTCCGGTCCATTAACACAAGGTTCTTCTGGCTGCTGCAATTTGCATGGAGTTAAGGAAAAAAAAAAAGGTTTAATGTCAATATTTCAGCTAACAAGGTATGACAATTTTCAAAACAATTGTGAAAAAAATAACCTCTGACACATCAAAGCAGGGATGTTTTCTACAAGAGAAGAATCCATAATGCATGAAAAATACTGAAGGGATCGTAGGGATGTGGAGCCACAAAGATTTTGAAGCATTGCATACTACATGACTGTAGGAACAACCAAGTGCTGCCTGACATGGGGACCAGTGCTAGCAGCTATATAGTTTTCCTCACCTACTGCGATTTTTCTTTGTATAATAGATAAGAATGCATTTATTTGTGATTTTTTTTTTACTTTCTAATCCTGAAAATTGCAGAAAAYCTCACACAGTGCTCGTGCTATCTAGTCACCAGTGTGCAAGAGACGGTGCCACTTCTCATTACCTTGGAAAACCTTTCTGTTTTCTGTTCATGTTGCTCCAACCAAGTGGGGCCTGGTGATAAGCACAGCTCCTGGGGGGCACTGCAATACAAAGAACAACAAAAGCATTTACCTTATTGTATCTGTAAGAGYTTCTTTTTAACTGGCATCGTTTTGCTCCTTTTAAACCACCTATGAACCTGACCCAGCCTCCTGAGTCCTGCCACTATAAAATAACTTCTCAAAATGGTAGCATCTGAAAATTTTGTGGTCTGAAAGCGTGTCAGTTTTTAATATAATATTTCTAAAAGATTAGAAAGGATTTCAGTTTTTAAGAAAAATCTAGAAAATGGCCATTTTCTTGTATTATGTGATAAATTAATCATGCTCCCAGAAAGTTAAAAATTCTTTTTTTTTCCTCACAAAGGTTGCCACCTTCAACTTYCTAATTAGTATAATTCATAGAAAGCAATGAGGGTTTTGAAAAYGTAATAGTTTGAAAACAGATAAAACAGACTGAAATGGGACAASTCGAACACAATTTGAGATTGTATTTATGGGGCTAGATCCCTTCACAGATCTTTTTATAGGGCTGTGCCCTTCGTAATATCCTCAAAAAAAGGGTATTGAAAAGCAAACATTGGTAGGGTTAGGATCAGATTTCCTACAGCCCCCTCTTCAGTTGTGTTTCACCGTTTTTCACCGTTGATAATGTAGTATCTGATTTTTTTTCCCTGTCTCCTAATAACCACAATAGGTATCTTTGATACTACCTGCTACCCTACCTCACTGTCTTTAGGCTCTGAAACTTTTCTGATTTCTCCTAATGTCACAAGTAAAAACTGAACTTGCCCCATGAATTTTAATGGTTGTTTAAATTTTTTTTTTTTTCTTTTAACTGCTAGCGCTTCCAGGATTTTTGCTGTTTGATGTTGAGAAGTATGGACATGTAAAGAAAAGATCAAAGTACACTTCTGGTTAATAAAACTCAGCAAAAATTACTGCACAAAATGCTGGTAAAATTAGACTTCATCAAAGAATCATGGATGGCTAAGGATTGAGGGGAAATATTAAAAATCAGGGWAGAAATATTTTTTAAAAACAGAAGAAGGAAAAAAATTTAGTTTTAGAAGGACAACAGAGAAAGGTGTTACACATCATTATCTAATTTTGTATTTTCATTTTCACACTGGTTTACAGATAAAGTWTTGGAAATCAGATTATAAATTCCATAGATTAATAATATTGGTGGTGATCAATAAGCATATCTTCTGAATGAAGGCACAATATTTACATTTGATGTCATAATGCTTCATAGTTAAATTAGTTGTAAAATATGGAAAAACTACAGTCTTCAGGAACAAAGGCAACAAGAACTTTATAAAAGACAACCTTTAGGTATAAATATATTTTTTTAATACTCTATTTACTTTTTATTTAGAGAAATGAAGGAACTATTTTAAAGCAGCCYGCTTTTTTCCTCTCTAAGGAGTTCATAACTCCAACAAACCCAATCCTCTAAATATAATTAAATATTTTTGTCTGCCTCTCTGCAATAATGCAGAATGCTGCAAATAATTTCTGTCACCCTTCCATCTGAGTAATCTAAACAGGACAGGGAGTTCAAGGTGAAAACACTGCTGATTTTATAAAATTGTTCTATTTCACTGTTGACTGACCATGCTTCCTCCAGTTCTCCATCCGAACTGAACTCTGCCTGGCTTGGCTGTCACTGGGCACTGAACAGGTGTTTCATTACACTTGTCCCAAAAGATGTTAATTTTTTCTCCAGATAAGCAACACACTGATAGGTGGAATAGATTTCATCCGACAGGTGGGAGCTTTATTAAACTAATCCCATAGGAAAAGTAAAGAGATGTGGAATAGTGCGATCACGGTGTTATTTAAATTGTCCAGTCCAGTCAGACTACAGAATTTGCACACAAATGTAGGACGATGACACTGAGCTTTCCCTGCAGAGCACTGGAACAAGCATTCAGTGGCATTAAGTGCCCAGGGGTCTTCATCTCTTCAGATGAGGAATGAGAAAGCCAGTGGCATTCACTGAGAGGGAGTGAAATTTAAACCCACACACAATCTCTACCTTGCCACTCAAACTGCCTGTGCACCCCAGCTGCTGTGCAGGAGCTTAACTTAAAAATATGTCTTGTCCAGTGACAAATTCATTTTTTCTGACCCTTGAAAAAGCAACCTTTCAGAGTCTAGAACATGCCAGAAAACCAGTCTTCCCCTAAGAAAAGGAGAGCTATAGGAACAAAGGAGGCATTACCTTATGCCACTAGCTACTACTTTGCCATACTATAAGGGGTAAATGTTTCCTAAATTRAGACAGTTAGTTTAGGTGGGCAGTGGTAGAAGTGACTATTTTTATTCTTTCACTGCATTTTGAACAYGGATTTCAATTGCTGTCACTCAAACTCAAAAAGATAGGATGAGGATGATCGTTTTGTTACCTCTTTCTTTGAATATATTGTGCAAAGGAATCATCCACTGTTCATTGTGAATTTGTTATTTTTAATAATTGAGATTTAACTAGTGGGAAAAAAAAAAAACAAACCAAAGACAAAACCCACCATAAGCAGACTCCCCAAAAATTCACAAAGGGCCAACCCTGATTCTGGGAAACATCATTGAGTTAAGGTCACCTTTCGCTTTTGTTATCATTGTTATGGATTTAAAGTATTTTCGGTAAAGTTTGCAGAGCTTCTTGGGATTTGGCTTTCCAGTCACAAGCTATGAAAACAAATTGCTTTCAAGCAATTGAATAACTTCCAGTATCAGATTCTATGAGTAGAAATAAACAAACAGAGCTTTGTACTGATTCCTGGGGAAGAATCTTATTCAATGGATATTTGGCAATTTGGATTCCAATCCCTTTTTCTTCCTGCTGTGCAGTCACGGGAAAAGCAGAGTATTTTTAACCAGTTACTCCYAGAACTATTTTAGCAACTGTGTTTTTGAATCTGATACCTTTTCAAGGTATTTTAAGTCCCACGTCTCACCAAATATTTTTCATGAACCTTCTTGAGTTTCTCTTTTCCTCCTTATAATTTAATATTTCTTCCTTTTTTTTCTTTATTGTGTTCCATTTGCTTCATTTTTTTCAGGTTTTTTTTAATATACAGTGCATTTCACATCCTCTTCCATTTCTTCCATCTCCTTCGCTCCTTTTTCTGTCCTGTTATTTTCCTCTTTCCTTTTCCTCCGCTATTTCTCTTGGAGTTGATACTTCACTTCTTTCACTCCATCAATCTACCAACTGACAAGCTGATGTCTTGATTCGAAAAGGTTCTCTAAAATAATTTCGGTACCACGGGAACGTTCAGACATACCCATTTTCAATCTATTCCATTGCCTTTGGAATACTRGAATTGCTGGAGTGGGGTGACAGTGCTCCATTTTGCTTCTCCAGAGACTGTAAGTTTGCCAGCTGGGCACAAATCATGTATCCCAGAGCCGTGCCCATCAAAATCGTGGTCCGTGCTCTGCCCCGCTCAAACTAGAGTTCTGCTGCCAGATTGTTTGAAAGAATATGCAGGAAAGGACACAGCTGTGGCAGCTTCCAACTAAATGAATAATGCAATATCAACATCTGTAGGATTTTTGAAATGCTAAATGTTCAGCTACGAGGCCTCTGACGAGGACGCAGATGGTAATGATGTTGTTCTTGCAGCGGTTCCACCAGAAACGGTCAGAGTTTCACAATCRGACTGGACTGTTAATGCCTGACACAATCCTTTCCTTTAGCAGCACTGGCTCTCAGTGCATCGCAGAATGATGAATGCTCACTTTGTGGGCTGCATTTAATTCCAAGCTTTGTTAAGCTAAAGATATCCAGTAATGAATATGGACACCTTCAAGCATGAATACAGATGCCAGCGCCAGTTGATAACACTCAGCAGGTGAATTTAAACTGACAATCCAAGTTAAGGTAGAATAATTAAAATAAATTTTCCATTCAATACAAAAAGCGTAAGAAAGTCCTATGTTTACCTCAGGAAATCACAAACAACTAAACCAACTTTTCCTAGATGCAAAACAGTATTATTTCATGGGATTATGTGTATTTTTCTGCTTTTTAAATCATATCAGTATGCATTGCCTACTGAAAGAATAAAAACAAATAACATGTATCTCTGAATCTGTTCATCATCCAATATTTTTAGGACACTAAAAGAGAGCACAATATCCTATAATTTATTCTTCATCTTACTTTTTCCATCAATAAAAATTGTGTTCCAGAGGCACTGAGCAACTATAAAAATAAAAGCACTTTTGCTGAAATTAGAATCTGGCMCTGGATTCAGAAATAAGCTAAAAGAACTAACTGAAAAGTCAACGTGAGTTAAGCAGTGTTGAGAGGCAGAGGAATTATAAGGAGCTGATAAGGAAAGCAATGACTCTATAAAACAAGCTTCTAAGRGAAGGCATGATGTCACCAATCAGCTCCTCTGGACACTTGTAGCCTGAACTCTTGATCCCAGACAAAACTTATCTTCTTAGCTGGGATAGGCTCTCCAGAAAGATCGAGAATTGTTTCCTGTGTGCATTGACACAGCTGAGACAAGTCTATTTCAAATGTTAAGTACTGTACCCAAAACAAAGAATAATATTCAAAAAGCTTAAAAGATGGGGAAAAAAGATGCTAACCCAGAAATTCCAGGAAGCCTGTCCAGGCAAGGAAGGAAAAGGATGCATCATTTTGAATGCATCCTTTCCTCTTTTTAATGCAGGAAACATGACCTTCAGAGACAACTACTCACCTCTGCAAGACTTGGGGCTCATAACCAGTAGGCTCTTTAAGCAACCAGCATAATTTCTTGGGGAAAGGGATGAAACATTCTTATTCCTGCGAATGCTCTGCAGCAAAATCTGAAAGGGATAAGGCCTTGCATCAGCCACGTGGCTGTCCTCAGGAGCTGCTTAGCAGCTTTTTGATCTCATGTTTTTGTCATGCCCAAACTGCTTACCTTTTGCTCCACATCCTGGTAAAAAAAAAAAAAGGAAGCATGTGCTTCTGCTGCTTGCTGACAGAGATGTCATGAAAAGCAGATTTCTATTTTCCTTTTGGGTACTTCTCTTYGAGCCTGGCTCCTTCAAATCTTGGAGTCTCGCAGAAGGCTGGCCTGGCCCTGAGACTGGTGGTGCTTGCTAAGCAGAGCCTGCAGACAACTCTGCCTTTATCCTTTCATCAGTGAAAGAATTTTTCTATTCCTAAAATCAGAGTTTGTAAAAAAAAGAATAAAAAATTGCCATTAGAAACGCTTGGCAGGGCGAGCACGGGGAAGGGAAGACTGAAAGAAACACTTTCTAAAGTCAACAGATTCTACGGGGGCCTGGAGTGGAAAACACTGAGTGAGCATCAAATGGGCAGTAGTTCAGTGGTTGAATCACCTCATAACACCACAAGAGGTGCAAAACTGTGAACAAAATCCTCAGCTATGGTTTTAAGAGTGAGAAAGTTGCTATAAAAAAGAGCCGCTCAGGTCATACTATTATTTTTCGGGGCGGAGGGGGGAAAGTGYACTGTTCGTCCCGTAGGAGAAAGAGAAGCATTCATAGCCAAAGGAGGGGCAGACTGTGAACTCTGGGGTTACAAAAGCTCTTGCAGCCAAGATGAAAACCCAGTAAGAGTTCTGCTTAAGCAGAGAAGCAAAACGCAGGACCTCTGCTCTGCAAACTGAGTAACTTCTGCTATTGAAGTGGCAGATAGGGATAAAATGTCCAGATAGGGACAGGGATTGGAAATACACATGTAGTATGTGCATATAGCACTGGCCAGGAGTAAGAAAAAAAGAAAGAAGTTTTWAAAAAAATAGTCATCTCTAGGCTCCATATGTTTCTACACAGAAGAGAATATGTACACCTTGATGCACAGAACATTAGCATTTTGCACATGCAGGAATCCAAGCTTCAAACCAAACCTCAGAGGGCCTCAGTCACTTGCCCAAGGTCAAAATCTAAAATCCATGTAAGGCTCTTTGATTGTGATTTGCTTTCTAATGTAGAAAAAACTCACATGCTGAGGGATGTGCAGGCATACAAGAGTTCTTTCTACCTAATTTACTATTCATATATATTTTAAAGAATCTGATCTCAGTAGATATTTGTTCACATCACAAAGCTACCATGTATTTTGAAATAATCTGTTAGAGCTGGAAGACTCTGTAGAGGGAAGACCCAGAAACCCAGAACTGAAACAGAAGACAGATCAAAGGATATGCTGACAGATGCATTCAGGAACCTGAGATAATGTTTCCATGCTCTGTGAATAGCTTGAATCCAGGCTATCTCCTGTTAATATTCATATGTAAAGCGTTTACCAAGAACTTAATAGTGGCATTATTACAGTAATACAACCTCTGCTCTCTTGTGAAACTTTTACAATTGGTAAGGATTCTCATTTTTGTTTTTTTCTCCCCCCTTAGGACTCTTCCTCATTTCACCACATCTCTTTCTATTGCTAAGTTTCTTAAAACCTCCAGGYAGCTACTCAAGCACATTACTGTAACAGCTGTACAATCTGCTATGTTGCACTCGGGCCAGTAAGGGCCTCACTACTTCAAAGCCTCCTGCAAATATCTGAGCCAAACCTAGAAAAGCCCTTAAATGTTCTTATTTTTAGCTATATAGTTAATTCCAGTTGAACAGTCACTGGACCAAGATTCAAAATTACACGTATTGTGACATACTTTGCTGATGGTCAGCAGCCTCACTGCTGAACCAGTGTCTCTCTGTAGTACATGTCCTAAAACATGCATAGGGTTCATACATGTTATCTGTTTCCTGAGAACATAAAACCACAGGATCCTGTCTCTCTGATTTGTCTGCCAGTGGAGAAGCTCTGCTTTCTGCTGCATATTTGCCACCCAAATTAATTAAATAATACTCTGGAGTAGAGAATATAAGCTTTTTTCCGTGACACCTTAATGGTAAACAGTCTGATAACTGTGATGTTCTGACCAGTGCAGAATGTTATCTATATATACACACCTACCTACCTACCTAAGTATATTTCCATTTCCATGAGAGAAGCATCACCCTAAATGAGGAAGCTGATCTGTAACAGGCACTGATACTACTGATTACCAATGCAAAGCCTCAGAACAAAGGATCTGTTTGGAAAGATTATGATTTGTAGACTTAAGATCTTAGCAGTGTTTCAGTATGTTGAAGAACCTTATGGAGTGAGAACAAAATGTCTTATGAAACTTTAAATTATGTAAAATACTGAGATGTATTATATGAGGCATTTTAAATAAGGGCAGAATAAAGGCTAAATACTTCTGAACTGTCTCAGAAAAACTAATCCTTCTAAATTCATGCACCATTACCAGACTCTGATATTAAAATGCCTGCTGCCTTTAGGCTGATGTGGTTATAATTATTCACTTGTTTTAATTCATATTTTATGTACTGTATGTATTTTTATGCAGCACCAGTCGTGGTGGCATCCAACAATTAAAAACAGGCATAAATTAATCTCTCATTTACAGGCAAACATCTTCAATTAATGAACTAAAGGACCTTCTACAATTTTTAATTAACGTTCTGAATAAGCCAATACATATATAAATCTTATGAAACTTGAACTTTTCAAGAAGACCTTTTTAACAACACCTTGGAGGCCATTTTATCCCTGTTCTAAAAACAAGAGCCTAAGCTTCCTGTCTCCCTGACTACTCCTGGATGCCCCGGGACCAGGCAATATCCTCCCAGCACCATCTGAGCAATAATTAGGGTATTGACTTCTAGCCTCAGAACAGTTATGTTCCATTTTTGGCACTCACTCTCTGAATGACCCTGGGAAAGGAAACTGTACAGTTTCCTTGCCTCACAGAGGTGCCAGAGTGCTAACTCGGGGAGTCAGGGGGAACACTACGTAGAAATTGTGATGGCTTTTCTATAAATGTTATTACAATCACTAGGCAGCACTTTCCTTGGCAGGGTTCATCCTCTGACACAGTCCTTGAACTTGGATCCAAAGGTGCTATTTTGGATATAGATCCACAGGACAAATGAGAATTTGGGGCAAAACCCCCAGGCTTCTTTCTGGGATGGGATGACTATAAGAGCACCCGACATATTAATCAGGTTTTTGCAGTTCCTGAATAAGGAATGAGAATAGTGTGGTGACTATTGCCAGAGAACTTAAAATGTCACTACACCCAGCAGCCTAGCAGGCTTTTTCTTGTAGCCACTTCCATGATGGCAGCTGAAAGGAGACTCTGGAATGTATAAATCTCCCAAGCAGTCGTGCTCCCGGATGCAGCACAGAAGGCACTCAAACGAGAACATGGAATGAATATGTTGAACTGGAAACAACAGAACTCAGAGCTCGTGGCAAACATGCCCTCAAGAAGAGAAAAAAATTTAGCAATAGAGATACATTTATCTCTTACAGATGTAAGTTACACAAAATTCTTTTTTTTTTAGACAAAGTTTTGTACCATATCAGCCCCAAGGCATCCTTCTGATAAGAACATAAGAGATTGGGGCAAAGATCCAGCTCCCAAATAGTTGGGTGCTAAACTGACAAGTGGTTGAATACGAAAAATCGACATTACTTTTAACTTGGTACTGACCACTACTTTTCTGCCATAAGTAAGCACCTGCTGTACAGATAGAGACATCAGTCTATGAATAGCTGACTGGTGAATATCAGAATTATCAATATTTCATGTGAATACTGCTCCTGAGTATGTTGCACTGCATAAGCTGTATTACAGACTGAAGTCTTAGAATGTATTCATAACTTAAGTTACAGAGGAAGTCTGTGACCTTAATAAAATAATATTTAATATTGTGTATTAAGATTAAAATATACAGCAATAAAAGCATATGTATATAGTACTGATATTTTTGAAAAATAATAGTAAAGCATGTTTTTTTAAAGCTCCTTATGGACTTTGGCAAAGCTGTTATCTGTCTTTAGATGCAGAACGGCATTTCTATCCTTACCTTTTGTAGGCTAGGAATATTCATGTTGAAATGACTGAGAGCACTACTCATCAATATTTAGACTTGAAAGACACATGAGGAGGATATCTATATTAAACTCCTTCTCAAAGGATCTAAGATCACGTTTAAAATTTTAGAACTAGAGCTAATGTTTGCAAACCTAAATATAGGTTTATCCTACGTATCATGAAATATGTAGTCCCTATTCTAAATCATTGGTAGAAAGTCTAGTCAAAGATTAACCATCTTTCTTGGGATAGCAAATTAGAATATTTTGGGTAATAAATTCGTACACTGTTTCTTGATTACCCCCCACACAAATGCATATATGGGTATGTGTCTATAAAGACAGTTTTTGTACATAAGGGAAAAGTGTATTATTTTAATCATAACTATCCTAAAACTTAATGGCAAAAACAAATTGCTCAGTAAAGAGCCATGTATGTCTCTCTCCAGCGAAATTCTGTATCTTTACTTCATCAAAAAGGAGCCACTATGTGTAGGCTGAAGACTCCTGAGAGTTAAATAAATTGTGCCATGCAGAGGAAATAAAACCAAGCAGTTCCACAGCACGACAGTGAAATGATGATAAAGGCAGATTTTACAGGCTTCCATCTGTCATATACTTGTCATATGTCCATTGTCATATACTTGCCATCCTGAATTATATGATTCTCTATAAATCTGATTTTTACTTTAAATGCTACAGAGTGTTCTCCTCAAATTGTCTCAAACCAAGACATATGGATATGTACTCATACATCCAGTGCTAAAAGACAAAGGTTACATTGAGAACTTAAACACTGAGATACTGATTAATGTCAGAAATATTTCCATTAAGAATTCCTGACTATATAACAGTGTTTAATTCCATTTTCACTTTAGAACCTCTTAAAGCCTTACTCCCCGTTATCTTAGCCCATTGTCCTGATAAACTRAGTTCCCTAGGTCCCAGACCTGGTTTATCTGATCTAAGATACCCTACCCAATTAGTTCTCATCTATTTTGCAGCAGGATTTATTAGCTGAAGCATAATGACACACTGAATGCAATGCCTGGCCAACTTAGAAATGAGGCACAAAAACTTGCGTCTCACTCCAAAAAGTTGTATGGGCACACGCTTCAYTTCCCAGTTTCTTGCCACAATATCCTCTGCCTTGGGTTCCCACTCCCCAGCTCTGCCATACATTTGAGACTCCACTATCTTTCCTGGACTCTATCTTAATTTCATGCATAATGAACTGAATAGAAGGCTATCATTTCATTTCAGTGGACAAGCAAGCAGACCGTAGATATGGTTCCTGCAGTAAACTTCATACTGAATTTCAATGGGAGGAAACTTTCACAGGCTGATGTCAGACATTATTCTGGAAATTGGTTGGGAACAAGCTACTCATACAGCATTTTCCCCATGGAAGGAAAAAATGGCATATTATCACTTAAAATAGGAATTTGGTATCTCCAGCAGCATAAGGCACAAGCAGTCCAAGGTAACACTTCCATCTTGGTCTCCTCTGTGTTAACATTATCAGGATTTCTAGATGGTTCTTTCTATTTCAGCTTTAAACAAAGCAGACACAGATGCAGCCCTTAGCCTTACACCTAGGACTTCATTTTGTAAAAAGATGAAAATCCTTACACAAAGTACAGCCAAAGACTTCAAAWCACATTGAAAGCATTTACATAAAAGGCTTTTAATAACTCAAATCATTGTTTTTTCTTGTTTCTGTTCTGCAGGAGTCACTGCTTGAAAATGATGGAGGATGTTGAACAGAACTAGGTATCTTTTTAAGGCTTTTCATAAGGTGGTTTCCTTCACAGAAGTTACTGGCTAGAATTTGGCTGAGTATGTCAGGTTTATGARAGGCATTACTGACTCCAGCAGAGAGGGTCAGATGTGAACCCTTATGAACAAGCCCTGTAGATACAGAGACAAGTTCCTTACCTCTTTAATGTTGCATACCCTGTGTTCATCAAGTTTTAAGTGTTTTTTCATRCTTTTGTGAAAACTCAGTAAACAAGATCTAAATAAAGAAAACTACACTWCACTGAAGCGTGGGTAAAGTTCCTCCTTTCTAACTGATGATTTCTCTCATGCAAGAACTTGTAAACACTGTCTAGAGGGTAAAATTTCATACCTGGACCACCTATAAGAGGTAYCCTTGAGTCTTCAATAAGCCCTGCATGTTTTTGGGGGTATGATCTGTGTGGTGATCAGGCACTATCGATACTTTCAAGCACCTTTAAGTTCTCTGTTGGGGAAGGAAAACYTAAGATCACAGTCTGGGCTTCACAGTATGCCCAGGATTTAAATATGAAAAACAGCAGCTGTTTTTTCCTATTATAACTTCCCAGTTGGCAGATTTTCGGCTTAGAGGGACTACCACATGGGTTTATGCCAACAGAAGTAGAAACAGTTGATTACAGAATAAATTCCCCTTCCTACAGATAACAAGTCTGTATATTATCAGCAAGGATATGTCACAGAAAGGTGATAACAGAGGCAGGTTCTCACACTTGGGTGCACTGAGGAGGTGGCCCTTTTGGAGAAGGAGTCCACCCTGCAAACTGTGGATGGTGCACAGAGCCCCCAGCACCACCATCACCCGGAGGCTGCTCTCAGCTGCCTGAGCAGTAACTCTCCTCAGCTCTGGGCTCCTGCCCCAATTCCTGCTGCTCTGGGCTCTCATTGTCACAAATCCAGTCCCTATATAAATCACAAAAACACATACTCAGGGCTGCCCTTTGGTGACAGATTTTCATTTTTTGGGACATTGTCAGTCGTAAGAAAACATTTGTCTAGCTACTATAAGCTCTAATGTTCATTAAAGACATGAGACAGCTCCCATGGAAGCCACTGGGATTCTTTCAGTTGCCTTCCTTATGGTTCAAATCAGGACCTGAAACACTTCTATGTCTAAAAATCACCGTTGTTTCCAGTGAGGATCTGTTGTTTCTATATGAAGTATTCATAAGAAAATCTTGAACTGTATTTGTCAGTGACTCAGTAAATAACTCATGTCACGTTCAGTGCTTTTGGGTGGTAATTAAAGATTTAAGACATTCAACAAAAATGTCATTGCTTAATTAAAACCAATAAAAATCTTTCCACGTTAAAATATTTGCCTGTTGCCACTCAGACTTTGTTCTAGGCCTACGATGGGATTTTTCCAGCTAATCTTACTTAAAGCAAGCAGGAAACTCTTTTTCCCTGGATGAAAGCTTTAAAAAAATCATATTGTCTTAATCTTCACACTGTTAAGAATTTTAATGTGTACTTATTCTTCAAACATGTGGTCCCATGTGCATTGCTTAATTTCATTAGAGATAATGGACAAATTGATACACACTATACTTTCATACTGCTAGTGTTTCTTTGTTGGAATTGTGGAGCTATAATCTGGTTATTATCCAACAGAGCATTATAGGCTGTGTCAGCCTCTACCACTGGCTCTCTAAGGTCCCTCTATAGCGGTTTCTTGGTCCGCAAAACTTCAAAACAGAGAAAATATTAACTCCCTCCTCCATGTCATGTGTCCCTCTCCCCCCAGTGCCACTGGTGATGATGAATTACACTGATTTTTYGGTTATCCTTGCAGAAGACACTATTTTGTCACATGCTGAGCAACCTTATGCACAGTGAAGGAAAAGAGAGAATGCCAAGAAGGAAGGAGAAACATGGAATCCACACTTATTGCCACAGTGATGAACATGAAGCAGGACCCTGTCCTGACCCAAGTTCAAAGGAACTAACTGATCAAGACCCTCAAACAATGTGTTCCTGAGGATTGGACAAGAGCATGATTTGGAAGCTTAGTCTAGATAACCTGACAGAAAAATTGTCACATTAAGCTTATTTTATAAGCTTAAAAGTCTATCCCTTTGCTTTCTAATTCCAGGTTTTGGAGCTGTGGACACAAAAATAAAGGACAAGTTGTGTTTAAAAGCACCTTCTCGAGTAAATACTTGAATATCTTTCTTATTTCCTGGATGAACAGTACATAWGCCTATACTGAGGTAAGGAGCAGCAAGGGAAAATGACAATTTTATAAAACAAAACTTTGTAAAATCACCTCAGCGAACCAACATATTTTCACAGAACAGATGGCTTTTTTCACCAATATGATTACATCATAAAATATTCCTCTAGCCTAGTTCTGTTTGAGCTAGCTCTAGCACTGGCATCAATGTAAATATTCCAGTAAAATGCTTCCTTCAACTCTCCCGAATCCAAGTCAGAGGCTTTCTCACTGTTTATCCTGTCCTTGATTTTTTTTCTCCATTACTTCTATTTTCATGTTCAAAGAAGTTCAAGTAATTATAGGTTAGCCTTTTTATTCTTCATAACAATGATGGCAAACTCAATAATATAATCATTTTTCAGGTGTTATGTATCCTATATTTTAATTTCACCTAATGAAAGGATTATTAGTACCAAACATTTTGGCTGACCCTAGAACATAGTATTTAATTTTCCACTTTATATACCACGTACATTTTCATTAACTTTCCACTTTATATACCACGTACATTTTCATTAACTTATCTTTGCTTCTTAGCATCCTAATTTCCTCATAGGCATCATGATTTTGTTACCTTTAAGAAGCCTTTGATCTGTCTTGCACCTTAAAATATTTAATGGGTTTTTTTATTTGATGCAATCATTTCTGTTGGGTCCTTTTGATGTCTTCATTGTATTCATTGCTTTGCTATATTTCTTTATTTTTGCTTTCAAAGAGTCCTCTTTGTTCACAGACAGACATTACTTTCCCAATGCTATTTTCCTGGCAYGTTCATCTACAAAAAACATGCATCGTTTATTTTTAATTTGAGTGGCTTTTAGACTACAGAAAATTCCTAATGCTTACCTTCATTCTATGACATCCATGATTGCTAAACACAATGAAAAYGTGTCCTCTTGGATTTGGCACTTCTCAAGATCASTCTGACATCAATAAAKCTTAAATAAAGGATAGTCTCTCAGAATAATAGAGCAAGAACTTCTTGAAATATTAATAAAATATTTTGCTGCTCTTTTAAACTGTGCCATTGGCTGGTTGATATGCAGATGCTCGAGCCTTTTATGTTTTGCCAATTTTTTTCTGCCTCTTAAAAATTAACTCAGAACTTATGCAGGGCTCTTCAGCTTTTTAAGAACCTGAGTGAAAACAAGATTGCAGAGTTCTGATGGCAGCAAGCTGGCCATCTGACTTCTCTGTGTACTGCAAACTGCGTGCTCAGACCAAAAATTCAGTGGCACGATACTTTTCTACCGGAATTTCAGTTATAGATGGTGGTACATCACTTCTCAGGAACAGTAYGATTCCCTGATTCCCTGTCTTCTGCAGCTTGGAACCTTATGAAAATTACTAGAGAAAAGAGTCAAAAAGAGTCAAAAAAGTCATCCAATCTAAAATATCAGATAACACGGATAAACAGAAAGGCCAGAAGTTGTCCATGCCTACGTGTTCATTGCAGAGCAGACTGGTCATTCAAATGCAGGCRTTGCTATAAGGCACTATGGAATCATTGCTCCAATTGGATACACGGGTGATATTGATAAGGACAGCAGAACGACAGCATTTCACTCTTATCAAACAGGGGAACCTTGGAGAAGTAGATAAAAGATGTAACTTGGGCAAAAAGGATGCCAGCTCAGCTCTGTGTACCTAGATAAGGCTGACAAAGCAGAAGTTATGCAATCCTGGGAGAGAAGSAACCATATCAATCCTTGGGATTTGATTATTTTCTCCCTATAGTTGATCGSAGCACCTAGAGTCAAGTGACTGAATAAGAATTTCAGCTTTCACGTGAATGAAATTGCAGGTTTTTATCCCCCATGACTGTCAACAACAGCTAGCAAACTACACACCCTAACCTCATAARTGGAAACTAGAATGAGACATAACATGAATTAATAATTTTAGAAGTGTACATTTTCAAGAACATTGCACTTTTGGGAGATGCTAAAGAAGTGATTTATGGCAATAAAATCTGTCACAAAAACCCCCTGCACCTTCACCTCACCTTTGAAGTGATGCTGCAAGTCAAGATCGATGCATATTCCCCGTGTTTTACACCGCAGAAGCTCAGTTTCCTGTACTTGTCATTCATAATTCCCCAATGGATCACAGCACAACATAGACACTTTCCTTTTCCCAGGCAAAGCCATAATTTGCATAGGAGGGGTCACACTCAGATTTTATCCCCCAAGAAGAGAAAAGAAACTTCTTTTGTGGCAGTTTTTRTGACAATAAATWAATTAAATAAATGAAAATTTAGGGCTGTTTTGAGTGAAATATTTGCACATCTTACAGTCTTSATGAGTCATATAACCCCTCCCTCATATCTTGTTCAATATTAGTTTTATCATAAAAGAAATAATATAAAGGACATTAGAATTTTGTCCCTTGCTAAAAGTAGGCCAAATTGGTACAAATGCTTTGACAATACCCTTATGTGCTTTCTTTCCATACAAAAAATAATCTTCACATTCTCTATGTCAGCCAGCCAACCCTCTTTTATAATTTCAAGGTCACTGTTGCCATTTTCAGAGTACCGTCTGTGAAATAACGAATATGGTTGAAGTTGTGCTGTACTTTTGCAGCAGTGGGTAAAATGGAGGCTTTCAAGGTTTAATTATTTTCATGACTGTATGTCCACATTATCTTCTTAAATAATATTGAGAAAAGTTAACTACTGTATTAGTCCTGATTTTTAAAAAAAGGTCATTTGGGGGAAGCTGAATAGAGGGGAGTAACATCCAGATGAAATTACCTACAAAGAAATTGTTCTTTCACTGAAGTAAGCCCCACAGACATTGTAATGTAATTTCTCGTTAATGAAAACATTAATAGAACTTTATCACAGAAGAACCCTCTGAATTTTAAACTATCATAGATCGTTGTTCAAACTGGGTATGACAAAACCATTTTATATTGATTATATATTTCATTTGCACAGCTGGATGCACTAATGAAAGATTCTGAGTATATTTCCCAGTAACTCCGAAACAGTAATTAAAATAATTAAAATTCTTTCCACAGCTTAAAAAGTCGACAAGTGTAATGTCATTTGCAGATCCATCATGGAGACTTCAGTGATGCAGTGGGGGTTTTACATGTGCATGTCTGCTAAAATCAAAGGGTTGAGGCAGTGAGAATTTATACAGTGAGAATATTCTTTCCCTCCCTTCTTGCTCACGTACCCAAGAGCTGAGTGTGACAGATGAACTAAAGGGGTTTCTATTAGTCCTCCTCCATTGCTATTAAGCAAAGAGCAGCCAGGGCTCACCCTGCAAGGCAGCCCTAACTCCATGCACTCATTTCAGCCTCAGCGAGAGGCTTCCCTTCTGCAGTCCTGAAGGTTGTACAGGTTACCTGTCAGGAGACCGAGGGCCACGAGCAGTTTGCATATAAACTAGACACATTTATTATAAGTGCATATAACCATATTTGGCATGCAGAAGGAAGATAATGTATGGTGGTTCGAGTTCATTAGCAGCACCAGCCAGCAGCTCTGCTGCTCCGTCCCCATCCCTCAGATGCAGAGAGAGGGCAGCTGCAGGCCACATCATGTGAGTCAGCAGGTCTCATCTGGCCCTTGGGCTGCACATTACATGCCCCCACTCTGCTGTTTGATGTGCTGAACCATCTCAGATTTCCAGCTGGGGATGTAAACTGATAATGAGATTGCTTTGATGCTCTAAATCTCGGTGGCATTTTCACAAAGGCTATTTTCTGGCTTTTGCTRTTGCCTGAAAGGGACAGGGAAATAAACACTAGAGGTGAGAACAGGATTGCTGTGTAAGTTACAAGACAAACACAAGCTGCTGATTCAAGAGACAGTGTAACCTGGYTGCAGTCAAATAGCAATTTTGTTCTCTTCTGATACATGTCGCATGGAGTATTTATTTAAAATGCTGTTCAGGCGGACAGGCTCAAAGAAAGTGGCATCGTATTTCCATCAGAGACTTGAGAACAGCAGAAAAACCCTGCAAATGCCTCGCAAACATTCGAATGGCACAGTGCATGGTGTGATCCTTTCGTGTGCACAGTATGCCAGGAGATCTGCTTTACATCAGCCACAGAACCAACGAGCTGTTAAACGCAGCGTTAAGCAATCCACCACCACCTCTGCTTGCAGGTGTTTTGACAGTCCGTGCTTGCTCCTCTAATTGTCACCCAACACTWGGGCTATAGCACGGTTTACAGTTGTCATCGTGTAATTCTATTTTAAATTTTGCCAAAGCGTAGTCTTGAGAAACTACAAACAGCAGGGGCCAAATTTTAATAAGTATCTCTGTTGCCGTCGCTTCAGCAACACGAGTCCCATTGTTGTAATCACAGGGGGTCTTTAACATGCCTTCAGGGATGCACAGTTAAAGTCAAGAAAAATGTCACAATTATTAAGTGACTACAAAGAAAGAAAAGTAAGGAACTTGTTTTAGCATTGCTAGAAAAGCACTCTCTTAATTAGAGCATTAGAACTTTGTTATATTTCTCTCTCCAGCACCAAGTGGTAGTGACATCTATATTTATACCGGGGTACAATGGCAAGGCACTGACCTTTATTAAAATTGGTGGCTGATGATTCCCTCACAATATCCCTGAACTCCCAAGACTTTTCTCTGCTGTTGTGTGAAGCTGGCCGCACTGCATGCCCTCCCTTGCCTCCTTCCCCACATCACCTATGACACACGGGGGCATGTCACAGCCTCCTTCCTCAAGCTATGTACGCACCTCTATYCAGTGACATCCAGCAAGGCACTGGCACTTCATCCTTTTCACTTGTTCTGTCCTAAGCTGTTTACCATCTTTGCCAGATATATCCAGCTGAGCTTGACCACCTGATTACAAACACTTGTCAGGCTCTGACTGGCAGTAAYGAGGGTAATCTTCAGTTTCCAGAAGCCCCTAAGAAACACAATAGTAAGCCACAAACCAAAAATCCAGGAAAATTAAATTAAGCTGCCTGTGAGCTCCGTGGGTGCAGCTAAATCACTAATTGAGTTTGTTGTTGGATATCTTTCAAGAGAGAGGCTGTTTCCTGTCCGTACTTGGTGTACCGATACTCCTTAGGCAGAGCATTACTCGCTCCAAGCCCTTTCCCTCCTGGTGGAAACAAGAAACACGGAGCACCCAGCTCTCCAAGCAYGCCCAGTAAATCTCAGAAAGGAAACCAGTGCAAAATTCATGCTGAGAAAGTGCAGTGTGGACCCAGGTTTAAGGGACATAAMAACTAAAATAAAATCTAACCCCACACCTCTTAGTAAGGCAGACGGATGCACTGAGCAAATTCCACTTCTCCCTATTCCTTACAGAGTGAATGAAATTACTGGAGAAATCCGTATTGAAGTTGGAGAACAAAGAAGAAATAGGAAGTTAAACAGAGTAATTGATTCTTTCTCATTTTTGTTAATAGTTGTACAAAGAACAAAACTAATAGTCATGTCCTGAAGTGGGGAACAGCATGTAGCTCAGGGAGAAGAAATACAGTCACCTGAGCAAATCAACTCCGTGTGCCTCAGGTTGAGTGGCTACCCTAATCCAATGCAAAAGCTCACAGCCCTTTGGGGAGGAAATACTGAAACATGGAGCTCTCTGAGCACCTGTACAATTTAATTTCCACTGATCTCTGAGTGGTGTCTAAACCTGATATTTATTACTTTACCCTAGGAATTGAGTTTGGTCCTGTTGCTAGTAACCAAATCAATCCATTACTCTCAACACAAAGTATAATAATATTTTAAAGTCTTTCGCTGTTTCCTTGGTGAAGCAACAGTTAAGAGCACTCACTGACTTCGAAACTCCTCTTGTRATATCAACCTGCAAATTTTTGTTATAAAATCGTGGGGCTTTATTGCCTATCCAGCCAGATAGCAAGACTATCCTGTATCCTGTCCATCATCAGCCAGTTGAACAAATTTTGGGCTTGCCCACTGTCCCTCTTTATTTATTTCCTCTTCTCTGYGTGCACACTGCCAGAACATTCCTTCCCTCCATCAGTATGGAGCACTCCAGGAGGAGCCACTCCTTTCTTTTRAACTTCCCATCGCACCTAGGAGTGCCACCATGTGCGGAATGGCATTTACATGGAAGGGGATGCAAGGTTCAGAAAGTTGCAGAGACCTCAAGGGGGAACTAACTATGTAAACCCATAGTCTGGAAAATTTCCTGGGAGACAGGATCTGTGGGTTGGAGCTAATTGTTCCAAGTCTTGGACTCAGTAATTTGGACTTTATCTTCAATATGCAAAAAAAGCTTCTATGAAATTTTATGTGTTTATACCAATCATGATTTCTAACACCTCTSACATATGAAAAAAAATCTAGATAAATTCACAACTGTTATCTTTATGTAAGTAAAYATAGAATTTTATAGAAACACAAGCATTTGCCATATCTTAGATTCCTTCTTCTGTGTCAGAAGGTGAAAAGATTATCTAGGACTTGTCTCTTAGCAAGAAAAGCAATAGGTGTTCATTTTTCTAAATTTTATAGATACTAAAACAGTGGTGACTACCTCTAAATTTCAGTAAAAATATAGGCAAGTTTTAATTTAATTTATAATGAAAATACCACCATAATGAGAATATATATTAAACATTTATATCTACATCAGTACAGAAATTTCTTACCTACAGGAATTTAGATAAACATATACAATGGGAGTAGAGTAATCTCTTAAATCATTGGTMAGTTATCTGCCACTATTTTTGGTGAACTCTGCTTTGCAACTTTCAGGCAATAAAGTTGAACCTTTAGAAGAATGTCCTAGCTTAAACAGATCTCTAAAAACAAGGATTCAAAAGAAAAAAGAAAAAAAAATTAATAAAAGTAACAGGAAAATTACCTTAGGAGCATGCAGAAAGGAAATGGAGTCCATGTGAATTTCCATGTGACGAAAGACTCAGATAATTACTCTAATTTAGAAGTTACAGTAATGTACTGTGAAATGATACACAGGAATGAACTTCATGCAGCTCCTGAAGGAGAGTCAATGTTGTAAAATACAGCACAGGAGAAGAGGAATTTCTGAACAATCTATTTCGCTTCTGGAAAGGACAAGATTTGCTCCCAGCCTCTGTGAGCAGGGGTTACCTGAATGATGTGGATCCATGCTTCCTCCTTGCCTAAATAAGTATGACATATTGGGCAGCACACTTCCATCAGTTAGGGCCAGGAGATTTGGGAGCGGGGGAGCATTTTGGGTCCATTTTTCACTGTGTGGGAAAGAGAAGGACAATGATGTGGCATTTATTTCAATTCCTCACATCACAGATTGTATACAAAAATATAATTCATAAATGTCATTCTACCAAAGGCAAGACATCTTAGCAGAAAATACTGTTTTCTATCTGATTACAGTACTAGTTGATTAATTAATGTGATAGGCAGACAGGACAGTATCAGGCCAAGTAAACAAGCTGCTAATCTTAACAGGACTCTGTTTTGAAAGTGAAATGTACTTCTGATGTACTGATGATTTTTGTTATTCTAAGGATAATGATGGCATATTCAAAAATAGTTTTCTGTGTGCAGTTTCGCTTTGCCTTCTTTATATAATTATCCTTACCAGCTCATCTAAATTATTATTTGAGTAATTACATGGAGCACACCTTTATGGAAGAGAGTAGCTTACAATCCAGGGCTGCATACTATCAAATTAGATCTCAACTGCGTACATCATCCAGGACATTTCAGCATTTGCACAACACATTTATTCAGGTGGAATTTAATTAAACTGAACAAATTAAAGCTGACTACTGACTCATTTCAAAGCATTGGAGCAGAGACATAGACAGTGACATCGGAAAAAATTTGCAGCCATCTAGGACATTGTCATCTCTCAGTAGCCCTCAATTAGCCATTAATAATTTTGTGAAATTCAAATTTGATTTGAACTGTGCAGAAACCAATTTTGAGAAGAGACACCTGTTAAGCTATGCATTTCAACAAGTCTCTCAAAGTGTGAAAACACTCAAGTACGCACTTTTTGATCACTACAAGGGAATTGTGAGCAAACTGCATGTGTGCACACACCTCACCCCATCATCTTTGCTTTATTAGCTTTTCCTTCATCCACTTAGGTCATGATGGAACACAAACTGTGCTGACCTGCCATCTATATCCACATTATATAAAGCTGAGGCCGCAGATAAATTAGCACTTTGCACACACTTTTATGTACTTTTGAAATTATAATCAGAGGAATTGCAAAAAAAAAAACCAAAAAAAACTTCAAAAAACTAAAAACAACGAACCTCTCTCATATTTGTATTTATTTATGTATTTGATTGCCTTTACCAGTCAGGTGAACTCAAGCAGTAATAGAAGGCCAGTACAAAGGCCATGTGCTCTCTCAGTCCACGTGCTCCAGGATACTTTTCTCTCAGGTAGTGCGTGTTCCAAGACATCTCTCCTTGTCTTCCCTCTGGAGCTGCTCAGCTCTGCACCAGATCTCATTTTAGAAGCTGTGGAATTTCCAAAGTAGCTCACAAATGCGAAAGAATTGACTTACGAGACTGAACAGCCAGACAGCTTCCTTCATAAAAATGAAA
The DNA here is from genome assembly GCA_018881555.1 of Amblyornis subalaris. Classification (NCBI taxonomy): domain Eukaryota; kingdom Metazoa; phylum Chordata; class Aves; order Passeriformes; family Ptilonorhynchidae; genus Amblyornis; species Amblyornis subalaris. Next base: position 3,508,971 of record JACAXG010000007.1, on the reverse strand, counting down.
GTTAAAACAGCTTAGGCTCTGACCCATGACAGGGTAGCACCAAAATGCAGGAACTGCATTAAGTCTGTAGTAACTGAAGAGTAGAAATAGGTTAAATATTCCACATTTTTTCCTAGAGAAATTGAGTATACAAGATAGCCCTGATATGATATGTTCCCATGGGTTTAAACATTTAACCATATTCAAAACAAAATCTGTCTCAAAGATACACATTTTGAAAGCAGAAGGAAAACATAAATCACTGTGATTGCTAAAACAAGTGAAAAATAAGGGATGAAACTAAAAATAAGTATCAAATAGCACAGAACACTTCAACAGAGTAAAATGGTGCTCAGTAAATGTTCACAACATTTAAATAGCTGAGGATGATTTTCCCTTTGCTGAAAAAAGAAACCCCCAGCCTGGTATGAAAACGATCGCAGGAAGAAAAACTGGTAAGAAAATTTACAATCAAAATCACWGCAAAAGAAAAGAATCAGAGTTGGCAGCATCAAAAACACAGGAAAAAGGCAATGTTCTGGTCTGCTTTTGAAAATCATGAGCCCTTAACGGAGGCAGATAATACACAGATCACTCCCAGCGTCAAATTTTTCCTACATGCTAACRGAGCCATCTTCAGTGTGTTTTTATCATCTCATGTGCAAAACCATGGGGGCTCTTCATAYGAAAACATGGGAAAAGCACAGACATCCTTTGGTTTACAGGGTGGAGGTCTGTGGAACTGCTCTGTGTGCTTAGAGAGTTGGGGTTCAGCCCGGAGAAGAGAAAGCTCTTTTATAAGGAGACCTTTTTTGCAGCCTTTCAGGACTCAAAGKGGGCTTATAAGAAATATGGGGACAGAATTTGTGATAGGACAAGGAGAAATGGTTTTAAGCTAAGAGAGGGTGGATTCAGATTAGACATCAGAAGAAAYTTTTCATTATGAGGGTGGTGAAGCAGCARCAGCCTCTCTTTCCCAGAGAGGTGGTGGATGCCCCATCCCTGCAAACATTCAAGGCCAGGTTGGATGGGGCTCTGAGCAGCCTGGTCTAGTTGAAGATAACCCTGCTCATTGCAGGAGGGRCTGGACTAGAGGCCTTTAAAGATCTCTTCCAACCTAAACAATTCTATGATTCTATTTCTAGTCCTATACYTCACAAAGCAAAAAATTACTCATTACATGAAGTCTAGGGCTACCCAGATAAACTGTAAACCAAATTCTTTCACTTCAGTTGCAGTTTAATTGTGCAGAAGCCACATAAGGACAGATGTGAAGARGTGGGCCATATGCAGAACTTTCCATCAATACCTTGGTGACTGGAAGTTAACAGAGCTCTCTCTTTCTTTTGCAYGAATAATATTTGTTACCACCTTAGTTCTGTTAGATTCATGAATTGTTCACAAGCAAAATCTCATTGCCTTTAATACATTTTCTATGTGTAAGCCCTCCTGGAACAGTTTAGAAAACTCATTTTCAGGCTATTTTTGATGAAATGTTTGGTTTATGTGTTCTCAGATTTGATAGTGGGTGCTTGCTGGACTGTTTCAATTATTATGTTGGCTGAGCATCTTTTTGCAAATAATAACAAATCCTCTTCCCATCACACCCCCCACTGGCATGTCTAGGAGTAATTCCTAGATGCATAATTGATCCATTTCAGATAATTAAAACATCTGAGAGTCACAAACATCCTTGTATTTATGAATTTGATTTAAAACTTTTGCTTATTTTTGAACTACCTATGGACACTAGCTTGGAAACTATTTTTGCTACTGCAGCAAAGTACAAAAAGCAGACAGGGCAGATGCAGATGCTATGGGCATGATGTTTGGCTAGGATGGATCAACAGATTTTACACAAAGCTGGACTCACTTTGACAACCCCAGAGATTTGGCCAAAGTTATTGATCTGAAGAGATAATAGATCAGTTAATAGATCTGAAAATTTATTAGGCAGGGTCTCCACCGCTTTACTTTTAATATTAACAACATAAAGGTGTATAAAACCAAGGTTACAGTTTTCTCAAATTATCACTAAGCAGAAAAAGGGCAGAATGACACCTATGCATAGATGCAAGAAGGAGAATACACTGGATCACTTGATTTGGTAACTGGGTCAGAGTTAAGTGCACAAGAATACTTTGTAAATGAAACATACAAATCAAATTATTTACTACGAGAAGCATGCTCTAAGGCCATCAACAGAATTGGAAGATATTTAAGAGTTAAAATGTTGGTAAATGGTCATCTCTAAAGACTGCAGAGTTTATGAAAATATAATCTGTGCAAAAACTATGAACCTAAACTACTGRGCCCCTTCCTAGATTCTAGAAATGTCACTTTTTCTCTCTCCCAGAAAAAACTATAGTGTATTATATAGTGGAAAGTGTACTTACTTAACACTAAATCATGTGCAAATAATAGAATTCTGCATTTACATGGCACTATGCAACCTTTTGGCTTAAATGCTTAAAATTTAAAGTCCTAATTTTAAAAACATTTCACAGAGCTTCTTACCAGGTATCTTATAGCACAGTTAACTGAGCTACACAGAATAAATGATGCCTTCTTGTAAGTATTTGCAAAATTATCCCTAAAAGAGACAGTGTGACAGGTTTGGAATACAGAGTTAAACATCACCTAATCAATCACTGAAAAAATACTGTAACTAATAATTCAAAGTAATGAAGGAGTAGATGATACTATTCAAGATAAATTGTAYTCAACATWTAAAAATAAAATATTAACTWGAGCTGTTCAGCACGGTACAAGTGACTGAGTATAAAAATACCAATCAAGGCAGGCATTCAGGATTCAAACCCAGAGGAATTTAAATTAAAGGAAAYAAACATTATTCTGATAAAGGTTTTGTTATTCGGGCTGTTCAAGATGTCCAGCATTTTCCTCACTAAATGCTATGTCTACCATTCAGCACCCAGAAAGATTTTATTAAAGGTTTTTTTCTGGTATTGACCCCAGTTATTATTTTTAGGGTAAGAGTGCAGACACAGGTGTCTAACYGCCTAGAATTTCAGGGTCAGATTAGGAATTTTTCCTAGTATCATACCCACGAATGTCCTTGAAAGGTAATAGATTTGTTAAAGTGTCCTTACAAGGTGATACAGTTTAGTATTTAGTCAGTTATTCCCAAAGTTTGAACATTAGAAAAAACATCACAAACACAGTTACTGGTAATCCTTTCATTCCTATGGCCATTGACAAATTCAGATTTATCTACATATTTTCAAAACCTACTACAGTCTACATAGGGGTTTTTGGAAGACAATATGTTTTTCAGTAGATTATCCTGGAAAAATGTAAAGTGACAGAGYCAACCTATTATCTTCCCTGTGTTTTTAGATGCAGTACTTAGAGATGCAGCAAGGACATAATTTCTCTATTTTTTGTTTGTTAAAAAGTCTATTTTTTCCAGTTGAAAAACTATGTGTAGTTATTTTCCTTCCTCTCCCCAGTGTAACAGACAGGTCTTGTCATTTGTGTGTTCTTCCCTTCAAAAACAGAAAGGAATAACTAGGAAAGTGTAACTGTAATTCCACAAAAACTGTCTGACAAGACCCTCTAGTAGGCAAGATGCTTCTAACATTCCTAAGAATGACCAGATTTCGAGTTCATRGTTTTCTCTCAATGCTTGTAAAAGACATATAGCTTTGAGAGCCTTCAAAGCTCAAATCTTTTTTTGTTACTTCTGTAGAACAAGTGCAGCTGCAGTACAAGATCKTCCAGCTTTAAGGACAAACACCTTCCCCTTTTTCAAAGGATCAGTTCTATGGGAGTGAAGCACTACTAAGTTGTTGTGACATTATCTCCTAGGATGACCCTGCCAGTTGCAGTCCTGAGTGGCATTCTCTTGGCTAGCTGGAGAATCCTCACATTGGTCTTGAGAGACAGAATGCATGCCTCAAYACCTTGAGGAGCTGGGAAAATGGTTAAAGGACAATTTGGAGATTGCTTCACCCTAAAGTGTATCTATCTGAGATCCTATTTCTCCAACTCTTTGCAGGCTCAATGGGAAAAAGAAGACACCTGCTGAAAAGGAAAATTGATTATGTTGAATTTTCGACACTGAGCAGCTATTCCCAGCTGCTGGGAACTCCAGAAATTGATGGAGCTTGCATGCAAGAGGGAGGAATCCACTGGCAGCTCCTCATCAGATGGCAGCAAAACTTCTGCCCTTACACATCTCGGGGGTAAAAGAGAGACTGACACAGCCCCTGGAAGATACCAACTTATAAATTATCCATGTAAGTCTCTGTTTTAGCAGTGCTTTCTTGCTGCTGCTGTCAACACCTATGAGGATTGCAAACTTCTCTAAATATTTTGTTGATGGGTAAGATAGCCATAAACATAAACATACACACTTTCATTGTTCAATAGGATCAATACGACTTTAATGTTGCTTTAGCACTGGTGTAAAGTTGTTATGTTTTTAGTTTCTAGTGAGGAGAAAAATCTCTAACTATCTATAGATCCTGAGTCTTTAACATAATGCGGCTATCATTTTTGTAACGGCAAATCTAGAACAGGAAATAGGGCTGAACTTTTTCTTCACCAGGTATTGCACGATCTCAGGACAATACCAGGTTAAAAGACAGAACAGCATTTACATTAAAAAGAAGCTGCTGTGCATTGAYTTCATTGACATCTCAGCCACTGATTGTTTTTGTGACCCTAGACAATTAACTTACTCTCTGTTTTACTCTGTGTCCMTATTGTGAAATGAGTTCTTAACAACATTCAGTTATTGGTAATTGTAGGACTTTGTGAAAAGGCGGCTGGAAACTGGTTTGTTTTCATCAAATAAATTAGATAGGCTGGTATTTTTATACATTTAAATGCCTAACAACTCTTGGTGCTCTTTACAAAGAACTCAGGGGCAAAAAAAAAATCTTCTGATGTTCAGTCCTTTCAAAAGTATACTCAGCAGGGTCCACAACATATTTAATTGAATAAATCACCAATCAGGAATATTTATAAAAAGCACATCATTCCAGCAGAAATATTTCATTGTTTGTTTTGCCATTTTTCAGGTAAATCTCTGAATTTATTTACTCTCTCTGCAGTCATAACTCTGTTTATCCAGTCCTTTACATTTTCAGACTTAACAACTTCTTCATTGACCATACAATCTGTGATGAGATACCAGGTTTGTTTGMTTTAATTTCACAAAGCAAAATTTCACTGGCCTTGCTAACTAACATTCGGGGGGGAAAAAGGAAGAGAGGGAAACAAAAGAGCATTYATTTGTAATTTGAAACTTGTAACCTGCAATCTTTGGTTATACTGACCTGAGCCCAAGTCTGCACTGTGGGGCAGATCTGAAGTCCTGCTCCATAATCATCCAAACATTCCTCCTTTGTTTCTAAAGGAACAGACAGTATGAAACAGGAAAAAGAGTCTAAAACTTGTCTAAGCATGGATACAGACTGGGCCTGCATTTATTGCTTGGAGTCAGGTAGTCCTCACAGCTCACAGACAGATAGGCGTAATGGCAAACAACCATTGTCCTGCTCTCTGATCCAAAAGCATCTGAAAACTTACTAATATAATAAATGTGACTTAATTAAATGCTCACAAGATCTGTGTCCCGCTGTTCCCTTGAAGGGTTTCTAGCCGTGTGACTTAGATCCTTGGAAATCACAAGCCTGGGTAATACCACTGAAGCAGAATATTCAAACAAGGGAAAAGTACACAATCTAAAGAGGAAAAGGTCTGTTAAGGGGTTTTTTTTTTGATCCCTTTGCCCAGTGTACCTACAAAGAAAGCACTATTAAGAGCATTGCAAACCCCAGTTCTTTCTCTGATGCTCACRTCTTTCAGATATGCCAGTGCAAACACTCCAAGGGATACAACTGAGCAAGAGCAAGCCATGGTAAAGACACAAGGCAGGCCCCACCTGTGACTCCAAACACAGCTTTACAAGCATGCAGAAATATCACCCRGTTCTTTTCTGCAGCAGGCAGCATCCTTGTCCCTATAGATATGACTAAAATAGAATTGTACAGTTCCCAAAGAGGAATATATCTCATAGGCTGTAAACAGACTGACACTGGTGCTGCCATACACTACATTGTCCAGAAGGAAGATTATAAAGCACACATTTCARAAAGTACACCTGCAGCAAGCGTGGGTAAAGTCAGTAAAGCTGACAGTGACCCAGCTACACAAAAGCAACATTAAAATCAACAGCAGTTTCAACATCATTTGGGGTTACAGCCTTCAGTCAAACAGCTGAGGTCCCTCATACTGTCRCAAACCTGTGGCTAAATTATATCATCAATTTATCTACAATAAGTTGTGTTCATTATCATAGAATCACAAAACAGTCCAAGTTGGAAAGGACTCAGAAGGATCATCAAAGTCCAGCTCCACACAGGATTTGAACCCACAACCATGGCATTATTAGCACCATGTTCCAACCAACTGAGATAATCCCAGGGTGTGTCACAGTATCTTTTGCTTTTTCCTAATGGCAGGATTCATGTTGTCACCAATACTTTACACACAGTCAGAACAAAGTGACTATACAATTTTTAATGCTAAAGGTACCCTTCAGGACTTCTTTTGTCAAAAAGGTAGAGTAACATCAGATATCTACAAGAAATGCTGAATTTACCTTGTATTCACTGTATTTCTGCTTCCAGATTCACTGCCTTCTGTACTCCCAGGTTCTTTAGAGTAAATGCATAGCAGGTTTAATTCTGCAGTTTCTCAATGAATATATTAATTTTGATCTCTTCCTTCTCTGTCATTCTGTCAGTGAGGCATGGCAACATAAAGAAAAAAATATACTGCCATAAATACAAATTTTTTGCTGATTATGACCTCAAAATTTTAAAAAGAAGTGGCCTGATCAACAAGCAAATACCAGTTGAGAATTTTACAAGGAAAAATTTCAGTTCATTGACAAATAAYATAGAGAAGTTAACCAGCATCTTTTACTGAATGTAAAGCAGTGAGTTTCAACTGTTATTTGTGCATTGATCTGGCTTTTGACRTTACCACAATTAATGCAACATTATACCATAACAACCTAGAACCCAGGTATTTAAGCTCTACACAGACAGGAGATGGAGAACATAGGAAGGACAAATTAACATTTTCCTTGCTTGTCCTGCCAGCCTGGAGACACAAGCTGGCTCTAATGCCCRGTGGCTCCCAGGCTGCTGTTTAAGCCCAGAATGTGGAATGATGGATCCAAATTTTCCTGTGGTAAGCCAGCATGAACCCATATACCCTTCATATCACCAGCCTGCTGTCAAAATTACCTCTCCTACTGCTCTGCAGAGGTGGGGGTGTTATTGCCATGTCTCTCAGCAACTGTGCAAACAATCCTTTGCATCCCACAGATGAGAGAGGGGTTCAACCTTGCCTTACTGTATCTTTGAAAGAAATTTTTTAAGTACCAGAAATACAAATAGATAGCACAGGAAGGTTTGCATTCACACTGGTTCTAGCACCCCTACACAACAGTATGCTCAAATAGTACAGCGAGAACTTTCTTCGAGCAAATGCARTCTTTGCTGAATTCCCCTTTCTCTTCCTTCCAAAAATTAACAATGAATGGAGAGGATTAAACAAAATAAAAATCTTATTTCAGATTTATTAGAGGACAGGAAAGACAGCTGTTGCTTTTTGGAATAAAGTAGACATCTGAAGCTCCTTGTGCTGTGAAGTAAAATCATGAAAACTCTTGCTCCACAAATGCATCTGCTCATGGGGACAGACATATCCACCAGAGACACTTACCTGTTGGAGCTGGCTCTGCATCTTTTGTCTTTTAAGCCTCTCCAAAACAGGTAATGCAAGGAAAGAACTGGATGTCAGGGAGGAGTTTCATTTACATCTATTCATGCCCAGCAWAGAGGCCAACAGAGACAATATGTCACCAGCTTAGGTTTGACAAGCTCTTTGGCTATTTCATTGCTGCCTGCAAGTGATTTGGAATGTTATACAGGGTTAGAAAGCTGTAACTCAGTTTCCTCCAGCCACAGGATGAAATGTTGCTTTGGATGGTGATTTACATTGAGATTAATCACAATCATGGCCACGGCAAACGGTTACCCTGCTTTGTTCTAGTGATTTAATTGTCCTGCACGTAATAAATCAAAGACAACTGAGTTTGTATTCTTGGTGCTCTCTGAAAGTATCCTTATTGCTGCTATTACACATTGGCTGCCTGAGCTAAGCTATGATATGGGTGTTTAATGCAGCTAGGTGGTGAGCCTTATGTCATCATAATGAGTCCATTGTTGAAGTGCTAAATAAAAGTGGACAATTTGGACCAGGGGCCCGAACATCTGACAAGCCATGTGGTGCCTGGATCCGAAGTTGTGTCTTAATACCAGATACATGTGTGGGCAGCTGCGCCATTTAGCTGTGGATCCAGGTTCAGGCTGAAACACCCCAGGCTGGTTTGAATGCTTCTTTCCCAAGTCCAGCGGGTTTCAGCGCGATGGTTTTCAGTTGGGCCCATTTTTAACAAAAGCAAATGCAAATGAGAAGCTACCCAGGAATAGCACTGCATAGCAATTTTCTATATCAATTTATAATGCAATGGAAACAGATGGTACATTCAGCACTGTCAGAGAAAGCCATTTGGGGTTTGGTGACTATTTCTTTTTTATTTTTGATGGTATGTTTACTCTGTCTATTTTCATTGCTGAGTTGTTTCAACACCTGTGTAAAATAGAAATCCACCCTAAGTGCGAGCTGTGTAAACTAATCATGCTAACAGATGCAGATTTGTCAGTCCTGATGTGATTTCCTGACCAATGGTGTAAACTGTACAGCACACCACTTTTTGRTGGCAATCAACAATGTTCACTCGGTTCCTACTTCCAGAAAGAGGCATTAATTTATCAGGGATCATGAGAAGCCATTTCCAAAAGCATGAAAGACTCCTTCAGTTTTTATGAGGCAAGTTTTGTGTTAAAGATGAGCCAACACATCATTCATTTTKATGTTGTATTTCACAGAGTATTTGCATTCTACATTTTCTACAATATTTATGAGAAAGGCCAGTATGGTGATCTAAATTCAGGCCACAYAGCTCAGAGAAGATGATTTTAGACCAGGCTTGGGGCAACACAGAGCTTATGCAATTTACTGTCACCATTTCCACTGAATCTTTGCTGATTAATTCAGCTGCAGAAAAAAACCAACGTGACCATTGTTTTTTCAAGGGAGGAGCATGGTCAAGGTTGTCTACTGATATTTTACAGCTCTGAGGTAACCCCCTCTAGTGTCTACAGGCAGTCAGAAAATCTCCAGTTAAACGTTTTCATTGGAAATTGTTCATTCACGAAGAGACTCAACCACTAAAATCCACCAAATATCTCATGCCCAGAATAAAGTTTATGGCCATGATGAATTAATGCAGTGCAAAGGCCCAGCTGTCTATTGTTGGCACACAAAGAAGCTGATTTAATTTTGAAGACTGAACCTCAGTTTTCCATTTTCCAGTATCCCCCACTCACTGTTTTCTCTCATACTCTGCACGTCTTATTCTACTTTGCATTTAGTGATTGACTTCCCAGAGCAAATACTTGAATCCCAGTCTCAGGAAAATAATAAAATTACCAAGCTAGAAAGTATTTCATCTGCTTGGTGTTCTTTTTCCTACCCTCCAGCCCACTGTATTGAATCTTCTAAACAGACAATTCTCTCAGAATAATAAAACCATTTTCCTTCAAGCAGAGTTTCTCTTTGGACAATCGAGGTGAATAAATATGCATCTTTTTGAAGGAGCACCAAACACCAATTTTTACATTATAGGATTCTAAGTATTTTCTCTGCTGTACAGCAAATATCTACACTCCTGTTTTGTTTGATCTATTTATAATGTGACATCTCCACAGCAGGATCTACAGGACCTGGCACAGTCTGACCAGATCACGGCTGCAGTCTTTCWATTCCATAAAATTATCAATGAACCTTATTTTTTATGTATTCATGATAGCATGGTCTTCCACACTGGTGCTCTTAGTAATAACATTGAATTTAACATCAATACATTTCAACTGGGTTGCTGTTGAGAGTCAGTGTAGAGAGGTCCATAGCAGCCATGTGAAGACAGGAAATCCCCCTGGGCATGGCAGCCACAGAACCAGCGTGTGACTATTCATTGCACAACTGCCTTTCGAGACAAGAATAGAAAACTACAGAGTATTTACTTGCCAGTGAAGGACGTGATTAAAATTAGATTTCCATTGAGAAGCAAATTAGCACGTTATTTTCATATATAAAAAAAAAATGGATGACTGTAAAAAAAGGTTGTTTACATACTGCAATCTGTTTACCTGATATTTATAGATAAACAAAATAGACATGGATCTGGGATATATCAATGCCAATTCTATGTTTATCTTCACCCATTGAACCTTATTTTTTGTGAATTTGTTGATAACCTATTATTTGAATAATGGAAAACAAGTACAAACTTCCCCCAAATGAGCAAATTCCTTTCCTACTTTCTATGCAAATAGGAGCAAACTGTATTTTCCATTTCTAATTAAACCTCTACCTGTTCCTCAATCAGGTAAATTGCTGATAGCTTCTTGCTGGGTTATTTTGGGGACTATTTTGAACAGAACTATTCTGGTTGCTATAATTAAGACTTCTAAAATTAATATTTAAATTTTATAAATGCTGGACTACGACATCCTGAGCAATAATAAGCACRAGTCTGATTGCAGAGCTGAAGTGAGATGTTCTGTGCATTTGACTTTCTTTAATCCTGCAGTCTGCATCCCTGTGCACTTGAATGCTATTAAGTTCTGAAGCTGATTACATGGGTTGGTTTGTGACTCAGACAGCCAACCCTTCAGGAACCTAAAAATAATGTTCTGTTTCTTTTGTTAAGGGAAAGAATATGCCTGTACCACTTGAAGCAACCTGAGCTAGACCTGAGAGTGAAAGCCCAGCCTGGTCCAACCAATTCAAAACCCTCACATCAAAACTAAAGTACTTTTTCAGTGCTAAGGSCAGGGAAGAGAAAATTTGTGATCTCACCAGCTGAACATTCAGCTGACAAGGATGTCAGTATCTTGTCAAGTCTGTCTGCAGTTCCGGTCTTGAGGTCTGAGACTCTCTAGGCTTTGATACCAGCAGGGAATTTGAAGTAGGGAACACAAGAAATGAGTAAAGGAACTGCTCAAAAATAGCAAATGAATCCATCACAGGCTATTATCTGCAGTGAGCTTGTTTGGGAATGGGAGAGAGGATTCAGTAYGTATGCAAAACCAGGAATGACAAGATTCCTAGAAAAACAAGGAGAAATACATATTGCTTTAAGGAATACCATGAGAKAGCTCAGTTCAAGACACAGAGTAGGTGTCCATTACCTTTCATGCCACTGTTTAAAGATCTTCAAGAAAAGACTGGACTTCTTCAGATGTTTTAAAGGACTGATGTAATATTTTTTTACATTCTTTTTTTTCCTTCTTGGAAATCATGTTCTGAGTCAGAGTTTTGATTCCTGTATATTCACCCAAACATTAAGAGCAGGTCAATRTAAAGAAGGGTAGAAGAGGCAGACAGAGAAAATAACAAATTCTGCTAAGGCACGAAAAGGAAAAATGAACCACTTGAAGAGTCTAATTTTCAAAACTAAATGTCTGCCCTCACCCCTATAATATTAAACAACCTAACAAGCATTTGTTAGTAAAAAGCTGATTAAGACTCAGTGGAGAAAGGGTGCTTCTCCTGCAGTGAGTGAGTTAATGCAAGACTTGAATTGCCCTCCAGAAGTTTCTCTCTATTGATTATACRAGAACCTAGGACAACTACACCGTTAATTTGGATCCTGAATTAAGCACTTCAAATTCGGTGGGATCAGTGCCAACCAAAGCAATTACTCCCACTTTTTTTGTACAAATAGAATGCTACATCACATCTGGAAGATTCACCACTGAAGGTACAGATCTTGAACAGAGAACATATGGGGTTTTACCCCTTTCTGTGTTGTCTTTATTCAGGGACCATTTGGGGAGCTAAAACTGGGGAGCTATTCGTTCCTTTTTCCCTTTTCTTCCAGGGAAGGATTTCCCTCCCTATTCTGTCTTCCATTGCTCCTGCATAAACCCATGGTGATAGAGAATGCAGGAAGGCAGGCTCACCCCTCAATACCAAAATTAATACAACCAGGCAAGCACATTTGTAAATAGTCCCCAATTCATCTGCTCATATCCTGCCCTGTCCTTCAGTAAAGAGCTGTAGTCTCCTCCTATACGAAAATCTTTCTTTTGCTCTGCCATTTCCATTGCTAATTAGTAATTTTACCATTTCSWAGAAGATAGGCATAGAAACTGAGTCATTAGGTTCCCTACCATATATTTGTAAAATTTCACAAATCTTAATTTCATTTTGCTTCTGATTGCCCTTTTTATTTCCTATGCTTATAAAGTTAATAATATACCATATACTAGCTATTAGTTTACGTGTTGCTACAATCTTTGCATAGCAATTCCATACACAACTAATTAAGCATCAAGAATCAATCTGAACTATAGCTCCTCAATTTTTTTAGAGAACATTTCAGAAGAAAGCGGAGAAGTCAGCCAACTCTTCCTTTATGCGATTTAACTTGTCAATAAGAGAGGTTATGATATTTTCACCTTAATTATCCTAATTTTAAAATTCCTCTTTCAAATCASAACAGTGTTGCAGAATGGATTTCATGGTTTTAATTATTCCAAAATCATGCAGTACTTACAATAATTAGCAACTGTCTCTAATTATGGGTGCATAGGGGTTTCTCTGCTTAATGCAAAGTGCCCTGTTGAAAGTCAAGGTATTTTAGTGGGGGAAGGACATAAAATGTCACAGGATATGCTGAACAGAAAGCTTTGCTCTTCTGATAAAGAGTAATATAATTTTCAAATTAAAGTTTAATTTCTTTTASTGTCTTTAAAAAAATGCTGATCTATTTTAGTAACCATAAAGAAACATATAAAGATATACATATATAGCTGTATTTTCTTGAAGTGTGAGCAGGATTATTTTAATGACAGTCTATCTTATATAGYCTTGTTATTACTGAGAAAATAACACCACTCTGGTCTATGTGTGTGGTGAAGTGATTCTGGTTATCACATTCTATTATTTTCAGAATCAGAAATTAGAAGCACCCATAATATTTACATCTAGTAAATAGGCATCTAATGAACTAATGACATTTTCAAACTGAGAAAGAGGAGATTATTCTGAAAGTGATCAGCAAACTTTTTTTTTTATTATTCCCAAACAGGATATCTATCTTGCTCTAGATATAACAGTGCTGGCATTCAGAATGGTCAACAAGCTTGAAGTACTGTCTTCAAATAAAACTTGMAAATCAGTCACCTAACATTCAGTTTTCCTCTAAATTAGGAAACAATTGTTGTCAAAGATATAAATTATTCATGAATGGAGTTATATCTGATCTTGACTTGTTCATGTTTTTAGTGTTCACCTTTGTCTATATAGACTCCTCTTTCCTARCATGAGTACATGCATTCATATATAGATCTGTTCACCTTTCTTTCTAAAATAACAGCTATGCAACAACAGTATATTTTAAAACATTTTTCCTACAAAAAGTGATTTTTTTTTTGTTAATTGACAGCTTGAAGACTGCATGCTCATGTGTGTGCACACACATGTACGTGCATTGTGTGCAGACATATTTCTAAGTCTCACAAGGGGGTTGAGATTTCCTCTTTCAGCTTTTGTTCAACAAACAGAAACAAGGTCTTTTACAGTCAGGAATCAATGACCATTTGGAACCATCCAAGCTGCACTTTTCCCTCTTAATTGGTGAGAATAGCAACACTCCCAGTGARTGAAATTTTGATTGTATTAAGTAGAACTGGCCAAAGTCCATTAGAAAAACATGCACTTCGCTATGTTTTCCTATAATGCTAYTCTTTAAAAGAAAAAGTCCCATATTTCTTTTGTCAATTGACAGGCAGAACCTGAAATTCATCTCAAATGTCTCTGTACTTGCTAAAAAAGTAKTTCATTATAAAGATGCTGCTGCCATCTATTGGGTGACATTACTGTACAAAAGAATTATRTCTTTTCTGGATTCAGCAAGGACAAATAAATTGTGTGATTCACCTGTGGAGTTTTATTAGCAACTAGGTTATAGCAACCTGTGTTTAGTTTATAACACGTTTTATACAAAGAGTTTGGTCCTGTCTTTGTCACCATTGCCAAATTTCATGAAGAGAGACGTTATAGTGTAACGATGAACTTAAATTGAATGATGTGGCACTGCAACAATGGAGAAATTAAAAAATTAACAACAAACCCACCCCTTAATATTGCCTCACATCTCAGAAAGATCTTATACAGACGTTTTCATGCACAGTGCCACCAGTGGAACTGCATCGCTTGCTGTGTTTGAATAAAAGATCTCATTTCCATGTAACTGGCAATCTTTTGCAATACAAAGAGATTTCTGTGATATACAGAGACTTCACTTTTTTTTCAAGCAACTTAGGGAGGCTTCAAAGAAATATTTCGTGCCTCTAAGATTGATTTTATTTTCCCATAAAATTTTAATTGAAGTTCTGAATCCTTTTGCGACATCCCTGCATCTATATCTTCAGCACATGAAACGTGCATTTTCATGAAGCATACAGGTGTCAGAAGGATAAGTACTAAGAACACATATTTGAGCTTTCAAAGTTGTAGTTCAGTGCTTAGTGGGACCACATGGAAGTAAGCACACACGGTAAAATAAATGAAGTAAGTGGGTGAAGTGACCCTCCGTGCTCTGTCAGTTCTGGCAGAACAGAGGCCTTGGAAGCATTGCTCTGCTACAGAAAACAAACAAATAATATTGACAACAGAGAAAAATGGCACAAGAATTTACAAATCTCCTTCTCTGATCTCATCTACTACCATATCTTTCTGACACTGGCTAATTTTGTTTCTCTTCTTTCTGAGCTTTCAGAAGAGCAAGAAGGCATTTTACCTTTTTGTGGCCCAGAAGAAAACTGGCTGACTACAGTAAGTACCATGCACATTGTCAATGCATAGACCACTGGTAACCAGCTTGACTTTTTATTGCTAAAAAGGACTGATAAAAGGCCAGCAGTCTAAAACAGCAGGAAGACAACTCCTCTCTACTTTTAAACAGGATATATATGACTCAGAACACTGAAGCAACAGCAAGCCGGAACCTCACAATGCTAACTGCACCAGCACTGCTGAATTGCACTTTGCAACCTTTTTAATTTTTTTATTACTGAGGTTAAACCCAGACAAGTCCAGCTAACTGTGTGCTGAGGTCGAGAAAAGCCATCACAGACAGCACAAAATTCTTTTCTGCCATGCTTGGAAAAGAACCATTTCTTCAGGCTAGTGTTCTCCTAGGTGAGTATAAATGCCTCCCATTACCATTAAGAGCACAGAAAGGACAGCTATTAAGTATTAGACTAGAACTCAGAAGATCTTGCATCTAATTATACTTCTGCTAAAACATTTCTACATGACCTTGGGCCAGACACACAAAAATCTATCTATGCTTCAGGCTACCACTGGTAAATGGAGATAATGATATATTTGCCCCTTACAGCGGCGTTCTGAGGTTAAACTCAGGTTACTGTAATATTAACATTTGTTTTTCAGTGTTGAAATGATAAAAGCACTTAAAGGCCTATTGCAGCAAGATTAGAGAGGAGTCTGGCTTTCTTTTTTGGTTGCTTACCTTTCCACTGACACATCATTTAAAGAAAAAAGAGTGTTCTTTTGGAAACAGCCTCTGTTAAACAGCAGCAGGAAGATCTGAGTGTGGAAGAGCACCTGCAGAAAAAGAACATGCAGCAGAAGGGGAAGAAAGGTCCACTCCTGTGCTGTGGAAGATTGCAGGACCTACCAACAGAAGGGCTGATAATGGGAGCTCAGTGTATTCTAACAACCAGAATTTTGCCATTATTAAAGGGGAAATGTCTGTAGATGGCAACAGTGTGAAATTAAAACCTCTGCCAGCTCYAACGGCAAAGGGAATATGGAAAAGTGCTACCAGCATAATATCAAAATCATGTTGTGGGTTTGGTTTTCTTTTGGATGGAAAGAAAGTGAATTTAGAGAAAATACAATTTAGATTTGTTTTAATACTAATTTATAGCAGCAGTACAATTTGAGTTATACTGTACTAGGCTTCCAGTATTTCTACTGCCCCAACTAAATGTCCTTTTTATTCAAGTAGGGAGATGTTTTCCATAAGGATTCTTATATTTTCTGCAGTATCTATAACTTAGTAATACTTTTCAGTTCCCTGGAGGGGCACTGACCAAGCTTACTTTAATAAGCTCTTGGTCTTTGGTTTCACAGAATCTTCTTTTCTCCATCCTAATCCTAACATGGCCAAGTATCTACTGCTTATACAGTAAATATGCGATCAGGATATGTTAAAAAGAAAGGAAAATCCAGCATTTTACTTTCTTCAGTCTTGTTTTCTATCTAAACCAATGCCAAATATCTAACACATATGGAATATTTCTCTAGAAAYGATAATAATCACAAAGAAGAGGTCAAATGTTTTCTTCCCTTTAAAGCCAAGGGCTGCAAGGAATGCTGTATGCTGAGGTTGCCGTTTAGCTGCTCTACAACATGCTACTTGCAACCCAATGTCTAACAAAGCAAATTCTAGCTTTAAAACTGATATTTTGAATGCTTTGTTTAGTGCTGGAGAGGCTATCTAGACACAGGGTTGAAGATAAGGTTGCAGATACCTGTTCAATCTCATTTCTGCAGCAATTAAATCTGGGTGTGGGTAGCAAGTAATTTTGAAACACATTTTCTTCTTAGTCACCTGGACTGGAATCTTGGTTTTATTTGTCTTGGAATAATTAATTTAACTATTAATTATATTTATTCAATTTAGCACATTCCATTAAGTAACACATTAATTTACCACATTCAGTTAGCAATACTAGAAATGTAAACAATTCCTTACCTGTTAAACTGGCATCACACTACAATTCACCCCAGGRACTGAATGACAACTCGTCAATGTAACGAAAAACAGTTCTTCTTTTTCCATCTCTGACCTGAATGGAGCACATGAAGAAACAGCACACAGAAGTGTGATGAGTTAGTGGAATACAGTGTTAGGCTAACATTCAGTTATCAAGCAAAGGAAAGGATTGACTTCTGGTTAGATAGCAATAATGAAAAGTGTGTGTGTGTGTGTGTGTGTGTGTGTGTGTGTGTGTGTGTGTGTGTGCAAAATGCCTTCTGTCTGTTGTACAGTTACTCTTTGGTTCAGGGAATTAATTTAAATCACACTTTTCCTCTAGTGGCTACTTCAAATGCCTCCTTTTACGTTACTCTGCTTCAGAGGTTTGAAGTCGGGTTTTCTAAAGATCTGAACAGCAATAGCCAGAACTAAGTCAAAAACACTTGTATCCTGAATACATGAAAGCCAAAATACTGACTTTGCTAAAACAGTGTGCGCCAAGCTCAGTAGGCAGTTGTTTGAGATCTGAGGACCTAGCATCAGCCACTTCCCCTCTTGGAGAAGCAGGGAACTTCTCATGAACAGAGATTAAAAAGAGAATACTCCCATACAGCCTTATGTACAGTAACTTCTTATCTGACTGCTCAGATAAGCAACATGGAGGAAATATGGAGCCAAAGATGTCCTTTTGCATGGACCACAGGGTGAAGGGCAGCATTTATAATTGTGAACTCTGTATGTGCTCTATCAGATGTAGAAGGAAGATATATTGGCTGCCTATATTGCATTTTGTACCCAAACAACCGCAGTTTGTATCTCCAAAAGGAAAGGCAAGAGTCCTAACTGTCCAGAAAACCAGATGTAGCTGAAAGCTCATTAGCAGGACGAGGCACCCCTAAAAATTCAGATCCTGTGTGTCTCAGGTCAGATATTTAAAATTATTGGAAACGTCATAGTTTCAGGCTCAATCACTTTGCACCTCCTTTAAAGAAAGGAATGGCAATGTAATAATGAATGAAAAGAATGTGAGTGTATAATGATGGGATCACYGACTATCTTCACCACTCAGGATGAYGAACCTCAGCCATCCTGTGATCTTTATCCTACACAATGCACTAGGCAACATAACAAATGCGTGGGAAAAAAAATGATGAAAATCTAGTGTAATTAAAGAGCACACCACACAGCTTTGACACCAGGAATGGTGCAGCTGGAGATCAGCTTTAATTCTTCATTATGATAATTCCTAAATTTCAGTGGTTGAATGTATTCATGCAACAGAAAGTTTGGGAGTAATTCTGAGAAGAGAGAGAAGTGTTTCAATAATTCACACCCACATAGATGCACTCATGACATTTTTGTTTACCTCAGCTTCTTAGTGTGTTCCTCTCTATTTTACCTCACTTCTTCTCTCTTTCTTGCCTGCATTTTTCCAGGCTCCTCCTTTTCTTTCCAGGCTTCCAAACTTTTAAGTCTCAGTAATCTGTACCGAACACAAATAAAGCAAGAAYGTAATAACTTCTAAAATAAACAATGGTGACCTTTCTCCCCCAGTCCTCTTTCCCCAGGAAAACAGAGATTGAGAGAGTTCATCTAATGGTACTAACTCTTTCTATCTGCTTTTTATTTCAGGCTGTAAAGTAGTACTATGGATGGAAGGAGATTAAGTTAAATGAGAGAGGGTTCCTGGTATAAAGGRTTTTTGCTTTCTTTTGTAGCAACCCCTCAGAGAAACAATAAGCGAAACAAAGAGATAGATATTCTGCTATAATAAGTCTCTAAACTTCAACCTAAAAAAATTACTTGTTCACTTATGTAGTACAGCCTCCTCCAAAAAAGCAGAAAGAAGAGACACATTCTAGTTTACAATGTCACTGAAAATAGAAATTATTTTGTAACTTTTATGTTTCCTGGGTTTTATCCAAATGTCTCTGACTCCCAATTTCATTTTAAATGTGCACTGGATTTCTCACCTTTCTCCATTTCCCTCCCTTGACAAGCACTAATTATTTGTATGCCACACATTCCTGAAGGGCACACACTTTTATACAGGCGAAGGGAGACAAATATTCAAAGCTGGGGTGAMAATAGGAAAACATTTGTCAACATTTACTAACTTTGCAGGGCAGAGTTAGTAGTGCAATTGTTCCTATAATAAGTAGAGATCAKGGCAAAAGGGAGCAGAGGGCAGCAAGCTTCTTCCAACATCCCCAACTCCACCCATTGAGCAGCTGTTTGGGAAACCCATTAGAACAAGTTTATAGCCATTCCTGTAGGTGCCAAATGCTATCTAATAAACATAACTTAGTTTACTAAAGGAGAAGCTTAGCTAYAAACTTTGGAAGATTTTCAGTCATATTTTCTGTCAGCTCAGTCTGATGTCACTTCAGAAAATTCTCTAATTCCACTGCATACTRTAGACATCTTCATAATTTAAGCTGTAGTTATCCTTAACAGAACCAGCTTGAGACAACAGAAATAACTAAATCAAGAACTAAACCATGAGAAAATAAAATAATGTTAGAATAATATTCTTGAAATATAGATAATATAATTGAAGTTATTTATTTTAGATTAGAATGAAAAATTATTTTTCCTGTGTGCCTCTGGTGTTGGCACCAGAGACATTGGTTTTAACAACAAAGAAGGGAAGTGGCAAATTGTGACTGGATTGCAAGAAAAACAAAACTTGTTTTATATTTGAGTCACTGTGAATCAGTGAATTCAAGCAAAAACTYCTCATCAGTCAGGCCAAATCCTGGAGGACTCAATGTTTGGGGACTGAAGATGCTCAAACTGATCCCAATTTGGTGGTTTGCTCTCTTCCTTTGGGTCCAGGTGCCCCTAATTCCAGGTGAGGCATCCAGCTGAAGATGCACAGGAGCACTACTGAGGTTCCCCATAGCTGATTCAAAAGCCACRTTCACTGAATAAGATGAACCTACACTGTAATAATAACAAAGTATTTGCTATTAGCTTATATCTGTGTTCAATCAATTTTTCAGCATCAGTTCTCTATAATAATAYTGTATGGCCTGCAATAAATAAAGCTGTAGACAGCAATGCAACTGTAAGGATCTATAGATTTGTAGATTGTTTGAATCACAGCAAAGACTCTTTATGTTCACTACAATAACATTCAATTAGCTTCAATAATTGTAAGTTTTAATGTTTAGCCCAATGCCTCTCTAAGGATATGCTTGCAAGGAGGTGTAGCTATTAGCTGGTAAAATATAACACCATCTGATTAGGACAAATTATTTTCAAAACATAACTGCCATAAAAAGCTAGAATGAAAGATAAATTGACAGAACAACTGCTGCTAAATTCTATTTTCAGCATTGTAAATGGGATAATATACCATAATTTATTTTAATGAGTAACAATTAAGAAATGGTTTCTCGAGTTGCATGTAATTTCTTTCAGTTATTAGTTATTAGTTGTTCATGCATAAATGTGTTTTAATATTGGCTTATCTGAGCTCTAATAGGTGATTAAAGCCTTTCAGTATATCAATTTTTTTTGTTGTTTTTACAGTTGTACGTTGCCGAGACAATTCCAGCACAAGGCATTTATAAGAAAGAGATCAGTAACACTTAGAGAAATGTTCCTGAAGTATTATAAAAAAATATGTAAAGCAATATGAGAAAGATGTCAGAGAAAATCCTGATACGCTTAACACTGAGTTTTGTTTTATGTAACTGCAGCTGCAGCTTAATGGCCTCTTTCTTAATAAAATATTTAGGTTAACCCGGTGGTAGAGTGACTTATTATACTACATATTCTTTCACTTTATTAGGATAAAGAAATAGTATCATGGGAGGCTATGCTAACAAGCCGAGACATTGCTTGTGTTGTTAAAGAATAGGTTCACATCTCAGAGGAGTGTAAAAACCCAGAGAAACTGGCACCTCTTTAACTGAAAAGGCACTCTACTTATCTTACAGAAAGCAGTCTATTTTGTGCTAAGAAGAATGCCTTAGAACAGCCTCTCTGCTATCAGTCATTCTCATATAACACAACATTTCTTGTGCTTGCTCCTAGCTGAGCTGTGGAGATCACGGGGGGAAAGAAACAAACGCTGAACAATTGTCTTCAGAAGGCAAACACTACCCTGACCTAACACGGTGCACCTGTCACCTCATCAGCACGAATCTCAGGGGAATCAGTGCCTATTCTTGCAAATTCATCCATGGAAATGTTCTTAACCAGGATGTAATGAGTTATCTCAGTATAGAGAATTTTTTTTTTTTTTTTTTTTCTTTTTTTACTTACAGTATTCCGTCAGGTTATATTTATGTTCTTTAGGCCTCCATGAATCCAGAAACTTAAGAATAATGAATAAACCTTTGAAGATTATTTTGGCAGTTGAACTGTAGGTCATTAAAGTTAGATTAAACTGCTTCAATAAATGGGGATATTTCTTACCACTGTGCATATGTTGCTTTGGCTATATTTTAAAACATTTTTCTTATTCCAGTTACATTTAGCCATCTCAACATAACATCTCACTGTAATTAGCAATTTTCTACTGCAACAACCTTTCAGGCCAGTAAATAATGCACTGTGATTTACGAACCGCTCTTAATTACAGGCAGCCTTTGTGGCAGCTGGATAATAAATAAATGTCAATTAGGCTAAATTTTCAGTGTCCCACAGCCCTGAATTTCAGTAGAAACCAACAACTTTGCTCCTTTGAGCTCTGCAGAGAGGCTTGGTGCTTGGGTAATTTTTAACTATTAGTAGAATTGAAGGAAAAATAAGAAGCTATTTAATTTTACTGTTTCTAAACAAATTAAGTTTTGTCTGGGAAAGACTGCTGTGATCAGCACGAAGGTTTCCTGCGTGCTATTTCTCAGGATGTCAGGGATGGGTTTTTGTGAGGATTCATTGCTTGTTTTTCCATTGCAATGARGCAAAGCCTATTTTGTAGAGCTACAAGGTTGACTAAATCCTTCTTAAGGCAGCAGCACAGAGTACATGAGCAATGCAACACAAGGAGTATTACAGTCTGCATAACAAATTTATTGAAGCCCTTATTTTCCTGTACATTTAAAATCTTTTCTTTTCCTGCTGAAGATTATATTCATCCTGAAACATTACCCTTCRAGTGTTAAAATGACAAGTGCTGATGAAGGTAAAGCTGATCAGCTGCAAGACTCCCACTGCTGAACATTATAAAGTTTCTGTTGTTCGAACAGCTCAGTTAATTATCCAAATGTGAAGGATATCAGAAGGGGACCCGCTGAGCTTTACAGCTGACTTCCAGGGAATTATCCATAATAGAGCCGTTATAAGAAAATTATGACAGACACAACGTACAGGGACCTCTGCTTACCTCTCCTGAGGATTTGTGCAGGACCTCATAATCAAACAGAGTTAGGACTTTCCTCAGAATCAAAGAGAAGCTACATTTTGCAAGGGAAAAGCAGTCCAATCAACTTCATGGTGTTTTATCACATAAACCCAGGGAGGATTCTAGACTCATGCATATTAATTGCCTGCTGCAAAAATGACTGGCATTCCAGAGGTGCCAGGGACTACTTGCTCATATTCAGGTTTTCAAAATTCCTATTATGCCTTGTCCACAGTTGAAAATGCAGTCCTTGCTGCCTCTGTGTGAAGTTTTTGAGAAGCTGCATGATTCCTTCACAATAAGCACTCATAATGGGTCTTCACGTGACTACAATTTTGGCTTTTTAAGCTGTTACAGTCAAGATTTTGTGAACTTGGGACATCTCACAGCAAAATAATTCAGGGTGAGGAAGCTTCAGTGACTACTAAAGAGTGTGAAAGAACGAGCAGWATTGAGGTGAATTGGGTAAAACATGGAAATCTGTTCAAATCACCTGCTAGAAAAGTCAGAACTGGAACAAATCGGCGCAGCATTGGCTGATACTGCAGCAGCTGAAGTTCTGTGACTCTTTATTTCGTGATCACAGTCACTTGGGCTAAACCAAAAGACATCAAACTCTTTCTTACCCTCCCAGAAACCACAAATTTGTGCACACCACAGTGCTGTACTAGCACAATGCTACTTAGCTCCCAGCAAGGCTCGTATTCCTTGTTATTTTCTACTGTTTCCAGTAATCACTCTCCAGTACAACTGCAAGGAATTTAATTCACCTGTGTGGGCATGCCCTGGCTGGGGAAAATTGCATAGACTTGTGTTTCAGCTATGAAAGAGAAAACTGAAGGCACTGAGGAAGGTTTTGCTGAGGAGTTAATATTTGAAAATGAACTGCATCAGTTTATCCAAAGGAAATAATTAATTTTCCATGATATACAGTGGGAAATATTAATACTATCATATTTTACCCCAAAGTTCACCATTATAATTATAGAAGCCTTTTGGAGAGGCCTATCACCATTGCACCTAGACACTATCAATTCATCATTTCTAGACATTCTTAATTTTTAATCTCTCTTTGAAGCATTATTTAACTTTGCAGTGTACCTTCTAAGCAGGTGCACCTAACAGCTTCTGTGAAATAATGTACAGCAGAATGAGCAATTTTGGGTGTGATAATATCAGTGAAAATTATGCCCTGCAATTATTACCATAAAGTCATAAATAGGGTGGTATAATAATGGAATAGTAATGGAAACTACATTTCCATAATTAAGATAATCCCCATTCTGTAGTACCACAGGCTAATTTGCAAAATTAATCTGATCTGATAAATGGTTATAAAATTGTCATGATACTAACCAAAGCCAAAATCAGTGAAAAGTTTCTCTGATATAACCATTCAATGTATTATTTTTCTTCTTTCTTTTTTCTCTGTCCTGATGTTTTTGCGGGCTTAAAAACTGAAAACTGTATTATTTTTTTTCTACCAAGTTCTTCAGCAGTAAGATTGGAAAAAAGACATCATTATCTTGGCTGCAGAGCTGATGTGGCTATACTACTTCCAGCACAGCTGCCTGTACTGTGTTTGGCACACCATCTTTTACCAGGACCTTGGCTAGTGAACCCTGACCAGCACCAGTTCAAGAGTCAATAGCCCAAGCATTAAAGAAAAGCCCTGTGAAAGTCTCGTGCCAAATCTAACAATTTAGTTTTACCTTCTTACAGCTGTATTTCCATGTACTTCTGCTGGCTAAAAATTCAAGCCTGGTGCAACCATATTCCCCATCAAAACAGAGTTACCTCTGTCCCAGCAGGAGAAACAAAAAGTCTCAGAATTAAGTCAAACACAAAGAGCAGTGGTGAAACGCACCAGAAATTTGCAGTATTTAGCAAAACCTGGTAGAAAGAGTATTACAGTTCCCTAACAGCATTATATAAACATATGCTTATTTTTTGAACTTAATTTAGGAAAATATTAAAACATTAATATGATAGTGACACACATGAAAGCACAAATGTGGGAGTTTTACTGAGTTCTTCTGTTTCTGAAACAGTTTACCAAACTACTCAAGAAATGCAAGATGCTTTTCAGATTTTATGTTACAAGCTCCAGAAAAAGATTTTAAGAGTACTGTTCACTAGACATGAAAACTAAAATGTTCTATCTACTACCAGGAATATCTCAGCTATTTTGACAGCGTCTAATTGTAATTTATGTCTCTTTAACCATTCTGAAACAAGAAAAGGGCTCACAGCAGGAAGCTTTTGGTCTGCAAAAGAAACAATTACACTCTACTGTTACTGAGAAACCATCTAGCCAAATAAAACTTAAATTTGTCCTAAATGCAAAGAACATGCTTTAAATAATTGGAATATAAAGTCACAGAAGAAACCTCTCCATTCCATGTTCTCCAGATCAGTGTCTTGGCAGCCCGTTAGATTTAGAGGATAAATTGATTCTTCCATTCGACACTTGACTCTAAACACCAAACCAAACTACACCCATCCCCCAGCCCACTCTTCCTGTAAAGAAGGGGGGATGTGGGTGCATGGATGTCAAGAAAACTGATTTGAACAAAATGTTCTATATTGTTTCCTAAACATAAGCCATTAACAGGAAAAATACATGTCATATAAAATATTYGTATTACTTTAAAGTTTATTTTCATTTCATACACTTTTTAAGAAGGAAAAAGCTGCTTCCATAGAATTTCTTGAAATTCTGGAAATGAATCCTTGGTATTTGTAATCGATAGCCCAGTGATACAAGTTTTCATTAACCTAGAACAACAGGCCTTAGAGTTAATTTCCTTCATTGTTACTGAAACAGAGCACAATTTCCCAATGCTTCCTGAAAGTATTGTAACCACTGAGCTATTGGTTACAAGCAGATCAGAAYACTGGGAAGTATTGTTTTTAAAAGTGGAACACAGGAAGTCTCTGTATATTAAAGTTGCTTTGTAGTTCTGAAAGAAAAAAAGAAAACTTTGACTCCGCTACCTGCAGTCTGGCAGATTGCACATCCCTACGCAGTAGCTCTTACTAAGATCAGTGAAGASCAAAGCAACAAAGCTAAAGAAAAAAAATCACAGCAAATACTGCTTTTAATCTAGGCAAGCCCTGACAAACATCAGCCTTCCCTGTCCTATCAAATTATGATACCACTTTATTTTAAGAGAATCCCCTCTTGACTTCGCTATGATATGCAGGGCTTACTACTTGACTCTTTCTCAACCTGTTGATTTTATGTAACCCAAGAAGAGGGCAGTGTTGTTTCTGTGAGGATAAAATTAATCCTATTCTAACAGGAACACCTGCAAACTCATTAACATTTTCAGTGAATGCACCTTTTTGTTCCTGATTTTCTAGAAGTATCATTCTCTGTTGTAATCTCTCCACACTGAAATGTCTCATTTAAAGAATCAGTGTAAATAAACAGTGTTTTCTGAAGCAACAGACAAGTCTTTCATGAGAAATAATTGTTTGACTGGTATATTTCCCAAGAGACTACAAACATTATTTCCAAACTACACCATCCAGGAGAATAAAAATCCAGCCATTTCTCATTAAACAAGGCCTCTTGAGGACCASCTCCCAGGGCTGCTTCTGTGCTATCTAGCTACTTTTTCATACTAAATTCCCAAACCCCAAAATTATTTTAATCAACTTTCTTTTTTTCCCAACTCATTCCACACTCACTCACTCTCTATTTTTATTTATTTAKATTTTAAAGTCCAGTGATTTTGAGATATGGTCTTTCACATTTATAACCTCAAGGGCATTTGAAGTTCTGATGACATTGAGATCACTAGACTCTAGATGACTCTCAACTTTTATCTTATTTATCATCCTTGTCTTGTTTCCCAGCAATATGAGGAGCAGGTACCAAATAGCCTGTACTTTTACTGAGTAGCCTGCAAAATGTATCAGAAAGGAGTCCTGTTCTCCAGGAAGAGGTACCCCTTCTTATCAAGTCCATAATTCCCAGCCCAGTCAATATTAACTAATTGAATTTCCAATGATTAATGATCTATCCTTTTCATAGGCTTTCCTTATCTTTGTTTTCTTTTTAAATCTTGCCTGGGAGGTCTATACCAATTTTCAGTGATTTTTAGTTTTTAATTTGCCTATCTTTCTTCTTCATCTAAACTTTCCCTACTCAGGTGTTCAAGCTACACACGCCATTTATTTTTGTCAAGAAAGGTTCTCGGTATAGATTGCCATATGTCTTTCTCTCCTGCTGTGTCTATGCCTTTTACTGTATATATTTATCAAGGCATTTCAACCTTTATTCTTGGGGCACATTTACAAAATGGATATTAAGAAAAATATATATTTGTGTGCCTAATGAAAATCCTACTTACAGATCTGCTTTTATAAGAAAGCTGGCAGCTCTGCCTGCATGGCATAAGAAGTACTCTGAAAACACACTCAGTCCTGAAGAAATGAGGTATTTCAATAAGCCTGGCTTTGCTGGATAGTATCAGTCAAGTATAGACATTTTGCTACTCAGCAAAAGCTGTGGATATTCACTCACCCGAAAAACCTAAATTGCTTAATATTAGGCAGTCACATCCAAAAATTGCCGTTTCAGTAAGTCTGTGCTAGAGTTTCCACGTGTGCCTGATGGGATTAAGAATGCTTATGAATCACCTGTAAAGTTATGTTTACAATTGTTACAGAACACTGAAGGCTCTACAAGACAGCAGTGCTATTTATTGAGCCAAACACCTCTGCAAATAAAGAAGTAGCTATTGCAACCAAGAATGATTACACTCTAATCAGACATAGACTCAGCTGGAAAGCTCTGACCCTTCTGTGTGTTTATACTATTTGGTGCTAACTCTTCTCTAGTAGCATGAAGCAAGATTAGGTCAAAGATAAAGATTTCTCACTATAAAAACTCSGTTTCATTCAGCAGGTCAAAAGATAATGGAAAACAGAAATCAAGTCTGTGCTGCTGTACATGCAGCAAGAACCCCGGGGCAGTCAGAGCTGCTCAGCATTGTAACTTCTGCCTCGGTGCACCCTCAGTGATTTTAACTTGCAGAGCTCAAGCAGAGCTCTAAACCTGAATTCCTGACACTACAGACTTACCTCTTAGAGAATTCTTTTGAATGTCATGAAAAGGTTTAGTGTTACTCTACCTAAACCACTTCCSTAGCATTGCGCAAGGATACCTCGATTTGTTTAGTGGAAAGCTTTGGTACTTTCTACATCCATCACCTTGGAAACGAAATGGGAATATGTGGTTGTTCCCCTTACATCGTGAGATGTGCTGTTCGTAGCCATTGACATGTGCAGTTCAGCAGTAAAATCTTGGAGCTTTCTTGTACTGTCCTGCCAAGATGCCTCAATCCTGACTGGGAAAGAAATTGCAGGTAAGGACACACACTTCCCTCCCACCTCCCCACAATTTCTTCCTAAATAGTGTTATCTGTGATCTCCTTGCAGTTTTTCTTTTGTGACTTAGGGAGAAGACTCCTAATCCATAGTTATTAAAGTGGCCGAAACACAAGTTTAGGAGCTTCATTATAAAGACCTTCTTTTCTTTTTTTTTAGATTTTCTATATGTAAATGAACCAAAAGAAATCTTCTGATGCTGGCTAATTATAATGTCATTCACGGTTCTGCTTTCACCAGCAAATATGATGCTAATGCAGAAAAACACCTGATAATTTTGCACATCATCAAATTATTTTATGTTCAAACTGACAACTAAAATTTAAGAAATAGTTAGCCTATACTCAGGCCTCAAAGATGAAACTTACTTTGTTTTTAAATAATKGCTTTAATCCAAAGGGAAGGTGTCTTCAGGGTTTGCTACTTTATATGCTGTACAGTAGACACTGGAGAGATAAATACATCCATGAAGAAAGGGAAGGAGTCATCTCAAYGATTATTTTGTGCTGTGTGCTAAGTCTTGCTATTTCTCTTGGGATGCCTCACCTTAGAGCTTTTGCTGGAGGTTTTTCACTTCTTCCTTCTGTTGATGCAGTAAGGCACACAAAGCACACTTGCCAGTCATGGATATATTTTCAGCTACTTTTGATTGCCGTACAAAAACTTAACTCTGACTTGACTTTTAGGAGCAATTGCAGAAGAGTTTAGAATAATAATCAGGATCCCCTTGAGCATAAACACAGAGTTATTTGGGTACTCACTCCACTGCAGAACACTTGTTGCCAGGTTAGATTATTTTTAGTGGTACATATGTGAGGTCGGTTTAGTAACAGAAGAGCTTCTAATAATCCAGCTGCTCTAAAGTAAAACAACAACAAAAAATGGAATAGACCAGTTAYAGGCCAAAAGTTTTGAGTGACTTGAAAATTTATTCAGCTCCTTTAGCAGAACAAAAGTCTGTTGTATGTGAAAAATCRCTCTCAAATATTACCCATGTAAGCACTCACTGAAGTAGCCAGACCAACAGCCTCCTTTTCCAATGTTCAGCTGTGTTTTTCCCCTTAAAACCATCAGAAAAATAAAATTAATGCAAAACTACTTGTTGCTAAATGGTTATATTTGCAGACATCAATCCAGGCAGTTCTGGAGGCCTGGCAACAAGTTAATGAGGTTTGAGTATTCAACAACTGAGATAAAACTGACCCAGAGAAACAACAGAGCTGTCAGGCTGTCATTTCTAGCTGGCAGCATAAATGAAAGCCACAACAGAGGGCAGTTAAGAATAAATGCACAATAATAATCTGGTTGGAAATAACACTCTAACAATCATTTTCCTTATTTAAGGATAGCCCTCCTTAACTCAGTAAATTGTTTATGTGTTTATTTATTCRACAGATATGCAGCAACGGCAGTAACCACATGGAAAAAATGTGTACTGATTTAGCAAAATTTTGTTTTCTTGCAAGGCACAGGCAGCRTTTAATTTTAAAGACAATTGTCCAGGAGAATAATTAAACCCATGTAACTCARGTATTACTGCAACAATACCTCTCACAGGGTCGAGCAGCATTTAAATACATCCTGTTTGAATTCTGWCCTCAGAGCTCCCAATGGGAAGACGAGAAAAAATAAAAGTATATGATTGCTGAATACTAAATATATTGTTTGGCTATACTCTAGACACACAAAAAAATATGGAAGTTCATTATAAACACCCCCATCAGAAATTAATTTCTCCTGCACAATCTGAGTCAAGGGGAAGAAATGAACCTAAATTTCTCCTGTCCCCAAAAGGAAAATTTACCTCCATTTCCTCAGGTGTGCTCAGCACTCAGAACACCTCCCAGTGCGTCCTCAGGCTTCAGTTCATCTATATGCTCTAAGGTCTCTGATGCACCCAGCACCCAGCCTGACACAGACAGTGCAAAAAGTGGGAGGTGGGTTTCAGAGGACCCTTGCACTCTGGAGGGATGACACTGGGGAAAGAAAATTTGGTAGCAGCAGCAGCAGGTCTAATTGATTGCTTCAGTGTGGCAGCAAACATTTTAAATATCCAGCATTTAATATTCAAGGGACTTTTATGGCCRCTTATTCGACATACATTTGGAAAAAAGGAAAACAAATGGAAGCTGTTACATCATTAATCTAATAGTTTCTTGCTGTAAACAGATATTACTGATTACATTTGTTCACCACCAGCTTCACACTAGATCACGAATGCTCTGATAGATGGAACTTTGCATGAACTACTCAGATAGTAATTGTGTCAGATACCAAAAATAAAAATAACTACGATATGGAGCCCAGGACATTTGCCTGGTAGGTGGACTATGATGGGTAAAAGCTCCTGAAAAGAGAGYTCATAGGAGAATACTCTAACCTATGGGATATTGAGGGAAATGATGAAAAATTACCATCTTCATTCTTTGAATGTAGTGCTTCATTTCTCTGGCTTTTATTGCAATCATTGAAACACTTCTGGTTTTCAGAAATACTGTTTCAGCATCGCATTCTCATTTTGGCACTTCTGAAAGTGCATTTTTGAGGAACAGGTAATGTAAAAGGAAAATATAATTCGGCTCTAACTTCTGAGTSATCTGATTGCCTTGTGTCTTTGCATTGTCTGGTCAGCATCTAAAATAAATTTCCAAAGTTATATAGCACATACAGTTTGGTGTACACTGCAAAAAGTTAGAAAGTGTATTACTTACAGTGTTTAAAACAAAAGTGAAACTGAAAAAATATCCTGAAATATTGTGGAAATGGCCTCCTTCTCCTAAGATTAATAAAACCAACCAACTGACTRCACCCAACCACTCTTTTCCGACTTGAAAAGGGTTTAAATAATAAGACAGCACAAAACCAATATGTGTTCCCTTTTCTGTCTGTCTTGTAAGTCAATTGTTTATCATGGGAAATTTAACCTTGCTGTAGCTATATCTACGCTATTAATGTTGAGAACTGTAGAGGACTCCTTAATTCTAGGCCAGAACATGTGAGTGATGCTCCTATACAAATGCTAGGAACATAAAAATTTTCATTAGCTTTTCCTTATTGCCACCTCTTTTTCATTTTTTATCTGTCTGTGATAATTTTTCTCTGTCATCTATTTTTCAAGCTTTATTCCACCTTTTCTATGCTACATTTCGTGTTAAATTCTCCCTTTAAATAAAACTGAAATTAAGTTTTAGCTCGAGCTCAGGGAATCTTAAATTTCCATGTCTGGAACTAAGCAATACAAACCTGTGCCCCACTCTCATAGATATGGCATGTCTAAGAGAATAGAAAATGTTCCAGTATTTATATTTTTTCTTTCTGTTGAACAATATTGGTAATCCAACATGAAAAATCATGCCATTTAAGATTTCCACAGCAGCAGATGATACAATTTCAGGGAAGAATACAGATACTTTTAAAGTCTATAACTATTTCCTCCTTATTGACCCAACTGTGTTAAGTGTCACTTACCATTCTGAGTCTGTGATCTTCAAGTGGCATCATGGCAAGACTTAAAAAAAAATGAGGAACTGTTCTTCTGCTGTGATCTTAATACAGGAAGCAGGATTAATTTTCCTTTAAAGGCCTTTTACCCAGTTTTGACAAAATCATTCTTGGAGCRCTGTTGTCAATTTTATTTTAAAAATATCTTACTGCTGGAAAGGTAAAGAAAAAAAGTAATTGCATTGACCTGAGTGCTGGAAAATTGTGCGAGTTATGAATGACAGCCTGAGAAATCCCAATCAATAAAAAAAGAGAACTTTAAAGATCATTTAATTGAAGCAGAGTAAGTAGAAACTTAAATAATGCCAACAGAAAAGTTACCATTTTCAGCTCAGTACACACGATAAGACTTTGAGAGTCATAAGTACCTAATACCATCTCAGGAATTTAGTAGTGGGTAAAGATTAAAGCTTACTGTCTCCACAGGGTGCTGAGCTCTTGATTCATGTTTTTTATAACATCAAGTCTGGATTATTGTAATACCCTGTTTGTACGYCTCTTTGATACAGTGGCTTGCCGTTCACAAGCTTCAACATGCACAGCTTATAGCAACTCAGATCCTCAGTGGAATTGAACTGTATCAACATCCTACCAGACTTGATTGCCTTTTTGTCAGATTTAAAATGATTTTTAAAATGTGCATGTTACTCACTTTTTTTCAATTCTTTTTTTTGACTAACCTAATGATTTTTCATCTTCTCTGGTTGCTGCTGTGACAACTGTACTGTTGGCTACAGACTCTGAGAGCAGATGTGCCCTCGACAAAACAAGAAATATGGTGAGAGAAAGCRCTCAGACTAGGATAGATATGAGAAACTCTGCAGAACAGATTTCTTAATGCATGTTTTGCTTGTTCTCTTGTTTCGTGTTTCAGAGCGTGTCTGGCTGTGGAGAAGTGACACTGAAAACTTGAGAAGTAAAAGATAATTCAGTCTTTTTTACATATACTTTTCAAATTTGAAAAGTGTCACGGGAGAGTAGTAGATAATACTCTATGAATCTATACAAATTAGCTATCCCAGTTATGTATTCTAATGCATCAAGGCAGTAAGTTAATGAGCTCACTGTACTACGAATGGTTTCTGAGAAGTCATGGAAATGGGAAGTGGTAATAAGTGGTTGGAGAAAAATAATACCAGTTGATAATAGTGATATCTTAAACATAAAAGACGAGGGTTTTGTGAATGATGCACCAYCACAGAGGGCAATCTTTGAAATTGTCATTTACTGTATCTATTCATGTAAAGAAATATTTAAAGTAGAAACAAATAATCAAATATTTAGGCTTAATTTCAAGGGAATTCAGCACTCCAAAGACAACTGTAAATTTCATTGCAGTCTTCTATTCAAGTACATAAATATGCAGCCAGTACCAATACAGAACACACTGCAACTGCAGCTCTGAAAAGAAATGTGCGTAACAGAAATGCGTACAAGGAGTGAAATATAACATGAAAATTGTAGTATTTTAAACAATTAATTACAGTATTCCAGTGGATTGAAAGATTTAAAAAAAAACCAAAACCTAGGAAAGTACTGGGTAAGGGATCTTCTTTCCCTTCTAGGTAGACAARATAAATATGTAGATAAGTAAGAAAAGCTGCTATGTCAGAGAATGCAATGCCAATTATCTGTAAGTGTCTGAAGGTATAAACAACAATTGYGCAGAGAAATTATTCAGATTGGTCTATGGGAATTTAGTTTGCAGAAAATGGAGAGAAAGGAGTTACTGTAAGCACTGCAAAAGTCTCACAAAATGAACTGCCTTTGCAACAGGCAAAATACTAGAAGCTGCAATGTCTCAAATTATTTTGTAATTATCATAAGAGTCCATTGGATTACTGGATAATCCCATTTGGCTAAATAGAAATAAACACAAATCTTTCTTAACTCAATTCTCACCACGATTTCAGTGAAGCATGATGTCACCCCAACTAATTACAGGTGCAGGGATATGGCCCAATATTATGCTAATATTTTCAAAGCCTTTTTTAGTATGTGTGCTTAGCTTCTTTTTTGTCCTATATAGTTTTATATTTTCTGTGCTTTTATTCTGATTGCATCATTTCCTAGTTGCATGGATAAAGCACATACACAGAAAAAAAATGCTTTGTAGGAATACAGTTTGGGGTTCTTTCTTTCCAGATTAGTTTCTCCTCTAAAGCACTACTTCAGTATAATAATCTCAGATCTACATCAGGTTTACTGAATTTTCAGATTTACTGAGTACAATACTGTAGACAAGAATCTTCCYCATTCTGATTTTCTTGGACAATCCCTTTTCTCTACTTCTTATTCCTCGTTTGTTATAAAAACACAGATTTCCTCAGAAGTTTTTTTTTTCTTTCACTTTCATTTATTTATTTCTTTCTTTGGCTAGCTCAACTGCTTTCTTTGCTATAGCCCTGAATGAATTTTCAAAATGGGTTCCATTGGTGTGTCTGCTGCTTACACAATTTATTACCTGCCTGCAGTGAACTGGACAGGCCTCTGAGTTACAATGATAAGGACAGTAGGACAGAACAGCATTTTACTCTGATAAGGACAGTAGAACAGAACAGCAGAGCCTCGGAAAAGTAGATGAAGGGTGTAACTTAGGCAAACAGAAGTCGTGCAAAACACAAGCAGAATGCCAGCTCAGCTCTGCCAGGCTGACAAAGCAGAAGTTATGCAAAGCAATGATATTGAACAGGAACAGCCACCTGAAAAGGGCACCGGACACTGAAGACCCCAAAGAACCATAAAAGGATTTTTGATAAGAGGTGCAAATGCATAAACTGGGCTTTTCACAGAAACATTCACATAACATGACTTCTTAAAGAGAAAAAAGAAAGGGGTGAAGGCATCGAAAACCATGCCAGGCTGCTTTCTCTTTGACATGCTTCAAAAGGTACATGTTCACTTTTAAAGAGAATAGGAGGCTCAGTACAGAAAATACCAATTAAAGGAAGGAATCGCCAGGAAGAATTGTATAAGATGCCCAAATCCCAGAGAAAGGCAGACACATCTCTGTCCTGATCACTCCCTACTGSCTGGTTAGATTGTTTTTCAGCTGGTTTTGTGTCTTGTGTGGTTKTATCTGACACTCACCTTCCTCACAGTGCACAAGAAGGCAACATGACAGAGTCTGCTTACAGAACAAATGCCTAAACAAGGGACGTGATACTCTTGCACTAAAGACTCTTGGGGGTTCTAGATGTTCAGTGTTCATTCAGTATTATTCTATGCCACTGAGTTCTTGATTTATTTTTGATAGCAAAATAATTTACTAATCTGTGGCTTTGAAGTCAGTGCTCTGCTTTTGTATCATTTCAGCTTCCAGCACTAAAAATGAAGTAAATATTGGCATGAACTGCTATAGTAAAAGAAAGCCAGGAAGACAAAAGATTCTTCAGGCTTGTGGTAATTTGTTTGCACTCATGAGGGAGTATGGAATGTAAAGAGAGGACCCAAGTCTGCCATTCACAACACATCACTTATTCAGCCAGCAAACTCAGAGAGATGAACAGATAARTTATTGGACAGATGTGATGCCAGCTAGCTCCTTATAGGAGATACTCCAGCATATTTTCTTACAGCATATYTTATTTCCTTTCTTCAAATAGTCACTCTTTTACACTAACATTGTATTCAGCTTGAGAGCCTGGAAATACACAGACACTTTATCAAAAACAAAACCCCCTCGACTAGTAACACCACCATATCCCTCTTAAAATCTCTATGTTCATTAAATTGAGCTCCTTCATTATCATCTTTTACACTCCAACTAATAATTTCCCTTTGCATGTAAAATGTAGATATTTATCCACAAGTGTTTTTACTTTTGCAGAACTCAGATTAATTTTTCCTCTGTAATTCAMAAAGAACAGAAGCAGATGGAGTCCAAGGTAATTTTCCCTTTGGGAATACCAGATATGTAGAATTGGATCACTGGCATTTAATCCTGTAATCAATGAGATGCTCCCAGACTGAGAATGTTTTCTAACGTTTTTTTAAAACTTAAATGTCTTGATGAAAAACAGAGAATGCAAAGACTATAATAATCTTACAGAGAGCACTGAAACTGATTAATTCCAGTCACAAGTAATATTAAGAAAATTAGAGAAAAATTTGCTGGGGAAACATTTTTACGTAAATGAATTTTTAAAATCATTAAGTATTAAGCCTATTTACTTACATTACAATATTCAACAAAATTACTAGCCACTTATAGCAATAAGTAATAAGATAAATCAAACTGCAAGTTACTGATCTTTAAAGTGGGTAGAGTCTTACTCTCATTCAGAACTTGCCTTAGATACTATAATTGTTCAGTGAAGTTAGGCTTAGAAATCAAACAGTGTTGTGTGATAAGGTAGTAAACATTTCAATGCTAAAGAATAAATTTTAAAACTAATTTACAGAACATCCTGACAGAGACCTTTGGTTTAGTTTTTAGTATTYGCTCTATAGAAAACCCAAATCCTTTTTTTCTAACACACAAATACTCTTTTCAAAGAATGATCCCAAACAGTGATGCATTAAGGACATTTTTTCTCTTGCATTTTGTTTCCAGAAATCACACCTGAAGCACGCCATCAAAATTATGTGATATTGATGCTACTCAAGGAACAGATAACAAAACACCCTAATGTCAAAAGTAATTTCATTTTTCCACCAAGAAGAATGAGGCCATCTCTAAACATATTAAAATATTATTCACTTTGACAATAAAACTAGTTCTGAGACATGAACTATTGCTATATTAGAGAARGGAAGCAATCAGTATTTTTCATCTTCTAAGAATCTCTATAATACAAAAAATCCATCATTGTCTAATGGAATCATTAAGTACCTGGAAGGCAAATGTCTTTTCTTATTTCCAGTGTGAAATCTAGTTTGAAACAAGCACTTACAGTTAACTCACTTCTCTAACATCCAGAAAAGTTTGACCAATCATGAATTAATATTATCCATATCTTTTTTTGAAATTACATAAATTTTTCATTACTATTCCATGGTGCACTGTTGTACTATCAAGCAGTCCTAAAGGGATCTATATGGGGCTGCACTAATACTCAACAGTGATGCAAATGATAATATTTCCAAAGATTTTAACCTAAAACAGTTAGTTGATCAAAGCTGTTAACTGTTATTACTCACTTGCTATAATATTTTTTTCTGCTAATCTATTAAACTTATTACAGTGTGCTACATTAACAGCAACACTTGTGCTRTATATACCAGCTGCGTTCTAGGGAAGCATTTTTAAATGTGCTTAATGMCAGTTTTTAAATCAAGCAATGTGGCTGTTAAGAATACAATTTCATGCATTTCATCACAAAAAGCTTCATTTTAACYGCGCGGTAATCACACCTTGTGGGTTTAATGAAACACATGCTAAAAAAAGAAATGCACAGGAATGTTGAGCAAACCTCTAAAATTAGTGTCATGGGTACAAATCAAGGACTTCAGTACTTCAGCTGTGACAGGCCAAGCCTTTCCCTGACCATGTGTGAGTCGCTGCTGCTCTGTGTCAGCTCTRGTAGCTCAGGGATCATCACAGAGACCACGACAGTTTCACGTTTCGTAGAGTGTGTCTAATCCCTCTAACCTTAGGAATCAAGGAGCTGTATCATTCTGATGGAATTTCTCTTTGCTTGAGAAAGAGAATTGCCTCTGATGTAGGGACAGTTAATTATGTTTTACTTAAGACTCAGTCAGCACAGCTGTTCCATATTGTTTACTTCCTTCTCCATTCTACRTTGGGTTTACCCATCTTTTGCCTCCTAAGACCCACTGCTGTGTCACACTCCTGCTGGAGTCAAGTTGCCAAGGCACAAGCAAGCCTGCACGAGCATTTTGTATCACACTGTTCTCACAAGGAGTGAAACGCCACTAAAGGCCTTGGTCCTCTCCCCCTCTAGTTCTACGGACCTGCCTAGGATTGGGGAAAATACTATCCTCATTTAAATTACAGGAATTGTTACCATTTAAGTCTACTGTCAGTTTTACCACCAGTATTAATTCCTAAAGCCAGTGTGACTACCTGAATCATAATTGTAGGCAGGTTGTGTTTTATGTGTTTAATAGSGTTTGRAATATGAAACATATTTRGATTAGTTGACAGTTGGCTTTCCTGTGATGCTGGAGATATAATATAGCAACCATAGCACACACACACCTTCAGATTGGTCCACCAGAGAGAGGTCTCTTAGTCATATATTTTATCCTCACGGCACCTTCCTGTCASCACTACTAAAGCAGCCAGTTCATTGCCATTAGGAATACCTTTCATAACACTTAAACAGCTCTCTGAACATCACAAATGCATTTTACTAGTGCAGTCAAATCACAATCCTAAAACAGTTTTCTTTTGCTACCACCCCAAGCTGTTTTGGAAAGGACATAAATAGATGTGTGCTTCAACATTCTACTCAAAGCCACTGAGCTATCTAGACATCWTTTTCTTTAGTTACACTTCTAAAGGCTCTGTAATATCATCATTTTTTAAAACACAGATTTAAATAAACCATTTTTATGGTGTATTGAATCATAGCTTTCTTTAATTTCAAATTGCTGTGTACTTTGTTTGACGCCTATCTTTTTGTGAACGTGCTCTGGTTAATGGGACTCTACAACATCAATGGTCAGTTTTCTTATTTAAGACCAGTACATAACGTCCCTTTTCTGTGTGAAAATACAAATACGAAAGCAAAGCATTCAGACCAAACTCTTAGTTTCTATGGTAATATCAAGAAACACAGTAGCAAATGTTATTTTAAAGCATTCTTCCTTTTCCTATTCTAATGTTTAGTACAAAGTAATCTCCAGTATATTTAGTCAATAGCAGATCAATGCCCTTGTTCCTCTCCTGCCAGGCATACTACAGACAAGGAGGAGTCATACTGCTTAACACTATTGCTGTGGGAGACTGGATTAAAATAATCAATATGACTTTTAACACATGCCTTTCATTTTAAAGAAAACTGTGAAATTCCAGTTCTTGGATTGTCTCCTGGTGGTAAGTKCATTGGGTTACCTTGGAATTATTATTTCCCATAGCAACTAACTGTAGTAACGCAGGGATTACTACACTTAATCAGACGTGTGGTTCATCTTGTCTGGCAACCTTTTTCAGAYTGCCTGATCATACATGCCCTACCAAAACGGACAAGAAAACTCCTATATCAGGAGAAAAGTTGGTTAGAGAGCTTCTAACTTTCATGCTCTATGGTGTTAGTGAAAAGGCTGGGTTCTGCCCTCATGGTTCCACCATGAGGCTGTCAGAGTAGTGTAACTCCCAGTGATAGTTCTAGACTTCAGACATTTCAGTTCCCAGACGGAATCTAGTGTTTCAATCACATCAATTCTTCTGGAACTGTAACTTAAACTGCAAACATCACAACGAAGATCTTCTTTACACAAAAAATCAATTTAGTTTCTATGAAACGTTATACTTTATATCTCAGGACAGGCTCAGATAGTCCTTGACYTTTCAAATTCATCAAGTTGTTGTTTTATTTTTGCGTGGCACTGCAGTTCTGCCCTAGTTCTCTCTAATGGAATGCATTGGCCATAGTCCTGAGTATGCTAAATTAGGATAGTTTCATCTGTGGAGTAAAAAATACAACCTGATGAGTATTTCCTAAGGAAGGATCTATTCCTTCTAATTCTACCACTGTCTACAGGGCCAGTATATTATAGTTGGATTGTGACAGTATTGCCTAATCCAGCATTATTTGACTTCAGTGACAGCACTGCTGAAYAATTCAGTGGCTAAGTGGCCATCTGCTGTTAACTCTTTCAAAGAAAGGGGCTCCCACTTATGAGGGCCAACAGGAATTAATTCTCTGCTAAAAAATGTATAAGGAATATATTCAACTATATATACAGACAGAAAGAGATTAAGACAGWAGCAAGGAGTGG
This sequence comes from Amblyornis subalaris, assembly GCA_018881555.1. Classification (NCBI taxonomy): domain Eukaryota; kingdom Metazoa; phylum Chordata; class Aves; order Passeriformes; family Ptilonorhynchidae; genus Amblyornis; species Amblyornis subalaris. The sequence goes on along the minus strand of JACAXG010000007.1, from coordinate 3,469,858 downwards.
AACTTAAAATAATACATCATGATGTAGTATCACCTTGATTACCAAATACTCATTATATACTAACATTTTAATTAGTAAGTACAAAAGTAAATTTTTCAAAGCAGTTTTCATAACTCCTGAGCAAGGTAGAAAGACTTGCTGTCCAGAAATCTGGAAGAAATCATTCTTGTCAAAATAAGACAATAAAAAATAAAAATTCCCAAATAAGGTTAATTTTTCAATAATGTTCTGTTGTGCATGGCAGTTCTTATATTATCAATCCATTGTCCTCTCTTCTAAGTTTTGAATTTGAACTACTGCTAAAGGTCTTTCGTAGGAGGAGCCTGAATAAAACCTTGTTGAACAAGAAGCGTGCTCATTCCGTTACACATCCTCCTGCTTTCCACATATGCCTCTAAAGTTAAATTTTTTTCCTAAGTCATTGGTGTTTTGGGGATATCTGAATTTGAAATTCAAAAGGCTGCCATAATTTTAAAGTATTTTGCATATAACTGGGCATTTTTCCAGAGAAAGGAAACAGTCAAGGATGACTCACTGAAATTAATTGTTTCAAGGGCCAAACACCAGAAAATTACAATCAAATTATTTCTGCCAAGAAAACAAAGAAAGAGGAAAAAAGGAAACATGCTTATCTTGGCATTTCTGATACACTTCATATTACAAAGAAATGTAATATATCTAAACATATATAAGCATATAGCTATTTATTTACATACAACATTAGAAGTTGGATAGAGATTCACTCCTGTGAGTTGGGAGATCAAAGTCAGCCTTCTTACTTTCAGTGAGGCTGGGAAAGGCCGGTGTTTCACTCTGAGTGAGCAAATGTCCCTGAGCCACATGAGGAGCAATAGCAGCACCTCTGCCTCAAGAGCTCCTTTGGCTAGCCCAAGATTTCCAAACTTCCTCTGTATAGCTAGAAATGGCTGCAATAGAAATGTAATAATCTTTTCAAGTTTTGTAAACCTTTTTTCCGCTCCTTACTTTATGGGCAGAAAATACTAAATCTATTTTGCTTCCAAGTTCAGCCCTCACAAGGCAAATTTGGAGCTTCCAGCAACCATTATTTAATAATCCCACATGTGATCCATGAATAAGGTTGGTAATATCTATCAGACAAAACGTTAAGGTGTGTCTTGATTTCAGGTTGTTCTTCTGTAATTGATGTCGTCTAAAAATAATGTCCCTGGTTTCAGAGGCTGGCCCTGTAACTTTTATTGATATAAAGCTTGATTTTACAAATTACTGAGGGCTCAAGACTTCGAAAAAGTTACCTGCTTAATTTACAACATACAGCTAGCATTCATGCAGAGAATATCCTGAGCTGGAAGGGGCCCACAAGGATCTTCAAAGTCCAGTTCCTGGCCCTGCACAGAACAGCCCCAAGAAACACACCATGTGCCTGAGTGTTGTCCACAAGCTTCTTGAACTCTGGCAGGTAATAATTAGTGATTTAAATTACTCTACTGACAAATACATGTTTGTGTGCTCTCTGATCTCAGGGCAAAGAAGACCCAGCAACCCTTAGAGCTAAAAAACCCCCAAGTAATCCCATGGAATGAAAGCAGTTGAATTGAATAATTGTTGTTGGACTGAGCTCTTTAATTTGCAAAAGAAAATAGTGGAATTTCTTTCACTCAAGTATGCTACCAAGTTACTTCATTTTTATCTTGTTGTAGAGATTCACCAGTAATTAGTCCTGAAAGATTTACAGTAACCCAATTAGGGAAAAGAAAAAAAAGAGAGATCCATGTGAAGTTTGACAGCATTTCAGACTGTGAACTTGTTAGGCGAAGGGACGAACATTCCAAAATTATGAGACAACCTGTTATTTTCTGTAAGAATATTTGCAATGCTCTGCTGATCCACGTCAGTATCTAATGATGCTCTTAAAAAAACTGGAGTCAGCTGTTCATCATAGCTTTGTTATCTAACTATCTAATCCTTCCAGGTTTCTTAGAAAAGGAAGTTATTCACAGGTTTTCTCTAAAACTTAAGGGACGAATCTTGCCAATGTTTAAATATCTGTCGCTTTACTCGTGAAGATCTGTCACTGGGAAAAACAGATAGTCTGGAACAAATGCAAAGCATTAAAGCATTTCATTCTACAGTATTTTTGTCTTAGACTCCTATTTACATTTTCTAAATTTTTTCTGCTTTAATTTGTAATAGGGGAAACCCTGTCAGCTATTGGCTCTGTCGGAACAAGTCACAAACTTTAGCAATCCAGTAGAGCATGTTTCATTTTCTCATTCTCTTCAGAAAAATTACTATACACACATTGACTTACATAGTTCTTTGATTGAAAGCTGACATTCTACTCAAACTGATACACTACACAAAAGGAGATATAATTGTCAGTTCTGAAGAGTTCTGATTTTTTTCCCATGTATGTATACATACATATACACACACACACAGATGGAGCTAAGAATATGAAGCTAGTTTTATTTAAATATTTGGTGTATACTATGACTGGAGGGATTATGGGAGAGAAAGACATCAGGCTAAGATGAAAATGAGAACATTCTTTTATAGAGATTTTGAGAACCTTACTGTAAAGAAACTGAATTTGTGTTCTAAGTTGTGCCTGATATATATTTATCTCCTGTGGTTCTCCCATAAACATAGCTGGAAAATTTGAACAAAGGAGGTGGATTTGTCTTTTTCTAGAATGCACCACAAAAGAGAGTCATATATTTTTTGGGTAGGGTATATCCTACATTATATTGAGCAGGATGCTATTTAGTATGGTTATGTAATAAATAGAACTTCAGAAATCACGCTGGCTTGAGTGACAGCTCGAACAAAAAAGAATAGATTAGCTCTTCTACTTGGGATGTGTGACCTTGTACTACTTTTAATGGGCCTCACAAACACAGAAGATCAGCTCTCATGAGGAAAAGCTGAAACATTCCACCAGCCCAGCAATTTAAATTCTAACCACTCACCAGAAGACATAAAGGTCAGATATGTACCAGTATCTCTAGACACACAGATACGTTATCTCCTTCTCTGAAGGAAAAGAATTATCAGAGAGAGATGGGACATGAGACCCAGAAATTAGATGCAGKCACTTCTGCTAGAAACAGCATCAGGTGAAATCTCACCCGTGGGATGAAAAACCCTCCCAAACTCAAGTTCTAAAAGATCTGTGGATTAAAGGAGAATACTGAATGTCAGTCTCAAAGYGTGACTATTCTTACTGAGCATCTTTTTATTCTTACAACACCCACTATGTGAACTGTTAGTCTCACATGAATATTTTGGGATAACATAACTAATGAAAGTAGAAGTAATAGCAAGTCAATAGTCAGGGAGTAAGGATGCAGAAAATTCATCAGAAAGAGGGAGTCTGACTGTGGAAGCTTGGATGATTTGGATTCCAGTGTCTTTTCCTTTAAAAAAAATCCACAATGCTGTCTTACTTTGGAATAATGAAAGCCAAATGAAAGCTACACAGTTAATTTGATTTATTTTAGCCTCCTTCCAAAGCTTTGTTTYCCCAATCTGTTGAATTCCTGCTATTGGTTAGAGTTGATCTCTCTCATAAATGAACYTCTTCGGAGGGATAACTCTATTTATAAATAGGAAACAAATCAAGCAGCCAGACAGAGCAGTGTCTCAGTGAACACTGAGCTGAGACAAGTATTTTTTTATCTAGGAAAAAGAAAATAACTCTTATGAACTCTTTCTTAAAATGCCTAGAGTTCATAATGCAATTGCTACATTAGGGGGTGTATGGCCACTAACCCTGGCACAGATTTAGCTTGGCAATGACTGGCAAATTGGCAGGGGCAGAGCACCAACTGGGGAGAATGATGTAGCACATAACAAGCTATGTTTAACAGCAAAACCATTTGCAAAAACAAAACAAAAATCAAGATTCTGGTTCTCATTCASATTCTGCCAGACTCAACCTTGTAGTTGAAAGAGTAACTTTAAATGTTCTTATCAAGTCTGAAAACACAAATGGGTTTAGGGGAGAAGGGCTGGGGATATACAGAAAAGAAGGGATTTAARTAGGAGATGGGACAATAGCTTTTATGTGCCTCAGGGCTCTAGAGGTTCAGGTCTTAAAATCAGCTTGGTCAAACTGGAAAATGCAATAACATTGAGACTCTTYAAATTTTATCAATTAGTACAAGCAAAAGAAATGAAATTTGCTCATCCTCTTTCTCAGCCACTTCATCAGAACTTTGCAAGACATCTAGTTTAAGGTAATTTGAATTGAGTTTGAAAGCTTGAAAACCCCAAATCTAATCCCATCAGTGTGTCTAACTACCACAACAGCAAAAAGCTCAGTCATTAGGGCACTCCTTAACATACAGGCAACAGGGATCTCTTCCTGAACACAGAAATACAAGGGAATATGRCAGATGTACTACATCCTAACTTTCCTTAAAGATGTTGAGACAGCTGACTCTTTGTCCAGGGTCCTATGGAGCCTGAAATTTCAGGCTCACACAAGGAAGACATCTAAAAGTATTAAGAATATACAAGATGTAAACACACCACAGAAAGAATTTAGTGAAGAACCTCATGTTGGAAATAGTTTTGGGGCTGAAAGCACAGTTATCTTCAGACACACTTTCAAAAGTATTATGTCTGATTTTTAAAAATACGGTCTTCTACATAAATAATAACATCCTATTATATAACACCCTATAATAATAACATCCTATCCCATCTCGTTCCCATGAGAGATTCTTTCAGCCACAAATKATTCCCAATCGATGTAACATTTGTAAAAAGATGGCAAGATGGTTAGGGTTTTTTTTCCTTTCTTCTTCTCTTTTAGTTCTCTTTTTATGTAAGTTTTAGCAGCAATTGATTCATTGCCCAGTTAAGTCAACTCTAGGTACATCAGAATCTCTTCATGAATATTCACAGAGCTTAATAGAAAGGCTGCCAAAAAATCAGATTTGAATGAAAAACTAGGACATCTGTCACACAGACAGGTAACCCTGAAAGAAGTGTTTTGTTGGAAGAAACTGAAAAAGTTAGCTGTGAAAAAGAGACTTGCCTGGATTTTTACTCTAAGCAGCAGTGAAAAAGAAATTTTGAAAATATCCCTCAAAAATTATATATATTGTTGTTATTTTCCCATGTCAATACTGTCATCCTTTCAGCACAAAAACTGTGATGTATGTTGCTTATTGAGGACAGGAAGTACTCCTTGCAAAGAATGCTGGGCTTTCAAACCTTTTTAGAAAGTGCAAGCGATGTTGAATAAATTTTAGTAAGAATTTTTACCTATTTGCGTCAGGTCTTGCTGTTGACAAGTCTTCTTCTATCTGAAAAGTCCATGGGGGAGGATTTRCAGAGAACTAGAGCAGGCTGCAGAGCATGTTGCTCTCCTGTATCCATTGTATAACTCCAGGTAGAGCTCCTGCTGCCAACTGTACTCACTCAAAGGATTCAAATATCACTTTTTCTTGTATCAGCACTCCATCGTCATGCAGCAGCACCTTGAAATTAAGAGATAAATTAGTTTTTACAGAAACAGGCAAGTATAGCTTCTCATACACCCACGAAAAGCTATCCAAAATCAAGCACTGAAAAAGCCTGATGTCCATGCCTGGCATGTGYTCTGCAAGGCTTTGTAGCATTTTACAGATTATTTCCCACATGCCCATCAGGGCAATACTGGATTTCTCCTGAATTGCAAATTCCACACTAGGACCGTAGCYCACCATTTTGCTTACATGGACAACACTAGGACTTTCTAAACAGAAAGAAATCTGTCTGTTCTTCTTCATGATGTGTCAATAGGACCAGTTGCTCAGTTCCCTTCTTCACACCGTGCAGCTCGGCAGGAGCACGCTTTGCAAAGCCATGCATATTTCATAAGCCATGTGAGAAAGCTGGGGTTGAACAGGCAACTTCAATTTGGGGTTTGCTTAATTTTAGAACACCTGTGGGTGTACAGTGCCTATGGCATATCAAAGTAAATAATGTGACTTTAAAATTGATTAAGACCTTTTCGAATTAGAGAAATTATGCTGATTTTCAAAGAGCCAGACTTTTGAGCATTTGATCGTACTTTGGACAGAAAATATTTTGTACTTTTAAATGCTCACTTTCCATTTATCTTCTATTAAAAAAAAAAAACAAACAAAACAAGTTCAAAGAAAATATTTGACCTGTTCCTTCATGATTTCTATTAGTACGTATCTTCCTTGAACCTGAGCTATCATGTCTGAGTCCTGCCCAGTGGAGCTTATAACTTGTTTGATCTGTAACTATTTGGGTTTGTGCCTCCTGGATCAAGTCYCTCTGGACATATCTGACCTTAAAAGAATCACTATTGACTCAGACATCATTAATTCAGCTGTCAACTTTAGTAGTAGTTTGACTGAAGTTAAAGTTAAATCATCCTTTACCTAATCTAGTTTTCTGGAATCCACTCAGTCTAATTGAGGTATCCATTAAATAAGAGACCTTTCACAAAGTTTTTCTTAATACAGACACAATACATCAAATACATTAAAATCCTTGTGTGTTATAATACAAATTTATAACTACACTTTAGAAACACTAAGACCTTCCTTCTTCATACTTGGCTTCGTTGTTAAGGCTCAATACAATCAGATTTGACATTTTCAAGTAGGTATTTCTGAGTTATTTAATGGCAAAACTCTGAACAGAATATATATGAGAGGATGCACTCTGTCATGTTCATAGAACTCACAAAAATCTGCTTCAGCTCCTCATAAAGAGACACTGGGAGTGATTTGCTAGGGAATCAAGGATATTTTCTTCTCCGCCTGATTTTGAACTAGCTGTTACAAAGTAAACCACTAAGTCATGTTGCACTGTAGTAATTAACATAGGTTGAACTTGCAACTCTCCCAATTGAGTTTGAATGTGTACGATGATATCCTAMAGAGAAAAGTGTGCTGAAAGGCTCATTTACAAATTCTGTAAAGGGTATAGAGATGAGTGAGATTTTTATTCTGTCTATAAGATGTCCTGATCATTCTTGAAATAGTCTGTGCAGATTTACACGGTAGACAACCACCAGGTACTGCATGATGGTTCCATCCAAACAACAGCCTGAGCAATAACATTTCTCTTGCCAGTAATATTCAGCATCTGTGTCACCCATTTTTGAAAAGCACGGACAATTGCCAAGATTTTCCAACTAAAGGCTCTATGGTAAATATTTTAGAAGTTATTTATACTATTTCTATTGTTTCAGTCGGGCAGTGAGCTGCTATTATATTGCAGTACTCATTAAGCACCACATATTTAACATTTTTCTGACCTTAATGCCATGCTTCTAAAATAAAGGTTATAGGTCATACTTATAGTCCTATTCTAGCAGTTATCCTGGGGAAAAAAAATAAAAAATAAAAGAAGCCTTTGTAAATGTCCATTTCAGATTGACTGAATCAGGTTGTCCAGCTTAAAGAGTTAATAAGGTCTTTAGCAGCGTTTAACAGATGGATATCTGGACAAAAATAAAGTGATGGTATTATTTGATATACTGAAATAATATATCCAAATCTATTCTCCACACGATTAAAAACCATGTTGCAAAATCTGAGAAACTGACAAACCACCAGGATGATTTAAAGACTGGAAAATCTGCCTTACAGAAAGAGATTTAATAGGTTCAATCTATTTAGCTCATCAAAGTCAAGCTTAAGGGATCTTATAAGAACAGACAGGGGAAGAGTGTATCTTTCACCAGAGGGCTTTTCCACATAGCAGGCTAAGATACAGCTCTATGCCTTGACTGAAAGTTAAAGCTCACAAAATGGAAATTAAAAATAAGGTCTGTTTTAAACAGTAAGAATTATTAACCAGTGAGAAAACTTAATTAGGAGAGTTCTGGATTCTCTCATATCTGAAATGTGTAAAACAAACCTAGATATTTCCTTTTATTTCTTAAAAAACATGATGTGCAGGCTTGATGTTGAGCTAAAAGATTATGAGCCAATCCTTGTAGTCTCTTGCATACAGTTCCAAGTTTGTGTTGTTCCCTTTCTGGAATGGCCAGTAACAAAACCTGTGTTTGTTCAGCACAGGCAGAGAATGCTCCTGTCCCTCTGCAAAATCCCACTATGCTCATATCCATTAAATGTCCCTGTGGGGTCAACCAAGGAGTTGACTCATTTTCTGGTCAATAACAACAATTAAAATGGTACTTCCATGGTGATGTTAGCTGAGCTACTCGATGAGATGAATCTCCAGAAAGCTCCCCTTTTTTCCCTGTCAATTATTGCTGCATTTTATTGCTACAGCCATAATCTTGTTTAGAATATAGGAAAACTGCATGTATGTGGAGTGAAGAATTTATTATTAGCCCAGTTTGTGTTTTAACAGGTTATAATCACAAATTATGTAACTGAGATCTTAAGGAATTGAACCTTTAAGTGCTTTTAGGACTCATACCATTACTTCTAGTTCTGAATTACTTGATAAAAACAAGAAAGTGGCCAGTTTCTCTTGTGTAACTTTCTTAGAGGTCTTGATTGTTTAGTTTAATACAAAATATCTTCTCTCTATATCTTATAGAGATTTATTTATATATATCTTAATGCAAAATRTCTTTAAGGCAGACATACCATCTAAGAAAGCAATCACATAATCTTCCACCTAATTTCTGCTAATAACTACTGTTGGTTCCTAGAGTAAAAGGCATAAATCCCTCAGCCAGAAACCTGCTCACTTCTCAACGTTAAAACTTATTCTTGATCCCAATTAGTACTCACTATGTGTCCTGAATCCCAAGGATTCATTAACTTCATAATTTTCATCACAGTTGTTACAACCATAAATGCTATTATTCATATAGAAAAAAATCAGCCTTTAAAGTGTCATAGCTGTGTTATTACCTTTTGAAGCTTAATCAGCACTTCACTGCAAAGCTGGTCTCATTACTCTGAATGACAGGGAACTTCCTATCTGTACAAGGAATCTGAATGGAATGTGGCTGCATGGGACTTCTACCAAAAGAAAATGTTAATTGACATTTATGTGCAAATACTGATTGCTTTAAACATTTCCCGGAGTACAGACTACACATGAACGAAGAGACTGAGAACGTTCTCTTGAATTTTTGGTTATTTCTTAAGTTTTCTCTATGAAAGGAACTATCATGCTCCTTCAGCAGTTGTTTTCAGAGCCCACCTCCCTGTTCAAATGAAGCAACTTCAATCTCTCTGATCAGCTGCTTCTTGTAAGCCCTGCATTTACTCAAACATTTAATCTTATGCTTCTTTAGAGTACATTTATCAAAATAGGGAAGTGTAGGAAACAGTTTGGTTGGAAACGCTTTCTTTTGATGTTACATTGAAAGAAATTGTGGACTAATTTTTAATTGCACATTATAATCCTTAGAAAGTTCAGAAAATATTTAGATACATAATTTGACCTGTTGGCAAATGAGGGCCTTCAGAATTTTGAATTTTACCCTGTAAAAGACTCAAGAGAAAAAAAAAAAAAAGGCAGCAAATGAATACAACAAACACTGAAATTTTTTCAAATGCTTCATCAAAGGCTTATGTAGCTAAAAGGCCACCTGACACCAAAGCTGCAGTTCACATTGGTGAATAAGATGAATASGGGAAGAAGTGAACACAGGCACAAAATCAAGAGCACAGGGGGTAGGTAACCTGAGAAGAAAATCTTTCACCAGCACAGTGGGTGGGAAACAGCTGTGGAGAAATAATGGGAGGACAGTCTGAGGAAAGCAGTGGCAAAAGCAGTATTTTCTGTGGTCTAGCAGCTCTGCTACTAATCACATTTTTTGCTTGTACCCAAGCCCCCACCACTCATCAATTTCCCAAAGTTGGCTTCTCCTGCTATTTTATTGGACACTTTACAAGTGAGAAGCAGCTTGAAGTTTGTACCTTCCGATAGGACKCGTGAGTAGTACATTTCATATCCCTCACTTGTCATCCCACCTGCATTTCCAAAGCAGGCTTTAGAAGGCGGTATCCTTTGAGGGGAGATTTTACTCTCAGCAAGTACAGCAAATTTATGCACAGCTCCTGGTAAAAGCAGTGATTAGGATTGCCAGCTGCTGTGAACAGGCATACTGAAGAGCATTCTAACACCTGGATACAAACACCACTGTAGCAGGCTGGATGTAGAGAAACATGACAAAATATTTCCCAGCACTGACTGCTGCCAGCCAGCAGAAAGCTGTAGTTCACCAGAACATCTCTCTACATGTAAAATTACCTTCAAGCCAAATTATACTATTTATGAAGCAAAAGTTGGACACACACACACAGACAGCAAGCCAACTGTTGCTTTTTTTTCTTTTAAATTGTTTTCTAGTATCAGATATCAGTCCTGAATCTGCAGAGTCTGGCAGTTTCATTTTTTAAAGTTTTTATTATTGAATCCTGATATCAATGTGTTCATGCAATATTGAGAGTGTTCTTCAGAAAAACTCAGTAGTCAGGCTTTTTTATGAATAGCACAGTTCAAGGAATGAAAGAGTTAGATGTGTGCAAACCATTTCAGATTTCTTTATTTTTTTTATATCATATATTGATTTTTCCTACAGAGGTGGTGTGAGAAACTGAAATGTTATTGATAATGGCTTAAACGTTGTTATGAAGGACTTTTTGCCCGTTATGATYGATTTTGTTCTTATTAGGTCTTTTAAATCTGAAAGTAAAATGCTGAGAAATCACGTACTTACAATTTCTGCAAATAGTAGGCTTCTTCAGTTTTTCTGAGATTAATTTCCATCTGAATTGGGATAGACATCATTTTATTTTGGACCAGCCACACAGACCAGCCAGTTAATAACTGGAGAGCATAGGACCAAAGTGACTTGGTTCTTCGTTTCGAAGTACAGTTGCTTGGTAAATGCCCTGCAAAGAAACCACAGCAGCAGCTTGAGGCACCAGTGCTCTTCCAGACCACTAAAACAGTGCAAAGAGGAACARTGATGGATATAAGAATCTAGGAAAATACCCTAAATACCTAGTATGCAAATCTTGCTGATTCTTTTCTAAAGACAATGGACTGGCAGACACCTTGCACAGTGGCAGGCATCTTGCAGAATTCAACGCTCTCAAGTAAAGTACTTAATGATAAATAATTCTACTCAATGATGTAAATGCACAAACAAGACCATAACAAATGAGCTTTCCAAAATTATCACTGGACAAGATTAATTTATTTCCATAGTTTTCACTGGGAGTTTTTTCTTCTCTCCTATAGCCAGTGCCAGAACCATTACTTCAGAATTGTTACCTTGAAAGTACATGATTAAAACCTCTATTATGCACCAGGAATGGTTTGTGCTTTACTTCCAAGTTGTAGGATTATTGCATTTTTTTCTCATAATTAAGCATYATATGTTAATTCTGCTTTCTTCCCTTAGAGTCATTAGCATATAAATACAGACACTGACTCAATCTGCAATTCTCTGTAAAAGATTAAGTTTTTAAATTTCAATGGACAAACCATTTATTAAAAAATAAATATGGTCTGTGAAATTAATGTTGCTCTAATATTTCCATTAATAAATCGCATCTAAAATAGAAGCGATTCTAAAACTAAATTGGACAAGATGGAAAAATGAAACTTTAAATTATTAAATGCATATTCACTATTTTGTTTAAAATACATGCCTTTGGTTTAGAGGTAATTTTCTTTTCCATTTCAAATCATTAAAAAAAAAATATGGCTAAGCWTTTCCTGGTTGACATTTCTTATCTTTTGCAGCAATTCAAAAGATCAGGTGACATAGTCTCAATATTAATTAGTGAAGACTGTGGCAGTATTCTGAAGAAATCTGCTGAACTGGAAGAAATCTYAGAAATGTTTTTCTACAAAGCAGAAGAATTCAAATATTCGACTGCCAAAAAAAATAGCAGGAATCTCAGTTCTTCTTCACATCCTAGCCATTATTTGTGCTGTTATTGGTTGAAATTATATACATATATCCATATCTATTTTGTAATCATAAAACAGGCAAAGACCATGCATTCTAACCACTGATATAGATAACACAACATCACTGGTGAAAATGAAAGGCTGCTGTGTGAGAGATGGCATGTTTGGTCTCAGTTCTACACAATATTCCTCTACAAGGGGTGACAAAGAACCCCCTGGACAGGAGGGGATGTTATCCCCACCTTCTGAGCTCTCACCCAGTTTTTGGAATGTGGCAGAAGCTGTGACAGTCACAGCAAAGAGCAGCATTCACATMTCAAGCAGAGAGCCTACAAAAAGATCAAGGAGCAGAGCCATGGGGTACGTGACTCGGACAYTTTTTGTTTCAGTCCACATTTTGGAAAAACAGGACTGATTTGAAAGAGAATTCAGAATTAAGTAGCATAATCTTTTTCCTACAGCTTGCCAAATGCCAGGCCTCTTCTGTCTTATGCTGACAGCCTTTGTAAATTGGTCTGGGTGATATTTGCTAATCCATAGGGAATTTTCACTTCTTCCTTTGCTTATGAATCAGATGGTGAGCTCTTGGCAGCTCACCAGGAAGATAGTACCTTTTCTCCACTGCATTATCAATCAAGAAAATTTCTTACCGTTCTCTGCTGCAGACACATTCTTTCACACAATAAATTATCTCGGGCGGACCTGTTGCAGTGAGRCTGGCACGCTAAAGCCATTTGACTGGAGTGCATAAAACTCTTTATTGCTACACAGACACAGTTGCACCGGCAATTCACACCTTTGAGCAGCCCAAASGAGGTTTCTGTATGGCCTTTTCAGCAGTTAATATATGTTCTGTAACAGCTTCTCTGGCAAGTTTCTTCCAGCAGTGCCCCGTAGGCTATATAGACCACTAAACCCACTAAATATCCCGATGACACAGAAAGATGTCACACAGAGGAAACAATGAGCAATTCAGTGCTCCACATAGCCTCAGTTCTGCTCTGCAAACTCTCCATCCAACTCAGTCAGAAAATAATGGCAAATCCCACTGAAATGTCATACCAGAGCAACAAAACACTCATTCCCTTCCCACCTCAGGCAAGACACACATAAAAAACACCTGGTTTGTTCTCAGTGGTAGCAGTTATCAGTGGTGTCCCAGCTCTCCCTGTAGCCTTTTCTAGCTCCCTCCTTTTTCTACAGCACTTTATTTTTTGTTGATTTAGTTGCTTTCTTTTTTTCCTAATAACACTGCTTTAAAATAGTAAATTGTGTAYCCTCTCCTTTGAAGATACCCAACTTATCACCCACAGCACTGTGATTTGTAAAGCARGGATGTTTGGGTTGGCCAAGCAGACTCATAGTGGAACATGGACTGGCTGGACAACTGGAGAAATGACCCAACACATGATGGCAGCTGCTAATAAGCCAATGCTTATCAAAGAAATTKATATTAAAGTGCTGTCTTAGACTATTAGTTATTCCATTCTCTTCCCATCACAGCTTTACCTCACGAGGCATTACAGGGAGCTCTTTTCTAGTGCAGTGTCGCTGATGTCCCAGTCTACAGTGTATTTAATTATATTCTCTTGTATGATTCTCCTGTGCCTTATTATTAGTTTATCATTACTTTTAATTATTAAGTGCACCACTGTTTTCCCAAACTTACTGTTTCCCAGAAAGCACAAGAGAAATGAACAAATATAAAGATTGAGAAAATTCTCAACGATCAATAAATCCAAAGAGCGCATCAATATGATAATTTATGTCATGACTTCTATATACTGTACACATTCTGTAGCTGCTAGCAATGATGAGACTTCTGATAAAATGACAAAGAAAATTACTTTTTTTGCCCACCCATTTAGAATAAAATTTTACAAAACACATAAAATGATGTAGCAATTTTTGTTCAGCCAACGTATCCACTAAACACTCAAGAAGGACCCTAGGAAGTAATCAAATAAGCAGGCAACGAATTATGTGGATTTAGCTGCAAGAAATTTTGCTATATGCGTCAAATCAGAGTAAATTTCAATTGGGGAATACCAGGAGAAACACCATGTTACTGGCTTTAAAAGCTAAAGTTATAAAATGAATTTTTGTTTTTATGCTTTTCTTTAATTTAATAAAAACATGAAGAGCTCAAGTAAATCTGATGCATTATGATAACTAGGATTGCTGTTGAGAAAAGAATATATTCACCAGAGATCCTGTAAAGCCTGTTGCCATAAAATTTTTTCATCAACAAGAAAAAGAAAGTAAATGTATAAGAAAAAAAGTCTTTAAATGTTCCTTTAAAAATTGAGACATCTCCTATTCATGGAAGGTATAATATTTAATAAAGAGCAGACACATTTCTGCCCACAAAAGATACCCAATTTTGATGAAACCAAAACTTCCCCCTCTACAAGTGGGAGACACTCATTTCAGGGCAAATAGCTGATTTTCAGGGCAAATCTCTGAATACAAGGCAGTTTTCAACGACGACTGCTGTAGATAATAAATGAACATGGGGCACTGCCTGACAGAGGTAGATGGACACAGGGGTCTATTCTTAAAAGAAAATGTTTGCTTTGGGTTTTTTCCCCTCCAACTGAATCAGACCACTCGACTGAAATGCAGCTTCTCAAATGAGAAACCAGCTTAAAATAACTTCTGTCAACCTCAGCTGACCCTAAATATTGATCTTTGTGTTCAGGTGGATACTCATCACCAAAGCATCTAGCTGCTACTTCCAAGGAGCAATATAAGAAATATATTTTTCTTCTTTTTTTACTGGCTGGCAAGCAGAAAGTTTCATATGTAGTGTAATCTTATTTAAAAGTCTGTTGCATTTACTGTTCAAAAGCATTTGCAGGAAAGCTTGGGCTCAAAGATGGATTTTGCGTTTTTGTACAAATAAAAAAGCAAAAGTCATCTCGTATTGACTTGCTTTGTTGAAAATACTACAGACACAATAAAGTTTCCAGCAATTGGCCCTTGATTCAATTCACCAGAGTCAATAGACATTGTGAACATTTTAGAGACCCTTTGGAGGATTCCTGTGTGATAGATTCTGCCAAATAGATCATCCAGAGGAGAAAAAAACCCATGTGACCTCCACTGCCTAGCCCCTCTTCACAGGCCAGAACACCAATTTGGCATGAAAATCAGCCTGATACTTTCTAGGGGGGGGAAAGAAAAAAGAAAAAAAAAACATAACAAGATAAATGATGCCACCGAAATCCCTCCTTCCCAACTGTTAACTGTAGCTTGCCAGCAAATTAATTTTTGAAAGAATCTCCGGCTTTTCAGGCAGATTCGGAAAAAAGTTATAAATCATTGCTCTTGATAGCTAGGGGACGTAGTTCATACCTCTCCACTCTGGGATCATTTAAAAATGGTAAATTGGTTTAAAATGTTCAGAAGCAGAAAATAACCTAACCTTATTCAAGCTAGCCCTTACAGGTAGGCCCAATGACACACTTACAGGTAACACTGTGATTCTGCATATACAGATTTAAACGAATACATGAACTGAAAAGGTAATTAATTTATTACAAAGGGCTATTTTCACAGGTTATAGTGATGGCTGAAAGCTTAAAGGTTTTTCTGCTTTAAATAATTATATTAATTTTTTTTTTTTTTTTGGAAGATCAAAAGGAGGTTTGAAAAATTATTTCTTTAAGAAGCAGTAGTCTTCTGAAGCAATGCCATTTACTTTCAGCCGTGATGTGATTTCCTTTGGATATAAATGTGCTGAACCTCAATCAGGATGCAGAGCAGACAGTTAAAGGGGAACTTCAAAAAGCCCTGAAAAAGGGAAACCTGCATAAAAAGTTCACAGTAATTTCTGCATMCAGTTCTGAAAATGAAAGGGCTTTGTAACACGAGTTCTCCGTTTGCAATTTAAGGTGCACTGTTCATCTAAGATGCTTTTCTTAAGACTGCTTTTGGCTTTAAGATTCAGACAGACAAAAATTAGCCTTTAGATGTTTTCTCTTTTTAAAATTCTGTTTCTTCTTACATTTCAGAAGCCCTAAAGTCTTTAAAATGGGGCTTTCTTTATGTAGCTTTTTTGGACAAAAAGAATAGCATCTAACTGTATCACTTTCCACACTTTTAATATGAAATGTTAAAAAAGTAACTCACCTCAGCGGGTAAGAATGACTAATCCTTCAAAAATACGGATAAAGGAAATTGAGAATAGCCAGAACGAGGCTGTAAGATAAAGCATATAACACAATTTTAATATTTTAATACATTTCAAATATCGTTCTAATTATGAAAAATTAAGGTGCATGATTTTAATAAAGTAGTGGGAAACCCTCCAGGAGACATAGGAAGCTTAATACAAACCATATGCAAATCCAGCCCTGCAACTTTGCTATAAGTATATGGCATATGTAAAAACATATAAATAAACCGGGTTTAAAATTCTGTTTTGAAAACAGTGATTTTCATCTCAGCTATAKTTTGATACAAATATAACAACTTGCCCCACACGATAAAATGTAAATAGACAGTTCCCTAGCAATGGCAGAGAAACATAGAGGGAAAAACATAAATGAAAAAAATTGGGCAGGAAGAGGAAGTATCTAAGAGCAAGACCCTTCAGCAAAATATTGATGTAATGAAGTAGTACCAGTAGAGAATGTTAACACAGTAGCTCAKAGTCTTGCTGAACACTGAAATGGTGGGTTTTATAAGATGAATTAATACAAGACAAGACAGTCACGGATTCCAGGAATGGCAAGCTSTCAGAGCCAGATCCCAGGCTTTTAAAAGCCTTAATTCAGAGAAACCATAGAGAATCAACAACGTAATTTATATGCCAGCAGCAAAGATGACACCACATCAGATAAGACTGACATAGAGATGGTGAGCAAGACAAGGTGGATAGGAGCAGTAGACCTGTACAGCTATAACACAGGAAACCAAACTGGCTTTGTAACAGAGGGGAACAGACTGTGGGAAATGCAGCTAATCCTCAGGCCAAAAGAGGAATTAGATTTCCAACAGGAGACAGGGATGTAGCAGGTGTTACAAAAATAATATTTTCCAAAAGCACTCAGGCCACTGAGAGCAATCCATGATGGGATGCAATCACCAGATAATGGCCTCCTGGGGGATAATGCCATTAGTACAGACCACAGGGATGACTCYAAATACACAAAATGTTGCACATCAGGCTGCTTCAGTGCAGAAGGGGTCTTCCTCTTTGTCAGTCACTTTGTGTCCCATTTCCCATCGCTATCACCAGAATTATGATCCTGCTGTGTCCTGCACATGAGGAAGCAACCGCAAGCAGAACTGCAGTCCCTTGCTGGGAAAACATGGAGGTTTCAGCAGCAGCGACTGTCAATGTCTGTTTCTTCATTACTATCCTAAGTCCTACATCTACAATTTCCTACTATCCTGATCCCAGCATACAGAACATGCCTAATAAAAAGATTGGTGTAYGCATAAACATGCATAAACACGCACAAACAATCTGCTAAGGACTTGAGGAACCATTTCAAAGCTGACCCCATGTTTTAAGAGAGATAAAGCAGGATTGYCAGGACTCTGCTGTGAGGTGGACACTCCATAGCTGTTGTTTAAGCATGGGATTATTTTTTTAAGCTTCTCTTATTTTGGTGGTGTCTGTAAGATTCTGTTCCTCAGACACTCTGACGAAGGAGAGTGCTTCACAAGTATTTATGCAAGTCATCTAACATCTGAGGTCTAAACATAGTATGGAAAACGACTCTTTTATAACCATCTAAAATGCATTTGCAAGCTTTTCTACTCTTCCCAGAACAAAGGGCCTAAATTCCAAAGAGCTCATTCTGAAACCAGCCCAGCTCCCCCTTGATGCTCTCTGCATTCTAGCTGGAATTTCCTTCTCCATGTTTACATTGCTTCATACTGAAAAAACACCGATGACAGTAAATGAGCATATCACACACAAATGCTTAGTTGGTTAAATATGTAACTTTAAGCTTTGATAAGCTGCTTCTGATTTTGAGTAAAGAGGACAGACCACAGACAATTATACAATTACATTATACCCCTGTTCAAAGCACACAGTGTGGTTCTAGCTCTGGTCAGTTAGTGAAATTCAACGCTTTAAAATGTCCAAAATTTTGATTGTTGCTTTCTTCCATCTCACTGTAGTATTTGATACTTTGTTTTGACATTTTGACTGTCCAAAAAAAGTTATTTTCTCAAATACAGAGAGAAGCATGGACACATTTGATGATTTTTCTTCGCTACTGAGCAATTCTTTTAAATGTAGTTTTATTGAGCAATATGTAGATGACTATCTAAGATGAATCCCTTAAAAAATGAATGTGCTCATTCCACTAAAATGATAACTACCCTTATTAAGAGGGAAAAAAACCCATAAAAATAACCAAGGTTCCACATTGGGTAGTATTTTTTTCTTGAGGGTTCAGCACCACACGAGGAAGGAATAATATCTAATTTTCCTAAGTCTGCATTCTTTACAGATTTCATGGAAGTTGCTTTTAGTTGCTTCATACATCTGAAGCAACTAAAAAAGTTAAGTCCATCCATGACAGAGCAGGACTAAAATTTTCCTGTCCGTGTGTTGGTTTCCACTTCCAACAATGACATGACATGTATTAATGAGATTTTAATAATTAATTTGCTCTACATTTTGGCATCAGGAAGAGAGAAGGCTGAATAATACCACATAATGCACACAGGTTCATTGAGGTCAGCCTTGGAAGGAGACTATGAAGTTCAATAGCATTGGTTTGCATTTTAGGAAGCACATTTATCATAATGGAATGACTAAATTTTTTTTTAATGTTGTCTTGTTTTTCATGGGTCTGGAAAAGAAACTGTGATGCAGAAGATGTATGTTACTACCAGCTTCCTAATAGATAGCTTGAATTACATATTAAAAAAATGTACTAACACRTATTAAGGCCTACTCTGCTACAAAACCTTCTGCCATGTAAAGTTGATAAGTGATTTTCACAAGTTTCCATAAATTTGGGAAGAGTTTGGTTACCTGAGCCTGATTATAAATATAAAATTAGAAACAGCAGGAATAAAGCTCARTGATCTGAATGCTCAAGAAATAAAACCAGAGACATAGGTATGAACAAAAAACTGAACACAGAAAAAAATAGGAATAAATAGAGGACTAGCCAGAAAATATGCTCAAAAACAAAACCAAGCAAATCAAACAAAAAAAAAAGCACAAAAAAGTGGGGGGGAGTGTTAAAAAAATTATTTTTAAGGATTAATTATGTGCATAGATATGTCCATTTCACAAGAACAAAGTCCAGTCTAAACACACTGCTCCTGACAATAGATTTGACGGTGACAGTCCTAGACTATAATTATTATCTGGCCATTTAATAAACTGAGGTACAATCAAACCAAGATTTAAAGTTTGAGTTCTAAATGCTACCTGATTTTATACCACTGGTGTTAATCCTTAAAAATCAGTACTGAACCCAATCAGAATTACATACCTTAAGTCACCAAATTAATTTCCTGCTCTAAAAAGGACAGGATTCAAGAAGTAGAATTTATATTAAATCAGGTTAATGATGACAAGAATCACATTTCTGCTACTGTCTCACCAAAACGTAAATAAAAGCACAGCTTTAAAAAATCCTACTTTTTTTCCTCTGTTTTGTCTTTCCCTTCTATAGCAAGGGATACCAAGACTCCTAYCAATCCATTATCTTTGATTTTTGTTTTCCTGGTTTTGTAGCTTTCAAAACTGCTTTCCCACATAGTTCAGGCCCACCAGCACTGGTGGAAAGAAAAGGRAAAACAGACGAAGAAATTTTAAATCAAAATGAAACCTTGCAAATAACCTTTGAAATATGGTACTTTAAAAAAAAAAAAGTACATTCCTAAGGTTCTCTTTTGTGACTGCCACCTGTGACTGCTGGTAGAAAATACAATAATCTGTGCCCATATTAATTTTAGTCTTAAATACGGAGATGAAATAGGATCTTCTCATACAGCTARCATGCAAACCTGGTTAAATCTTAGTAACTGAGTTGTCTATAGTCATGCATTATAAGCCAATGTTTCTATGTTTTCCTTAACCTAATTTACTCCAGTAACATCTAACAAAACCCAATCTCMGTCTTATACCAAACAAAAGCTAAAGCAAGTAGTTAGACCACGAGTTAATGCTATTTCYATGCGTCTGAAATACAGCTTTTCAGAATGAAAATTTGTATCTTCCTRATTTTGGTTAAGAACCTACGAGAGGAAAGGTGAAAACTTCCCAGATTTTGCYAAAGTTCTCAGCTAAGTTTTTCAAACCCAGAGGTTTTAAACACGGAAGCTTTTTAAACACAGAGTTAAGCCTCAGAACATCTGGGTGCCCATCGACTCAGGCAAACCTAAATCTCCAGGCCACCAAAAAATTTCTGCTAAAGATCGTTGCTTCAAAAAGAAAACTGAAACCAAGGAACTATTTCAATGCATGTTTTAATGTGTCTGCAATTGAAGAAATTGTGAAATTTCTGCACTCTGAAATTGAAGAAAATCCTGTAGCTTTGTTCAAWTTTACAACACCCTTTTGCATATCAACCAAAATCTGTAATGATTGCAGTCCTTGTGATAACAATTGCACTGACACCTGGACAGCTTAATAAGAAAAGGCAATTTTATGTTCCCAGAGTACGCAGGTTTTCTTTTGTTTAAAAGATTAATTRCAAACTGGAATTACTATAATTTTTTTGAAAAGGGTAGATATTCGACAGAAATGTTAATAAAGAGTGTAATGTTGAGGTTTGGAGCTGTACAAAAGAGAAGTGAAAATAGAGTGGGCTACATTCTGACAGAAAACAGAGAAGCAGCTGCAACAAATCAGTAGTATGTTATGCTATCATCTCTATACAGCTTTCTGGGACACTGAGGCAGAGAAACAGAAGTGTTAATTTATTATTTTACTTTATGTTCAATGTATTCATTGCCATTTGACAGTGTATAGCTTGCTTTTCCTTCTATTTTTCTGCATTCTGTTGCTAGATGCAGTATTGATTCAGGGCTGCAGTTTACAGCTATTTAGCTTATTTTGCCATTGGATGAAAAATACTTGGATGTAAACAACGTCAAGGTAACAATATGCATTACTGTAATAATTACTCTGGTGTTTGGTAAAACAACAGGAAGTAATCAACCATTTTTGCGTTGATGTAATGATGTACAAAGCACTGGAGATATCATTGTAATTTGGCACATGCTAAATTACCCAAAACTGTGGTTCTAATGTGCATCTGCTTTTATTAAAAATAAACAAATAGGAACTCGGCACAGGAAAGGAGTGTGCACTTGCCTTGCTAAAGAGTCTAAGTAAATAACTGAGCACAAAAAAACTAGTGAGGCTAAAGCAAAGGACAGAAGCTGTTCCAGTTAATTGATGCATTCTTTCCTATTAGAGCAAAAGCACAGCTGTTGAAAGGAATAACTCTGACAGCAAAATAAAATTTCATTGGTATTRAATATGCAGAAAGCTGGAAGCCTGGAATAGCGTTTACCAAGGCAAAGTCATGTTCCACTCCTTGGAGGTCAAGGAATAGTGAACCTATACCTGTACCTCAGCTTCTGCCACTATTTAAGGTTTTTTTGAGATTTATAGACACTTATGTTTTGCCACACACAAACAAATGCAAGTTTGTAACTCCCACTCGCCCCTCAAAAAATACTGATTTGAAAGAAAGTTGATTCCCCAACAACACGGAATGCTGTCCCACCTTCTTCATGCAACTGTTCACAGCTGCAAAGAAGGACTCCACATTCACAAGACAGTGGGCTCCCATGACTAGTTCACAAGTGTTAAGACCTTATGACCCTTAAAATTGGTGCTGTGTCTTCAAGGGTGTCTTTATTGTTACRATCTAGAGCTGCCAGGACAGGCTTGGAGAAGGATAATATCAGAATATCATCAGAAGCAATCAAAAAAAAAAAAGCAATATCAGAAGCAATCAAAAAACAGAAATTATCTTTCTGCTCTGGCCTTCATCAATCATTCATAACCTCTGCAGCTTCTTCCAGGTTTCTGCTATACAGCAGCACATCCCAGAAAAGCATGTCTTGYGCCTTGATATAACAGGAGGTCCTGCAGATGAAATCAAAGAGCAGTGGTATCAAAAGTGCTTACTGATGTGCAATCTTCCAGCTCAGAAAAAATATTTCTTTCTTTCATGACAAATGCATTCATTCACAATACAACAAATCAAAGTCCTGTCTGAACACTAATTTCTGCTAAATAATGTTCCTTCATCATGTAAGCTTCGGGCCCTTTGCTGCCTCAGGCAAAGTAGGAAATGAGACTTTTTGTTTCTGTTTTACTAATTTGTTTCTGGTTAACATTATAAAACAGAGAAAACATATTTGCCTCAAGCTTTCATTAAGTAAACATTTTTTCAACTCCTAGGTCTCCTTGCATGTGTTGGGGTTTTTTTTTTATCTCTTTCTTGATATTTTGCTTTGTTTCATTTTGCCTCACTGTGTTTTTAAATATTTGTTCCCTCTTTAACTTTACTCTGGTATTTATCTCGGCGTGTTTTCCCACCTAATTAATTCCCCTCTTTCTCTGTACAGCTTGCTTGCAGTGTCCTCTCTGCTCCTGTTAGCTTTCCACATCAATCACCTTTTCTCTTCTATATATTTGTCAATTCCTGTCAGGACCCTGTGGCCAACCCTCAACACATCCCCACACTCACCATTCACCTCTCMAGCTCGTGTCCCTTCCCCACATGCAAACACCCAATTTACCTTCCCCACACAGACTCTCTCTTCATCACGTGTCTTTCCTCCTCAGAAAYACAAAAATGGGCATGTAGAGAGGAAAATCAAATGTTTCATTCTTTTTCTGGAAAGGCAAGATCATTAACCCTGTTTTTCAGCTTCGTTTGCTGGTCAGTGTTGGACCAAGGGCATGCATGTCAGTTACAACTGGATAATTAGGCAAAAGAAGTACATTGTCAGAGGATGTACAATTACGCACTTATTGGGAGTGAGTGAAGACATTTTAGAACAGTAGGATATCATGAAGGAAACAGAGGCAAGCTGCTCCTTCAGGAAAAAGATTTTGTATCTTATTTCCTGAGTTCCTGCATGTTTGCACTCCACTATCCTA
Organism: Amblyornis subalaris; assembly: GCA_018881555.1. Taxonomy (NCBI): domain Eukaryota; kingdom Metazoa; phylum Chordata; class Aves; order Passeriformes; family Ptilonorhynchidae; genus Amblyornis; species Amblyornis subalaris. The sequence continues at coordinate 3,446,877 of JACAXG010000007.1, read as the reverse complement.
CCACTGCATGCCCTGTACACCATTAAATCCAGCAATTTTATCTCCAACACAGACAGATTGCAATCCAGCCATTTGAGACTGCTGCCTAGAAGACTGCAGGTCTTTTTTTGTCCTGGAATTCCCAGTGCCACCACCATTCTAGAAAGAATCCATGAAGAGGCGACTTTTGTTTGCCCACGAAGGCGTCCTCCCTTTGGTTTGCATGATTAATTTGAGGTAAATAAGTTACTTGAGTGTTTCTCTATGTTCAGTTTTCCAGGCTTGCAATAAGCTGAGATACATGCCTCCAATCACCTTAGCAGTGTCATTTATTTTGACAAAGTGTAATAGAAGTTATTTTGATGGAAGAGAGTGAACCATATTAAAACTGGACAATCTGGTCTTAGCCGTGACAGGTTTCAGCATGTCATGCAGAATAAAAATAATTGGAAGTAGAAACAGATCTATTTCTCCCTTCCAGGGTTTGGAGATGTCCAATTGATCTTCTTTCTTAAAAAAATATATAGRAGAAAAGTAAACTGTCAATTATGGTGTCATCTATCTCTGTCAGCTCTAAACATATTTGCCATGMATTGCTACAAACACCTGTGCAAGATAATCCCTTCATCCAAGACTCCTAGGCCAATTAAGGCATCTTGTGGGTGGATAARGGGGTTTTCTTTTTTTCTTACAGTAGAATGTTGTGTAATTATATCAGGTGTTCAAAAACTCCCATGTGTATGTTTTAGAAGACCAAAGAGAAGTGGTATATTTCTATAGCACTTCTTTAGCACAAAATACTTGTTTCTCTGTGTTTCTTTAGCTGTAATTTAATCTGTTCTTAAGAATATATTTTCAGCTAATAGTTCCCTAACAGCAAGTCACCTACACTACACAAAAAGTTTTGCAGAATAGAAGAAAACAAAAGCTTTCTGATTTTRTCTGAGTATAAAACAACATCACAATTTCCACTCTAATTTAAAACTTGTGTCTCCTGCCCYTGAGCTACAAAATTTTAGTCAGTCTGTTTCCTAATCCACATTTGTAAAGGTGACTTGGCAATTCAGACGCCTGGATTTTAGATCTCTGACCTGAAAGGKTCTCATTGTCAGAGTCTGCTCCGAATCTTTTCACTCAAAAGCAGTTTTTGTAGCAATAGAAACAAAGAAAATTCCGAGGCTTGTATAGATCAACTGTTTGATGCAGCTGGTAGAATTTCTGAAAGAAGAGTGTGTTCAGCAGATACTGCTGTTCTACAGCTGGAATAGAAAAAGAGCAAATATCCACCATGGTGATGCTGAGGAGCAGGAAAGGAAGACCTAGTTGTCGCCAAAAGAAAGTATTTTCAAACCTGCAGTTTGAAAATCTTTAGCCAAGAGCCTTAAACAACGTAGCTTAGGAGACTGATGAAACACTAATGATACTTTTTAACAAATCTTGGAAAATTAAAAACCTTCCGGAGACAGCCTTGTCCTGCCAACCTCATCCTAATATATTCAATTTACAAAACCATGGGGAATTATAGACAGATCAGCCTGACAATTATCCCCTATAAATTAGTGGAACTACTCATATATAATGAAATTCTAGAAGATAAAGTAGTTTTCAGTTAATTATCCAGATGACTGGAAGGAATGTGGCTGAGGTGTATAAAACAGAGAGGAAAAGAGAATGTGAAGAGAGATCAACTACCAACTGTGTCTTTCAGGTTAAGACCTAGAGGCATCAAATGAAACTGGCAAGAAGAAAAGCCACCAAAAAAATGAAATGGTTCTTAACAACACTGTAGTTAAGAGGGAGAACTTCTTAACTTAAAGATTTTTGGGGGTGGGACATTTATATAGGCCCGAAAAAAGCACTAGGCAAGTTCAGGGGGAAAAAAAGCCAGGAAACTCAGATATGAAAATGGTATCTTTAGCTCTCTAAGCTTCAAATTGCTAAAAGTATGCAGAGTAATCCRGAAAAAAAAATAAATTGCTATTTGTTTTAAGCTTAAGATATTTGATTTTGTCCCAGTCACACGTTAATGAGCTAGAGGCATCTTTTATATGGTCTTTTTCATCATTCTCTATCAATCACCTTGTGAAATACTTGTAATCTAAGAAAAGACATAAAATTACAGACAACACATAATATTTCAAAAATTATAGAGTGAACAGAAAGTAAAATATTCAGAAGTTTTCATGAATGAATGTTTAGCATGGCTGAAAAAAGGGAAATGCCTCTGTTCATGTGTATATATATTTAAACTGAAGAAGGTAGGTTCTCAAAAGGCTAAGGCCTTTTTGAGAGCTGGCTAGCATTTGGAATTGTATAAAAAAAAAAAACAGCTTTACATCTCCCCCAAAGGGAAGGCCGCATGTGGCCTTGGAATTTGTGGATTGATGCGTTTTACTGTTCATCCTTTCCAGTCTGGGGCTTTAAYAAGATGAAGGTTGACAGACTACCTCATATGCCTATGACACTTCATATAAAAGACAAGAATTACTGTCAGTTTTCTGCATCACAGTTTAACACTGTCATCTTCCTGGGTAAAGCTTTTACATATGGATGCTGAAGGTGTTACCTGGGTGGAATGGAGGATTTGTTCTGGCTGAAGAACGATAAATTGGCCAAAGCTAGAAGCAGTTTATTGAAAGGGATGCTAGGTCTTTTTAGATTACTGTATCTGATCTGGCCTTTTCGCATGTTTACAGTCTCTTTGGCTATACTTCATCGTGCAAAAGGGAATCCCAGTCTCCTAAGATGAAGGATTAATTCTTATCCATATGTCAAAACACRTGGAGTGTAGTGGTCCGGGAGCCTGAACTCCGATTTCCACAAAAGAGAAAACATGGACACGTGAACCTGTTATGTGACACTGACAGGTTTTGCCAAAACCAACTTTCGTGCCAGAAGGAAATTTCTCTGAAAAAGTGTGTTCAATGTAAAACATGACTTGRAGGTTTAGCACCTCCTCTGCAGCCTGTACTTACAAATCATCCATGTATATATGACCTAACCAATTTCCTGCCAAGACAAATGTCTTGATCATCTCAAAATCTCTGTAGTCTCTGCTGTCTCAGAGCTCTAAGGAACAAAACACTTTAGTCTAATTAAGATCTCCTGACTGTGGTAGTGTGAACCACAAAGGCCTGTGACAGAGACTGAATTAAGTGAAATAATGCCTTCTGATCTGAAACTCTRTGAAAATATAAAAGCTTTACAATCTTCAGTTAACAAAGGTGTGTATCAATAGCCTGTGTTCTGAGACGTGGTTCCCTGATTTCATTTTAGTTCTGCAAAGTCAGCTTTACTGRGTTTGATCTGTGGCAGGTTGCCTTTGATACTCGGGCCTTGCTTTAAATAGTGTCAGAGAAAATTTGTAAAAGACTCTAGATGGACTGACAGTGAAACAGCTCATTTTCAATAAAGTAATAATAATAGTTAAAGCTTACCTAGCTTTTTATTCTTAGAGGATTGATCTTAACGCAGTGTTTAGATTTGCAAGCTTTACATAATAGCTTCAGGCCATGTGGGAAGCTGGGAATTAATTTTTTTTTTAGCTTTTCTTACAGCTCCTACTATGACAAATTAGAAAGCTGGAAGTAGGTGTTACCTGCTGAATTCAGAAACATTCACAGAAATGCAAAGTATTAGGTAGCCTTTATAGAGACACACAGTGAAGCCTTTGCAGCTGAATGCCTTTTAACTACATGTCACATGAATATTCAGTCAGATATGCAAATTTAGGGTATCTGTTACTTTAGTAGATTGATCTATTATTTGAGATCAAKGCACAGACCACACAAAAAGCATATCAAAATATCAGACCTTTTATAATACTCTTGTAAAAAATATACTGCAGGTAGTCTTGTTTGTTTTCCATTCCTCTTGGCAGTTTGCTTGCTTTCCATAGGAAAAGTAAAATCTAAATTTCTCTTAGTTTTGTCACTCCATATGMTTTGATAAAGTGCTTCATCACTGAGGCTTTACAAATAACACTTTGCACTTGAAAAGCAGGTTTTGATACTGTAATACCAAATCTACACAGTATCCAGCATCTCAGAATTAGTTATATATTGCAGATAAATGCAGTTAAAAGATTTGGAAAGTCAAACAGATTCATTATAACTCTGTATTTCACAACTGGCTCTGTAATATACTCAGGCCAGTGAGAGAATGGGAAGGGTTGCTACCCTATATCAGGTACTATCTCAAAGCAGGTTATTCACTAATTTCTTTAGGTGTATTTTAAAAACAAATTTTTGAATGTTACTCCTGAAACTCTCTCAGGGGAAAAAATGAAATTTACTGGAGGGAGGGCTTTAAACAAAGATCAAAAGAAAGTAATTACTGATCACTAATAGAATCCTTGGTTAGTTAAGAGGAGACATGTAAAGCTCTGCAAATCTTCTGCTATACATTTCAGAATATTAATAAATCAGAGAAGTAGATCTAACTTGCCAGGTGTCCCAAACTTCAGCTGGAATTTCTCTGCTTCCAAAAAGACCTAGGACCTTTACCTTCCCTGTCTCACTCTTACTGCCTTCTTGCCTCCCCCCCYCCAAAAGGATGGACACAACACTCCAACGCACTGGGGAGTTTTACCTGCCTGGGTGAGGATTCAGTCTTCTCCAGATATTCTACAAAGTAATTCTTTTCAGGTGGATTGTCTATGAATGGCTGTTGGACATGTTGCTCCCATTCAAAGTTATGAGTGGGCAGGATACTCAACAGCTTAGCCTCTGTATAATCCCATTACACAATGGAGGAAAAAAGTCCGTTTTCTTTCTTTCTCCCCCCCTCCCTTCCAGAAGAAGAAAATCTCAGCTCAATTTTGTCATTCTTTAGTATTATCTGTTGTGCTGTTACTGTAAGGGATTAAAAATCCCTGTAGCACTCCTTTTTTTGTCAGCTATATCACTTGGCACAACAAAAGATGTCATTCTCCCTACAAATTCTACCTTATCTTTGCTTAAACCACTGCATCTACAACACTACTTTCAAAAGTTTAAAATGCAATATAGGCCAGCCAGGTTTATCTAGAGTGGGGTTAGGATGTTGACAACAGTGCAGAGAATAGGCTTGCAAAGACCCAAGTTTCCCAAGTTTAAGAGGAGGGTACCTCTCTSTTATTTGGCTTGGCTAAAGAATTTATTTGTAGGTTCCAGTGGTAGTGATAAAGTTAATCTTCTTTGTCACAAATCAGTCAAGGCTCCAAAGAAGCTCAACACCGGACTGCATGATCCAAGTAAACTTTAGTTTTAGGTGCATAAGTTCCCAAAACTCTACAGTGACTAAGATGAGTACACATGCCCCTCACTTTGGGATCCCTGATGCTTTCTCCACAGCATCTTGTGCAAACGAAYGGCGTTGCTGGAAYAATTTGCTTCAATTAGGAAACTCTYTTTAATTTCCTTCCCTGTTAAGAGGCTGGTATTCCTAAAGAACAAGCTACAGAAGAGATGTGATTTGCAACCACAGTTATCTGTTAGTCAGGCAACAAGCTCATCAATGATAATAAGGAAACGGGAACTAAAGATCACAAAAAAACCATGAGAAGTGAGTAGATGAGTAAGTGCTTGAAGAGCAATAAAAGAACTGCAGGGAAGCTTCTAATTAACACCAGAAAAAAAGGARGAGTGTTAGAATATTTTGTTACYAAATCTTTTAACATTTACATATTTTATATAATAAATATATGACATACAGTTATATTAATATAACTTACATTTTATATTAAGTATATGTATATATGTTTATTGTTTGACTACCACCAAAAAAAAGATATTAAGAATTTATTTTATGACCCATAAAGGACATCTRCCAACAGCAAAATGATTCTCAGAAGTTCAAGATTTTAAGAATTTTAGTAACTAAGCAGCTCGGTGGCTGCTYAGTTTTTATTTCAGTGGTATGAGACTTGGGGAAAAACACAGGATATGTCTGACACAAACAGTTTCTCTCCAGTAAGGAATTTTACAGAGCATGCCACGCGTGACCGTRACATTGATGAAAGGAAGCTCTGCACACCGATGAACCCAGGGTACAGCATGGGAAAAGTTTGATGGTCACTTCACCTTATGCAGCTATCAGATGTTATACATGTAATTTTTACTATGRCCAATAAAACCTGTTTCCAGTCCGTTGCAGATGGACTCTATTTAATGGTCAGTGGCCTAATGCCATCATCTTTGCTGCTACTGTGTAAAATGTAATGACAATTCCACAGCAGAGCACAGCGTTGCTGWTGTGGATCAGATTAGCTGGGTCAATGTAATTGTTATTACTGTGTCAATTACATTGGCCTATGGCACCATTGATTTAAACTAAATCTCCATATTGTTTAAGTATACTGTAAATAACGAGATTAGCTCAGTTGGTTAGAGCATGGGGCTGATAAATGCCAAGGCTGCAGGTTCTATCCCTGCATAGGCTATTCACTTAGCAGTTGGACTTGATGATCCTTGTGGGTCCCTTCCAACTCAGAATATTCCGTGATTTTGTGAAACATGAACAGCTTTATGTACAGATTTGTTCTTCAGATCTAAATAGATTCACAGGATGGCTTCCAATTCTGTGATATACCAATTTTAATAAAGACCAAAACAAAAACTCTGTGTAAACCATATGTAGAGAATTATTCATAGGTTTATGGAGTTGTCAGGGACTGCAGTATGGGAAAACAGAAAAGAGGAGAACATTACAAATATGAAATCTAAAAGGATTTTATGCTGTATAATTCAGTCAATGATTAATATATATTTTAGCTGGAGCATATGCAATACAGAAAGAGCATTAAGGTACTTCCTTTTTAACTGAAAGATATTACTGCAAAGGTTTAGGTCAGAAAAATCATTTTTACACCATTTTTGGGGTTTTTTTTTCTTCCTTTTCTTTCTTAGTCTGTCCATGTACCAGAGGAAATCACTTTTCGATTATACATGAGGCCAAGGGTTAAAAATTAACAAAATCAGGACATAAGACTATTTTTACAGAGGTAAATTCAGACAGAAACTGTTGTTTTCTAAAAACTCCAAATTTCACGTTATACTGGATATCCAATATAATGTGCTAATGCTTGCTAAGTCAAAGAAAGGATCTCTCTGAAGTAAATTTATCATACTAAGATTGGCAGAATTCTATCTGTAGCTTATAAAGCATAGAGACATTTCTCAAGATATCAAGCACAACCATAAAAATTGATCTGTGAAGTAAATAATTTGCAGATAAAAACTACACTGAAAGTCTTCATTTACATTGCAAAGTCTAGCTGTTGGCATTAAGTGAAGGACTGAATCAGAGTTTAATACACAACTGATTAACTGAAGTTCACATTTTCCATAAACCCAAATTAGGCATTTCTGAAATGTATATCTGGAAATATACTCTGATGGGATACTGGTACTATTTACTGGTTACACAGCAAATATTCAACATGAATTACTTTCCTTGTGTCTTTTGAAATCTTCAAATTCTTCATCCACTTTACCATCTTAAAAAGTGTGCCAGTTGATAAGAAACAAAATAATTCATCTAGAAAAGACAGCTTAACAAAACTGAATCACCCCATTATTACAGATACCTTCATGTTCTGCATCCTCATCTGCTCTGTGTCAACATTTGTTTATATAAATTCACTGGAGTGGAAATTAAAATTTACTACAACTATATAGCATAGAGTCTTGATTAGCTTGAAGATCTCCGGGTGTCTCACCACTGTAACCAGTAAAACAGAAGAAATGAGACCTACCTTGGACCCCAACAGGTCATGTAGAAGCTTCCCTACTGGTGCCAGAGTAGTGCATGATTTCTTTAACACAGACATCTGAAACATGAAGATTTGGAGTGAAATTATGGTTCCAATGAAGTCCGTGCTTTATTTTTTTTTTTGCTATCTTATTTTGGTAATAGTGTAACTTGAATATCTGTGTACAAACTTAACTTTAGAAAATGGCATATATTTTTCTTTTCCTCTGTTCTGCASTGGCTTTACTATTGTATTTACAAGCAGCATGACAGAATGTTCTTGTTTTCATCCTTGGTTTCGTAAAAGAGCTATTTCTTTCTTTCTTTCCAGCCTGTGAATCTGATAGCTGTGTGTCAGTTTTGTAAACTYGACAGATGTGTTCGGTTAAGGGAGGAGATCAAAGGGAAAGCTGGTGGGCCTGAAAGTTTTGGCTGTGACAGGATGAACTCACCAAGGAGGACTGTGCTGACAAGCCTTGCTGCCAGGGCACAGCAAGAGCCAGCTGCTTTCTTAGGGATGGGGAGCCAGGAGCTGAGGGGGACCCCTGTGCTGGCTGGGGGACACCATCCACAGGTTCTGAACATGGCAGGCAGAACACAGTATTGGTGAGCAGTCCCATCATCAGCCCTAAACATGGCAGTGAACAGAGTCCAGATAAATTCCTGTCAGGAGCAGTTGGTGATGGGACCAGAGAGAGGGCTAGAGAAAGGTCCTCACCTCAGGCAAGGTTTTTGCTGGGCTTGTGGGAGTTCCCAAGTGAGGCTGGTCAATGAGCCCATGAGGGGTCACTAGTGAAATCAAGGCCCACAAAGAGCTGTTTGCTTTTACTTCTTTTCTCTAGTTTCTTTTCTCTAGTTTCTTTTTTCCTTCCTTTTTCTACCAACTGCAAACCTAACAAGATGAACACAGCTTGCCTCATTTCTTTAGTGAATGGCATCCTGTGTACACACCTATGAATAACACTTAAGAGGATAAAATGCTGAAAGTCTTCTTCATACTTAAGGGAAAAACAATTAAATGCTCTGTTGGATATTCTGAGTTCTCAAGTGGCCTCCTAAATGATGTCTCCATCTGTCTGAATCTGCAAATCAGCACATAAGAGACCCTTTTTGCATTCACACCTTTGGACTTTTACACATACAGTTCTGAAAACAAAAYGCTAATTTACTTGCGCAGCCACATACCACTGAAGAAAATTCTGGATAATATTGAAAACAGAGGAAGTTTTGTTCAKTGGAGGTGGGATTTCATACTTACTTTTTCACTGTTCCAACAGGTTTATCCATGAATGCTGTGGATGCGTTTGGAAAGACTGATCAACACCTCCCTTGGGAGCTGAAATAAAAGCAGAACAGTACCAGAAACTTTTGCATTTCAAAGGAGGTTCTTGAGACCAAGTTGGCTGCAGAGAAATATAACACGGACTCTTTCCTTATTCTTTTATCTAGCTTAATACAATGCTTTTAAGATTAATTTCTCTCTTACTTATGTTCCAYGTATTTGTCAGTCAAATTTGCTCAGTTATTAACCATTCATTTGCTATGCTGTAACTTATTATGTTAATTTATTTTACAAGACAGCATGCAGAGGTTCTTCCTTCTCTGTTAAAATAAGGCATAATGCTTATGCCAACCTTCACAAGTCATGTTGAACTTGTCAGGAATATTTATCACTCGAGTTTAAGAGGTATCTACACAATTTTCAGTTCGCGATATTCTYCATTAGCTTATTTTTTTACTGATTTTTCAGCACGTAGTGATATGGGCTTTGTGATCCATACAGTTTACATTTCAGAGTTAATCATGTCAAAATAAGATTAGTAGAAGTTGTCCAGTTATTTTCATTGATTTATCATTTCTAATGACACCATACTGATCGAAAAGTTTTCAAGAATGCCACCTAATCAWAATGAAGCAATCCTGCCTCAACACATGATAGCTCATTGTATTGAAGAGTGACACAGAAAATGCACGGCACCATTTAATTCTATCATCATGTTATTAGAAATATCTTGAAAAGTAGATACTTATTTATTCAATTGATCAGTTGGAAAAATATGTTCTTAGCCTGTGAATGTGAAAACAAAATACTGGTTTTGTCTCAATAAAACCAATATATACTGCTGAAGTTGGACTAAAACCAAAATGTGGCATAGTGCTTTTCAGTGACATTTAACAGCTTGTCACCCAAAAGAAAACTTCTTCTAAAACAAACTGGGTCCTTTGCCACATATATCTCATTAATTTTCAATGGGCTTTTTGGAAAATTAGGTCAMTAAGTTACCACTATAAGCGGTATTAATGTAATACTTTCCAACATTTTCATATATCTTAACCCCAATACTTGAATGCCTGAAGGTACCATTCATAAATCATCAATTTCTAGGTTGATTTTTCATTCTGTAGTGTAATTGCAGCTCAGATTGACCTCACCACTTCTAAAAATGCAGCCTATTTTTACTTAGAACTCTGTATCTGAAAAGAAAGCTTAAAAATAGGTCTCCCAAATAGACAACACTGGTTTCATTTACCTAATTTAATAGTTTGTTGTCATCAAATATTGGAATAATTTTTCTTTGATCTTTCTCTTGATCCAACAGATCATTCAGCATACCAACTGTTGAACAAAATGCTGGGAAGTAGRATGTGCATACTATCAGTATTTTGGATCCAAGTAGATTTTAGGCCAAAAGAGGACACAAATACAATTGAAATCAAAGTTGTTCATTTCTTTCCCCTCCTTAAAGACTCTTCCTTTGCTTACTCAGGTGAGTCAGTGCCATCTGGAAGAATCTTTCTAGCATACAGAAATCTCATAAGTATATATGGCAAGTTATTCACTMAGATTATTCTATGGAAACTAATGGAAAAGTCCAAAACATCATTATCCAAACARAAGAGTCAAATAACTACAAATACTCACAAATACATATAAAATTATTGTGAATACCTGTAGAAAAGAAAACTTCTGTTTATACAGCAAAGACTGACAAAATTACTGAGAAACTTCTGCTTGGGGAGAAAAGATCAGATCCTTGTGAGACACCACTTTTAGCAAAGGAGTCATTCATCCCGTGAAAATTTTGAATGCATTAGATTGCTGTGCTTGAAATGGTATTTATACCTCTTCTCTCCAATGTGTTTAAAATATCTAATGACACTTTTGCATGCTGGACAAATCATTTATGGATGTTCTTAAATCATTTATGGATACTGACTCACACAGTTCTGAAATCTAGAAGTGTTTGCTAAGTATAACTGACCCTATTCTTCATTTCAATAGTTTGTTTCAGATACTGTGCAGAGCATCAAAAAAGCTCTGCAGATACAGCAAAACTTCAGCCTACTACCCATGCAATTCTGTCTGGGAACATTCAAATATTATATAACATAAAAAACAACAGATGTGGAACTAAATTMTCTTGTATTTAAGAGAGGAGTCATGGACATATGGAGATTACCAGCTGCAGGAATCACAAGCTGGAAAACCTTCACTGTTTTCCCTGCAAAGAAYGAAAATTTCATTTGTGACTTAAGGTCTTTAGTATGCAATACAGATATGGTTATAGAATAGAAACAGAGTAGTTCAGTTGGAAGTGACACGCAAGGATCACCTAGTCCAACTGGTTATGATAGTCAGAAACTTCTTTCTTTTCAAAGAGTAAGATTATAAATACTTAATAAACTAATAAAAGCCTAAAACTAATAATGCAGAATCAGAAAATATACAGGACAACCAGTAGAAATGATTCTTTCAAAACTCCTCATTGTAATAAATTCTAATCCCCATCAAAAGTATCTTCAAAGACTCTGTGTATGGTCACAGGACTTTGGGAAGCTGAAGGAAGCTCAGAGATCTCTCCAGAAAGCAAGGCTAATGCATGGAGGGAGGCTGCAGGCTTGAAGCAGTGTTAAAAAAAATAAAAAATATTGTTAGACTTCGCACTTATTTTGTTATATAGACACACAGCGCATAGCAAGCAAATTTGTGCACCATATTTAAATGTATATATTATTTCAAATTTAATGYTTTCTGAGCCTCAGTCTTAAAGGTTCAGTTACTAGAGTTCTAGCTCAGTCAACTGAGTCTCTGAATTTGGGGTCTAGTGCATTATCCAAGTGAGAGCAGATTGAGCCTGCATAAATAAGTGAGGAGTTATCATTGCAAAGAATGTAATAGCTACTAGTTCCAATGCTTATTTTTAAATTAAGGAATATGGGCTCTGCTCCAGAATCACAAAGCCAGATTAAAAAATGCAGYTTTAAAYGCACTGCRGTGGGTTGACCCTGGYKGGACAYCAGATGGCCACCAAAGCCACTCTATGACTCCCCTCCTCAGCTGGACAAGGGAGAGAAAATCAAACAAAAGGCTTGTGGGTCAAGACAGGGGCAGGGAGACATCAGTCACCACTTGCTATCACAGTAAAAGCAGTCCACACTTGGGGAAATGAATTTKATTTATTACCAGTAAGATCAGAGTTGGGTGAGCAAATAAAAGCAGATCTCAAAATCACCTTTTATCTGCACAGGACCACTCAGGATAGCATATGCTGTGCCTCTAGTATAGGTCCCATACCTGCTAGTGGATCCCAAAGTATCTCACCTATGTTGAAGCTCTACCAAACCATATGCAGTTAAATTACATTTCTGTTGTAACTCATGCAATATCCACGCACCATGCCAGACTTCTGAAGGGAGAATTTAAGCCCATTTGTTAGAGAATATTATAAAATTGTTCTAATAGTGTAAGGCTTCTTTCAGCTCTTCACTTTAGGCCCTAATGCCTAACATATTTTTTTCATATTTTTGGTGTACTCAATTACCAATTTTATTATATCAGTGACCAGRAAAACTCCAGTCATTACTTTCAATAAAGGAAAACTTCCCCATGCAAATTTCAAACTACTAACAATGAAAAAGAAAAGATTAAGACATCCCCTATGAAAAAGTATTTCTAAAGAATCAATGAAAAATTTCAAACTAAATTTTAGGTTTGTGATTTCACTAGTTCTGCCTGCCTGGATACTTCATAAAATAATACTGCACCAAGATCCACTTTTATTGGTCAGAAATTTTTCATGTAATAAAACTTCACAATTACAGATGCAAAAATATGTATATTAACTAAAATGTCTTAATTTGTGACATTTACTACTAACCTGGCTATTTCAACTGCATAACCCAGGTTTATCCACCTCTGGCTGGTTTTGGTTGGCTTTTTCCAATTTAAAAATCTTCAGACGGTGAGAGAGGCCTGTGTTGCCACAAACCTCCTTCGAATGGAAACAGAGCTCTGCACCAGCCACTGCAGCAGTTCGGTCTCATTATTTTAATCACTGTGCGGCATTTACAGTTGCAAAGGAAAAGGGTTGCTTCCATTGGCTCCATCTGGCAGGCTGTCTGTCATCTTAATGGATGTSAATTCCAAGTCTTCTTACACCCCTGGTCATGTTTGAATTCATCTGCCTCAGCACAATACTTAACAAGAGCACCTTTTCAAAAAAAAAAAAAGAAACATAGTTGAATGAACTATCCAGCTTGCTCTTCAGAGCTTTCAGAGCTAATAGCTATTTACCTTATTAAAATGCTTAGAAAACATTTTTCTCTGGCTTTCTATGTTCTTAGCTTTTTGGTTGGTTGGGTTTTCTTTCCTTTTTTTTGCCCTTCATTAGTTATCAGTTTCCATCTTCAGGAGTGATCCTTGTTTTACAATAGTGACAGGAGTAAATTAAGGTGTGGAACCAACTACAATCCTCTCAAAATTTAGAAAAGGGTCCAGTCCTAGAGTGGAGATCTCTTGTGTAGATTTACAGCAAAAGTACAACTCAGTGGAGCTCAGTGGTACTGCCCTCCCTTTTGGGAAACTGCATCATCCYCCAGAACTTGGTGAAAAATAACAGAATAAAAGACATATTCATCTGGCTTTATGTTTTTCTAGATTTAGAAAACTGAGGGGAGAGGAATTTGTGATCAAAATAATTTTGGCACTCCAAACAGGAAGTTTGGCACTTGTTGAAATAAAATTGTATTATTCCTGTAAAGTCTAGTAATTTATGCACAYTTCATATGTGTACATGCTTAATAATTTTGGGAGAGTCATAGATTAAGAGAACACAGAGAAGTCTAGCCAAAATAAACATTGATTAAGAAGACAGAAATCAGTGTTTTAAAAAGAACAAAAGGAAAAAACCCAAAATAACAGGAAAAGAAAATAAAAGAGTAGAAGACATGGCTGTAATGACCTATTTTCATAAAGCACACCCTTTGCAAATGAAGTGATAACTGAACAATAATTGGTTTTATACTATCTACACCTCAACTGTAGGTAGCTGACCCATGCTGCMACTGAGACTGCAACTGTAAATCAGATTCCGGTTTCCAGCTACCAATAAATCAGATAAATTACAAACATTTAAGGCTCACATTTTTGTTTTACACATGTACATGACCACATTTTTCGTTTCAGTAGGTCGTTTGCAAATGAATTTTAGGGTGATAATGGAGCTTCATAAAACAAACATTTGCACTAATTTAAATGACATTAAGGTATTTTTATTCATCCCTTTTGCTATSGCTTTTGTTTTACAAATTTTCTCTGTGCATTCGCACTCCTAAGRTTAATAAAATTAATATTTTTTGAAAATTGTAGTGTCCCTGTAATTATCTTGGATACAAATTGCACACATTTCATTGCCTTCATTAAGCCTGTAGTCATACGTGGCTCAGAAAATTAGTAATTAAGTGGTTAATGTGCAGTTTACTCTACTTTTCCAGTCTGCCTTCAAATTTTTTTTTATCAACTCCTCACAGCTTGTTGAAGCAGTTGTTGCCTTTGCATACTCATATATCCCTTCTTCCCTGGCTGAAGGAATCACCTACATGGAGTTTCAGAAAACTCAGTCTTACAAACCAGCACCGAGTTGCACAGAAATTCTTTTATTTCATTGAAAAGCTTTCTAACTAAATGTTGCTGCCTATAGTAGCAAAAACTGTGAATCTGTAAATCATAGTGTGGCTGTTAACAATTRATGAAGTACAAGAACACTTTTATTCCCTACAGTATTAAAAAATTGCATATTACTCCAGTAGGTCATACGATATAACAAGATTTAGAGACATGGCAGGTTTCTACTTCACACTCTGAYGACCAAATCCAGATTTTTTTCCCACTTAGTTCAAAGCTTCTTTTGAACACAACTAAATAAAAATCTCTCCAAAGCATAGAAAGACATAAGACAAATACTGATTTAGTTATGGGAAATCTACCCATACATCCAGTGCCTTCAATTCTTTTTTTCTGGCCCAACAAATGAACAAAAAAAAGCATGTCAAGATAAAATAATAAAAACAAAAAATACACATGTCAGAAGAGAGTAAAAATTGTTTGTGTATTGYACATTAATCAAGAAAGGAAAGCAAAGCTTGGAGTTTTTAAAGTTTCTGGTTAAATTTAAATTAAATATCTTGTAGACAAGTCTGTAAATATCCATAAGAAATAGCCATTGTATGTGTCCATAAGAAGTCCATTAGATAYACCAGATTAATTGTTTGTAGGTGTGGATTATCTGTATAGGCAACATGGAAGTCATTTATATTGGGAGACCTGTTAAAATGCTGAAATATTTGCTCTTAGTGTGAGTTTCAGTTTGTTGCTTTTTCAGCCATTCTGAGGGTCTGCTCCTCAAACACCATGCTGCTGCACTCTTGAACAAAGGATCTACATGCCAAAACGAGTACTGGTGGAGTTAGAGGCTTTCTACTTCTTAAAAACATTAGGCTTTCAAGCACTGAGCTGAAGCCAGGCAAGAGCTGAAACAATCAGAGGCTCCCAGAACACAACAACGGTTCCAGGGGGCTCTTGGTCCTTCAAACATATCCTGCCCAGCCATCAGAACAAAGATACCTACAAAGCAAACTCAGCACTGACAGAAAAGGCATATTTCTGTCTCCAGCTGYATCCTCAGCAAATAAGCTTCCCATCAACTTACTCTGTCAGTACTAGGGTTTATCCTCCTAGCCTGAAACCAAAGGACATGGAACAATGCCAGAAGAGTGACTTCACTGTTTGTGTGTTGGGTTTGTACAATCAATAAGAGTGGGGGTCAGACAGGCCTCCAGCCTCTGCTCCAGTGGGTGAATGCCAGMCACGGGAAGAAGCACGGGGCAGGTCTTTTTGCTCACAAGGGATCATTGAGTATCCCACTGCATCAGATATGTTCTCTCCACCTTCTCTGACAATGATTAGATGCATAAAACATTCTAAGTGATTTCAAATATCCTGCAAAATCATGTTCTTTTGATCTCTGGTTAGCTATCAGTTAAGTAYGCTCTGCCTACAGCACTGACAGATCAATAAAGGATGCAAAGAGCCAAGCATTTTGAACAGTGTAAGGATTTGATTTTGTTTTGACAGTCAGGATCCAAAGCAGCTGAAGSTATTGGAGCTTTAGAATTTCACCAAATGCAAATTGTCAGCTTTGGCACACAGAAGGTTAACACTGTAGTTCTTAACCCTGGAGTGATATATGAAAATATACAGTCAGTGACTTCAGGAAACTCATCTAAGCCCTGCATGTACATTTTTCACTTCACCRACTACTCTGGTAGTAGCCAGTAGATCTAATTTCATCAAGTTTGTGCTCCTGACAGCAGTCACATCAAATTAAAGAATCTTCCAGACTTAGCTGGCACCTTCATCTAAGCCTTTATATCAAATAATATGCCTGTTGCCTTCATCATGCAATCCTTAATTACGTGAAAATCAGCAGACTGCTGCTTGTGCCAGCAAAGAAAATGAGGAAAGAATAGCGTTCTTTCCAATGCACATGGCTGGACACCCTTCAGAGACATCTGATTTGATTGGCAGTAACAATATTCCATTGATGTTCTTTTTTATACCTGTAGCTTAAGGGCCTTTTCCTAAAGAATTAGCTTATGCATGCACATATTAAAACCTGCATAATTTTTTTTCTTGGTGACAGAGATGCTGCGAATTTCAGTTCTGGTTTTTAAACAGATGCTACTCGGTGGATAAGTATGATGTGCCCCTAGGGCGACTATATTTTGCTAAAAAAAAAAAAAAAAAAGATGAGGAGGATGGGTGAAAATTGTTTACTACAGAAGAATRCCGTGCATAAATCTCATGGGAGACTCACGAAATATCTTATCCTAGTCCCAAACAAAGATGTTCTAATTTCTTGGAATCAAATACAAACCCCGAAGGGGATCAAGGACAACACAGCAAACTGGGTGATCCATCAACAACCTAATTACATTCCATTGACCCAGGAGAAATTCTAGGAGCAACGCAGGTACCTCTGGATGCTGGAACAGTATCTGTCAATTTCTAGCCTCTGGGTCTTGTCATTACCTGACATCTTCACTGCTCAAACAACCCCTTAGGAATCTTCTCATTTCTATAACCTGATTATTTAGACTGGGTGCTAGTACCTAACAAACTGCTCCATGCTAAATTCTAGCAGAATGCATCGTAAAAGGGATTTTGTTTCTTGTAATATCTCATTACCAATATAAAATATTTTAAAATAGGCTTCTTTGGAAATCACACTCTGATATTTGATTTCAGAAAACCTGGCCAGAGGGAATGTCTGAGGACTCTTGTCTGCCCTAGTTATAAAGGAACCAAACTTCATTAACTTCACCAATAAGAAGGGATAATAAYTAAATATTAAAAAACATGGAAAAAAGAAAACTATGCATAGACGAATTGACTGGTTTATATTAGATATATAATAGATCCCCTTYTTTTTGTTTACCTGGTATCTCAGTGGGACAGGGATCTGATCTACGTGCCCACAATATACTATCAATTACAAAAAAAAGTAATCAAATTCATGCATGACAAACATGCTTTACAAATGTTCCTTGCTAATGGCTCAGCACAACTGCTCTTTTCAATGATGTCCACTGGTACTCTGAGGACAGCTAAAAAGGCAAACAAGAAAACTGCACTGGAAAGATAAAAAGAAACGAGTGCAAGGATTATCTRTTTCTCACGGTCTGATGACTTTTCAGGGAGAGAGAAGCAGACAGTGTTATAGGCATGAAATTAATATTAAAATATAAAATAAAAGGTACATTATGTCAAGTCCCRGGTCTGTGAAGCACTGTGTGAACTGTAAAAAGCACTGAATTGTTACAACTGTATTGAAATGTACACTATGCATTTCTTTTTGTTTATTGCTTCATGCCACAAATATTCCCTATTTCCAAATCGCAGCCACATGCAGGAAAATATGTTTGTGCTGCAATCTAAATGGACTAATAAAAAACAACATTCAACCATTTGGAACTGAAATATTCATGAGATACTCAGGGAACAATGAAATTGAAGTGTTTCAGCTATCCTAAAGGAACAAGAGTCAAGAACGCACAGGAGTAACTAGAAAGTGTTCTACTGTGCCTTCAAACTTTCCTCTTTATTTTTCTTTTGCCTTTTACTCCTCTTAGTTCAGATCACGCAGCTTCATTTCCGCTTAGCAGACACCACTCCTGGCTACCCAGGTGGCTCACATCCATTTATTTAAATTTTAGTCTGTGTTAAATTACTATGAAAGCAAAGTAGGAGACTACTCTACCTAYCTGAGTGAACTTCTTTTGCCATAGTATAGTCACACAGACAGATGAGGTTTTTATGTAAGTGTGTGCATCTTCACCTGAGTCCAAATAAATACTGAAATGAATATTAAAAATTTCCTAAAACTGAATGCTCAATCTCAGGGAAATCTGCATATCCCTTGCTTGTTATAATTAAATGATATTACTTTGCTGAGAATGAGCTCTAGCTCAAGCTTCCTGAGACACTTGCGACACACAACTGACCATTTCCTACTTCAACAAAACATATGACCCAAATAAGAAGAACAGTTTCCTAATTAAAATTGCAAGCAGTGAAACTAAATTATCCTACATCATTATTTAGAAATCTGGGTCAGTGCTATTCTTTCCAGGAGTTAAATGGGTCTAGAAATAATGCACAATGGGGGCAGCTATTTTAAACTACTGCAGCTCTGTGCCTCAGACCCTTGTGACTGACATCCACGGCTAAAGAGGATGTTGTCTGTGCCTCTTCAGCATGTGTTGGTCTGGGCAACAGAAAGTAATTTCATATGATTCTGCATCAGTTTATAATTCTTTATTCTTAGCATCTATCTAGCTATCTGTAACAGCAAATAGCAAAAAACTGTTACCTTTCTCTTCTTTTTAATAGATGCCCTTTTTCACAAAGGAAGATGGAGCATTGCAGCAACAACACAGAAGAGGTCTCTGTTTCTCCCATTTTCCAGATGTCTTCAGTTAATCCAGACTTTTTCTCTCAACCTTATACACAGGAAGGCAACTAAAAGCTAAATAAAAAGTAAAGGAGACAATCAGCCTGCTAAATCTGGAAATAAGAGATATTTTACAGAACTTTTGGAGGAGCCTTTGATCTACTCCAGCCATTTCAGATGATGTTCCAGCTGCCAGGATTACCTTTAATGTCTACACTACAACTTTCCCTTCCTTTTGGTAACAGCCAGCACTGCCAACCCACAACCACTTTACACCTCCTGTAAGGGCACGGGCTGCTCTGGCTGCAGCCAGCCTACTCTCTTCCAGCTCCCCAAAGCTGTTTGTCAGCAGCTTTCTGCACCCTACCTCTATGCATAACCAATGTTTAAAGTTAGGAAATATTAACATAATTCAAAAACACGTCTCTAAGTCCAAGACTGACTTCAAATCGTTTAAATTCTAGTCTGCTAAAAGATATTTCAATCAGAAGAATAAAAAGATTTCATGGGAATTATTGTCAATTCAACTGTTCTTTTTCTGAATACAAGTAAATACATAGTATGGGGCAGTGGGAGAACTAAGTTTTTCCTCTACAAAACAGAATTCTGAACCCAGCTCAGTTAAGGCTCCTCGACTTTGTGGTTACTATTAACAAACATAAGTATTTATATCAGAATTTTTATTTAAGGAATGTCATAACCRAAACAAGACGTATAATTTAAATGTCAGCTTTAAAAAACCTTATAATTTTTTGAACTATGTAGAAACTGACAAAACAGAATTCATTTATAAAAATAGTGTAAGAAGTTACAAATAAATGACAGGGAATTAAAGCAAAACATAGTACTATACTTTCAACAACTTCGATAATAATGTTTATCCTCCTCTAAAATATCAACCTCTAAATTTCTGTTCTGCAATATCATTTTTTGAGTTCATTATTTTGGTTGGAGAGCTACTCAAACCATTGGTTTTCAATGAATAAACCTCTTACTATGAAGAAATTATCAACAAATTATTTTCTTAATCTCGCTTTTGAAGAATTGCCAGCCAGCAGTAGTTATATTAAGCCTTTATCTATTGAGTTATTGGAGATTTAAATTTGAATCTTTACTATAGACGATACCTTTATCTTCTAAGTTATCTTTTGCTATTTTCCTAAAGAGAAAGTCCTTTCTTCACAGCACCTGTGGAATAGTAAAACACCTGTTCTGCATGGAGGAAGACGCACTTTTTCTGCCTCATAATGGTAAATCAATTAAGCCTTGATTAATGTTTGGCTCGGTGTCACGCAGATTTGTCTAGGAGCTGATGCTACATAAGCTAAGATGGCTGGATGCCAACTCTCTCAAAACACTGCACTCAGTGCATCCCATGCATCCCTTTTGAAACACAGATTTGCTTCCTCTCACTGCCAAAATTGCTGATATGTAGAATGAACACCTAGAAACACCCATCCTGTGTCTTTTGTTTGCTATCAAACAGAGCTAAAAATGCAACCAGAAATGTGGTCACAGTGCCAATTACAAGTTTCAATAACACACTTTAGAGTTTACACTCTATTTGCTACTCCTTTTATTTGTGTGATAACATAAAGCACACTAAGCAAACGGGAAGATTGATGAAGCTGTCACGTTCTTTCAGAATAAGAATGCTTGATACATCTCAAATACTTTGATTAAAATTTCCTCAAGTTTGAGTCATTCAGATCGATTGTCTGACTTAAGTCATCTCTACAAGCAATCTGTCTTTATACTCAGGCAACGAATGGCTAATGCTGTGGTGAGTTTCCTTTCAATGAAGTAATAAACTGACTTCTGATTACTTGGCAGTGCCAACCAGGAAAGGTGTAATCATACAAATGAAGTGGTTCTAAATAACTTGCATGAGCCCCCGACAYGCAGGTGGGCACAGTGTGCTGGGAATGCAGAAAAAGACAATAAAGTACAGCACACAATTTATGTGTTAAKAGTTCAATTGTCCCCTTGATAATACTGTGATAAGTAATCCTTCTTAACATGGACAAAGTATATACAACATTTTTAAATGTACACCTTCCATCTTCCAATCACAACAAATTTGGAGTACCATCTCATATATTTAATTAACCATGGCTGCAGTAATATGTCCAAAAGCTCACTGATCTAGAAAAAGCATTTCTAGAATGACTAAGTCATCAAAAAGCAAATAAAAATAACAAGTAATAAATACACRTGCAGTTTGTGACGTTCAAAAAATCCAAAACAAACTAATTGACAAGGAGTCACTAGTATCACTTTTGATGTMTTTGATCAATATTGACTGTGCAGCTTAACAATACTCATTGTGGTCAAAAGTTCCACACTGTGCTCTATAGAAATACGAAGCACAATATTTGATGTAACATGTACTATTCAGTATTTATCATCTGTGTCATCTCTATCATTTAGCACGGGGCAACGTCCACTTTCAGAAAAATGCAGACTGTAATTAAAATGACAAGTCAAGCTTACACTAGCACAATGGCARGTATCTATAAAGTGACCAGATTTCTCAATTATTTCAGATTACTTTTCTCAAAATGTCCAAGAATGTTCATCAGCGTCCACATTTAGATTTGAATTAGATAGGCATTAGGCAAYTAGACATTTATATCAAGTGCTGCTAGAATTGTTTGCTGGCTCTCTCTTCTCAAAAGGCCAAAATAGCTGACAATGGCTAATGAGTAAATATTTCATGTGAGAAAGGATATGCAGATATAATTACTGCTGCAATCTCATCAGAGCAGCCAAGTCTAATTAAGTGTCAAGCTAGAGTTCCAGAAGGGTTATGAAGGTTCCCCTCAAAAATGACGACTCAGCTGCGGTGACACATAGACAATAGAACAACCTCAGGAGCAACAGGAACATGACTTTTATGTAGGTTTGTGAGTAATCCTATAGAAAAGACCCTGCTCTTTCACATTATTCGCAATATATGATTGAAATTAAAACAAAATTGCAATATTCAACCTGTAGCCAGGAAAGAAAACTTACTGTAATATTCCTGCCTTCATCAACATGTCCTTAAAGCTGTTAATTACTCTTTAAATTGTTCTTCTCTCCAAATCAAACACAGGAGGCTCTCATAAGCCTTATCTCTTTTCCACTTGTAATTATTTACATTTTTAGTTACTAGTATATCCTATTAATGAGTCTGGAAATTATTATTAAGTTGATCCTTAAAATATGAATGTTCGGTATTCTGTTTATGGGCACAAATGAACCATACGAAAAACAGCAATGTGCTAGATATTCAGAAGGAAAGATGGGAAGGCAATAATATTATTGGCCCATCAAGCTTTAGTTTTCAAACAGCTTTCCTCATTCTACATTGCACTCAGACAGAGCTTTCAATTTCTCATAAAAGTCTTGACAGAGTAATAAGCCAGTTTTTATCTAGCCTTAGCGTGTACTATGTAGAGTCTGCTTCTTTAGAATASAAAATGTAAAGATGACACATTTTATATTCTGTTTATCATCCTGCACATATACACAGACATTCTTCATAATTTCTTCTTTAATGCAGCMATGACTTTTCCTCATGTGAGAAACATCCCCCAGAAATAAAAGGCAATCAGTGGGGCTTTATCACACCCCATTATTTCTAGGAGTGGCTGCCCATCCTAAGTTAGAACAAGGATTCTTCTTTTACTCYTTCCACAGAGCTCTGTCATTTTTATTATATTTGTGTTGAATAATACTGATCCTTTTTTAATTTAAAAATGTAATTGTGTTTCAAGTCAATTCCTGCTACACTACTTATCATGTAGAGCAACACAGCTATGCTAATGCYTGCTGTGGTAACAATGCAGAATTTGCTCAGATTTTACTATTAGGAGACACTAAACTCTTCATGTGTGGCATGCTAATCTTGTTCTAATTCTTCATCCATCTCTTTTGAACTTTCCTCCACTCCTCACCCTAAACAAGCTGACAATCCCATGCCATTGAATATTATTAGAGCTCCTAGAACTGTTCAGTGTATATTTTATCTCGCTCAAGGAGTCCTCCTAATAATATGAATATGTACATGGAATATCTTAAACTGATTGGCARCCAGTCACCTTTTCCTCAGTCAAGACAGCTATTTAGTATTTTAACGCCTTCTATTAAAAATGCAAGAAAGAATGCAGAAGTTTAACACCGCCTTTAACCCAATCACAGTTCTGATTTTCCTTCCTATTCAAGCAGTGGTGTCTATGCTATGTTCTAATCAAATACCACTCAGCCAAGGGAATTAAATACCAGGCTCACTTAAAGAAATGACAAATAAAGCTTTTGTGGTTTTCAGTAACATTGTTTGGGGTTTGTTTGTTTGTTTGGGGGGTTTTGTCATTTTGGATTAGTTTTCTGATCTTTTGCTTTGTCATGCCAGCAGTTTGAATGGGAAGACATGACAGAATCACTGGCATAATGCAGCCCACTCCTACTGGTGATTTGAGAGAAGGTATTTGAGATTTGCACTTCCACATAATAACTTTGCTGCCCTGGTAGAATACTCTTTACCTGCAAAAGCAGATAGGCTGTTGAGCTATTTTATTTTTTTCCCTTTAAAAAAATCCATGAAAATCACTTCGACTTCTTCGTCAAAACAGCTCATTCAAAGTACAGTCAGTGCTACATTGTAATGAAAACAGTCCTTCATCACAGAGTCTGACTTGAAGAATCAATGCATGCATYCCACAATAGCCTGATTATCTGCTGAGATAAGGGCATGCATCATCTCATCCTCTCCACTCTTACTGAAAAGGGTATCAGTGTGCTTGAGCTGAACTGCGAACCAGGACAGTCAGAGATGTGAGCCAGATGATGCCCCAAAATCTAGTATCAGCAAAAACAGAGATTGAGTGAAAGACTTAAAAAGACAGGAGTGCAAGGTCAGGTAATATGCACTGTTCATGCGCTTACACTGAATACATTCATTTGCTTTCCTAAAACTTTTGTTTCCAAAAAGGGAGTGTGATCTGATTTTGAGAAAACTTCAGGAGAGGGTGTGCAAYGCCTGAGTTGACGTGGGCTGTAAGATACACCACCTTCCAGAAAAAGACAGTTCAGTTACCACTGAAACTAAACAATATCCAATAAAAGACAAAGAAAACTTATCTCTAAGCATAAGTGCTGTTTATATCCTGCATTACAGCTTCTCCTTTTCTGTATGCAAGTTTCATTTTACTATTAATGCTACGTGTTTAATATTGGGATATTACTCACATGAGTAGGTCAAATTCTAGGAGTTCTGAAGAGTAGTTTAGACTCACATAGATGAGAAGAGAACTTGTCTGTAAAATCGCCAAACTGCAGCAAAGAATTTACTCTCTGAATGGTTTTTCAGGCCTTTGCCTCAGTGGAGGTTTGTCCATTCAAGCAGGCCCACAATGCTGGCCACAGTAATTCAGGTAGCACTGTGAAACAGAAATAAATTGGAAAGAAGATAAGCTACTGAAGTGACACTCATATTTCAAAGGCATTTTCTTTGAGCATGAAAAATAAATTTTGAGCATTTTGCAGTCATTTTAAAAACTCCAGTGATTTAAAAAAAAAAACAAATTCCAGATAATTATCTCTCAATTTTCATAAAAATCAATCTATATATTTATTATAATTATATTATAATATATAATTATATTATAATATAATTTGCAGAACCACACAGGTAATGTATGAAATTCACTTGCAGAAGGGGCTTCTTAAAGGACCTTAAAAAAACCCAGACAACTGGGTCGTCTCTGTATATGACAAATAGACTGCTTAAACTAAATTGCAGTAGAAGTCTTGCTACAGTAAAATTTTAATACTGTCAAATCTTTGTAATTGTTCCTTATTTTTGATGCAACACTCAGCACGCTTGCTGTCCCCGGCTGTGCCACAGATACTTAAGAAGAACAAAATCCAAAATCATGAAGAGTATTTTTCACRCTATAGAGGGTACTATTAAAAAACGTGAATCTCCAGTTTTAAATTCATATTTGGGGGGGTTTTAAGTAACAAAATACAAAACTCAGATGTAACTATGCTGTGGCAAAGACCAAAAGTCATCTTATACAAATGCTATTTTGAGCAATGCATATTGCAATTGAGTTAAATATTAACACACTACTACTCTCCTGGAGTCAAAATTATTGTCTGTAATACTTTGTAAGCAATGCAGGAATGTTAAGCATAAGAATTAAGTAAACTGCAGCCAGAAGGTGGCCCTTTCAAATAATGTTAAAGCATGAAGGACTACAATATAAAACAGAAAATATATACTGAAGATCAACGTTTTGTACTACAGGATCAGCAGATATTTATTGCATCTGTAAAAATGGATAGTGTTTAATGTGCTATGAGAAGCAGAGAGCCTCAAGGGACTGCCTTCCTCTTATGTGTCACACTGGTTTTCCAGCCATGTGTTTTTAACACCTAGGAATRCTTTATTTCAAAATTCCATGAAATCTTTTTGGGGCTTAGTGAGGCAGTCAAGTGTCATAATATAAATACAATATTTATTTTAGGCAATTCAACTATTCAGGGTGTCTGCAAAAGTATCAAAAGTTTTGCTCAACTTATTAGTGGATTGATACATTAGTCGACAAAGTTTTCATCTTTCTTCACAGTCAGTCTCACGCCTGTAGAGAAACTTCTCCAAGTCCACAATCAATAAAGAAAAATTTACTTTAATAAATTTATTCTAAAGGATTCTGTGATAGAGCTGCATTTAGAGTGTCTCTTCCACAGAGAGGTTTGCTTCATTTTTATCTTACCTGAATACAGAGAGGAAGGCAATTATTCATGAGGGAAGGAATATCACTGTCATTTGACTTTATTACAAAAAGAATTAAACCTGATCAAAGTCTATGCTACTAATAAAAAACAGGTTTGTTAGACTTACTTTACCAGCTTGTTTTTTTCTTTAAAGATGAGGGGATGCCAGTTTTATGAAATTATGGCCAGATGCAAGGAAGTATAGAAATCCGACATACCCTGATTCAAAAAAATTGAAAACACAACGGAAAAAGCTGAAGTCTCTGCTTGTCTGGTAGTATCTGGTGACAAACTAATTCCATAAGAAATTTATACATCTGAGAGGTTTGGGATTGGAAAAATGAAGGGGGTTTAAAGGGAATTATTAAAATTTGTGACATTTATATTACTGTGAGGAAACTTAACTCAACTTCTGAAAGCATTTCAGTATTTGGCGAAAACCAGACCCTGAAATAGAGCAATACATTCTCTGCTGTCATTCAGTGCCTCTCCAATTACCAAGCTTCAATCCACTTCTCAGARGAGTAAGAAACATGAAAGACAGCTTTGTGAATGACTGATTAACATGGAAAAGATCATTTCACCAAGATTATATCGTATTCCTAACAAGACCAAAAGTGTGCACCAATTTATTATTATGATAATTACTTTTGGCAGACTTTGTCTTATTGTTAAAAAGCAATAATAAGGTACCTTAAGAGGCAGTATAATTACACTTAACTGCTGTAATTAATAAGTTAATTCTCAGGTAAAAATTATTCATAACATAGGAATTATCCAACTGCTGCCATTTAAATTCTTACTGCAATGCCTTCATATGATTTAAATCAAGCATTGTTAGTGTTTCTAAACCTTTACTTCAATAAGGGAAGAGAAAAAAATCAGTTCAGGAAGGAGATCTTTTCATTTCTGTGTCAATGGACTGGAATGTCTGAAACTGAATATCAAAATATGCATATATAATCCAAATGAGGAAAAAGGAGGGAGAAGAGAGCAAATGTTAAGAGGTTASTATTTGTACATACAAGTTTTCTGATATCAGTTTGTTCCTTTCCCACCAGGTGCCATTCCAAAATCTTTCTTCACTTTAATTAATTTTTGTATTTCAGTGCAGGATGAAAAAAAAACCAACAAAAATTTCTCAAAGAGATTTAACCCTCCATTCTGTTTTTAGARAATTTGTGTCAAAATTTGTTATTTYGTATAATTTAAAGTGAATTTTCTTAATTCCCTTAAGATCTACTTTTCTGATGACCTACATTGCTATTTCTGGGTGATCTTCAGAAAACCAAAAAATGACTGATTTCATTCATGTTTTCTAATAAATGGTTCATTATAGTAATACATATATATTGTATAAAACAAATCCCAGACTACTTGCATTTTACTACCAATACTCTTAGATGACTTCTGAATGAAAACACMCAGCTCTCATGTCCTTATTGCACAGGAAGTCATACAGGTCTTCATTTTTCCAAAGGTGAATGAATAAATAAATCCCATAAAGGGGCAGTAAGAAAAGGCCTTGACACCACACAAACACTAAAACTTTGGTGCGTTACCAACACTGTTCTGGTCACAAATTCAACAGAGGAAAGGAAGGACATAGGCAATACTTAGAATGCATTTTAAAGAGTATTTCTGATATTGTTGTGGTTTAGGAATTGTATTTCCCAATTTAGTGCTCCCACTGMGACTCTCAGTCTCACCAGGAGCTGCATGAGGAGCTCATGACAGGTGTATCTGGAGCAGTCCATATTCGTTGTCCMTGTTAGTTATGGCATACAGCAGCAGTGTGATTCAGCAAACAATATGATACAGTTTGACATTACAGACTCTTCTCACCCAAAAATCAAATCCCCTTGAGGTACACATCATGTATGGCAGATTTCCMTTTTCGATGTAGCCCTACAGTACAGCAGGAATCGTCAGTAAAGAGAGCATGCCACTTTTTGTTTTCTGGTAGCTGATTATAYGATGGGGCCTCCTCAGTCACMTTTTCCTCCTTCTCCTCTGATCATAGTCTGAAATTTTCACCTTCAGGCCAGTTCTTGATGACTTCCAAGATCCCTGGKTGATTGGGATTTCCTTTTCAAGCTTGCTGTGTGATCAGTGCAACCACTTACTCCACATGCCATCAGCAGCACAACGTGTGGAAGAGACTTTTCCCTTGGTCCAAGGGCTACTGCATGGTAATCTCCCATTTAATTTGTTCAAAAGCTTGTTGTTGTTCAGGACTCATCTTAAAATCATTCTTCTGCTAGGTCACTTGATAGAAAGGGCCTATAATCTGACTGTAGCCTGGAATATACATCTTCCCAAAACCCACAGTGCCTAYGAAAGCCTGCGTTTCCTTCTTGCTGGTTGGTGGGGACACAGCTACTCTTTGTTGACCACATCCATTGGAATCTGACGACGTCCATTTTGCCATTTTACCTCTAAAACCTGAATTTCCTGGGCAAGTCCCTTGACCTTACTTGTCAAAACCAGCCTTCAGGGGGAGGATTTGGATTATTTTCTCCCGTTTCTCAAAAACCTCCTCTGTTGTGTAGCTCTATATGACGATGGCATCAACGTATTGCAGGTATTCTGGAGCCTCACCCTATTCCAGAGCAGCCTGGATCAGCCCATGGCAAATGGTGGGGCTGTGTTTCCACCYCTGGGGCAGTCGGTTCCAAGTGTACTGCACACCCTTCCAGGTAAAAGCAAACTGTGGCCTGTGGAAGGTGTCCCTGCCCATGGCAGGGGGGTTGGAGCCCCCCTTTCAACTCAAACCATTCTGTCATTCTGTGATTTCCACCTTAATTATCAGGCTACTGATTGTCACCAAAAGCAATTAAGAACATCCCAAGACACCACAGCTTCACAATAACCTTTTTCAGGTAATTTCTACACAGCTTTGACTTATCCAAAGGAGTTACAGTGAAGACAAGGGTGTGTAAT
The DNA here is from genome assembly GCA_018881555.1 of Amblyornis subalaris. NCBI lineage: Eukaryota > Metazoa > Chordata > Aves > Passeriformes > Ptilonorhynchidae > Amblyornis > Amblyornis subalaris. Next base: position 3,418,168 of record JACAXG010000007.1, on the reverse strand, counting down.
TTCTGAGAACACTCTGAGTTCAGGTTATAAATTCCMTTTTAGTATTCAAGAAGACAAGGAAAAATGAAAGCAGCTTTCATGTTTCAAAAACTTATTTCAGAAAAAAATAATAACACAATTACTGTTCCCTTATTTGAGAGAAACTGCTCTGTTTGAAGAGTTTTCAGTACTTACCACAAAATTTTACAGATGCAGCTTATTTAGATCTTATATAATCAAGGATTTGGAAATCTGCTTTTAGAACAAGCAAACCACTCAGCTGAGTAAAGAATGTATCAAACAATTTTATCACATAAATATATGTAAACAAACAGAAAAAAAAATCAAAACAATGAAAGCGTAAAAATATTTCTCACTGTGGTGCCATGGAGAAATGTGCCCTGAACGAAATTAGATGAAATCCACATAAAATTCAAAATTATATCAGTCACTGTTAGGCTTACTATCAAGTTTTTAGTTAGTTTCACAATACTGAATTTTCACTCCAGTCCTTCAAACTACTCCACCACATACCCCTGCAGCTAACATACAGATCCCATCTTTGTTTTCCCCCACTTTAGGGCAGCTGAACCAYGATCCTGCTGCAGACATCCCTCGTTAACCTCCCATTTGGGATAATCAAACACATCTTTTCCATTTCAAGGAGTGCGAGTGCAACGACACAGAATTCTGTTTTTAAGAAACATGTCTCTCTAAATATAACAAGACCACCTCAGAAAAAAAAAAAAGAGGGGGGGATGGAAATATTTCAACTCTTTGCATATGTGCATTAGAAAACCAGTTCATTCATTTTTTTGCTTCATGAAAAGGAGCCACAAGCCATTATGCTTGCACCTTTCCAAGCCTATTTGAACATACACTAATGAAAAGATAAGTGACTAATGAGTGTGGGGTTTTAATGAAGAACTTCTGTCCATCGTAAAGAAGTCTGTATTCTGGGACCTCACATAGAATCATGGAAAGGTCCAGGTTGGAAGGGATCTTAATGATCATCTAGTTCCAACACCCCTGCCACAAGCAGGGAACCTTTTAGAAGACCTCCACAACGAAATAGGCAGATTTCAGAAGAAATATAAAATTAGCTCTGAGGCATAGGTACAGAATTTAATTCATGGAAAAAAGACAATGTATTATTTTCCTGAAACACTTTGTGTGTGTGTAAACCACAACAAAATATTCAGCTGTATTCAGTCAGGTATTCTAAGCTTATTGTCCTCATTATAACATTAGCACTTAATTCTAACATTTCACCTCAGACTACATATGTACAGGTTTGCTAAAAACTTGCATTACTGGGGATCAGCCATACAGAGAAGAAAAAGACAATATTGTGCAGATATGTGGCAGAAGCCTAATTATCAAAGAAGGATTCAAGTTGTGTCTTCTGCTCTCTGCCTCAGCTGGAAGGCCAATTTTCTCAACAGCCTGACGTTCCCCTTTCTAAGATTCATCATCAGTCTCTGGTATTCTACAATCCATTTATGTTACTCTTATAACTGAATTCCCCAGTTAAGGCTCTGACTCTTCAAGAAAAAAAAAATCTSTACACATACACTAGGAAACGAGTACTTCATTCAGCTTCTACTCGCAGGTGCAGAGAAGTAGGTTCCATGCTAATGTCTCAGCACTCCTTTTGGCTTCAAAACGAACAGTTTCAACCCTAAAAAAAAAAATCTAGCTTCCAGATCTTGTGATCCTAACTGAACCTATCACCRATAAGCAGCGCTACTGATATGATAATTTCTTTTATTTAAACTTTTTTTCACCTCATTAAACATTCTTACGAATCAATAAATACTTTGAGAGGTAAAATAAACCAACTGTTACATGMTAAATGAAGCAGGTCCTTATAAATATGATAAAAGTTTAAAAGCCATAAAGGGTTCTCTACAGGTGCTAATTTTACTACTTGAATGAAATTAATAAGACTCTCCATAAAACAGCAGGAGATCCTTAGATTACATGAGTAATCAGCAAGAAAATTTATTGTGGATTCATGAAGCACTAAGTGTTTGTGTAATGTATGCAAAAGTGGTACTTTATTCTCTGCAGTGAACAATTCTGAGTCCTTATAATAGAAAAATATTTAATAGCTTGAAAACTCTTGAGGCATAGTTTTAAAAAGTTGTTCAACTGTGATTAATTCAACTCGTGACAAACTAGTAATGAAAGGTCTGCCTTATTTTAATATTCAGTAGGATCCATTATTAAAATAACTACTTGAGATTAAACAATGAATATAGAGACAACTGAAAATCCAACTTGATGTCTAGGAATGTAAGAGTTAGGAGAGCGAGGTTCACAAATTGCGTAGTACACTAGTTTGAAAAGCTAAACTAACTTTTCACCTTGGCAGCTTTATGGGTAATGCATTTATTTACATGATTACTTTTTCCTGCAAACCTCATGTTTTATGAACCATTTCAGATGAAGAAGTTCCAGAACTAGTCCCATAGAGGAAATTCTGTCCCATTTGTGCTATCAAATTCTCAACACATTATGCCCTCCAAGGAAGTATATAGCCATGCTTTAATAATTTTTTTAAATATCTTTTATTACAAAGTCCCATGGAATCATGAGTTTGGGTTCAATACTTCACATTTAATATTTATTGATTGCTGCAATTAATTGCTTTTGGTTTGTAGCTTGGGGCTTAATTAAGTGGACTAAAAGTGTCGATACACTGCAGCTGTTCAACTGACTGACAAATGAAACTAAATAATGCTTTACCATGGCTAGTTATTAATGTTCCATCAATGAAACAAGCAAGGGGAATGCATGGGCCAGGGAAGTAGTAATAAAAATAAAATACAGAGCCTTTAATGTTTAGATTAGCTGCTCAGCACAGATTAACAGCAGCTAAAATGACTGTAATCTGAGGACCCCAATTTATTCATGTTGTACTGATAAGAGTACAGTGCTTCAAGACATCTCATGTCCTGAACAGAGGTAAGCAAACTCTGCCCACCCTCAGAACTGATTGAAAGGCATGTGGCTGTGCCAGTACAGTGCTAAACCCAAGCAAACACATCCTACAGACAAGGCCACAATACCAGCTGGAGTGTGAAATTGTGTTCCCCATGGCTTTCTGTGTCATATTCACCATGGCTTTCTGTGTCATATTCCACAGGCCTATAGTTTGGGAAATGGCAACAAGGTATGTATGGATATATAGTGGATATATCCACTGACAGTTCAGGAAAGAGCCTTTTTATCAAGTAATTTGGGTACTGACCTACACTGCGATCAACTGTTCACCCCATTACAGGACTCTAACCCAGTAATGTAAATAGACTCATTTCTCCCCTTGTCCAGTAGAAAATTTAAAAAAAAAAAAAAATAGGAAAACACCTATTTTTAGAGATTTGGCACTTCTCAGGAATATTATGTTAAAGCTTATGCACAGAAAGATGCCATGTTTGTTGAGGTCAATTGGTACCTCTTCTTTGATGGCAACATAGATTTGGAGAAGTGAGAACACCTGGTCCAGAATATGAATTAAAATACAGTTTCCCCGCTTCACATACAAGTTCCACATTAGCAGATGTTACCAATTCTAACTTGGTAACTTCCTATATCTGTTCTATGCAGGTTCTTCTAGTCATCAGTTGAAAACCTGGACACATGCTGTTTCTAAGATCTAATTGGTTAACTTACCCTAAACCACAGATGTTCACAAGTTATTCATCATTAACTAAAAGGCTTAAAGTGAAGCTTAATTTGTCAGTATTGCAGGTTATCCATGAAGTTGCTGCCAAAGTTTTTGGGCATCAATGTGATGCAGACCATCTTTTCCCAGGCTTTCAAGGTTTACCCTTTCCTACATGCAAGGCAATTTGTCCGTTATCAGTTTCCTTTCAAACTTCCATGTCTCTGCCCCTACCAAAAGGCAGCATTCAGCTACAAACGTCCCCAAGCCACTTAATTTGGAAAAAGCTGATGGACTTGGCTCTCTAAGTATCATAATTTCACAGAATCATAGAACATGCTGAGTTGGAAGGGACCCACAAGGATCATTGAGACCAACTCCTTTATTCCCCTCCCTCTACACACCAACACACACATATATATATCTACATGTGTATTTATACATCTATAAGTTTACTGTACCTTATCTGATGCAGATTTCCTGTAATGCCTTCAGCCATTTTCTCCCTGACTGGGGCAAATCAGTCTCACTAACACTTCAATTTACTATTTAAGGCCAAATAATAATCTTGTGTTCTGGGCAAATAAAAGCAGACCACCTTCAATAATAAAGCACCATGTTTGCATTATATAACATCTATAAAAAGATGGGTTACACAGAAAGAAAAGATTTAATAATTTGTAATATATTTATATTTTGGAGCAGTATTCATGTTTTTCATATTCTCTGTAAATACAAATGCAAGACATGAATCATGCCCTTTAAGATATTTCTCTGAGTTTTCTGAGACTAGATCAGATGGAACATTTCATCAGAATCCTTGAAATCATGCAAACAAACACRAGCATCTGCATTTTAAATATTAACTGCTAAAGCACCATGAAAACCTCAGCACTGGCAGATTGCTCTGATTCCCCTGGCAAAGCGTGGGCTCATATTCTTTACCCTAAAAGCATTCTACACAAGAGATGAATATGAAATTTAGCCTTCATAGCTCACACACAGATTCCAAAAAGCCTTACCATCACTAAATTTAATCCCGATAAAGAACACAGCAATTCTTATACTACTTTATTTATATATGATTTAAAGGGACTATTCAGTAGGCCCAAATTCAAATAATGATATCCATCTTTCATCTTTGAGTCCTTAATGTTAGTTCAGCATCTGCAGAAGTGACGTTACCTGCAAACACATACACAAACTGTTCATCATGATGGGCTAGTTCCATCCTTTAATGGCCTCTTGCCATATGACTGATCTTTATAATTTAACTTCTTTGGCCAAGGAAGGAAGGAAGGAACAACAGGCTGTTCCATAAAAAATAATCCCATTTAATCACAAAGTCTAAAATACATATGTAAAAGGTGTGGCCAGCTGCCTGCTTTTTTCTTCTTTGTAGACTACTCTCAAGTCTTCAGCAATGTCTACAGTGGGCAACACAGAACTAGTGCAAGGATTCCTGTGTTTGAGTTCAGCCAGACTAGGAAATCTGAAAATGGCATGCGTACAGTGGTCTGCCCAAAGCACTCRCTCTGAAAAAATGTCTGGGATGATGGAAAAAAGAGATTGCCAAATGGTATGTAGAGTGCTTCTGAGAAAGATAAAGACTTTAAAAGCAACAACCACAAAAGTATGCAGACAAAATCTGAATGGTCACATAAAGCAAGATCTGGAACAGAATTTATAGCTTGGCAGAGTTGCAGCTTCAGTTTCTTCCTTTCCTCATCTTACCCCTTCTACATATAACACTATATTCCTTCTATCATGTATCATTCCCTACACTTGTCTAAATGATGTAGTCAAATTAAAAACTACATAAACCATAAAGAAAAGAAAATAAGCATAAGGACCAAGGATTTTATAAGCAGCACCAAGATTCCAGTCTCCAAAATCCCCAAGGCCACTTTGAAAATCTCAACTTAAATGTTTAGCCGAGTTACTATCTGCTTTCCTCTCAAACTGCAAATCCCAGTTGTTCTCACAACTTCCTAATGCGTAACATACTTATCCATGAAACATAAGCCTCAGTCAGGATGAACYCTTTGCCCTGCATTTTCTCCACAGAAACAGTTTGTCAATATACTACAGCACTGCTACCATCCAGCTCACATTGCATCTACCAACCACTTTAGGAYTTAGGAGGCTCCAGAAACCATCTTTTTCAAGCATTTTCAGCCATTGCTGGTCGATTTCAAGTTCTTAATATGATGCAAAAGAATGTGAGGTAGTTGCAAATACGAAGCGCTGCGGAAAGGAAGCAGGCGTTCTAGATAAAAGTACTTAAGATTAATTTAACATGCACAGGATTTCCCAATTAAAACTTTCACATTAGCACTGCATTTTAAACAGTTAATCTCCTAACGAGACATYCCCAGCAATAAGAAGTGAATTGCAGGACTGAATAAGGCCCTGAGGCCTGCATCTGGAAAAGGCTGTGCTTTGTAAATGTTGGATTTATGCTGCTGTCACAAATTCTGCAACGAAAGAGCTGCACTGCCACCTACTGCCAAGACGGCTGTTCCCACCAGAAACTTCCACTAAAAGTGAGAAATCCTTCGTGCTCCAGCACAAAATGCCAACCAAAGAAAATTATGTAACTTGATTCATCACGCACACAAATTTTTGATTTTTTTTTTAAAACTCTAGCAAATGGAAAGGAGGATTGTTTATTTTTTTGTGCTTTTTGTTCATAATACGGTAAAAGCAAAAGAATGCTGTGCTGAACGACGTGGTAGAGCCTGTGCAAAAAGTCTGCTTTTTCCTCTCTTATTCCCAGATCTCCACTGTCATACCTTTGAATCCTGGCTGACCTGCAGCCATCTCGGCTAATGATACCCCGACTGACTCATCCAAGAGAGTTACATCGCGCTTGACTTCTTCCCTTCCCTCAGGGGCCAAAGGCATTACCTCTGGATGTGCCTGATCTCCGAGAGTCTGGATGTGCAGGAGCCTTGCACAGCATCTCCCAGCACCGCTGTGGACACTCTGCCTTAATTGAAAACGAAACTTCACTGTGGTTTCCTTTCAGGGTCTTTTCTTGACAGCTAAATTTGCAAATCAATTAACATTTCGAGAAGAGCCACTCTCTTTCCTAGTAGAYGTAGTCACTACCAATCGCTCATGAAATAAATTTTTGTAAGTAGCAGAAAACAAAAGCAATTAATATTTCAGAATGCAATGAAAGACACTTAACAAATAGTGAAGTAGGGAAGAGAGAACATCAGGATTAATGAACGTCAGCTGTGCTCTCTGTAAATTCCAGCCAACTTGAACAACCACGGATCTAGGATTCAAGATACAGTCGCCTATAACTATGTGTTTTTTCTGCTCTTTGCYTTAATTGTATATGCAAATAAAATTATAGACATAGAGGTGAGAGAATCCCCATCCTTGTGTTTATAGTTGTTTGGTAACATTAAAGCACAGATTGACTCGAGCTGCTGCTAGGAAAATCACAGCATTACATATCATCTGTAAGCACCCTGGAGGGAAAAATATCTTCAATTCACTGTGTCAGTGGTGTCTCAGACTGAAGTTGTAYGCACACACTCAAAGAAGCATGTGCCCTTCCTACATTACAGTCAAAATAAATACAAAACAAGCAAGATAGCTTAATTGCATTTTTAAAGAAAAGACTTTTTTTTTTTTCTTCTTTTAGACAGAGCTCCTGCAAGTACAGATGTGGTGAGATTCACTTGTTTAACATCTGGGGAATAAAACCCCAGACATTCTGACACTATCTCCTCCTCTGCCTTCAGGCCTAGCAATACTCCACATTTCAAGTACAAATTCAACTACCAAATTTGTGTGTCTCCATTCTGTATCTTTTTAGATACGTAAAGCACCAAAGGATTTCTATGTTTAGGGCCTAGAGGAGAGCTGTTTCTTTTTAAAAGCATGAACACAGCACAATAATCCTTGAGAAAACATAAATTTTCACACATTTGCASTTGAAAAGTGTCCTTTCACTTTTCATTTATCAAGACAGTAGTTTTGAAGAATTAATTCTGTTAGAAATTATATTCTATCTGTTGCCCTGAAATTAAAGTCTTGTATTTATCTGTTCATCATCTTACATGCTTTAGGGTTTCTACTGCAAATACACTCAAAATTTTTGTCTCCATTACAGAGCAGTGGCAAGAGGTAACAAAAAGCAAACAATTTTTTCTTCTGTCTTTATAGAAATGCTACCTTTTCTTCCCACTGGAAATTCTTAAAACATCTTCCTTCCAGCAACAATCCCACATGATAAGTTTTATATGGCATACTATGTAGTGTTAACAAAAGAAAGTTGTACTTTATCTACTCCGTCTATCCACTGTGTTTAAATTCACCTAATGGAATTGCAGGAATAGCAGACTTTTAAGCCAGCTCTACAAAAGCCCTTCAGGCAGCAAAGTGAGTCTAAATAATAATATGTTTTCATCTTTTTTTTACACAAAACCATATGACGACAAATGAGAAGCCCAGAAACAACTTCAGGAAGACCAATCTGCCTGTTTACACTTTCAGTAGCTCCTGTCTTGGGTTTTCTCCCTAGTTGGGCAGACCATCACATACTTGGCCAAAGTCAGTTGTCACTTTTACCTGTGTTAGCAAGATGTGTCCATGAAACACATCTGAGCAAAAATGTAAAGCTTAATGTCCTATAACACAACAAGTATTTAGGCAGTCCTTAATCCAAAAGCATTTTGCAAATGCAAAGCCAAAAATATTGAATTCCTTTCTGTATTTAGTTTCATAGAACTAGGGGTTTTTTTAACTCTGCTCTTTTCTATTTCCTTTCCCCCAAACTGACTCTCTTAGTATCCTTTTTCTTTACACAAAGAAACATCCAACAGTATTTGAGCTGAACCTTCATGCGCACAATGTTCAGATGTCTCCATGGTAGGAAAAATAGGCTATCCATTTTCAAAAGAAACTACAGCAAATCTGAGAATTAATGGAGAACTGAAAATAAAAATCTATAGGAAAATTATGGCATGCAAACAATTTCTAACAAACTAAACATATTCTTTTTCATTATTATTGTTTGTGAAGGACCAACTCTGCAATGCAACTTTTTTAGTACAGGAAAGACAAAGACAAAAGGCCAGAACCTCAGATCCTGTAAGTTATGTGGTTTGATGGCCCATAATAACACTGCTCCAACAGGAAGCACTATTAAGCAAAATCCTGATGTACTACAATGCAAAACCAGGATTTCTACTGTGTGCAGTGAACTTGAGAATTAACTTAAGCAAGCTCCATTAACACGCAGCAAATATGCTGTTATATAGGCTAACAGAACAAAACTCTGGCTCTCATGTAGAGATGCAACTTTTCAGAGCCCCAGTGCCACTTTCTGACAGAGACTGAGTGCCCAGCTTCCTGCTGATGAATGACAGGATGTCCMAATGACAACATGGCAACTTAACTGAGCAAAATAAAGGTACAACTCTCTGAATGACAAAGGTTAGGCACAGAGACATGTCCAGGCTAACAAGAATGCCATGTTACAAAGGCTTTAGCTGTAATTTTTCTCAATATGGTTCACTATTAATAACCTGATCCCTGCTACAATAGTGAACACAATTTTCAACCTTTATGATTGAATATGCTGGCTGACCAGCACAGCTGTCTCACATCTCTCCCTACTCACAAACTGTGTTACTGACACTCCCAGACAAAAGTTAATGAAATATCTGCAAGATYTACATACTTAGATCTCTGCTAACTAAGAATTTTAAATTCTCTTTCATAAACACCTAGTGGCAAGCCCAGGTCATTTTAAGGCATAGCTTCCTGGAAAAAGTAGCACRTCCAGCAAAAGTATAGAAAGAAATAAGACCTTTTATACAGCACCTCTATTTACTTGGACAGTCAGGTAGGTGTAGGCTTTTACAGATCCTCCAGTTGTGCCCACCTCAAAGGCAATTATCTCACCTCCAGCTTGGTCCTTGGATAGAAGGATTGCAGCAGGATTTCTTACTCAGGAGCTGGTATCTCTCGAGAAATTTAATTTCAGTGTTTCTGGTTATTTAGGCTTTGGCTGATTAAGCAAATTAAATAGCCTAGTTTCTTAGAAACTGCTGGTAGATTTAGCACAGACTATTGTCCCTCATTTTCTACCAGATGCTTTATTTTTCATGTTCWTATTCTTGATAAGGATCTTCAAGGAAAAAGAAGAAAGAAAATAGAGTATGCGTTCAACTTTCATTATCAGCTTAAAAATGCAGTTCTGCATCCTAAATGCTTTACAAACAGGCTTCTTTGGTTTCTAATCTCTGTGATGGTTAGGAAAAAAAATAAACACTTTCAAGAGCTGGGAAACATTCCTGATATACAATCTATATTCAAAAGGAAGAGCGCAGCTCAATCCYAGACATAAAAATAGTTTTGCTAAAGTAATGTTTTTAAGTAAAAGTGGTTACGCTTAAACTCCCACAGTTTAAGGAAAAACACATTTCTTTGAATTTTTTTTTTCCCTGTATTATTCACAGGGAGTTGCAATGAATTGTTCTTGACACTAAAGAGAAGATGATCAGTAAAATATTCTCCACGTCTTCCAGATGCTGGCGATTATAGTGCAAAGCAATAAATACCCTGTACATCTTGACATGATCTTTGTGAATACCTGGCAAGTGTGGAGGTGAAGTCTCYGCTCCACAGTTCTTCCAATCACAAAGAAAGCAGAGGCTGAGATAAAGAAAGAGAAATTCAAATGGTAACCCTGCAGCTCGGAGAGATAGGATTCTGTTGAGCTGAGTGATACCTAGGAGGTGAAAAAAAGATAAATTGGTATTACTTCTCTACACGCAATGGTTTTATGTGCTGACTGTGCCTTCAAAGTACTTGTGCCTGGCTTTCAAAGGTGGTTCTTACACAGTCATTTATGAAGCACTTCTGCTTCATAAATATGAGGGTGACTCACAGAAACCCATCCAGTCCTCAACTACATGGGAGAACATGTTACATCTGACTTTAATCCTCATTATTGTACGTGATCAGCAGCCTGACTTTGTTTTAAGATGTACAACTATATTTATGTATAAAAAAGTTTGTGTCTCTTAGTTGGATAAGCACTGGCAAAGGGTGTGCTGGTTAGACACAGAACACGCATTTGTTTCCAYGTTAAATAATTTGAAATCAAATGAGCTTCTTCATTTGTCAGTTGCTTTCTCCCACACCTCGATCAAGCTGCAGTGACAATTAGGCTGGTGTTCTGCTAAGGCTTTGCAATCGATGACACAGGACTCCACAGCTTTGGCAGAATGCTTTACCAAGCATTTTCCCCAAGAAGGAAAGCTATGACTCTGCTTATTTGCCAGTTGAATTATTAAGATCCTGGGTTAATAATTTTCAGTCAAGTGAAGAGGAATTTTATGAACAATGCAAACTGAAAAAGATCTCAGACCAAAAGAAAGAAAAAGAAACAAAAACCCTACAGTGTTTAAACAAGAAAGAAAGGGATTCGGAAGCTCTGAAGAGACCTTTTCTCGCCATCTAAAATAAAACTAAATATTTCAGAGCCCACAACCCAATAAGGTTAAACAACGTGACAGCCCTCCTCCTCATGCTTTAGAAACATGCATGTTGAGGTAGTTTCTCTTTAATGAACCCATCTTTCATCTAAAGTATATGAATGTGAGCCCCTTTACCCTAAGAACCTTGTGTGGAGCACAGGCGGGAGTGCCTTTTGGAAAAGAGATTAACCATGGCCAGGACTGACAGAACACCTGAGACCGTAGGCTAAGCTCTTTATATCTCATTCCTCCACCTTAAAAATATTCTATTATTCTTGAAGGAATAAGGTGAATGTCAAGAAAACTTGCCAGAATTTCTTCTAGATAGTTCAGTCACTTTCTTTGATCTTAAGGCCTAAAACACCACTGTTTTCTGCTGTGCCACACCTACAAATAAAGATGCCAAGCCACATTTGTGTATTACCCAAAGCACATCCTTTGCAAGAGTTCCAAGCATTGTGTTCTGGCTCTAATACACAACAGGAAATTAAAGCAGAAATACCCACCAAAAATAAGGCAGCGTTAAGAAATGTACTGTCACTTACACGACAAAAACACTTGAAATGTGAACCTGTCATTTTATACTTGACAACGGCAAAATGAGAGCTCAAKGCGAAGTGAAAAGCATCATATCGACAAAAATATATTTGCTGCTTCTTTTGTATTAAAGTGCCCTTCAAGTTTTACTGAACTGAACAAAATTGAGAAAAAAAAGTACATTATTTCAATAGCATCACAMTTCTGAGAAGCTGATGCAGTGGCCACAGTGAACCTAAAGTATTCTTATGCCAGAAGGCACAGCAGCAGACAGAAGGACTCAGTGGTAGTAGGGCAGAAAGGAATATGTTCGAGATCACATAGATAGACCTGTGTCTAGAGAGCCTCAGTACAAATAATGCCTCTTGCTTTTCTGGCAGGAACTTCTGGAACAGGGTATGAAATAGCCCTCTGATGGGGTGAATTCCCATCCCACGGCTCATGGAGGACCTCAGCCAAGCACTCTACCCTGGCTCTTGAACCTCACTTCCTTCATTTAACCCATGGTTTTCAGAATCTTCATGTGCACAACAACATTTTTAGTGTCTCCTTGCTGTTCACAGGTTATAGTTATTTTTATGGCTGTGCATGTATGTCCAGGTCAGCAKCTATTACAAGTAAAAAAACATATTCTGTGCTGGAAGAGCAATGGAGTGCTCCTGCTCCAGTAGGACAAATAGCCAGGCTCTGCTTTAAATAATCCAGGTGTCCATCACACKATAATATGAGCACAGTTTCTAAGTAATTGCATAGAAAAACTGTTAAGCATAATCAAATATAATTTCAATCCCATCAGATCCTCATATAATTCTCTTTAGGATTAGTTTTAGACTTCTAAAAACATTAGATTAAGCACAGACAGTGAAAAGGCATTAATTAGCTCCATTTGTTCATTTAATGGAACTCTATGATGTCGTGTTTTGCAAAAAGGAGCTACAATGAAGGATGTTGAAATGCATAAATTGGTATATTAAAGATATTCCCACTGCTACCAACACACTTTTAACCAAAACTGAATGCAATCCTAAACTAGAAGCAGCTATCAGGAAAGAACTGTCACACCGTAACAAAGCCCTCATTTAAATTTCTGTTCTTTTCTACTTCCTTCCCTTGCACATACTTATTTGTTCACCTTGCAAATTCATGGAAAGAGAAGCATTTTAGGAGTCAGATAGACTTAAGAAGTGCTAAGAAATACTTAAGAGAAAATCTGTCCCAACTCTGCAGCTTCAAAAAGGTCCRGTAAGAATCTGGACATCTGAATCCCATGGTAAATGCTGCGTTATCTTTCTTAATTAATAATATTCTAAATGGATTTGTTATCAATGTGGTAATCCTGTATCATATACCAGAATGGGCACTGTAGCTCTGAAATCTGACAAACTGAAATTGATACCTTGTCCCGCTGTGTTATACACAGGGTAAATTGTTTCCATATTCTGACCTTAAGTCTTCCTTTGGAAGAGGAAAAGTCTTTTCTCACATTACTGTGTGCACAGAGCGATATGAGAAAAGAAAACCATGGTGCTCTGCATTGATCATAATTAATGCACATTTAATATGGAAGTTACCACGTAGTGACAATCAATTATTAAAAACACACATTAATTTCTGTCCCTTTCCACATGTTAATTAATAACATCCTTTCAGAATGTGTGTTTCTATTAATGCTTCTCAGTTTGAAAATTAGAACCATTCTTGCAAGCATGTTAACTTCTGTAATGGTYTTCAGATGGCCATTTCCTGAAAGGTGGGAGCTGACAGATGCTGCTGCACAGTGCTTTTCTGCTGTCTCTTAACTTATTCACTTGCATGCATTTAKGTGTCCTGAATCATCACACAGTGGCACTACAATTATGAAGAACCAAGATTCCACTGTACACAGGCTCTCATTAACTAGCTTCTTTTTTTGTATGATTTCCTTGTTAACTTCGCAGAAGGCTCCAAAATACCACGGTCTTATTAGGCAATACTAAACGTGTACATAGAAGCCATCTCTTAATATAGCATCACAAATTAAATCACTGGCACCACTAAGCATCTGCAAATATGTGTTCAGTTATAGATGCATCGTGATGCATTTGTGACTTATTTCAGTCGCTTTCCATAAACATTCAAATGAACAYATTTATTTTCACACAAATATGCAGCGAATAAAACAAAAAGTGATGTGAGTAATGATATGGCCAAGCAGCTGCATAAGTCCCAAAGTCAGATGTCTTTGTGTGTAGTTTGAAAGCTTTTTGYGGGATTGTGGCTCATCATAACACAGTAGAGAAAAAAATAATATGTAACTTGATATTCAATATATTACTGAAGTTCAGACAGTCCAGAGATAATTGATTTGTATTAAAGGCAAAAAACCCACAAAAGTGTAGACTGAAAGTGGTAGTAGAGAGGTGCTTTATGACTTAAATTTAGCTGTAGTGGAAACTTTAGATAGGCAAACTATAATTTGCTAAGTCAATTTGCACTGTGATCAGGATAGTAGGGTATGGGAGCTAATAATAATTTCAAACATTTCTTTCAATAATGCCTGGGTTTATTTAATCTTGCACATATTGTATGCACTGTATTTAATCTACAAGCTTGCCTTTTTATGTCATACCATCCTCATTTTTCAGATATGACCATTCTATTTAAAATAGCTTAATATATATATTTATAGAAATTACARACAAGTATCAGCTGTTACAATTCCTCTAAAATGTCTATACTTCTCTTATTTTTAGGCTGATAAATTTAAAATTAACAAGACATGCATTTCCCATCAAAACTATTTACAACAATTTCATGAGTCGTTCAGATTAATTAATCCTGCAAATCCTTCATTGATAGTGTAGTAAATGTGTGTTGCATAATGGGTGCATTTAATCTAACTCCATGTTGCTCTGTTTTTTCAAACTAATCCAGTATCATCTAACATGAAGCTGATAACATTTTTGTCCAGTAATTACTATCAAATGAAAATCAAATAAGATGCGAGCTTAGACCTTTGTGCAGCAAAATATATCAACACCCATTTGAGTTTAAGCACAGAGTGGATTTTTTCTGTTAAAATTGTTATAGACGCTCACATGATTAAATCTAAGCAGGCCACCAAGTGGTAAACTGGATYGAGGCCCAAAGATTTAAAGGAAAAATCAATCCTTTGAAAGCCATCAAGAAATCCAAGTAGAGAAAGCCAGGGKTCTCACTTACCAAGATTTAGGAGAACAGTCAAAAATGATTAACTGGAATCGATTTGCACATATTGTATGCACTGTATTTAGATCACACAAATTACTTCATATTAGCAAATCAATATTCCATTCATTGCAAGCTCTAAGACTGATTGTCCCTTGCAGCTCTAAAAAGACCATAGAGCATTTTTATCCATTAATAATTCATATAAGGATAAAGGCATTCTCTAGGCATATAGATTAAAATAGATATTTATAAATATACCTTTGATTAATATAAAAGCTAAACTAAAGAKCGTTCACTAACTTGTTTTGCAAACAGCCAAGGAAAAATTGCAGTATTGTATTTGCAGATTCCTCTTCTGTTACTGAGCAGCGTGCTATTCAGTATTTCCCCTCAGAGCAATCCCATCCCATCGTAAGCAGTGACTACTATAAATACACTAGGTGAGCTAAATTTGCTTATTGGGAAATGACCACCTGATCTACATAAAATAATTTAAAAAAAAAAAAAAAAACCACACTACCTGTTTTTTAGGAAAATAATCCAGCTGGAACAAGACAGCAACAATTCCTGACCTAAAAATACATCCAAATGGGGCATGTAATGTAATGACGAGTTGGCTGGAATGAAAATTGGGAAATACAGGTTTTAAACAGAATGCTCTCAGTGAGAATCTGGCCCTCAGTACTAAAATATGTAGGTGCAAACTCATTCTGTTAGCTGGCAGAATTGTTCTCAGCTGAAAACCGTGAGATTGCATTACCAGAGAGCAGAGCCAACAAGCCCACCGAGAGCTAAAGCAAATGCGAGCACCTTCAGGTCTCTGCCTGTGTGGCTATTCACCTTCCACACCAGACCCCCTCTCATCTCTCACCTCCTGAGTGAATTGGTCCTCAGTCTAGGGCAAGTCACTTCATCTTTTCATTTCCCCTCCTCACTTCCATATCTTACCCAGTCAGAGCAAAAGCTCTGCAGGGCAATGCAGGCATGATTTCAGTCGGGACTTCTAGATGCTTCTGTAATAGGAACACTAGCCATAAATCGGGAGAGGATAATAGAAGTGTCAAGTGAGTCCTAAGTGTAGCAGCAGAGCTGTAATGTACTGTAAGACACCCTACATCTAACACTATTCTTCAAGGTCTTTGCACAGTATGGTTTATTCCACTACAATAATAAATGTATTCATGATGCATCTCCAAGTATTACCCAGCGTTACAAATGAATCACTGTAATGTTACCTTCACTTCTCTCCAACAAGAAGATAATACTTTTTGGATGTGATACCACTCTGTATAGTTTTTGACAAACTGGAAATACTTTAGTGAAGTAAGACTGTACTGGGAGCACATGATTCATTTTGAGGCAGCAGTATATAAAAAGACAGTGCTGAAATAAGAGTGGCAATTCAATTTATATCTGTTTAGCTGTGCTTGTTTATATTGCTGTTCCTAACTGTTCTAGATTCCAGCAGATACTTCCTTTGCAGCTCCTCCCATTCACCATGATCTATAGTTTCTAAGGGGTTTTTTGAGATGCTACAAGCTAAGCAGGAAATATTAACAAGTGTGTTTATCACTAGCACATAGACAAATTGGAGAGCAATCAATGCATAATTTTTAATTCTGCATTAAGTCGATGGTGCTTTTTCAAAATTTGAGATACTCTTGTTGATTCTCTTGTTTCCCTCACAAATCAGTAAACCTGGTTACTGCTAATCCCATGAATGCTACTGTGAAGAGCAAAGTGAATCAGCAGCATTTTCTACTCATGCTGTTGTTTTTTACTGGATGTTTGCTCAGCTCACACTACTCTTCATTCTATTTCAACAGTTTTGGCTGACATAATGTTTCATGATTTTGTAAATCCTTCCAAGTATCAAATGTTTTCCTCAAACCTCAATAAGTTCTGCCATGTAGCTCTTTCAATGTTATCTACTAATTCAAAATCCTACATTTATCAGTCTCAGTGTCCTCTTTATAAATCAGTGCCAACAGACTTTGCAGTCAATGGCATGTTTTGTGCCTGAATATCCTGTAGTTTTACCAGTATTTTCTATATCTTCCCAAGAAAATTTGGTGTATTCCCTTAGTTCCCACTATTCTGCAAGAACATCTTTCTCTTCCATACTACTGATCACATCTATTAATCCTCTAGGCAGAAGACATTCCTTTTTCTATTGCTAATAATTTTTTAAGACTAATATATGACTTTTCTGAGTCTGATTCTTTGTCAGCTTTTGATCATTCTAATTGCCTTATTATCATCTGCTCTCCTGCAGTGATAAAGACTTTTAATGTTTCATGTGCTAGGAACGAAAGGGAAAAGAACGTGAGCAAAAATCTCTTTTTATTCCTGGAACATTACCACCTCCACAGTTCATAACTATTAGGGGAAAGAATTCATTTTGGCCCTCTGTTGTGTCAAAGTTTCATCCTTTCAGTGGCCCCACTGTCTCTTTGTGATTTTGTTCATTTCAGTAGCAAAATGAATTGATCATTGCTGCTCCTTTTGGCACCTATTTCACATGCCACTTTAACATCCCAGAATAATGATTTGTACTCACTTCTTTAGTTTTTCTATGAACTGTACATCTCGTGCCTTTTTTTTAATATAGTTTCTTGTATAATAAAAAAAGCATATCATCATTACATTTGCCCAGGACCCGAATTTTATAATCTCAGTTTTAACATCCTTTTCTTCATTACAAGGACACACTTTACAAAGCGGAGATTTAAAAACATGACTGAACTTGTGTAGATTTACCCACCATTTTGAGTTCTGTCCTTTGAGAAGTCAGAAACGGCTCCAAATAATACAGTCTCTACCACCCTCCAAGTTATGCTGCCTTTGAATTTCAGACCTCAGAAGCATACACCAGAAACTTACAAAAAGTACCACCAAATTCCTAATTAAAAAACTTTCCAGAATATCTTCCAATGATTTTGTAGCCCACTTAATTCAAAAGCAAATAAACTTAATCTTGCCATTTTTAAATCTTTCTGTTTTTTTTGTCAGTCAACCAAAACTGCTCCTAGAAACATGCTGGCTTCAACAAATATTTTCTCTAGAAGGACACCCCAGGTTCACAGCAGAATTAGTGCTCAAAACAAAACGAAAAAGAACAGAGAGAAACAAAAGCACTTCTGCACGGGTATAGTCCAAATCCATTAAATCCCAGGAGATTACCCTAACTTAAATTAGAGGAATAGTCTGCCCATAGTCCTGTGAATATTTATTTTTTAATAACTAACTCCAACACGAGGAGGAAGAACAAGATAACAGCAGTGGCTTTACAGTACTGCAGCAAGAATGTTCAGTGCTTGCCAGGAAACCTGGGCTCCACTTATCCTTTTTGTTTGCAGTCTAGAGCATGTTTTAGAAGGTAACTGGGATAGTTCTTCCTTACTGACTGCTGCTGAAGTTTTACAAATCTGAAGAAGGAATATTACTCCAGGTCTTTTGAATCCCAGGATATGGAAGATGTTTTCTGSATATTAGCCTCTGTCACCTCTTTGTCAATCTCCTAGTTTGGACATTGTCTTGCTGTACAGAAGTAAATGTTTTGTTTGGACAAGAGAGACTCAAATGCTACAYGGGCTGGTGGCTACAGCATCTGCCTAGGAGACTTGCATTCAGCTATCAGTTTCWAGAAAAAGAGCAAGAAGAAACTATTTGAAACTTTTCTTCAATATTTCTGGTGGAGCAATTGTCTTAGAGAATTAGCAAGGTACTGAGTACAGTGGTATGACAAGACTATGCTRTACTGGGGAAAGGGAAGGTCTGCTAACAAGGTCTGCTTCTGAAACAGGTAATCTTGCACATTTCTGGTGGAGGAAAACCAGAGAACACATTCAAAAGGTTTTTATTTTTTAAATTTGTGTAAATTGTTCAGTCACATAATTATGCTGTCTAAAAATTCCTGCGTATTTTGAAATTTTGTCATCATAGTATTTCTATTTTAGTTCTTCTTGTTTTGTCGTGAAAGAAACAGCTTTCTTTACATTTGATTGTATAACAATTAATTATTATTATCAGCCAAAGAAAAGTAAATGCACATCAAACTTGGCAGTCTAAACACAAAAGTCGCTTTGTTCTCACTAAAATTGTTTTGCAGGTCCATTTAATTAAATAGTACAGACCGGTGTGAACACTTTTAAACTGGTCTGCAACAAGTTTCTTGTGATTTAGCTTAAATCAGTAAGAAATCTACTCAAGGTAAATCAATATAAGCCTTTTGTAAAACCATTTAGGAGCAGCTATATGAGGACTTCAGGATTGTAACTAAATTGATTTATTTAAATGTGAGTTCGGTTAAACAGATGCGGCTTTTGTGTGGGGACAAGGCCTAAAGGTGTGACACAGTGTCCTGTCTACACTGACTCCATACATATATGTATATTAGATTATATACATTAGAATATATTACATTAACGTATATTAGATTTTTAGTCTTGTTAATGTTATGGCCTTCTGAAAGGGCAAAACAGCAACCTTATTTTTTACATACTGTGATCTACCCCTTGCTCAAAAACAACGGCCTATCGGTAATCTCTTAACTACCTCCGCTCAAATCCCAAAATAAACCTTACTGACAATAAACCTCAGTGATTAGGGTGGCAACAAAACTGCTTAGTCACCTTACCTGTTAGGAAAATGAGTAGCATGTTGTTCAAAGAATGGTTTTCTTCAAAGCTACAAGTAGATCATAAACACCCTGACCATTAATAGCAGGCCTAGTGACAGCTTAGATTACCACCAGTCACACTTTGGTGTTCTCTGAGGTGGACCAGCAGAGCTGTGATGGGATTACGAACCAGAAGCTGTTCACACTTACAGGGAATCACACCTGTTGGATTTCATGCAGGACACAGCATGAAAATGAGCRTGTAAATGACATCCTTTTAAGATATTGTGGTATAATCACAATGGTGGTTGACGTCAGGTAGTTCAGGCAGCCAATACGTGGCTTAATACAGCTGATTGCACTTGCTTTCAGCGTTCAGTCCCCTCCAAAAGAAAGAAGAGTGTGTTATGACCTACCTACTAATTAATAGAACAACGTGGTTCTTCTGTTGCCAAAGTTTCTGGATTCTGGCCCACGGATACAGTTATCTCTAATTTTTCTTACRGGATTGTTCCCTAGCTTGACATTTTCCCAACACAAAGGGAAATCACCCTTTTGTAATTTTACAAGATGTGAGGTACAACTTTAAAAGCTTAAAAAATAACAACTTCTGCAAAGAAAGCCCAGCTACTACTGCATTTCTGGGGAGTTTCCTTGCCTCACTTCTCATGAATATGTGAAGGGGTTTAGGATTTTCAAGGAAAGTAATACAGTATTAAAATTATTTGGAAACCGTTCTGTTTTGATTTGTTCCTTTTAAAAAATACAGTGATCATGCAACCATGACCTTCAAAACCCCCGACCTCAAATCTGTGGAACAAACTTCAGCCAAAACGAACTGAATGACTCTAGGCACATTTGCCTGAAATCAAATGACTATTTTGTGACATATAAGCAGATTTATTGGAAAACTGCAGTTATATTTCCAGGTCATTATCATCACATTTTTCTATGCAACAGAATGGAATAATGCATAGGAATAAACATTCTTCTAACGCTAAGTTAAATTCAGAGGATAAATATAAGGATATATTTCTACTATGGCAGCTGTGTTTTGTGACAAAACTAAAATGTTCCTCTCTTACATCTTTAATAATAGATAGCCATGGAACCAGCTATGCAGCCAGTGGGGAAAAAAAGAAAAAAAAAAAAGAAAAAAAGAAGAAAAAGGACGGTAATAATTAATCCACCACTATGCCATATATTGTGCATTAACAAATACCTTCATATTTTAAGGAATGTATTCTAAGTAATAACCATTTATACACATCTGTAAATGTATGCAATACATTACAAAAGCCTAAAGACCTGTTCCTTTGTCTGGATTGCTTACAAGCTACCAGTTATAAATATTCTAATGAGGCTTYTATACCTCTACTGTCAGTGTGGTACCGGAGCACGTTTCTATTAGTGCATTAAGCTACATGACTAGCATTTTTCTGTCTTTCTGTCCCCAGCTGGAAAATTGCATGTATTTAAAAATAATTAATATTTTATTTTTTATCTATGAGGTGCATGCACTTTCACTAGCAAATGCAGACAGAATGATATCTATCACATTTTACTGGATTAAATTTAAAGTACTAGACAAGCCTGTTGTATTAAAATAAGTATACTTATATGCCGAACTCGTGGAGAACAGCTAGAAATRTCTTGAGGAATGTGTTTGCTGCCCTTAGCAGCAAATAGTTCTCATTATCCATGTTCCAGAGTAACCACTGATGAACACTTTGGAGGGATTTTCACATTTGCACAGTACTGGCCTAACTTTGCTTCAGCTGGGAGTTTTACCACGTGCTGTAACGGGAGCAGAGTCGGGCCAGCGCTCTGCAAGGTGCATCTGCAAGCTCCGGGCTCTGAAGGCGGTGTGAGAGCACACGAGTCCCTGACTGGCTGCTCAGGGACCTAATTAATCCGCCCCACTTCCATCCCAATCCGATGCCGTTCTTTGTCCGCCTCCGTACGTACGAACTGCAAATTTCTTCCCGCTACACCAAATGTAGTCACCAATAAAAGTCAGCTGCTTCTCACCGGCAGCTACAGTGAACTTCACCTCTTTCCAGTTTATAGATGGAAACCGGAACATTTTAAATGAGAAAATATTTACATTGCTTCCCGCAGAGCTTACATCAGAACCTCTGTGAGTTACCCAAAGAAATTCTGTGGCTGCATTTAATTGTGCTGTTTTGTGTATTACACTGACTATTCGTGATGCTATTTTCCTGTGAAAATTCCTTACTTCCCCTTTCATTTCCAAGACATAACCATCCAGAGATTTCAAACCTCAGATGTAGTATGCGTATTTTAATCAGGTTTAATAGGAAAAATCTGATACTCCAAAATCCTTTTTTCGCTGCAGGCATGACATAAAGGGCACTTTACTAAAGATGCTTGTAACCTAAATTTAGATTAGATCTGTACAACTTTTTTAACATAGCAAGGAAAGCATGGAAACGCTTATCCAGTTTTGAAAGATCAGCGCAGTTTGAAAGGTCAGTGCAGTTGTCAGTGCACCTTTGAAAGGTCAGTACAATAGTCAAAACCAGTGGGCCCTTCCAGTGTGCTTCCAGCATTTGCTTGGGAATTAGACTCCCAAGAACAGACTAAACTCAGAGGCCAGGGGGATATTATACTATTACATAGGAAACTACTCTACCACTCAGCTAACCTACCTAGATTCCTATAAATGGTAAATACAAAATTTATTCCTGMTTAATTTTTTATGCTGATATCTCCCTTCTTCTCTTTTTAAAGAAATAGAGGAAAAAGTTCTTTATAGCAAAGTATCACAAACTCTGCAGCAGGAAGATGTGAAGAACTCCATTAACAAGAAAGAGTTTTTAAAAGAGTGATCTGAATTATGCAGCAGCCTGACATTCAGAGTGCATTGCATTACTGCACCGGAGCACACATTCTCACAGCCCCATCCCCAAAACCCAGCAGTCATTTCAAAATGATCTCTCTTGAATCTAACTTCATTAATTTAGGTTTCTATAGTCTAGAATGACAAAGTTTTGAACTGCATTTCTCCTTCACACACCAAGACCTGTTCACAGAACTGTGTTTTTCATTTTTAATATCAAGAAGTGTGTTATTATCATTCAAATAGCTTCATTGTTACACTACAGTCATGATTAGCACTTCCAGAGAGCTTCTGAGCTCAGCAAGACTAATGAGACAGATTTTCTTATGGACGTTTATCTTCACTTCCCCTTACATCTATACTACCATAAAGTCATCTACTGTCTCATGCTTTCCTTTTACCCCACTGTGCTCCACATCATCTTTACCAGCATCCCTGTGACTTTCCCTCTGGCCAATAGATAGCACATGTGGTCACTAGACAATTATTTTCATGCTGACTGACCTGCTGCCTGCAAGCAACCTGAGTGTACAACAGCTGAGCTGTTTCTGGATTTTCCTTAAAGCACAGGGAGAACAAACACGTGGCTTTTTGCTCTTTCGTCACAGCTTTGGGTTTTCATGAAACTTGCAATTTCAAGATTCCTACCTTCCTTCCAAACCAGATGAAGATGAAGAGCTGGTTCAAAAGCCACTGGGGAGGGATTAGCACATCAGCAATCAGACAGCTTTCACCTCTGCCCTGAAAAAGAGAAGAAAAACCAGGATCATTCAATGGTTCACCAGCAAGTAAAGGCAGCAATTGTGCAGCACCTTTCTAGCAGAGGAAACCAGAAGAATCTCAGAGTTATTCATAATGAAGTCAGAATTTTATCGGAGTAACATGAGTATATTCAGAATTATCTCTGTTTCAAAGATCAGAGATCACCCAGTCCTGTCATTTTCCCAATACTTAATAGTGCAGAAATGTAATAGCAGAGAACTAGGACAGCACATCCTTCAGTGTTAAACTATTATCTTTTTGAGTCAGCTATGCTTGTGAGCTTTAAATTCTGTTAGGACATCTATTCTTGGTTACAAGGTCATCAAGAAGTGAAAGAGCATATTCAAACACAGTCCTATGTTTTATTTCTAATATCAGAAATGGATTTAAGGCTAAACATGTCACGTTTATGTATTTAACTAAGCCAGCTAGCCTATGAAAATAATCATGTATCTGATATCAAGATTAGGTTCAGAGTGACAGTGGGAATGTCATGGTGGCTAAGGAGGCTGACCCCGGA
Source organism: Amblyornis subalaris (assembly GCA_018881555.1). NCBI lineage: Eukaryota > Metazoa > Chordata > Aves > Passeriformes > Ptilonorhynchidae > Amblyornis > Amblyornis subalaris. The sequence goes on along the minus strand of JACAXG010000007.1, from coordinate 3,394,519 downwards.
TGCAGGAACATGCAAGTTCAGCTGGGGTTTTTTTTTTACTTATTTCTCTCATGTGCCCAAAGGTAAATCACTGTGGCACAGGCACACCAAGACATTTCCATATGTAAACTCTGTTCACTCAAGAAAGCTTGAAAGATAGACAAACAGTACTTGAATAAAGATASACCCCAAGTATCATTGTTCATCCAGCTTTCAAAAAGTTCATGCCTCCCTAAAATGTATAACATATTGTTCACCTGACATACAGAGGTTTTGAGAAGAAAAACAGGCTCAAAAAGTCCAGGTATGGAAAGTACAATCATATTTTGGCAAAATCCTGTATAGGTCTCTAGCCACACTTTTCACAGGTGTGCACAGATCACCTCTGTACTGCCAGGGCAGCAAGGCCACATCAGCAAGACCACACCCTAAGGTTATTTAATCACTTCTTAATCAACTGATAGATTATTTTCTTTCATATTTTGACCATCCTTAATTAAAAGACAAATCTGTGTAAATACTTCACACATAAAACATCAGCAAATTAAATTGACATTTGGTTAAAGATATGTTTGAATTCCAAAGTTATTTAAATCTCATGGAAAATTAAGACAATATTCTAGAAACTAAAACATCATAAAAATGTATGAAGACAATACATTTGATTATACATCAGAGAAAATGTTTAATCTCAGTTCTTAGGTTTTTTACTTAAATTCACTAACCCAATAACTCCACGACAATAAAAGTAGCAAGGGCAAAAAAAAAAAAGATCATTTCTATGGCTACAATATGATCCTTTGGTGATTAGTTTGGTGACCAAATAAATAAAAACCATTTTTATTATTTTACCAATATGGTATAAATAAAAATGCAAAGATACATAAGAAATTTAAAAATCCATACTTTTATTAATAAGAAGTCTCAAAAACTCTTATTCAACAAACAGTTCCTGTTACAATTTTTAAACATAGCGGATTACTTAAACCATGTTTGAGCCAGAATACATCTATTTTAAAAGATAAAGCAGATTTTTCAACCTTGGTTCAATTCAGCAATGTATTTCTTTGAATTTTAGTGTATTTTTTTGAATTAGACTCCAAAAGCTACAATAATTAAAACTATATGTAGAGCAGGAAGGTCTCATTTTTCATGTCGTATTACTTCTTCAGCATTATTATAAGTTCAGCCTGTCTGATGTGAGTCTAATTTTTTTACTCAATCTTAGGTTGAGTCCCACTGGAAAAGTGAGATATTGTGATTATTAAGAAAAGCAGAGAAAGAAGAGACTAAATACTCCCTGCTAATGAGTAGAAAAGAAAGAAATGTGCCAATTTACAGTKGAATATGTCTAAACTGAGCTGCCAAACAATAAACAACAATTCTTCATTACAGAGAGAGACATTTTTCGATGTTCATAGATAATAAGTTCAAAATTAAAAAAATACTGACAAAAGAAAACATCACAATAATAATAATAATAATATACAAATTGGAATTTATAATGTTTTACTACTTCCCCTACAGCCTTTGACAGAACAAATAYAATTCAGACAAATATAATCTGGTATATTCCCTAATATTTGAAAAGATAGATGAATAATGAAGGTTCARTAAGATATTGCTAATTTTCTTAATTTTATATCTACTTATCTTAGCTGATTACAATAACAACATAATTCAGCTTCAGTGAGAGGAAATGCTGTTGTGCTGTAAAGCGGGACCCAACAACGAAAGCATTGAACTGATAAAAAAAATTAGCAATTGTGCAGACAAAATATTTGAAACAACAGTTTTCCAAAGTCGTTTGAGGTACTCAGGAGTTTTAACTTCCAGGAATTGTCACTTACACCCCCTGTACTCCCACAATCTTAATTCCATGCAATTGAGAAAAAGCACAATGATGACAAAGAAAAATGTCTTTGAAGATTGTCTACAATTCAAATTCTCTGAAGACTGATGCTACAGCATCAGGTAAAATATTTCTGCTTGCAGTATTATTGAACAGAGACCATCTCATCATCAGATCTCAACACATTTTACCAAGGAGGAAAACTTTTTATATGGAGAAAGTCACGGTGAAAAAACAAATGGAATGCCTAAAATTAACCAGGATATTCATATGGCAAAAGTAATAGTAGCAAATATTATTTTAAAGTTCACATTTTTGCAAAGCATTATTTCTAAATTGCCAAGAGGAACTTGAAAGAATTAAGACGAAGACTGGTGGAACTTTAGACGTACCTACATCTATATCCCTAAAGTACTCGAGAATCTGGGGAAAAAATGAGCATTATTACCTTGTTTCACACAAATGCAGGCAGAGTCATCAGCGATTCAAGGACACTTGAATAAGTAAAAAACCCAAACAAACCAACACATTCTTTTCTGCAGAAACCAAAGCTAGTATAGGTTAAAAACATCTGCTCCTGTACAATTAGTGAGGACAAGGGCATCACAGTCATGTACTGACCCTTAGAGCAGTCTCGAGACTTGTTCCCACTGTCAGCTAAGCAGCAGAATTAAACACGCAAARCTTGACTCAGCACTAAAAGAATAGAAGCAAAAATACTCAGGTTTACTATCAATACCAGATTGTAAGACGAAAGAAAACCTTTGTGGTCACCTAGAATTAGTATTCCAAAAATAATGGAAGCTACAAACACCCGCCAAGCTGAAAGCAGATGCTCACCTTGATTCCATCATTCCTCTTTAAGCCCATAAGGACAAGTCAATAGGAGCCAATCATTTCACCTTCATACTTCRTGAAGTCTGTTAGGCTGTAAGCATCCCCCCTTGTCCTGTTCCCTATCCAAACGTGGTTTTCTAACTTTCACCCTGTTTACCAACAATCTGTGTTGCACTCTGAGTATCAGTGACTCAAGCTCTTTGTGTTCAGATCTCTCAGTCTTTGCATCATCTGCTCATTGTGTGACTATTGATGATGTTTATCCCAGGCCACTGGCAAGCCCTGGAACACTGTCTGGCCATCCCTGACTAAGACCACCAGACCTATGACTGCTTAATGATTACTCATCACTCATTTAGCCACTCTTCGTTCATACAGCATGAACTGAGATGACTTTCTACTCTTCCAGCTGCTTAATCAAAAGTCTTTGCTCTCCCAAGTCCCCTTTTGCCRTAAAAAAGCCTCCCTTACATCAACTACTCTCTTAGATCTATCAAGCCAAGCTGTAATCTCATCAAAAAGGTGTCATATCAGCTTTACATTATCTGTCTTCCACAAGTCTAACAATTATTATTACCCTTATTTCACTCCTTATAATTGAGTCTTGTATCAGCCATGCCATTATTTTGCCTAAGATGGATGTCAGTCTGACAGGCCTATAATTACCACCATAACCTCTCTCACCCTTTCAAAATATTGGCTCAACAATAGATTTCCTCTCATCTTCTGGATTTTTCCAGTGCCAGTTTTATTGAAGAGCAATGGCAATGGTCCTCTGGGACAGTTTTTCTGTGACATTTGGACATACTATAAAGAAATGCTGATTTTAAAAGGTCCGAGGTTAGCAGCGTGTGCCCATTTTCATCCTCATTAATTGTTGAAGCAAGGTATTTCAGCTTCAGCATAATCATGTGGCTATCAYCCCATTCCTTTTCCACAGAGAACTGAGAGGAGCGTTCTGGATCAGCACTAACTTTGAATTTTACACATTAACCTGTAACAAGCCCCACTTGGGAAAGGCAGCAAGCGAAACAATAAGGGAGCAATAGATGAGACCCCTGGTTGGAGTAAAAAGGTTGCAAGAGGGTCTTATGAAACACAGAAAAGGCAAAGCTGTTTGCTTCCCAGGGTGAGGACTACTAAGGAATCCTAGAGGTTTGAAGGGATAGCCACAATTTGGCAGCTTAAGGAGAAAAGTATCTAGGTACAAATGAAAATCTGTTCAAAATGAAACCTTGAACATCCCAAATTTAAGTAATTTTCCCCCCCTCATTTCTAATCATTTACAACACTCCTCTGCTACTGCTGACCCCTACCTACTTCTGCTTAATCAAAAATTTCCCTGGTAGCACTTTTCTGTGCCTCCTAAATCTACCCAGGGGAGATCACTAAATACACTTTAGCTGGGAAACTCMGTATTTTAGCTAAAAAAAGGTGGACAGGTTAACACAATTCAGAAAACTAGTTGGTTAACCATGTAACAGAAATGTTTGTTGACTACCTCTGTTTTTCCTGTATTACTACATACATTTCTGCCTTTTCCACATGGTAACGAGTCAGTACTTCTTTTTCACTTTAAAAAACTTTTTAAAGTCCTTAATCAAATGGCCATAGCTTTCTTCTTGTGTCCTTCTGCTTCCTTTCCAAATGTCTTCAATTCCTAACTTCTCATTTATATTCATTTATTCTTTGCTATCAGCTTTCTTTTTTTCCCCATTTGTTTCATTATATATTACATGTCCTTTTTCTTCCCCTGTAAGCCAGGCTAGTTTTCAACTGTTGGAAAATTTTCATTTAAAAATGCCAATGAACTGACCCTGAAACATTTTACTCAAGACATCCCTGGTTTGATAAAATTTTTGTCAAAACCAGCAGAGGATTCAGGAAAAAAAAAAACCTCAGATGGGGTTCCTTGGGGTTCCTTAGTTATCCGCAGCTCACTCAATTCCAACGTTCTGTATTTTTAAATTTGTTCAGCTAACTCCTGGAATGCCTCAGGAAGTGACGGTTGTCTCTCTGGCTGAGAGTGACTGACAAGAGCTGTGCAGGCACATGTGTAATGAATGTCACAGATAACACGGAGGCCTCCTCAGAGAATGTCACTGGGACAGACAGCCTGTCTTCTAGCAGTTTGTAAATAGTAATCCAGTGGGAGTTACACGGATTTGAGTTACCAGTCACTTTACTCCTGCCTGCTCCCTAGGGGAATCAGGAGAATAAACAAGTGCTTTTCATCATGGCACTCCCCATCCAGCGGAAGACAGTGTCTGTTCAGAGCAGGCCTTTACCAAGGGATAAGCTGTATTTTGCTTTATCGACATCCCAATCATGTTGTTCAGGCTCCAGTTGTAGCCAAATTGTTATCACAGACCTAGATTTCCACAAGATGCCTTTGTCACAATGTGCCTGTTCTCTCCTCTTTTAAACAGAGCACACGTGCCACGCACAAATGGTGGATGGGATTCTGAAAGTAAAGTCCTTTAGAGATGCATTAACATGGGCATGACTTCTAGTGCCTTTTTCACTGAGTTATACCTGGAAAGAACAGAAAATTTGCCAAGAGCGCTCTCACACACCGAGGCAGCATGCTTTCAAAATAAACTGTTCCTATTCAGAATAATGAACATTTTTCTTTTCTTGTGTTGTTTTGTTTCTCTTACTTCATCTTTCTATCATGAGAAGAGCAGAGCAGCAATACCTAGAGTTTTATTCAGCGGAACATGGATACTAGGAAAGCCTTGGAATGCATACACAGTTGCTCTCTTTCGCCCTGGATGTCCCAAAGATAGCTGACAGGCATGAGAGAGTCGTATTCCCTAAAGCTGTACCTAGGAMGTGGCACAGTACCCACACTTTCAGAAAAATCCCTGCGTGCTGAGGTTGTGTGAGAGGCTAAAGCCAGCAGGTGGCACTCAGAAACATGTACCAAAACCTGGAGGCGAGCAGGATCTTCTGCACTACACAACTGCTATGTCTCGGCAGTCCCTTGCCTACATAACCAGACACAAACAAACAAACAAACAAACAAGGAAAATAAATTTCTGTTATGCAGAGAGTCTGATTTTTAAACCAGTGTCAGAGAAACACCTATGAACTCTCAGTCCCAAGTGAAATACTGTGTCAATGCCACCTCTAAAGTCACACTCACACAACATAACCAGGAAAATACATGTACTCTCGTTCCATTTTCCTCTTCTCTTTACACCAGTGTGATTTGCCTGTACAAAGAGCATTTCCATGCTTCATCACATTTCTTCAGTCTCACGAGAGGAAGGAAATTTTATCAGTCTTCTGTAACAGGTATGGGATTGGAATCTCTTTTCCACTGCCTTCATTGTGAAATATCTGAACACCTGCAGGCAATTGTACCTATTCGCTGAAGATGATGATTAGTTTTCTAACATTTTTGCTGCTTCCCCCTGCCTCTTCTTTCAACATGTAGCCTTTTGCTCAAATTAGCACGTGTCCAAGCCCAAAACTAAAGCTTGTTTTAAAGTTTGTCTGCATTGGCAGGCATTTACCACTGCTTTATTAATGATTAATCCAAGGTTGCTCTGGTTTGTGAAAAGGCATCACCAGCCTCCTCTGTCATTAAATAACAAGAAGCCAGTGCTGCCTGTCATTCCTAGAAAGACACTGAATCTAAGGCTGCCACTTGAAGCACAGCTCTCATTATTTATTCTCTTTCTTCTGCACAGCCTGCTATCAAAATAGACTTCCTTTCATATTTCGCATTTTTTTGAAATTTTAAAACTCGACATTTAGAAGTTGGAGGTTTTTTTCTCCCCTAATTGAACTTTCTGGAGGGAAAAAAAAAAAAAACAAGCTAAAAAATTTTCACCGTTGGATCATATTGCTAAAATTTGGTCCTATACTTTCATAATTTCTTTCCAAGGCTGTGTCCTACAATTTATAGAGGACCCCATAAGTGGTTCATTAAGAACAAAGCCCAYACTTAATATTTTTTTTAAAAGACTGGCCATATGACTGATTCAATAAGACTCTCTAAAGTRGCAACACAGACAAGCCAGACAGAAAAGTCACAACAGGAATAAAGTAAAAAAATCATTACTCCTCTTTTATCTTTTTTTTTTTTCTTTTTAAAATATGACCCCTATTGTTCATCCGGTAGCAGGGCATAATCAGCACAAAAAGCCCAAAATAAGAATACTGCTTCCCACCACCAAGAAATCCAATAAGAACAAAACTCTTCATTCAGATTTATACAGTAAATAGCAGTGCTTCATGATCCTTCATACTSCCAACCACAAAGTCAGTGTGGTTGAGTGTGTCTCCTGATAAGAGAGGGAAAAGCTCCATGCTCAGATTTGATTTTTTAAAAGATACAAACCTGTATTTTGTTCCCTCTAAATGACCAGATGGGATATTTGAGAGGTGTTTTTTCTTTTCCTTCCAACAGGAGCGATAAATACAGCATACATGGCTAAATTGACTCTGTTCTCTTGCTTTTATTAAAACAATTAAACTGTGTATTTATCCAGAGAGAGGCCTAGGGGATTCTTTTCTTTCTCTTTTCTTTTTTTATTATTATTAATTCCAGTTCAACACTCAAAAGAATAAGCAAATAAATCTAATTCTAGTTCAGCAATTTGTTAGCTCACCTTACAAAGTGCAGACTATTTTTGGGTAAGCCAGACCCAAATTTTACAGTCCTGATTAAATAAGTCTCGACAGTGAGGAGATCATTTTCTTCGTCATTGAGTCAGAGATCTGGCACAACAGTTGGATTTCAAAGGCAATACTCAGAAATTGTCAGCTTGCATGGAATTGTCACGTACTTCAGACTTTATGTTTTGCAAGTTTCCTCCTAAAAAATATTACTGCCCCAATTACTCTGCTGCTCTCATCTCACGTAAAATTTTTGTTTAGTTAAAGATGCAACAAATAAGCTTTTGAAATATTTATTCTTATTATAAAAGAGAACAAAGCCACCTTTGTGTTTGTACTTCCTCTTTCCCATACTTTTGAGGTGGCATATTCTTTCATGGAGATATCATTCATGTTACCGTTAGATTACATACTTTGCTCATAGCTATAAATTAAATATTAAGTAAAAGTGAACYGCATTTCAAACATTAATTAGAAATTACATACCTACCGTACAGTGGATGGCAGGAAGGACTCTACGTTCATCTGACTGTTTTGATTAATTCCAGCCGACTTAATTACACAATTTTTTTTTTCTTCTCCTTTTGCAARTAGATGGTAGATCTTCAAAAATTCTGCCCGTTTCCTAAGATTAAAAACAAACCCACTATACATTAGAGAATTCAGAATGGCACATTATTAGTGATTTACAGAGAGCACATTGTAGCTAGTTGGTAATTTTTCCATTGGTGATCAGGCCACTTCTGTGAAAATAAAAAAACAATACTCAAAATAAACTTTATTGTCCTTTTCTGGATTCCTGCATTTAAAGAAAAATTCGAATTTTGACAATCTTAATATTTTACACCTTTTAAAATACAAACACATAGAATTATTAATATACTTATCTATATCTATTTATATACACATTAAACACACTTGTACATGAAAATAAAACTACTTGGTTGCATCCATCCTTGTTCCTAACTGTCTGGAACACAGACTGGTAGGAATGCATCCTGTTCCTAACTTTCCTACAGACTTCAGTGTCCAGGATCCCTCCATGTGTCCACAAAGAAAAAACCTTTGAACAGACACTTACTAAGGTACATGAATATTTTCAGACTTTGTAAAGCAACAAGGTTTCATTGTTGTCAGTGATAGTAGCTGGAAGTCTGACTTCATCACTTTTGTGATAACTGTCTTGATTAGAGAAGTAGAAAACCAGCATAATCAAAATGGTAGCACAGCAAATTTTATTAGAAGGATGAGATCCACAACGAGGGAAAATTTCTTTCCCCCTAGTTGGAAATAGTTATCAGTGCTTATATATAGGCTTACAGAATTCAAAATGGAAAACATTTTTTAAAGTTATAGAAGGTTCAAGGCAGTTTGTTTTCTTGGTTATGGGGTTTTAATTTTTTCAACAGAAAGTTTTACAAGCCTTAGACAGACTCAGTAAATGACATGGGTGTCAGAATATATTTGCACAGGCTGCAACTGTATATAAGATGTTGACATTTGGAAAAATATTGTTTCTTTTAAYCAGATTTTTATCAAAGAAGCAGAGTCCTTCATTCTAAGATGAGTGACTATAATTAGATGCTTCCCCAACCAAATCCTCCTACTCGCCCAGCTTTTGATACAACTGTAAGTTATTTACTCATAGAATAAGCCCTGCAAAAAGTTAATGAGATGCACAATAAATGCAYCATTAATTTATGCTAGATACTATTCTGTTTCTTTCATATCTATTGTCGTTATCCTCCCACAGCACTCAAGCTAATTCTAATTGACGGTTTCCATCAGCAAATTAAAAAACAATAAACTCCAGACTACAGTGATGAAAAATATAGASAGTAAAACAATATGTTCTAAGAGAACACCACACTTTGTTATCTTTAYGGTGCAGAATGAAAGACAAATTAGCTAAAGAATGCTGTGCAAGTCTTTTTATTGCTTTTATGATAATAAGAAGATACTCTTTATTTATTTTGATTGGATGGTACAAATTCATTGTCCTGTTACAAATTATTGATATGGCTGAAAGTCAGCACTGCCTGATTTAATACTTACAGGTGTTTCCTTCTGATAGTTTACATTTACAATTTAAATTGCATTTGGAAAGCTTAAATGACTAATCCCCAACTTGTAGGCACGCTCTTCTATGGAAAATATAAATCCAGTGTCAAACACCTTTTTTTTCATAAAATACACTATTGGTAAAGAATTTTTGATTTTTCCTGTGGAGAGAGAATCACAAAGTTTTAGGGGGAAACTGAGGCAGGGTCAGCCTGAGGGCCACCCTGGGCCTGTAACAACATCTATATGTCTTATATGTATAACATGTCTTATTCCTAATTGGGGTTTATTTTCATTACAGTCGAAAAGCAGTTGTCTTTTGGAGGAAATAATCGTCACCTCTCCACAGAAAACTACAGCTTCAGCATATATTGCTCAGCTCTAGGGGAAGATTTACAAAATCTTCCACATGAGCCACTCCACCCTCCCCATCCTTCTGAAACTGGACTGCAACAGCAGCTCAAACTCTTTTCACACACAACTTTTCAGATGCCTTCTTCGAATGGCTGTCCTCCCCTTCTTCAATCTGCTCAAGTCCCCTTCTAAACGCCAAGCCAGGCAGCCTGGACCTCTGGCACTGCTCAGGCTCTGAACTCGACACAGAGAGTGGTACATTTGCTATGCTTAGGGAGCTGCTTGCCCTCTCCATAGCTCAATTTTATCTTACACTGCAACCACAGCAGTAATACTCCCGTACAGTGCTTTGATGGCTAATGTTAGAAATCAACACAGAGTCTAAGCAACCCTCATTTTCAACTGGTTCTCRGTGGACAAAAAGATTAACTGTATTGACATTTGGGTTATGGCTTTAAAYTGGAAGAGTAGGTTTAGATTRGATATTGGGAAAAAATTCTTTACTGTGAGGGTGGTGAGGCACYGGCACAGGTTGCCCAGAGAAGCTCTGGATGCCCCATCCCTGGCAGTGCTCAAGGCCAGACTGAATGGGCCTCTGAGCAACCTGGTCTAGCAGAAAGTATCCCTGTCCTTGGCAGGGGCTTTGAACTAAGTGGTCTTTAAGGTCCCTTCCAACCCAAATCACTCTATAGTTCTATGATGTTATTTTTGTTTTATTTAATTATCTCCTACAAGCCATACACTTACAAGACMATTTTAGTATTCTTCCTCCTGTTCTCTCATGCCTTGTCAGTAGTAACCAAGCTCTTTACTTGGGCTTCCACGCCACATCTATATTTATGAAAGTTCCCCTTCCTCAGGCACATGTTAGKCAAAGATAAATAATGTACTTTTACRACTAACATGATACTTTTCTAATGTTTTTCTAACTAAGTAGACCATAAATAAGCAATATAGACATGGTTTTCACAGTTGACAGTATCTGATAATTTTCTCATAACGCTGTTCATATATTATCATTCTTAACTCTGGCTCTGACCAACAAAAGAAGTTATAYTGACACATGAACTTGTACAACTCCAGCAGATTAACTACACAAGTAAACAACCTTCAGTGAGAATGATGTAGACATAATCTGCTTATTTTTTAATACCAAAAAAAATATTACTTTAAGGCAAACACCTCTTCATTAATGTATGTTGAGTTGTGAAGTTTTTGTAAATTAAAGAGAATCTATTCTTCCTGGAGTACCTAGTAGTAAGCAACAGAACCCCCAAACCTTTTGTTTTAAGGTATCAGCATCATATTCCAATTCAATCATTTTCCTGTAGTTAGTTTTTAAAAATTAGCTGAAAATACAAGAGATACAAATTCTCTGTAAAAGTCTTCACTTGAAGTCTTGCTTGAGGGATGATACAATGAGTTGACAGACACACTACAAAGTGCATTAAGCCAAATTTACAGTTTTAACCCAAAGCCGTATTTAAAACTCTCCACTTCAATTACACTGGAGCTCCAAGAAATCAAATTCCTGCTTTCTAACTCCTCGACCTGAAACACTCCCTTCTGTAGTCCCAAACACTTGGACAAGGAAAGAATTGATGTTTCATTGTGCCTCATTTCTTTGTGCTTGAGTTTTGCAACTTCATTTGGAGCACAGTTCATCCCGTGCCTTTTACACCCAGAGTATCATCTGGGAAGGAAGGAGCTGTTTTCCTTTCCCAGACAGATCTGTCACCACGCTGTACCTCCAAGCAGAACATGTGTGATGGAGCATTCAGCTTGAGGGAACTATGAGAGAAGTGCAGCCAGTTCTAAGCCCCATTAGCACACAACACCGTGATGCACATGAACCCAACCTCTTGCCCTTTTTCCAGTATCAGTTCAATGCCATGTGGGTAGAACCTGCTGAGGGATATTCCAACAAGATTCCATTGCTCTGTTCAAGCCAGTATGGCCTCAAGAGCTGCAGGTGAATAAAAAGGGAATCAAAGCACAGYTGTTACCAAGCAGAGTCTCCACCAAACCAACAGGAGAGCTCTAGAAATACAGAATAACCAGCAGGTTTGAGCAAACACCAGCAGAATGCCATTCAAAGGAAAAATGCCATTTTTTAAAAAATAGATTATGTGCTGGTGAGGAGTTCACAGCTCCCAAGCCACCCTGCGAGCAGCCACAGGCCTTGGTTCTTCTCTCAAAGTGTATCAAAGGAAAGGAGCTGCAATGGGGAAGAGCACTCTAAAGGCTTGCAGAGACAGCAGGTGGACATTTCAGGTTACTGCTATTAAAAGGAAGTATTGTGCATGTGTGTCCACTTTTAGCACCCAATTAATATTTTGAAGAGATTCTTGAGCACTTCTTATAATTTTATTATTTTTCACTTTTACTGTTTTAATGTCCTCTGAGAACCTTGAAAATCCAATGTCTTTTCCTATTAATTTTGTCCTTTTCTATTTGACACACTCATTTATCTAAGTTTCTTAGCAAGCCTCAAATTAACACCTTTTTCTTTCCCTGTCCCTACCTTATTTGGAAAGTCTGTCTTGCTTCCCATGCAGAAGATACAATATCTTACAGCAAACAGCACAGCACACCACAAAACTCAAAATCTTCTTCCCAACTTCCCACGGCAAGACCAGGGGCTGAAGAATCTCTGTAAAACATTAACAGCACGGATGTAACAATAGCCATGAAACAAATGGCAACGGAATAAATACTTACTGGTTTCAGATAACTTGGGTCCAGACATCTTAGCATTAAAATTTAGGTTGCCAACTTAAAACATCAGAGCACACAAAGTCAGTAGAGGCTCCGACTACAGAATTAAGGTAGAAATACCAAATCCAGAGCTACAGTCCTGAAATACCTAACTCAGCACCTGCTTAACTTGAAGGCCCCTAAAGCTAGAGTATATTCCATGTAGGATTTCCAAGCTATATTTTTTTACAAGTTACTACTCTTTCCTAATTTGACAGAAGCTTTCTATGCCCTCAGAACTGCCTCACTTAAAAGGAATTGACACTTCTAAGGCAAACTAGCATGCAAGCAATCCCAMCCTATGAGGGGCCAGATCCAATAGCCATTTACTGTGCAGTTAAAACGTACCAGGCTGGATACTCGGCGAGAGGGTCTGCAGGTACCTCCACTGGCAACTATGTTATGTGGCAAAGCTCCCCCAGCAGCTAATGAAAAACGAAATTCAAAGCAAAAAGCAAAGAGGCTCTGAACTGTAATCAGGAAAAGACTCTCTCTGCTGACAACTACAGAAGCTTAGCTAGATAATTTTCCTGGCTAAATTAAATGTGTCTACTAAACAGCTAATGTCAAATGACACAAATGGGTCCCCTTTGCCCTAAAATGCAACGAGAGGGTGAAAATAGCATTCAGTAATCTTTCATGCAATTCAGGTCCTCTTCTCTGGTGTTATGTCTTGCAGACACTGCTGAATGTAAGTTATACAAATGCTGCTGTATGCAGAGAGTAGATGCCAACAGTCCTTCTGCAGGCATGCTGAAGCTATGTAAGTCGCTTGTGCTCTCTTTTCTTGTGACTATTGCATCCTTTCCTACACAGTGGATCAGCTTCAAGGGCAAAGTTAAGATGGTTGCTGAGACGGCAGCTCCAGTCAGACTACTTCAATGTCTCACATCACTTTCCTGGTGCTAAAGAAAATACACATGAAGCAAAGCAACAGCTCCATGACTATCACTCCCGTCCAGCTCCGCTTTAGCAATAAACAAGACACATGCTCACTTCTTAGAAAAGCTAGTTAGGAACATTTACCATTAGGAAATAGTTCTTTAGAGTGGAGGTGGTGGAAATGGAGATGCCCACTTAGAGGTCTGAGCAGTATGGTAAAGGGTAAGCCGCTATGATTTCAGGCACAGGATTTATTTGTTATTTTCTACTTACTAGTTGAGCAGTTTGCCACTTTCACTGTGGGATTTCAAATGACTTTTGAGCAATTTAACTCACCACACACAATGCACAGGACTACAGATTAGTTACCCCAGGATCTGTTTGCAGCACGTGCCTTGCAGATATTTGTATCTTTTATCAGAACTACCCACAGAGGAAGCACTCACTGCAAGCAATCATTTTGTTGATAACACGTGACTGTAAGAGAGCTAACATGTGCATTAAGTGTGAGAAAACCAGTTTGGCAAAAAAATGAAAGAGAGAAAGCAGGCTGTTAAAGATTGCTGAGTTGCCTCAAAGTAGACATTTTCATCTGAAGAGGATGTGGATTTGTTAATCTCAGGTGGTCAAGAGAAACATCAGATTCTTTTTCATTCATTTAATGCAGCAGCAATACCATGCTTTCTCTAACTCAGTATGTGATAAAGCAACCAAGTGTCAACAGAAAGACCCACAAAAAGATKAAATTTAGAATCAAGGAATCATTAAGGTTGAAAAAGACCTCTAAGGTCATCAAGTCCCACCATTAACCTAGCATCCCCACCACGTTCACCACTAAACCATGTCCCTAAGTGCCACAGCCACACGATTTTTGAACACTTTCAGGGATGGTGATTCTACCACTTCCCTCAGCAGCTGGTTGCAGCACCTAACCACACTTTCAGTGAAGAAATTTTTCCTAATATCCAATCTAAACCTTCCCTCGTGCAACTTGGGGCCATTTCCTCTCATCCTGTCAGTTTTCACCCGGGAGAAGAGACCAAGATTTTTCATGTATGTTACTGCTTCCCTTGGAGCATGGGGTCTAAATAAAACTTCAAATACCATAAACGTTTAGAAAACCATGTGGCTTCCCAGCCTTCAGATAAAGATCACCTTCCAAGTAACCTTTGATCTCCTCTACGTGCTGAGATCCAGGAATAACTGTCCTGGTATCATTTAAATAGACTTTTCCTATGAGTTGACATACCTCAAGGAAGTGGCAGATTTATAGCTTATCTTCCAGTGTAGTGAGGAAAGAATCCTTCACATCTGTATTTTCCTGTTTTAAAGGAAGAAAACCCTTGTCTACTTGCCTTTGTTTAATATGCATGTAAGCAAACATCATATACTCTTACACTAATAAAACTACTTCATTATCTTCCAAAAGTCAAGCTCACAAATAAAGCAATTGTTCCACATTAGTCTACCTATTTAATAAATAAAGGTGTTGATACAATCAYCTATAATAATGTTTTTCCTAATGCCTGCCTCAGAGAATGATTTGAAAATGTGCCATCACTTTAAATGTAAACCTACAATAATGATTTTAAATGTATTTTCTATAATAGACTTTGGTACTGAAAATTAATCTTTTAAAAATAAAACTTCTACAACCCCCTGCTATTACTGCTTCTTTTCCCCAAGAAATTTCTGAGTAGTTAGCATTTCTCTATATCCCTTATCCATCTCCTACTTTTAGAAGCCATTATAAACCTTTAAATATTTTTAAAATAGTTATCTCAATTTTCTATAACTTTTCCTTATGTAATGTATTCTTTTCCTATGCAGAAAATGCACCGGCTGCTGTTTTGGGGAAATACCTGGSTGCAGCATATTGCACAGAACTTTATTTTTACCCTTCTACTTGTAAAAAACAAACTGCTGCTGCAGAAATGTGTTGGCCTTTAGGAACAACCCATCCTTCCAAAAAGTGAAGATTGGATGGACACTTTCATACAAAAGTAAGCTAGCAGAATTCAAATAGAAACGCATGGGGAAAGAAGCCAGAAGTGATAGTGTTACCTAATTACAGAAACTGAATTTCAGCCCGTGGCCTTTCACTCYCCACTGCTCCCTTTCTTTGGCCCTATTTTTCAAATGATGGTTATCCAATCCTAAATGGATTACTTCAAAAATTCTGCTTACAGTGACGGTTTGTTTTATGTGATAAATGCACAGGTTAGTTTCTATCTTTCTTTTCCTTTCCTTTCTTGAATAGAATTGAAAAGTCATTTCCTTAACCTCATTAACACTCTGCTCGTAGTACAAGAGAGTTCAGCTGTCCCTTGGAAAAATCCCATATTAATGCATCATGTGAGAAGTGCAGTAGTAAAGGATAAGCATCAGCAGGGAGGATATACCCATATATCTGAGCACTCTCTCTTAGGTATCCTGTGCTTCCCTTGGCCGCTGGAGTCATATTCCATTAGCCAACATTCTTCACCCACATTACTTGAAATCACAACTGGGAGAGCAGTGACATTAGTAACAATTAGTTTTTATCATGAAACATGCAATAAAACAAGGTTTTTCTTTGTTCCTCTATTCAAGTGGAACTTGAGAATATTGACTTTCATTTAAAAATAAAACAAAACCTTCATCAATGGTGGAACTAATGGAGCCTAGTCTGATACAGCTCAACACCCTCATGGCCTTCTTAGAACACCACAATTAATTCTGACTCTCACATTCATCACATAAAACACCACAGCTGCTACCACAAAGGATGCCAGTCTTACCAGGCTTTCTTTCACTGGAGATGGTAATTTTTTTTTCTCTTTGCATTCCATGTACCAATTCTGGGTGGGGGGGGAAAAAAAAAAAAGTTAAGACTGTTGAGACTTCAACCCTTATTTCTGATCAGATTTAAATTGGCTAGTCGGGTTCAAAAGTTATTGGAGAAAGTGATGAACAGACACAGAGAAGTCTCAGATCATCCTTTCCTTAAGAAACTAAGCAAAAAAAACTTTTACGGATATGAAGAAAATAGTTTGAAAAGTGACTACATGTACACTCACTTAAAAGAGCAAGAAGGTCTTTTGAAGCTGTTATATATTTGAATTCTATATTTAGGCAAGAAAAGGCTTGTTAAAGAGATTGTGGAAAGGGCAATGTGAAATATAAAGCAAGAACTCTGTAAAATCTGACTGACCATTTTGCCTCACAAGCAGCTTTACCATGCTCAGAGAAGGATTCCAAAGCAGCTGTTGCTTCTAGGGGCTAGGCAGTAAGAAGGTTTCTCACAAATCTTCTTGCTCAGAAAAGAGCTTATATTTCTAGTGCAGGTGGTATTTTGGAACGTATGATGCTCTTTCAATACAAAAGAGTACAAAAACCAGACTGTAAAGGCTTTAAGATTCAGTACATTTGCTTTTCTTCTTAACTTGTACCCTGTTTACAAAGATCCAATTACTCCAGTCATCTTGTTTGCAGACATTAGGTCAACAAATAGCAGGATGGATACACTTCCATGTGACTTGGGTAACCAACATGAATAACACATTCTGAAAATTACACTCAAAGGAGCACTTACAAAATTCCACAAGTCTAATGGGATTGTAAGATTATTTGATGAACGAAGTAAAACACACACATTCATATAAAAAAATCATTAGCAGGTCATGGATAATTCACAGATAGAAAAAAAATTATTAAATCCCAAAGAGTTTATATACAATGAATATATAAGACACACTCTATTCAGTGCATGTGTATTGCAGAAGCCACGTCTTTGGTTCTTTTCTGACACTTCATAGATATTTACATATACTACTMCAACTATTCTACAGATTAGAATAAGGGAAATATGTTACACCAAGCTGCTTCTGGAAAATCCAGCAATCACAGTGATTCGTAAACCAAAATCTGAAAATCCCTCAGATTTACTTTAAGTCTTTTCTTGAGTAAGCTAYGGAATACACAACCTACGTGTTCTATATTTATATTGGAAGAATGCCTTCAGTGTTTCAGAATAGCASTTTGCAGGTGCTCATTAAATTATTAAATGGTTATTTAGACTCCTGTTCCAGTAGAGTTACTCCATGTGCGGATGCCTATTGATTTCAGTGGGACTCCTATTACACTATCTGCTGTGAAGTCTTATTTCTTCCTCATTTAAAATCCTCACTAATGTGTTTGCTCATTTCATTTTATTATTGATTCAAATCGGGGTGATATGAGAGCTAACATATCCAGAGTAAATCTGTGAAATGAGAGAGACTACAAATCAGAATGTTAATGATAAGGATGGTCGTTCACAGAGAGAAGGCTTACTTATTATTTTATTARGACTGCTAGGTATAAAGAAATCTAATCAATAAATGACACTTAATCTTTCTTAACTCTAATATACCATAGATAATCTTATTTGTATCCATTGTTTTTACAGAAACTTCCTTGCAATGTAAGATTAATTCTATTTAATAATTAAAACTACTTAAAAGCAAAATTGACTACCTACAGGTACAAGTACTGATTATGTTAATTTAAATTATAAATGCTTTTTCTTCAGTGCAATCATGTCGTTTTAAGTCTTTTAGACAATCATGCTTCAAGCACATTTGTTATGGAGTATGTGAACAAATAACTTTCCTATGGTACTAAGTTTCCAATTTATTGTAAATCTTTGTTTCTTTTCTCTTTTTTTAACAGAAAGCATTTATCTTTTATTCATTACCTAATCCTCTTTAAGTACAATAGATATAAAAATATCAGTAATTACCTGTTTTATCCTTTTGATTGTTTAACAATTTCATGCAGAACAATTTTTTTTTTGGAGGGGGGGGTACAGATTWCCATATTTTGCTTGGTTCATGTGTTGCTCACATGAACCAAGCAAACGCGTTCCCAAATTGGGAAACTCTGATGTAAATACATGCAGGCCCAATTCAGTAAAAACACTTAAAGCACCTGTAAGATGGCTACGACATAAAAATACCCACTTGAGTGTTTAAAGCTAGGCAAGGGCTTATGTGATCTGCTGCACCTTAAAAAACTTGATTTTATATTCAAGGCATTATAGCCAGCCATATGACTGTATTGTCAGATGATACACTGTTAATAATCAAGCATATCCTATATATATGAAAACAGTTCACTGAAGAATCAGCTCGTCATACATCGTTTACAGCATATTTACAATCAAATCTTTTAAATCTTCATAAAGGCATCACTATTTACAGCTYAACATATTCAGAACAACCCTAATTGCTATGTGCTGGATGCTCTAACACTTTAAATGGATGCTTGAGGTGCTGTGGAGCCTCAGTAATGGCAGGAGAGATGGGATTTAACTCATCTCACTGTAGGCATAATATCTAAGCCAGTCCATTATTTCCTCTTTGTAGTTACTGGAAACTTGAAAAGAGGGTTGTGTTTGGGAATATAGCAGAGCAAAGACACAGCTAACTTGTCTTAAAAGAGCCAGTGCATTAAATTTTAAAAAGAATGTTGATTCACAGGACTAAAACAAACAAAAATAAAACCAAACAACAACAACAAAAAAGAAACAAGAAACAAAACAAAACAAAAACCTAACCAAACAAAAAAACAAGACAACCAAACAAAATCTCAAACTCTTTTGGCCAAGTATGGACCAAGAGAAAAAACAGGTAAAAGGCAAAAATCCAAATACATAAGACCAAGAACACTACTAGAGTATAGAGATGTGTGACACACATACAGAAAGTTATCCTTCGAGGGAGGTGTTCGTCAGTCCACAAACTTATGAGAGTTCTTGAATGTTCCAGAACCTCTAGTGCTGAGGGAAAAAGCATAATTTATAGTCCAGATAAAGCGGTAGAAATATTATCACTAGTCCAACTATTGTAACCTTTTCTAGTTCATCATCCACTAGCCTATCAACAGTTCTTCAGAAAAGACTCCAAACAGCATCCTTTARCTTTTCACTGAAGAGCAGAACTCTACTGTGTACAAAATAGGTTTTCTGGATGTGAGCTGGGCATGAAARCCAAAGGTTTCCTAATTGTTTGCTAGGTGGATCATAATTTGTCTGACTTTTCAAGGAATGGTCACAGTTTTTGCACTCCATTTGCAGGTGGAAACAGTTCACAAAGGTCACTGTCCAAGAACTGAAGTGCCAGACAAATCACCATCCAAGTTGCAAAYGCTGCCTCTAAAGGATTCTGAGTGAGATTTGCAGCCTCAGGGTTTAGGGTTTTTTCTTGTTCATACTTGTGAGAAAATCACTGTGGAGCTCCTTTTTTCCAGAGCCTGCAGGGTCAGAACTCCAGCATAAGGAACTCACAGAAGACATGGCCACCAAACATGTTGCTCTTTTGTTCACGGAACAGCATCTTGCAGAGGTCAAAGGAAAGTAACTGATAAGCTGATGCCAAGTCACACTTCACCGCAGAGATGGCTGACTGAAAGGGGCAAAATCAAAGTCCTGTTTGAAACTTGGATCATCCAGTACGTCCTCCACAGCCAATTTCTCAAATACAATACAGCAGGAGAAAAATCACAGTGCCCGCAAGCAGCTTAAGAGATTGAAAGGAAGTCTGTGGCTCYGTGTTTACGATAAAAATGCTTAGATGAAGGTTCAGTTACTAGTTTGCATGTGTTTTGTTATTTTTCAAACATCCCAACCCAATTTTTTATCACATTCTCCTGAAACTAAAATGACTACCAATATGGATATATGCATCTTCCATCACGTACTAAAAATTCCTATAAAATAAGACTAAAATCTAAACCTTTAGAGGAACTTAGGTGAAACTATACCTGTTGTCCTACTATTTAATTCCCTTTAACCTATAGGAATGAGACTTAGGTTAGGGAGACTCAGTTCTGCAAAGATATCATTACATAACTTATGTATATCTGGACACAGATATTCSACAACCTGCATTGCCTTACTTTGCATATCAAAGTGGCTTAGCCACTAATATCACCTACATTAGGGGATGAGCAGATATATACATAAGCAGAGTGCAAATCTCAAAATATTCCTGCATAGGATCTTCTGTTCAAGTTAACAATCACAAAAATCTACTTTGAAGTAAGAAGTAGGCACATTTGCTCAAAATTCTAGGTTGGAGGCTTTTGTAAAGGGTGGACTCTAGACAGGTCATTAGCAGTTAAACATTATYACCACTTCTGACTTTCAGAGCATGCCCACAGGCACAAACTGCAGGGCTCAGCAGCTGCAGASCAGGATCTCAGTGACTGCAAGCAGTGCCTATTTCATGTTCCCAAATGCATTTATGGTTGGTATGTATGACTAAAGAATAAATAAAATAAAATCATTCTTGTCTTTCTTTAGAAATGTTAGAGAAAAACCTATAGTAGAAAATATTGCATACCTGAATCTGGCCTAATTCTGTCTATTCACTAGACAGATCAAATAAAAAAGGGCTATTTGTGCATTTAAATCTGGTACTGATGTTACCAGGCAGTGTTCCCTTAATTAGGTCGCACACAGCTGTACTGAGTGACAAAAACAATTTGGTTACACACAGATTGTTCTGATTTGCCCCTAACGTACTTAAAGTGGATATTTCAGTAAAGGTGATTATTTTATTGCACAATTACTAGGTGCATCAGTATCTCCTTTAAGCCATGCAGCTAATGTTATCCGCTGGATTCKTTCTCAGATCACCTGAATCTGGTATCTGTCTGTGTGGGCGGGGACCTGATATTCCACCACACTATCCAAATCTGTCAAACCAATGAGCAGTTCTTTAGACTTAKACAGTTCTGGGGGGGAAATAAAATGTTTGCCTCAGAGATGGAGAGCAGGGGCAGAGGCAAATGGAGATGACCAACCTCACACCAGAAAGGATAGTTGTGCCTGAACTGAAAACTGACCCTGGATTTTTTACATTCAAGTCRAGTACCTCAGCCTCTAGACCATCCTCCCAAGTGCAAAGATAACTGTATATTAATTAAAAACTATTGGATGTGCAAGGCTTCCATATGCACTCAGCACTGAGATTAGTAGGTTTAAAATATTGTGTCACTCTARTCTTCTGAGAAAAGGGATTTAAATATATTACCTCATCCCATCCACAGACATCTTTTCCATTATCATTTTAGTGACCTTTAACAAGTGGAGGATAGATAGGAGAAAGTGTGTGTTAACAYTAAAAATGCTTTTTTGAGGCTCTAGAAAAACACTGGCCAAGGATCTGCTTTCATATATTCTATACTGATGTTCTATTAAAAATGTTTCTCCCCTTTCTTTTATACTTTGGCACTTGCARCAGTTAATAAGTTAGCACTTTTCAATTCCAATAAAGTTATGYCATGTGGTCTGAAGTAATTTAATTATTTCCAGTGTAAGTTAAACAGTCACATTTAAATGTAGCTATTAAAAAAAAAAGGAGTATTTTCAATTCTACTCTAGCAAAATCAAGGACAAGCCTCTTGAATCGGAATAAAAATCTGAAGCCACCTGAACTATCAAAATACACACAAGTCCAAAATAAAGCTTGTAAAGTAAATACTAATAAGATAAATCTCAAAAATTCAGATCATGTCTATATTTCACTGACATCAACAGTTCAGTCTCAGAACAGCACTGATTAAAAAGTATGTAAAATGGATATTCTTAAAGATTAAAAAATCTTGAAAATGTCTCCTAAAACTTCAGTCTTGAATTTGCAAAGTTTTCTTGAAAAAGATATTCAAATGTGACAATGATCAAGTAACAAACTTAAAATTATAAATTCAACAATGAAGACCCAAGTCAAAGATGTTTCACCATTAAAAAAAAAAACCCTCATAACATGTCCAGGCACTTCCTTTGTAGTTCCTTGACTATCCAGTTCCCAGCAGATTAATTTAGAAGTGTCAATCAATAGATCAATCCCCAACCACAGTTTTTACATTTGCAGGAAGTAATTCATCTTATTAGAGCTGTGTATGTGTATTTTTTAAATCCTGGTGTTTTGCTTTAGGAGTTAGTGCAGTCTCACAGCAATTACTCTATGCATTTAAATACTGTTCGTGTTCTACTAAAATATTTGTTACCTTAAAAAACAAGAACAGCAAGAAAATGTCAAATCAGAGAAGAATTTATCACTGTTAGCTATGGAAAAGGTGGTTTTTGCATTAGCTGCATTCTGGTTTTAATCTGTCTGTAAGACAGTATAGCATAATCGGAGAGAAAACAAAAGCCATGGTGTAACCAAAAGCAACCTTACTGAGAATAATTGAATTGAATTTCCATCCAGTCTCACTAACGGGTGTCCTCGGCATAACTTATGAACATTTCATTTCAAAATGTTTATTGCAATTTTTTCAAGGTGGATTGGTAAAGATCACTTCAGCTCTCCACATTAGTTCTCTAATGCTCATGCTTTAATTGAGTTTATACATCAATGTCATGTAGTGTTTGGAGAATGGATGCAGGGCTAGAACTGTTAGCACTGCATAGGGAAAGGACTTTGATTTAATTAACAATAGTATCTCCGTAGAGAAATTAAAGGCTGCATCCATTCTGTTCTAATAAATTGGATTCAGGCTTTTTGTTTGAACAGAGAGCGGTGAACGGTGTTCAGGTCTGTTTCTTAGAAGTGGCAGGACATGAAACAGAGATAGGTTGCAGAATGGCAGCAAGTTCAAGCCACTTAAAAAAATAAATTATTACTTCACTTTATTAGAAACGTACCAGTAGCACTGCTCTGCAAACCAGTCTGGGAAATACTATTGCTTCCTACCTCTGTGTTTTTTTCACCTGCCAGGATGAAAATTCAGTTTCAACAACAATACTGAAAATAACCAGGTATGCACTTCCATCTTGAATGCGTAAGACATTCCTCATCTGTTTTGCCTTGGCAGTTAACTCACTGAAAAGGCTGAGTTAAGGTAATTACTCACATGAGGAAACATTCAAAGGAGACCAAGATACTCTGAATACGTGTTGATATTGGCAAATGAGTCTCATTCAGCTTCATGGGTTTCCATATATCTTAATTTGTTGTACATTTTGTGCACTCCACTGAGCATCTTTAAAATGACAGCCAAATATATTTGTTTAAAAAAAAAAGCATTCTGGATAATGCATGAAGCATACACTTGAGCTTGGACCATGAAATAGAGAGAAGATAATGTTCACTTAAATTCTCCCTAAATGCAGTTAAACACTAGCACTGGCAGAACTGCTTTCCAATATTTGATTAAGGTACAGAATGCTGCATTAAATGGACACATGATGGAATTCATCCCCTGCTTTTTATAGCAGCTTCTAACTTGGTGTGGCAGAGGCAGTAACAACACATGAGAGAAGCAGCAACAGTGGTTGTTCTCATTTTAATCCAGAAATCTTGTATTTTAATGTCAAACAACCAAGAGTGAGAACCTTGCAGAAAGATAAATGGAGCACACTGTTTCTGAAGGAGAAATGCACAAATCTGTACCAAAAAGGAGGACTGATGATGCTAAATAGAGCAGGGGACCAGAGAAAACAGCAAGAACTACTGATAAATGCTTCAACAACAGCTGATAGGAGACTCTGAAGTATTGATTCTATCTTTCATTTTCCTAGACTATGGGAGCAAGTAAATAAACAGCAGGACATCAAAATCAAGACTATTCAAACAGTGATGAGAAAGATCAAAGTAATCCTGAATATGTTTTATCATTGTTTCCCGCTGGTAAATRTTGTTAAGTGGAAGCATAATAGGAATCCATGAAAGCAGAACAAGTGTTATGCATTTTGTCCTAGAAGGCAATACACAATAAATAATTAGAGCATTTAACAATGCACCAGCTTAAGTTTAAAGACCAAAAAAAAGTGCTATTATTACACACAGAAGTCGAATCCAGCAATAAGCAGTTCTAGAGTATTTTAGAACACTTCAGGTTGGATCTTGTGTGTGGGGCTTGTTTAGCTTTGCTGTGGTTTTATTTGCTTGCTTCTTSAAAGAAAAAGCTGTCACCATCAATATACAAGGATGATTAGATGCCTCTTATTAGAGATAATAACATTTCATCTAGCATAAAAACATTGCCTGAATTGAGTAGTCATATGAATAATCCTAAAATCTTGCTGAGGCACCATTTTGATTCAACATAGCTGCAATGAAGTAAAAGTCAGCACCTAAGAATTGTACCTTTATGGGAAAGTGAACCCAGTTCAGTCTCCAAAAAAAAAATTAAGTAACCTCTATACAGCATTTAGCTGCCATGAGGCTTAAAACAGGGAAGAATAAATACTATTGTATGTAATCTTCCATAGGTTCACTTAGCTATGAGGAAGGCATAATCAGAAATTATGAAGCTATTGAATTGAATGAAACCAAGCAATGTTTAATATCGCAAGCATATCATAGAATGCTCTTGTTCTCTGAGATATGCAAATTTCATAATAGGACATAAATGACTATGAATAAATTGCAAGTATCTCTTACTGTCAAAGTTTGTTTACCTTCCTGGTTGTCTGCACAAATCTTGCCACTTTTTGAAGATTTTCTGTGGAGCATTTCTTCTGCTAAGAAAAAGAAATGTAAGAGCATCAGAAATATTTACCTTTTCAAAGAAATGTTCTGTGGTTCAGGAAGGAAGGAAGGACTAAGATCATTAATAAAATTTTAGGGAATAGAAATTGTCAAAAGTAATTAAAGGGTCTGTAATCATTAACATTCACCAGATAACTTCCTTCCTTACATCTTTGAAGTTCAATGGTTTTCAACTTTTAAAAATTCACAGATACACCAAATTTTCCAGAGAAGTTGCAGCTTGCTTCAAAAAGTTTTCATATACATAGAATGTTGTAGAACATATATTAACTTTTCTTCTGTCCTTCCTATTTTGAAATTTTCTTAGAAACAATCACAGAACCTCAGCTCATGAGTGACTGACCACAGATGAAAACCCTTCAACGTCCCAATTATAAGCTCCTTGGGGAAGAAATCTATGGTAACCAGCCTACAGGTACTGTCTGAAAAACTTCTATTTTGGTTCATTCCTTTATTACCTTGCTGACTCTGGACTGCAGATGCTTAAAAGTTTTGTTATTCTTTTTAATAGACAGTTTTCACACAAAATCCAGTTAGAAAGAATAAGCTCCCAGAAGGTTCAAATAATTTTTTTTTTTTTCTTAATGAAAAACAGAGTGAGGATGAAACACGAGAAGAGGATGCCCACAGAAGTTGTGGAATGTCCATCCTTATGGGCATTCAAAGCTCCCATCACACAACCAAGCTGCCTCTAGCTGGATCTGATTAGAGCTGGAGATAGGACTACACAGCTTCTGGAAGGCCCTTACAACCCACCTGATGCTSTGACTGTGTGGGAGGTGACTTATAAAGGTGTGTTGGACAATACTGGGCATTCAGCAACTGTTCACATTTCAACCATAATCTTCCAGTGATCTTTAATCATCCGTAGCTTTACCCATTATAATATATGTGTGGTGCCATTGCTATACCTTATTAATTCACCCAACCCAAATTTTCTTCAGAATAAAAGCCATGGTAACTGCTCTTCTGGACTAGACTTGTTTGAAGCAACTCCTATATGTATCCTTGTCCAGCATTAAAATTCAATGTCAGTGTAGGTCATAGATACCAAAGTAGGTAATCATCCAATAAGTGGAAATAGTGGGAATTCTAACAGATCAGTGTAGCTGCCCAGAAAGCAAAGTGTGTTTCCTGAGGGCTGAAACATTTTGGTTTCATTCTTTACAGTTCTGCTCAAATTCTTAAAGTAGCACAGGAGGACTTTGAATAGCTCACAAAAACTTCCAAAAAATATTCCTAGAAACAGGAAATGGAGTTAATGTGATGCCAATGGAGCTTATAAATATATAACTCTAAGCTCAAAATTACATAAATGTAATGCACATGATGCAGTACATTAATTTACACAAGTATCACCTTGTTTGCAGACCAGATTCTCTTTAGACACCACAGCTACAAGATAGCACCTGCTATTGTGATTATTTCTTCTTTTTTATTTTTTCACTAAATGTAGCCCAGATCACATAAGTCATACAAGCTATGTAAAGTCACACTTATTTCTGGAATACAATGCTATGTTCTTCACAAATTATCTGAACTCTTAGTTCCTCAATGCATAGTTTTGCATTTTCTCAGTGACAGTTCTGTACTTTATCATTTACTATTCCTTCAGTCTTAGTTTCACACGTAAATACTATCAGAATTGTTTTAAAATTTCTTTCAGAAAGACTGAATAATGTGGTGCTGTTTATTAGACAAATCCAAATAATTTTTTTYCTCTCAATGTTAAAGCTGATAATGAAATATTGAGATGTTGTAATTCTCATCTTTCTATCATAAAAAAGTAATCACAGCATTGATATTTTATAACACTGTTATTTCGAGATGTCCTCTGTTTATAGGTGCAGGACAAAAGCCCACCATGTCTASACCCCACATTCCTGAGTCTCCATATTGTTCTGCTGTCAGCAAGGAGTAGAGTTGGAAATCTCATGGCCTCTATCTGTAGTAGATAGTCTACCAGAAAAACATAACAGCTTATCAGCTTGCTGAGTTAGATGGAGCAGTGCCGTGTAATTCAAAGACTCGTGTGGAGACCAGTGCAGTTTCACATAATAGAGTTTTTCATTTTTTTACTGTTCCCTCCAAAAAGTAAAAAATTTCACATGAAATCATTGTGTTAAAGGYTAAGACTTGAAAGTAAAGCACTGCAAAAGGTAGAAAATAAAATAAAGGTGTACTGTGCAACATAGATCCTTTAGCCACAAACACTACAATTTCAATGTTGCCTTACACAACATGTGCATGCCATGTGTTCCTTATCCTTTTCTCCCTGCTCTGTGTCTCCCATCCAAAATGACCAACACTCTTTCAATAGAAAAAAGCCCAGGTGCCGTGAATGGGTCAGTTTTCTCCATTGGAAAAGAAGAATGGTGATATCAAATCAGGTGACCCTATATCTTTCTGGTGACCCTGATACTGACCAATAACTGATGTTTCAGATCCAGTCTAAGAATAAAACAAGCACATGGTGAAAAAAATTCCCTAGAGTCCAGTGAATTGCAGCTCAAGTGTTTATAAAATTGATGTGATGAATATTCAAATCAACAGGAGCTGAGCTTTGAATTTGGGAAGTACTGTATTAATACTAAAAATAATAGAAAACTGGACCAAGTTTGACACTCAAAATTAATGAAAACTTTTGGCTTTACATTTTGTTCTGCTCTAAAAGTGGATAAGAAAGGAGAAACAAGGAAAATCTTGAGATTGCTGTGAAGATAAATTCCTTAGGTTTTGTGAAGTAGTTCAATACTACAGCTAAAGCATATAACAAAAGGGCACACGAGGAAATCAGTCATTTTATACTCTGCAGGGTTTGGATGGCAAAGTAAATAAGGCTTGGGGATATGTACCATATGATTCAGCACAAGGAAATGTTGAACAATGATCCCCACAGTGACCACTGTACAGTTGTGCATAAGTGCATACATAAAATACATATATACACAYACAGCGTAAAGGGCAGGGGTCCTGCGGAGGGGTGAAACTATGTTAAGTGGTAATTGAAACCTTTCCAACTATAGATTCACTGAGGAGCTGAATAAAATTTCCATAGATTTCCCACATTCTGATATTTAAAAACACGATTTTTTGTTTTTCTTAATGTGCTTCTCTTGGGGTGCAAAATGCATACATTTATATTTATGCAAAGTGTACTGATTGATRGAATTACTTTTCAACATCCTTTGATACACAGGAAATACTTTCCCTTTGGTTCTGTTATTTTTTAAAGATATACATGGAATATATATGCACTTGAAATATTTTGTACATTATTTTAAATAACTGCAATAATTCCACTTGATTTATATATTTTAAGTTCTTTTTTGCCTGTTTGCTGAAGTTGACTTCATTAACGAGTCAGAGGACATTTTTTCCCACAAGAAAAAAGAAAAGGACTATTGGGAACATATTCTCCTCCTTYTCTTGTAGGTCATTTTGACATGTAACTTAATTGCTTACTAACACTTTAGAAGGCATACTGAAGCCTCCAGACTACTTAAACATTACGTCCATCTCTGCACTGCTGAGCCTTGACCTCACCTGTCCCAACTATGGGACTTACTACGTGCAAGATCAGTTTATAGACACTTGCCTTGGGGCCTCAAGTCAGTACCAGAGCAAACCATGTAAGTCACACAATCTCTACAGATTATCTGCACAAACCCCAAGTGACATGGAAAGATCTACCCTGGATTTTGGTACTGAGATGAATTTCACTCCAAGAGGAAAACATTGCTGCCAGCAGTGACAAGGAGAAAGATAGCTATCAAAACAATTTTATATAAAGGATATTGACTCCTTATTTTATTTACAGTCCTTTTGAAATTTCTGTCTTCAGACTCACGCTTAGGTATACACTTCCCCTTAACTCATTGCAGAGTTTTTTCACAGGTTTTACTTGACAAATTTACCTCCTCTGAAGTCTTGCTTCACCGCTCAGGAATACACTAAAATCTCATAAAAGCATATTGCAAACTTTTAAAACTATTATTTAGATTCTTTGGAAGAAAAGTCTGGGTTATAGGAAGCCTGATGATTAGGAAGCCTTTGGGTGCATTCTGATTCTAGACTTGTTCCTGTAAAGTTCGAGTTTCACTCCCAGGGAATGCAATAAGCCGGAAACATCAGAGTATACAAGGAAGCAGCATCTTGCCAACCAGCATCAGTACAGAAAGTAAAATGAAAAGTAGTCTTCAGTACACRAAGGAGATAAGAGCAGCTGTCTGGGTCTCGCACTCAGTCTCATACAGCTTCTACTTCCAACATTTCGTAAACATTTGCTTCTACTTCTGTGTTATGGTCAAGTAAAAACTCAAGTTTTTACTAAAATGTCACTAAGSAGCATATCTGAGGATATGCATTTGAAATCTACGTATAAAGGTACTATTGATTCAGCTGACCTTTCCATGTTGCTGTGAATACAGATATTCCAATGGCTAACGCAGGAAGCTGCTGCGTGTGTCACACCATACTACTTCTACTTGCTTCAACCTTCCACTGTACCTATGTTCACAAGTACCAAAATGTCGATACCAAAAAAAAAAAAAATGCACTCAAAATCTTTGACTACAATGAAATCTATGAGATTTTTCATTTGCTTCCATCTGAAGAGCACAAGCTAAAAGATTAAACTGAAGCTCTTCAGTAAGCTACTTGTAAAAGGCCAAGAAAGACCCTAGAAAGTAAGTACATCTGCACTCCTAGCAGATATCCACACCAARGACTGCAGAACAACTCACAGACAGCAGCTACCCCAACTTCAGAGGAGCCAGCCCAGGCTTCCAGGTCTCAGCAGCMTGAAGCTCCCACAGACATATCCATCCTGCTGGAATCTAATCTACCTTGTCTTGGTTTACTCCCAATGAATAAATGGTGTACCTTGTCGAGGAAAATGGTGTTCACTGTGCCAGGGGCACATACTTTCCTTTTGTTCATGAATTGCCACAACTGTGTTTCAATTAAGACATCACCTCTCCATTAGCTGCTCTGATGTCGAAGCTAACCCTGAATACCACGTGCAGAAAGCAGGACAGGTATGAAGAAATAAATGCAAGTCCCTTACTAACCATAAAATGCTTGATGTTTGACATAGAAATCAGTGCTTAGGAACRCACACATTTCAAAAACAGTGCCACTGAAACATTATTGATCCACCAACACACCTCTATCTATGGCTGTGGGCACGTTCCGGTTTGTTYGTGGGGAAGCATTTTCTGTGTAAATGAATTGCTGCTTCTTCAGCTGTCAAATGTATAAAGCATACAAAACAGCTGGAAACCATCCAATAATAGCAGATTATATCATAAACCYGACCTTTATTAGGAATAACCCAGGAAAGCATTACAGCGAATGCAGAACAATATAAATTGTGACTTTTCGGATAGAATAATAGAGATTTGTCACCTTTAGAACAGGTAGGTAAGAAAAAAGCTTTCAGTCCTAAAATGTGCCTTAGATAATTTAAATGCATATAAATTTTACAATAACAAATCAAAGCTTGGCACTTGGGGAAGATGTCTAATACTTTGTATAGATGGAGAGGGATTATGCGGAAGGCAAGTAAGAAAAGGTTGGCAGCTTTAACCTACCTTCACATTCTCAGAGTTTTAAAGCTGGTCCTTACCCAACTCAGGCTTGTGCTTTATGCTGTAATGTCTTATCTCGTATTGCCAAGAATATCTGGAAAGCAGCAAGCAAACCAATAACAGACAGCAAGAGAATGGTCAGATGAACCTTTCACAAGAGAACTATCCAATGGAATATGTATTCTCAAGTGAGGTTTCTGCTTTCTTTCCTGCGTTGAAGAAGTAGAGAAAATGCATGGTCAAGTGTGAAATCCAGCACCAACAGTTGCACTGGCACTTTGGAGATCAGAATAGGGTTCTTCAGTTTTGTCCATAGCTTTTTCACTGAATCACAGAATTATTCCAGTAAAATAATTTAAGAGTCTGATCCTGCTTTCAAATAACTCAGCAGCAATGCTATAGTTTTCCTATATGGAACAATCAATCAAAATCTTAGGTATTGTTTCTCTCCATTTATGAACCTCCAGAGTAGTGTTCGCCAAGGAACAGCTCCCATGTGGTTTTTCATGAATACTTCAGTGACTCACACAAGTTTTTCTCCACAGTCTTAGTTTTACAACTTCAAAAGCCTGCAGTGATACTTTCCTACCTCAATAGTGCATCAGTCATGACTACACACACAACAGGGAGACACATAGGAAAATTAATCTTTGCCATGTGCTATTCATTCCATGGTGCTAAGTACAGCAGCAAAGCACTGATTTCACCAGACCATTGTCTGTTTAATGCTGGTTGGTAGCTAGTGTTTCACAGGAAGATGCAAAACACTGCTCAGTGAAACAACTGCATCAATCTCAGAATGTTAGATGAACAACTTCAGAAGGGAAGCACTTGAAAATGTGTCTGAGAGGCAAGACAACCCTCCTTCTCCCAGAACTGAAATTCCAGACTGAAAAATACACCAGATTATTCTTCCCTGTGTATAAGATACAATCAGTTAGGTTTTAGTCACTACATCTTGAAATATAAGAAATTGATCTTTTTGGTAAAGAGCAAGAGTGAGAAAGGCTCCAAGATTAAGGAAAACCAGACGGTCATCTCAAATTGCCTGCAGCTTCTGTGGACCTGCCTGAGCCCAGTGTCCCAGGCATCTTCATGGAACTGTAGCTGGGGCACCCCAGCTTCCCTCAAATGCTAGCCCCAAGTGACACCCTAGCTTACACAGCACACAGGTAAAACTATGCCAAAGCTCAGGCTTTATAAGCCATGTTGTCTTTCTTAATTGTTTTTCTTAAATCTAAAACAAAGGCCACAGGACATCCTCGTGATTCAGCTTGAAAAGCACAATAATGACATGGAATAATGTTTGTTCCTGGGCAAATGGTACACTCACAGCCTCATAAGGGAGTAAAAGGCCCATTCCAGAGAGCAGTACAGGTTTCATGGACTCCAGTGGCCCATGCAACACTGATGTTCAAGCACAGGTGGCTCCAAATACCAGATCTTATTAACTGTCATATCGCTGTTCGTTGAGAAGTTTTGTTAAGGGTATTTCAAAGGTTCTCTTGA
Organism: Amblyornis subalaris; assembly: GCA_018881555.1. Classification (NCBI taxonomy): domain Eukaryota; kingdom Metazoa; phylum Chordata; class Aves; order Passeriformes; family Ptilonorhynchidae; genus Amblyornis; species Amblyornis subalaris. Next base: position 3,362,546 of record JACAXG010000007.1, on the reverse strand, counting down.
ATTTAGTAAATTAAAATTGTTTTCACCCTCTGAGACTAGAACGAATAGATTCACGTTACTAAGGAGACCTGTCTGTGCATGTGCCTAGATAACAAAACAGCAACAACAATAACAATCTCTAAAGCCATTGTTAATAATTCTCTAATAATATTCGTGGCATACGCTAAAAGCATGACCATATTGTTACAAAGGCACTCACTTGGATGATCCACATAGCTCATTCATGTCCTTGCTGGTTATCAATCTTTGACACATCTACCTAAAAGAGATGTCAATAAACATTTACACCACACCTTTTTATCCAATGTTCTGTTTTTATGATAAATGCAATTTTTACTTTAAAGTAGCCAGAATTTCAGTGCATGAGCTTTTCAGTACCGAATTAAATTTCTGCTGCTATCTTCTTATAAAAGCAAACCGCAAGATCCTAAAACAGGGACAGACTATAAATCTCAAACATTCCTTAGGCAAATGTATAAGTATGTAATAGGAATCAAAGCTAAATATATAAATCCAGTATGTGAAAGAGAACAAAATACTCTCAAAGTGTCCAAAATCACTGACAGACAATCCATCTGCCTAATGTTAGACTACCAACTAAAAGATAAGGAAGGCATATAAGGAAGAAAATAATCCTTTCATACTATACGGGAGAAAAAAATTAAGCCAAAAATCCCCCAAACAAAACCCCACACGTACAATGCTCGTAATATGCCCGAGCTTATTTATGCATCCCTCACTCAATGTATGTGTGAGGAAGTATGAACCAAGAACAAACATATAAAGATAAATCATAGAATCACAGAATATGCTGAGTTGGAAGGGACCCATTAGGGTCATGGAGTCCAACTCCTGGCCCTGCACAGGGCATCCCAAGATCCACAGCACGTGCCTGAGAGCGTTGTCTGAATGCTTCCTGAACTCAAGACAGGCTTGGTGCTGGGACCACTTCCCTGGGGAGCCTGTTCCAGTGCCCAGCCACCCTCTGGCTGAAAAACCTTTTCCTGATATCCAACCTAAACCTCCCCTGACTCAGCTTCAGGTTGTTCCCTCAAGTCCTGTCACGGGTCRTGAGTCAAGAGATCAGTACCTGCCCCTCCGCTTCCCCTCATGAGGATGTTGAAGATCAYGATGAGGCCTCCCCCTCAGTCTCCTCTTCTCCGGGATCAACAAACCAGGTGACCACAGCTGCTCCTCATATGGCTTCTCTTTCAGACCCTTCACCATCCTCATGGCTCTCCTTCGGACACTCTCYTTCATGTCTCTTTAATGTAGTTTAATGTCTTTTTTATATTGCAGTGCCCAAAACTGCACACAGGACTCAAGGTGGGGCCGCCCCAGAGCGGAGCAGAGCGGGACAATGCCCTCCCTGGCCTGGCTGGCGATGCTGTGCCTGATGCCCCCCAGGACATGGTCAGCTCTCCTGGTTGCCAGGGCACTGCTGACTCATTTCCAAACTGCCATCAACCAGCTCCTTTTCCACAGAGCTKCTCTCCAGCCTCTCATTCCCCAGTCTATGCACACAACCAGGGTTGCCCCATCCCAGGTGCAGAATCCTGCACTTGTCCTTGTTAAGCTTCATATGGTTGGTGATTGCCCATCTCTCTTACTTGCTGAGGTCTCTGCAGAGCCTCTTCACCCTCAAGGGAGTTGACAGCTCCTCACAATTTAGTGYCATCAGCAAACTTACTTAGTATCCCTTCCAGTCCTGCATCCAAGTCATTGAATAAGATGTTGAAGAGCCCAGGGCCGAGGATGGAACCCTGCAAAACCCCACTAGTGACAGGTCACCAGTCTGATGTGACCCCATTCACTGTAACATAAAAAGTGAATCCATGTTTATCATGCAAAATGCTTTGAGGTATTTTCTTAAAGAGAAGCACTGAAAAGTAATTCCAGTAAAAATGCAAGTAGAATAACAGAGCAGAAAACCTATAGTACAAGAAGGAATAAAAATTTTAAAATGTTTACTGAAGCTAATTTGAAATAATTGGTACATAAAAGTGACTTTTAGAATATTAAGCAGACATTTAATCATCAGTTGAAAAATTAAATACTAGATAACAAAATTTCAGGTTATTGGCAGAATATTGCAAATTCAAGGTTAAATAAAGCAGTTCAGTTGCCTGAGTGAATTTGGATGGGAAATATTTTGTATAAAACTTGTTATAGAAAGCCAGTTTAGGCACTAACTCTGTAAAAAGACACTTCAAATTTTGAACTTTGGGTGGCTGACTTTCACTTCTGGAGCATTTTGGTCCCATCTAACCCCTGCATGCTGCAAAAATGCTTGCCATTAAGCATATTATATTGTCTAACATAGTCCTAAAATAATCAGCATTTAATTAAAAGGTAAAGAATACAGTTACAGAATAAAGCTATAGGCTACCTGAAGAACTAAAATGTTCCAAAYGCAGGGAATTATTTTGGCTGTTTTGTCTACTCAATTACTGTTGGATTAATAGACCTCCCAGGAAGAGCATTGTTAAAACAGAATTTTCATGACAGTGAAAGACATTTCAAACACACTTGTTGGAGAAACATATATGAAGAGGCATCTACTACCAGTAGTTTTTGGATTGTTGCACCAAAGATCGGAAGGGTGAAGACACAAAAGGAAGAAATGCTGCTCATTCCTCRGCTGTACAGATAAAGAACAGGGAAAGAACTGAGCAGACATTTTAAAAGAGGAAATAGGCATGCCAGGAAGATAAAAAAAAATAAATGTTTGTATTTTAAAGGAAGAGTAAATTGTACAAAAGGTAGCTTAGACTCAGTATACAGGCTGGAACTTGAATGCAGCCCAACTTGAGCTTGGATGAGGAAAAAAAAGCCATGATGAAGAAAGATCTTGGCAGAATCTGACACTAGCAGAACTGGAGACAAAGCAAAGCTCTTAGCTGAGGTGTCTGGTAATATCATAAAGGACATATAATTGTCTATTTTTTTCCTTTAAGCTTTTCTTTCTAACTTGACAGTGAGCTACTCTAAGAGTAATGACAAGCAAAGCAGGCTGTTGTGTGCTATATGCAACATACTGTATGATGCATCCATAAAACTGTAAATAAAACTGATGCAGCAAACTGCAATACTCACTAGAATGAAATTCTATTTAGCCTCCCAAGATAAGATTAATAATGGCAAATTAATTTATGTTCCCTCTAAACCAGTAGGCAGAGACATGCACCCAGTATAGTCATGATAATGTCTGACTCACTTGTCTCCAGTGCAATAAATTTAGATGAGGTATTCTCTATGTAAATTGAAAACAGATATCTGATCCAAAAGCAAGTGATGCTGTACGAAACAATTTGCAGGGCTGTGTCAGACTATACTGAGTATGCTGCTTGTACTATAAATAAGTGTGATAGAAAATCCTCCTAAACTAAAAGCACTCTCTTTTTGACCTATACCACAAGATACAAGATTATGTAAGTGACAGGATGAGTAATAAGTGCTGTAATTGTCCACACTTATTTTGTATTAAAATTACAGTGAGAGGTAAGATTAGAATCATGCAGTCAGTAAAGGTGTTTATTTTTTTTTTTACATACAGGAATGAATCATTATAAATAAGAGTAAAAACTGATAAGCTCTACAAAGCTCAGAGGCTGATCCTTGTAGATCATGCAAAGTCTCAGCTGCTTGTCTGAACCTGCTGGCTACCCCAAGCAGAATGAAAATATTGCAGGCAAAAGCTCTTCTGACAGTTTAAGCTCTACTTTCAATTCAATTGTGCAAGAGGGACCCCTGCCAACTTTCTGTCCACATTTAATGTTTGGCAAACTTCTTTGACTTTCAAAATTTAAAAAGAAAAAATTAAAATTTGAAGTTTCAGCTCTGCAGAGCTTCTCTTGGCACACTAATGGGCAAGAGGAAAGTTATAGAAAGAAACTCTCTGCATCATTCCATACCCCGATGTTATTTAGGTGACACTGAAGGACACTAATAGATACCAGCTTGCAACAGTCCCTAGAGCAATATATCAAATAAGCACAGCCAAAACACACTGTCATGCCCCTCTTCACACCTCCTGGCTAAGGGGTGAGTATAGGGAACTGTACACCACCTGAGAGGTCACCTTTCCTGTGCTTTCTTGAATTTTAGGCATGATCTACACATTTATTAAAGTCCTGCTGCATTGTATGAGTGCTTTTCCTTCCTAAATGAAATTTATATTGCATGAAATGATCAAAGCCAGCACRTAGCCCAATAAGGTTCAATGCATGCGAGTGCATGGAAATCAGGTATGTCTACCTGAACAAGCAGCATAATGGAGAATCTAATTTTACACCTATAAAACCCTGCCAAGAATAAATAAACAACACAAAAGCCAGAGCACAACTGCATTGTGAAGTTCATTGGCTGAGTGGCATCTTATTCATTAAATACTTKTATACCTTCTTTGGATCTCCCAATTATGCAAGGCACCACCATTTAATTTAGCATTCTGAGTATAGTCACATAATCCAACAYAGAAGAATTAGGCTATCATTTTCCAGAACTGGAAATCTGAGCAAGTGYACACAGAGCTTCCAGTTATAAAGTAAAGGCTAGCTTTCAAAGAAACAGTGAGAAGCAGCTATGCACTTGGGGACTGAGAAGATTCCCCAGTCAGACTTGCATAACTTAAGTCACTTTAGAGCAAAACAATCTGGATTCCCTTGCTGTCTCCCTTTAACACTAAGTTTATCAGCAGTTCATAAAAACAAGAGATTTTTTTTTTTTATGTTAAATGTGCCAACTGTTACATGCAATAATAAAAACATGTAGTCCTTATATTTATGAGCTGGTTGTAAGCCCACTAGCATACTGTCTGCCTTGTGCCTTGTACTGAATTGCATGTTCTCAAACTGCAAAACCACGCTCAAGACTGAAGGCATTGCAGTTTTAGTGCCACCAAAAGTAGCTAAATAAATGTAATTCCAAATTATTCACATGCTACTGCTGTACATATCATAACATAAGTGCATTTCACCGAAGTCAGAATATAAAAATCACATAATATTGAAAATAGGAGCAGCATTTCAGATATACAAATGGTCCTAGACAGTCAGCCTGAAGGCCCTCAGACCCAGGAACTTCACCAATGGCAGAGTCAAAAAGAACACAAGAATATAAAAATCAAGAAAACACATATGCTATTTCCTTCAGTGATCTAACACCTTCAAACACGAGACAGATTACTCAAATGAAAGGTTCCAATGGTTGTAATGTGGGAAGGATTCATCTTCCCGAAAGCTTTCATTCATGGAACCAGCATCAAGWTTTACCTTGATACACAAACGGTCTATGGCAACGTTTTTCACAGCTTATTGTTATTTCAAAATTTTACATTCCCAAATCAATCATGTGCTCAAGTATTTTGCTAGTGTAAAACTGAAATTTGTTAATTTATATGGATAGTGCCAGAACAACTCAGACCTCTGGACTTACATCCTGCAAAATATATACTAAAAAAAAAAGCTTTCAGTCTTAAAAAAAATCTCAAATCAAATGCAACAGTGTAAATTTAATTATTCAGTTATCTTTACAGATTTTTTTTTTACTTTAAAGTAAGTATCTGCAGTCTTGCAAGTGAAATACTGCAGCATTCTAGAGCATCCCATTAGAAGTCAGAAATTGAAAGTCTTTTAGCTTGCCATAAATGAAAAAGTCTGCCTTTGCCCTAGCTGAAAGATGAGCCAAAAAAAAAAGCTGATAGAGCAAACAATGGATGGGTTTTTTATCAAATCCTTGTATTTGACCCATTTTTAATCTAAAAACGTCCCTTGGGCTGTCATATACAATATAAAAGGCTTTAATAAAAGAGTGTAGCCTTTACCTATAAGCTGAATGATAATAAAATGTACATGGTTTTTAATGTAAAGRTATTAATACACACTTTGATTATTTTTTTTAAATCACAGATTTTAAGATAGTAGAACATGCAAAGCRAAAATAAGTTCATGGCCTATGCTATTATTATCATACACATCCAGTATTAAAGGGATCACAATGTTCCTGGTCTGTCTGAAAAGTAAATACTATCAATGCAAGCTGTTGCAAATTAAAACCATTTAGAAAAATAGAAATATTAAGTATAACACATGTTGGAAAGGGACGCCACTAATCGCACAGTACACAAACAGCTCTTGTGGGGCAGCGGCTCAGGAACTCTAAAAAATATTCATATGGGATTGATTCTTTTTTTTTTCTTTTTCCCCTAGGAGAACACCAGAAGAAGAGGTGCAGAGCTGGCATTCAAAAGTCAGCAGCACTTTCCATTCAAGAACAGATGTCCAATTACAGCCAAATCAATTCCTATAGCTCTGCATTAGGGTTTAACATATTCAGGTCTACCTTACATTAGGCTGTCAAGCATATCTTGAAAGTGTTTTGCAGCTGCATGGCACTAATATTGTATCAAGATGTTTACAAGCACTGAGGAGATTCATATYCATATCACTGGAATTCTGGATTTAGATTGGTGTCATGTACAATTTAGCTGAAGGAAATGCATGCTGTTTGGCTGGATAGGACGTGGATGTGCAATCCTCTTTTTTTCCACCACTGGTGAGAGCATGTGCCTCGTTATGCTGACAAGGAGCTCACTCAGCTGCTTCTTTTCAGAACCCTTACAGGTTGTTTTGCTTGCATTTAGCATGTCTCGAAAGCAGGCATTTTATAAAAAGAAAAATTCACCTTGCTCTCCTTCGAAAATCAACAAAAATCCAGTTACAACTTTGAGGTTAAGAATTGCAGGCATGTCCTTAGCAAATGCAGAAATGGTGGTTGTGCTGGCACCTCAGGCATTACCTCAGTCACACAAATGCAGCACCATTACAGGGGCTCCCATCGAGTAGTTAGTTACCATTACACATCATCTGTTCCACATTTTTATTAAAAAATCTTGGCTCTTTCAGAGCCTTGCACATCTGACTTTGTCATAGCACTTGCCCCAAAATGATCGAAATTAAAATATATATGTAGGAGAAATCAGAAATGTTACAGATACACCGCAAGCCTAGAACTGTCAGCTCAGAATTTGAATTTTTTACTTATCCAATGCAAGATGAAAGAGGTATCTTTTATTCTGTCTCTATAACATCATAAGTAACAGCATGTCCCCGAAGACAGTGACAGCACAGGGCATCATCCTTGATAACTCAACATACTGGTTCCTGTTCTCRCACTGGAAACCTTTCTGCCTAAGTGAATTTATCAAAATAACTGTACTTGTAAGCTGAAAAAGATCTAGAGGGTAGTTTAATGTGTTTTTATGCTTGTAATAATCTTGAGTCCTATGAAAAATAAACTGACATAATCCCATTGATGAAATTATCAACATAACATATTTAACTCAAGTTCGTAAGCAATTTGGTCCCACACTGACATTCCAATATGTCCTGTGAGACTTCCTTGTGAACTTAAATTTCCAGCAAACAAAGCAAAACATGTTACTGGCATATCCAAATTAACCTGTAGGTATCCAGGGGAAAAAAATGTTTCAGGGGAGTCTCGGCTATTCTTTAGTATTTTCTACATTACACTTGCACAATTATTTCTTRTTTTATACAGTATTTTTCCATCTCTCACTGTGTTTGAAAATGTTTTGGACAGCTGCTGATCTCAAATATATGGCAGGAGCTAAAAACCAAAGAATAGCATCAAAGAAGTATGAGTAACACTCTCATTCRCATATTGTCATTGAAAGGAAAGTTCATTGCCAAAACTGGAATGTCTGATAAAATGTGGGCATGCCAGCAGCTGCCTTGTGTGACTAATTCCATGGATGGTGATTTTTGCTACTTCCAGGGAACAAAAATCAGCAACAGTAATAACAACAACAACAACAGAGGATTCTCATTGACATAATTTGCACAAAACTTTGCCAGTATACCAAAGAGAATTTCCCAGTGTGAACTTTATATCGATGCTTCTTTGTGGCTCGCCAGGTGTCACTTCACAGTCAGCATGAACAAATCTAAGCATCYATTTTCCACCTTGCTGCCCTAGTTAATTTTTCAGTCTTTATAAATACCATTAACATCCTATCTGCAATTCAAACTGCAGACCCAGGTACTATCTTCAATGCAAATCTTTCCCTAGTCTCAAAACAGTAAGATTCTCTTATCCCACTTCATCTTCCTACATGAATTTTCTAAAGGCAAGGCTTTCTTTTCTGTCTGAACAGATGAAATTASCACCTTGCTCTGGTTTCCAACATACTTCAATCTTCTTTTCAGCCTTGACCTCCTTCATTTTACACCACAGAGATCCACTCCAAATGCTGCACAAAAAGTCAGTTTTCCTCATAAATCTCATGTACCCTGTCAACCCTGTTTTCCTTCCATGGCTTTCTTTTCTTTTCAAATTAAATGTGAAACTATCTTCCTGTATCACTGGTTCCCTAAAGTGTCGTGCTCTTATTTTGCCAGCCAGTTCTGCATCTGTTGAATTTTCAAAGATCTTTCTATAGTTTCCTTCTGAGGCCATCTTTTGTGGTTGGAAACACTTGCAAATTTCCAAAAACCACTTCATTATCTTCAGTGCTAGAAAATGAAATTTATAAAACTTTGGTTCAATACAAGGAGCAGATAGGATGCAAAACCAGTTGACCATGACAAATGGTCCTTCTTTTTCATTATATGGCCTCAATTTTTTGTTGTAAGTAACACTAATCCTAATAAAAATTTTGCCTTCTTGCTTTATGAAGGACTTTTTGTTGTATATTTAATCTTATTCCTGACAGTGGACACGTGGGCAGAAGACATACTCTAGAACAAAAATCATCAAGCTGTGAACTTCAACTATGTGCACTGTGGATTCCCATTATAATTTCAACTTTGAACTGTTATTTTAAAATCTTGAAGTCACATCAGTCCATTTTTCTGAATTCTTCTCTTTTCCCCTCAAYGTGTTTTTCATTTGAAACAAAAATAAATCCCTGCCTTTTTCAGCTGAAAACATCTACAGACAAGTGTGAATTTTCAATTCTCAGATGATTCAAAAAGGGCAACATGTCACCAGCATTTCTGACAACTGTCAGTAAACCACTGATGTTGGTTATCATCCAAACCTCTTTCAGAGATATTTCTAGTACATTTTCAAGAGACCTTTGATGAAGATACCTCAAAATGTTTAAATGACAAATATACTGAAACCTTGGGCTTGTTCTCATCAGTAGTTAGTGTTTATCTTCTCTATTATTCACAGACAACTTTTCTACAGTTTTCATTCTGCACTTTAAAAACCAGTTTAATGYTTTTATATCATTGGTTTCATAGTGACTAGTAGACTTAAAAGGATTCTCGAGACAATTCTCACCTCATTTGGAAAAGCACACAAATTCCCATTTCTTTCCTCCCTAACACAACCTCTTGTGGCACTAAACCTTTTCAAAAACACAGAATATTTTTACTTTCAATACCCCTATACTTTCTTTGTAGTTAATCTTACTTTGAGTTACTCTTTCCTTATTACTGCAGTGTTACCACTATTCACCTTCTTCAGCTCCTCATGGACTGTTTCTCAAAAAACCATAAAATGTCAGAGCACTGCAATTTCTCATGCATGTTGGAGCTATTTAAATATGCAAATGAATTTATCATAGGCAATGCTGAAATATCTGTACCAAAAAGTTGATTCCTTCATTACTAAAAGTCTAATGAGGTTCAGCTTGACATTTAGCACCATAATAGTCATTGCTCAAATTGTACTTTGCAGTGGGAAGCTCAAACTAAAAAACTATCCCAAGTAAAAATGTTGATGTTCAGGTAATTAATATTTCAGTAGGTTTTTTTTTTTTTGAAAATGCCCTATGACTCTCTTCTGCAGACTTCCCTAAGAGCTATATATAGCCTCACTTAAGGGAAAATGTAATTAGGCAGAATTTAAGAGGTCCCACTGGCCACTTCAAGCTCTATCTTTGCTTCAAAAAGAAACCAAAGCCATTTACACTGTATAGTTTAGTTTTGTGACCGAGATTTCCTAATATTTAACAGAGGTGCTGGAAATCCAAAGCAGCTTTAAACAACGAGGGAACAATGTAAAGCCAGAAGTGAAAATATTTAAGGGAAAAGCAAAGAGGATTTCAAATCCATTTTACACAGCTGCATCTGCTGTGACGGTTTATTAAGCTGTAAGGCAAGGGATTTTTTTTTTTTTTTTCTTGCTGAAATATTTACCATAAGCTAAACAGAATTGTCACAGTGTCTCAAGTCATTGCTATTGGAAAACTGAGCATTAGCATTCTCAGCTGAGAACATGACTTGATTGATTCACTGAACTAAAGGGTGAGCAAAATCAGGCCCAAACRGAAGCCAAACTTGCTGCATTCACATCTGTGGAAGGAACAGAAAATGGGAGAAAACTGGAGAGAGGAAGTAACAGATTTTGTGCATTGGTGGATTGAAAGCAGCTGAGAATTTGCCATTTTTGAACAGGTTCCAGCCTCTGATGATGCGCCAAGCAGAAAGCTTGAACCTTGTTTGGAGAAACTGAACAATTTCATGAGGGCTTTCTCTTACAGAAAGTGTCCACCCTGGYTGAGGAAATTAATGTGTCAAATAATGGTCTTGGTTTTATTTTCTATTTCTCAAACCATTAATGTAAGATATGATCCTTTAAGTTGCACCACTCACAAGTGATATATTACTGGATTTGGTAGAAAAGCAGAAACACAAATCCCTTCACCTCCCAGCTAGCCAGTCACTGGAAATATCTCTCCCAAAACCACCTGCCAACCACCAAGCCTCCAAGAGACACCATTCTTCTATCTAAAATCCTTCTGTGCTCAATCCTTGTTAAATCTGCAGTCATGTGAAATAAGTGTGCCTAATACCAAAATAAAGGTTTGGACCTCCAAGCTGGACAGTCACTTCAGTGGATCAGTTCCAACACTAAAGTAACCATGACAGTGCCCTGTTTTATTTCCTCCACGTAAACAGGGCAGCTGTATGGAGTAAAGAAGAGACTGAGGGGAAAACACACACGAGCAAAAGGCAAATCCCACCTGCCTGATTCCTRCAAATTTCTGCAGAAGTCAATAAACTACCTTGGTGAATCAGGCACGAAAGATGTGACCCCCCTCCTTGCTTTTTCCCTTGATATTTAGAGAGAAGTCATTGCACTCCATGTGTGTGCCACACAGTTAGACCCTGGAATAAAGATATTGACCTTTAAAAGCTGGTTCCTAATTAAAGTTATCCCTTTGAAAGCACACAAGTAGTTCTGGCACCTTTGGCCATTCATGGTTATTCACTGCTACCTGAAAAAGCACTGCAAAAAAATCTGCAATTAAATGTTCTTCAAATTTCTGTTCCWTTTAAATAAGTAAGAATTTGTGCACGATATGGATTGCTTTCTTTCAAGTCCTCTGAAAATATTTTCAACTCTTAATTTTATGTTTAATTAGACTTAAACTGAGAGAATAAACACCTGTGATGTCGATAGGAAATTCTGACATTAATTATTGCATTGAAAGTCAAAGGTTTTGTGATAGTAGCTCACATCTCTAAGCTGTTACTTAGGGTCTAAGAACCTGAAATATAAGCCGTGCCATGACTTACCTGTAGCACTGATTTTATTATTATATATTCTAATTCTACAAATTAAGTTGTTCTGGAATTTAATCAAGCATAAAGCTGCTCTGTTCTCTCCTTACAATAGTATGTGCAGGTTCCTCTGATATTTTCAGGATGATCACAGAACCTTCAGTTTCTTATTAAAGGCTGAACTGAGCTCTACTCCTTAACAGTTTCACCTTTTTTTTAACACAACTTTTTCTTTCAGGAAGAGGTTGTGAGGCTGAAGAATGGGGATCATCAACAGGAATTTTCTTTTCCAACCAGTTATGACTTTGATGAAACCTATGGATTTAATAACTTTTGTCAAAAGCAGGAAAGATGATCATCATCATCAGATATTCGGCATACCAGGCTTCAGAATTGAGAATATATTTGAAAATCAAAACTAAATTAATAAAACGAAAGAAGCATGATATCTTTGAAAAAGAAGAATGGCCTTGATTTAAGGCTGGGAAGAAACAAACAGTATCAGAAAGCTAATGTGTAAAGAGGAGGATCTTTTCCCTTCTGAAACGAAACAGCTGAGGGCAGGGGTGGGGCTTAGAGAGTGTCCCTAGGATACTGCACCCATCCAAAAAACAATAACTCGTTTTCACTTCCAGCATGACCAGCATTGAAAAGCTCTCATGTGGCCCATTGTCACTGAAAACATCATTGATTTGTTTGTTTGKTTGGKTTTTTTTTTTAATATTGACATAGTGATAATGAGGATTTTCACTGGTCATAGGAGGGTGGAATAATTACCTAATTAAGTTATAACTGCAGAAAATTAGGCAAATTCATTAAATATGCATGGATAATAGGTCAGTATATTTTCCAAGCTTCTACTCTGCCGGTTTTATCTGCAGTTTCCTTGCTAAAGAGGAGGAGAGAGGCAGGAGGAGAAAGAAGAGTGGGAGAGCAAGAGCAAGGAAGGCTTGTGTGCTGCATCTGCTTTGCAAGTTAAAACAAAAGATTAAATAAATAATAAAAAGTTTCAACAGGTTTGTATTGCATGAGGGATATATTCATTATATATTTTTGATACTTAAAACTAAGATTTTTCATATATAAACAATTTTCTACTTATGTGTGTTATAAAAGTGCAGAGGATCCAATGCAGCTTTGATATAAAGCAACTAAGACTTAAAACTGAGGTACACCAGTGCCATGCTTAACCCATCCACTGAATTCTATACCATTAGGAATCCTGAATTCCAACCTGACATTACTCCATGCCTGTTTTTCAAATTTTGAAATAGAAGCCTGTGGCGCTGGGGAAATTTTTTTTTCATGTTTTCTCTGTCTACATTGCAGGACCCTGCTACTCTGGTTACACTGGTAACTCTCTGATTACTCTAAATGATTCTCTACTTTTCATAACATTTTCTGGACTCTGTAATTCAGTGTCGCTGGGCCTATTCAGTGAAAGAAAAGACAAATAAATGGCTGAATTCCAACTTTTAACCTGTTGGAGAAGTTTTTTGGTATTACTTCTCATATTGAACTCCTTTCTATAGCCAAGAAATGTGGAAGAAACAAAAAAATTAACTGCAAAAGAAGGATTATGAGTGCCCTGAAGTCCCATTAACAAGCCAAAATGATAGGAAAGTCGTCACAGAAACTTCTGAATAGGAAAGGATGAGGAGTGAGGTGCCAAGAGTGATGTCTTTGTATCTAAAGATGTTTATTTTGCATRCAATGCACTGCCCTTAACACAAATTGATAAAACACCCCAGTTAATGAAAATAAAAAGAAGCACTAACATCAGCAGTCAAGAGAAGGTCCCTGCGAAATTCTGCACTCCTTTCCATACCTAAAGCACAAGTGATGCACACAGAGTAAATCTTCATATATTTACCCTCAGTGATACCACAGAACATCAAAAACAGGACTGATCTCAAAATAAACAGGATATGTATTCTGAATGCAGAAAGAAAGTATCGTTACAGCAGATTTCTAGTAGCTTTTCACCTCTATAGTACACCTTAGTTTCATTTTCTCTATTTTTGTAAATTATCAAATGAGCTAAACTTAAAACCGTTCTAACAGTGAAAATATTGTGTCAACTCAAACCATAATTCATTTAACTTAGATCCTATTTTTTATCAAAGTGGGTTCAGTAAACCAACAACTTCAGTCTTCCTTCTGTGCCACAGTCCCTGGGTTGCAACTCAATTAAAGGACATCACAAGCATGTGAAAAGCCTCTGTGTTCCATGCACTTCTGGGTTCCACATCGATGGGTTTGGTTTACAGGTACAGGCAGTGAGGTTCTTATAAAAGCTTTCCGCTCTAATTTGAGTTTATGCATGAAGCCACCACAAGGAAATCATTTTAGCCTTGTGTTTTCCCTCTCTCTGTTAATTATCAAGTATCTGACTGATTGCTCGTGATTGATGACTGATGGGGAGAAGATTCAGCAGGTGTTAATGGGTTGGTTGATGTGAGAGGCACAGAGGAAGCAAGCGGGACAGAATTTCATCAAAGTATGCTTGCTGCTTTTTCCTCATGGCTGAGAGCTCATGAATCTGTATTATAAACTGAAAATGCAAATTTCTGTAATGGAATATTACTAATAAAAGTATTACTAAAGGAGTATGATTATTTCTGATCTTTGGTTCTGGAAATTTTTGTTTATTTAAACTTTCAAGTGATGCAGAAGGTATAGTCAAGTGGAAAAGAACTTCAAGTGGAGTAATCAAATGAAATACTACAAACAGAATTCAGCATCAGGAAAGAAATCTTGCAATGCAATCCAAAACCTATCTCAACTTCATCTAATTATGAAGAGAAATTCATTTGCATGAAAGACTCACATAATTTTTGACATTAATAATCCAACAGGCAGTCACCTTAACAGCACAATGACTTCTTCTGAGACATGGAAACGCAGACAAGTTTTATTTAGARTACAAAAATCCAAATTTGAAACCAGTTTCTAACCAATTGAAAAACAGAGCCACCTTCCTGATGTCCTCTATGCTATCATGCCTATTTTTATACGGTCATAAGGATTACTCCCCATCCTGTGCTTGGCTACCTCTTCTTAGAAGCAGATCCTGAAGGGACTAGGCTGGTGTTTTTCTGCCTACATAGAAACTTTCTTTCACTTCAGTAAAAGAAATCAGGATACATTAAAAAAATTTTCCAGCAAGTTTGGGTATTATGTAATCTCATGTAATCCATTACATGCATGGGATATTCACAACTGAAGCTACTAACCCAATTAATAGAAGTATTTGTGAATACACACTTGTAGAGTATGGATAAGAGATGACCTGAAGATTTTTTTCACTTTAGTTCCATTTATGTATTCCATAAAACATTATTTTCCTACTTCCTAAAGGGGAAAAAATTCCTAGAAACAAAAAATGTCATTCCAACAGAAAATCGACAGAGAGATTTTAGAATGTTTATGAAAACACCTTAATAAATAGGTGGCTAAATGTGCAATAGGAGACATCATTAGGCTAAATTAATGATTAAAAATTATTCCAAAAAGGTAGTTAAGATTTCGACATTCTTTCAAAACCACATTTTAAAGTGGAAAAATTAATAGGGTATAGAGTATGTACAGTCTTATATAAACATATACTTTTGATTGTAGTTTGCAGTGAATTTTTTTTTATGGAAATATTAAAAACTTTTTAATATATTTAGAAGGCTTTTTGCAGGTAAATACAAAGATAGGCATATTATATCAAATTCTTAAAGAAGTTAGAAAATCAAGCTAGTTGTGTGCTTTAATGCTAAAATGTGTATTTATATTAATTTTGAAATATTATTATTTACTTATTTATTAATACAAATGTGTATTTGTAAATCAAKATTAAGTTTGGTGCAATCATTTCCTATAAATTATCCAATAAGAAGCAACTTCTGAATCTCCTGTCATCATTTCTTTACTATGATAGTCACTGAAATTCATAAAATCCTACTTTGGAACCTCTTAAAATTTCCACCAGTTTTATATTCAAAGGTTAATATGGTAAATGAATTCCAAACCCAAATTTKATTAATGTTAATCTAACACTAAGAAAGAGAGAGTTTCCCAAAGTAAGTATAAACCAAAATCTCTTGCATTTACAAAGGTACAGTCATTGTTTACCGTTTGTAAATTAATTCCTCTTAGCTTTTAGAAATGCAAATTTCARCTTACAGAAGCTTGAAATACCATGTGCTGCTCACATCCAGAACTGTTTAAAAAACAGTTTTATTAAGAGTAGCTCTTGTGTTTTAAAAGCAGTTACTAATAGTAGGTATAAAATTTAAAATTCCTGTCGAGTTTCAATAGGATTTCCACTTCTAAATCCAGTAAGAGCTTTTGTAAAATCCCATCCTCCTTCTCTATACCACATTGGCTACTCTTTTCTGAAAACTTGTGGTTGAAACTGATTCTTTTTGCATCGGAGTCCAAACAATGAGCTCCTTAAGGACAAGGAGTGTGTGCTAAGTTCTGAACTCTTCTGTGAGAACAAAATTACTTTAGCATAATGGAATTAGTGAAGGCTTTTACTTTTAAGTAGGAACAGCAAGTTAGACATCTGTCCTTTGCTAGACTTCAATATGTTCAAGCTGAAAATCCACTTCAGTGACTTCAAGAAAACTGGTAGACAAAACAGAGGTTTTTACAGTAATGTAAAAAAAAAGAAAAAAATAAAAGAAAGAAATAAAAATGGAAGTTGTCCTTATAGCTCCAAGAATAAGAAACACGAGACAGATGAAAGAGAGACATTTTGAGCAAGTCAGAGGTTCAAAAAATTAATTTCCTTCCTTTCTGACTCAACCAAACAAGTATATCAAAACAAATATTCTTACTGCTTTCAGTAGTAATCGAGTACAGCTTCAATACTTGTAACAAAACTTAACAATGAATGTTAAAGAAATAGGGAAACTACCAAAAAAACAGGGCATATTGATGGTCCTGGCAATAAACTTGCTGAGGTCAAGAATTAAGAAACACAGGAATATGCAGCAGGAGCMCAGCTTTTTGTGCTGCATCCCAAACAGCACAGGGCATGCATTTCTGGATTACATTTTTCTCTGAAGAGACATTTCACAAYCTCTTCCTAAAGTGGCAGTCAGAAATTATGATTTCCTGACARCAATTTTTGGTGTGACCACCACAAATGCTTTCTGAAGGCTGTAGCACCTGTTACTACGTATCCTATCAAGAATGGCAGGTTTATAGAAGAAAACATTGGAAACTACCACACTTAAATATTGTGATACAAACCACAAATTTCTATTGTTCAGGTTTGAACAGGTGGTTTTTGTATGTACTCCAAAGGAAAAGAGTCTGCAATGGACATGCACAGCTGAAAAATACATATACACGCAGCTGGCATGCATACATTTGTTGTCTCCATTACACCAGCAGACTCTTACTTCCCTAACTCGTCAGATCATTTCCCTACTTCATCTATACAAAAGTTAAAAAATTGTAGGTATTCCACCCCATGTATGCTGTTAGTATTGTTGTGCATTTGTAAGAAGCTGATTACAGAGACAGAACATCTCTATAACCAGCCTTTGACAAATAACTCTGTGTGAAGATATTCCAAGTACTAGCTCCATCGTCCCTTTTTCTTGCTTTTCTTTTTTTTTTCTTGGCAAAACATCAGTTATATTCCAGTTTGGGTACTTGAATMTTTGGGGAATTTGGCTTCATGACAGCAGTTTCTAATAAACAATGTAGTCTCATGGTTCTTACTGATGAAAGGAGATATTTTTATGGAAGGGAAAAAAAACCAAATATGGGAGAAAAAAGAGTTACTGTTTCTGAGCTCTAGGGCTAGAGCATTTAAAGAATTTAATGGTATTTATTGAAAAATGCATACGTTTATTCTTTTGTAAAACAAATATTCTGTGTAAGAGAAAATTAAAATAATTGATTATTATTGCYGCAGTCAATAGATTACTAAATGTTTCTGGCAACCACACACACAATCCAACATCSAAAGCCAGTAGTGTATTGCCTTTTCAAGGATGTGTTAGGGACCACARTGAATAGCAGTCAAGAGGAAGAATGTTACTACAGGAGGTAAATGAGTTATATTTGCACATTGTGAGAGAACAAAGCAGAATTTTAGTAGAAAGCTTTGAAGTACTGTCAGATGAAAGAAACAAAACCATTAAGTTTAATGGCAGAAATATATGGAGAATAAGTTATGAGTGAACTGGACTACTCAAGATTCTTAAAACTGTCTGAACTGTTTAAGTGACTAGAAGACCCTGCATTTCCAATGTTATCAGCATAGCCACAATATGCCTAAATACATCAAAATCATGTTTATTTTCTATAGTCATCCTTCAAAATCAGTTTTATAAAGTTATGCAAATCCAAAATAATCTTTGTTTTTCCAGTCTCCTATTCTTCAAGGTTTTGTTCTGTTTTGTTCTTCTTGAAATCAAGTCTATAAATAACATTTATTGCTTTTAGATAACTTGAAGAGTTGTTAGATCAACCAGRAAAGTGAAAAATTGATTAACAGTGCAATATTATCAACTTCAGACCATCATCATTACCATTTCTGATGACCCCCATAAGTCTGATATTAGATGTGATCATTAGACCATCCATCTCGTATGCCTAGCATTTAGGATTTACATTAATCAAGGACCTGTTCAGGCTAGACTTCAGAATTCAGCCCACCAAAATCATCTCTAGGAATATTTCCTTCTAGCCCCCACCATTACTGCTTGCTTTACGCCTCCATGTCTGAGGAGCTTTAGGCCTGATTAATTTTATCCCATCTAACGTAACTGCCTGTGTTCTCATTACCTGTACAGATATCTAATCCCACTAAGCTCTTTACATTCTTGGTATTTCATGGCAATAATTTCCATAAGCTAATTACATGTAGGGTASAAAAATACTTCCTTTAAATCTCTGTCACCTCCTCTCTGCACAAGCACCCCTTAATCTCCCACAAGTCCATAACCAATCTCCTACCCCTCAGAAATCCCTCGCTTGGTATTCAGACCCCCAGCAGTTCATCTGATAAACCTCCCTGTCTCTGCCTACCGTTTCTTCTCTTTGACTAAACTTGGATCTCAGTGAAGACATCTAACACTTTCTTAGTATCTAAAGCGACTGGTCTCCTCTCTGTTCCCCAAAGCAATCACACTTTCCATTTGCTGATTTTGTGTTGCTATGTGCACCCTCAGCTGACCAACCTTCCATGTCTAACGGCAGTTGTCACTATATTTCTCTTTTTTACCTGTCCTTCTCAGCACTCCAGACCAAAATGACTTTGTGACTTTACCTGTATGCAATGTTTCTTGAACTCCTTTCCAGAAACTGCTCTTCCCCTATCAAGGCTTTTTATTTATCCCATAATTTCCTGCCCTTATTGTCTTTTGTTATCTCCACATAATGATTTTTCAGACAAACTTTTCCAAACTTTTTGATAAGGTTTTATGTTTGAATAGTAGGTTGGGACTGAACTATGAACCACGAAGAAGGAAAATAAATGAAATACAAAGCTTATACAATAGAGAGCTGCTATTGGTCTTTCCAAGATCACCAAAATTTTGGAAAGTAGAAGGTGGAAGAACTTCCTGCTGAATGCACAAGTCTTTATCTTTAGGCTTAATCATGGATAAAGCTGCCTGATCCACCCAGTATAAAGTTTCCTTTATGAAGGAAAAGAAAAGAACCAATCCTCACATCACTATTACTCCAAACTCCACATTGCATGGGTGCAAAATTACTCTGTTAAAACTGTGAGTGCCAAGCCTACAACTCCAGTTGAAAAAAATCCTTTCCTCTGCCCTTACAGTGTTATGTATACATCTAGCCTCTGTGCCATCCTGGACACACCTCATTTGTCCTATTATCCTCTTCCTCTTTCCAATTACTAGTCTTGACTATTAAAACTGAACCATAGCACTCACTACCCATTACTGGAAAAGAACACAGTTGTGACAAGGAAGATCAGAAGAAAGCAGCAAGGTTGAGCATGACTAATGGGAAGGTGATGCAGAGGTTCCAAGAACAGTAGAGAATAAAAGAAAGACCTAAAATCCTTCCATCACCCAAGAAAACAAGTCACATCAGACAACTACAGACAGAGAGCAGCACAATCTAACCATATGTAATCCTCTAACATTCATTTCTTTAAAATATTTGGGGGAGAAACCAACTATCAAAGTCTACATACATCATTCATACACATCTCATTTCTTCTCTACTTTCATTAGGAAATGTTTTTAGGTGTTATCTCTGGCATGTGAGTATACTTTTTTAAAGAAAAGTTTTGATTATACTTCTTAAAAGTTGACATAATCCCTGATGACAAGATGCTAATTTTTAAAAAAAGATATTCTGTTTCTTTTATTATCTAATTTGTCAGAATGACACATCAAGTTAGCAATTTTTAAATGACACTTGATTGAAATATAGGCACATTTTAATTAAATACTTAATTTACAAATGGGGCCTCTATAAGTAGACCAAAAGCTGTGAATACAATCACAGCCAAGTTTCCTTGATCTAGACACATTATCCTAGTAAACRTTTTCACACACACCCCTGAAGTGCTAATTTATTTTTTTTGCTTTTTTACACGTACTTGAAGACTCTCTTTTTGTCAATAAATCTGCTGTTTAAATTAAGAAAAGACTGTAACAGAATTACCTTTTTAATTTTAAAAATTTTATTGCCTTCAGGACACAYGAGCAAATAAGAAACATATTTAATAAATAAAGCGTAGAGCATAATTTACTTTGGGTAATTTAACAGAATCCTGAAGGGCCAGGATGTTCTGTATTAGCAACAGGTAAATCCCCTGGGAGACACAGTAAAGTATTTTGCATCAACAAAGCTGGACCCCATAACCAAATAATGGACTAACTGGGTGTTGTGGTTTCACACCAGCCACTGTGAAGAAAATCAACTCTGGCCCAGCCAAAGCAGCACAATGAAATACATATAAAACTCTCTGTACAGAGTATAATTAGCTATAGATGGTCTTTGCTGAGCTCTGTAGGCTTTCATGTGACCCTGTCTAACCACTTACTAAAATGCAGTTCCCCACCTTGTCACAATTGGTGACAACCACAATTTGGTGGTGCTACATCCAGGTGGCAGCCAGTCACAGGTTGTGGGGTTCCCTCAGGCTCAGTAGTGGGGCCAGTATTTCTATTTAACATCTTTCTTGATGATCTGGATGAGGRGATCAAGTGCACACTCACTAAGTTCATGGATGACACTAAGTTGGGCAGGGAGTTTTGATCTGCTGGGGGGGTAGGAGGGGTCTACAGAAGAATCTGGACAGACTGGCTGGATGGGCCAAGGACACTTCAATTTTTGTTTTGTTTTCTCTTTGCAAAGTAGTATATACATTTTTTTTCCTACAGTACAGTCTATACTATATTAAGCTCATTTCAAAGATAAGTCATTAACTTAACTAACTCCTACCTTCATTTAAAGCAACCTGGAAGTYGAAAATACTCTGTCTCTCATATTATCAGATTTTCAGATTTATCATTGTCAGAGAAGCACAGCCTCTGTAAGGCACAGATATATTTGCTGAGGAGGAAGGTRTAGCCCCTTTCCAGGGCATTGACTTCTTTTTGAGAGGATAAGCTACTTATGACAGAGAAAGTTCCTTGTATTTGAAAAGAAAACTAAACACAGCAGCTTACAAAATGAGATTTTAGAATTACTTGAAACAGTCCATCCAAGTAGCCAAAGTCCTTAACAAATCAGGTCATTAAGCTTTCATGAAAGAAGMTTTCTTCACTGAATTATTGCCTCCGGAACCACAGTTTACAGAAACTAAAGAAAAATTCTTCAGCAAACAGAGATGAGAAAACACACAATGCAATCCAAACCCAAAAGCAGCCTTAAACTCATTATTGCTCCCCAGAATTAACACAAATAGTGTTTTTCTTCCTTCTGACCAACCTGATTTTGAAGTTATTATCAAAATCTATTCTGACTATCCTTTTTATTTATTACCTCTTTATGAGGTCTGAAATAAAACTGCACTATTCAATGTTAAGACTACAGAGGTTAGAATAATTCGATAGTGGCTACTAGGATTCTTTTTCTTCCAYGTACCGAGTAAAACACCTCGAAAATATTTATGGTATCTAGAAGACCACAGCTACACAATCCTGCACAATTACTTTGATGATGAACTTAGCTTAGCTTCATCTCAGAAGTCCAGGCAAAGGTTAAAATATTGTGAAGTGGGCCATATATTGAAGCCTAGAACACATAACCTGCGATTTTAGACTTTCTGTGGAGGCCCATCAACATCAAATGGCACTACCACAGTTTTTATGAAGCACTTCAAAATTTTTGATGGACTGTACTGACCTCACCTCTATTAAATGATAATGTGTATTTTAAGGGGCTGTCAGTCATTTGATATAAACATGAATACTGCTACAGCAACAGGCTAACAAGGACTGCAGTCCAGTCGCCAAAAACAATCAATTAGTTTTAAACATCAAGTTAAAACATGGCAGTTTGTAGGAGCTCACTTTTGAAACAATAAACCATCTGCCTCATTAAATCATCAAGAGTACTCATCCTTCACTTCCTCCTGGCTAAATCTCTTCTTCTCAAAACTGTTGAGCTGTAGCCAGGCCTAATTCACCATCCTTTCGAGAGCTGTTTCTCCTCTGAATAACTAAGCATCGTCAGCTGGCTCGCTCACTCAATAGCTGATACCCATCCCTTGTAGCTGGGATACAAAATTTCATTATCACTTTCATAATTAGGAAGATGGATACCATATGTAGAGACTGCAAGGGGAAAGTGGTGGCTGTTCTAATTGGCCCACTTATCTGTCCCTGCCAGAAAATATGTGTCTTCACAAGAAATAAGAAATACTATGAGCGATTCTTTGTCCTAACATAGAGATTAGCAAGCATCTCCCCTCAAGAAATACATTTTTCCAGCTAGGTCAAGCAAAACACTGCTAATATTCTCTCCTGAAAACTCCAGCAAACAAACAAACAGCTCATCTTACAGAGAGCAATCTGGATTTTTGTTAACCAGAAACTGATCTGCTACATAATGAAGATGTTATTGCAGAATGAAGAGATGGATGAGACAAATATTTGATAGAAAAATTAAAAATACACCAAAATACGTTTTTTTTTCCTGCAATAGAATGAGCTGATCAATCTACAGCATGTGGCCTACAGTAAGAGACAAACAAGACCATAGTGGTAAATCTCATCCAGAAGCTGTGAACAGAATAACAAATAGCTCAGTTTTTATATCAACACCATCAAAATAACAGAAAACATCAGAATAATTATGAGTGGCACTAGGATAAAAGCACGATTATCAGAGGCAGCCAGAAATGGTTTAGAATAGAGTTCTTCAGGGGGAAAAAATCTGCAGAGAGCCCTTGGATTTTGTGTAGAAAACCCAATTTCATAAAATTCCCAGAGAGCTTTTCTTGCACRTTTGTGACAGATATTTAACTAATAGCTGCTTAACAACTTCAAAAAGCAGTGACTCCTTTATCTCAGTGAACAATCCATACCAGTGCATAACTATGTTCACCTGCAGAAAGTTTAGATMTGCTTTTAGAAGCGTGCCTGCATGCCCAAAATAGACAAAGCATTTAATGAGATGACCTCCTCAGCACTGAGGGAAGACAGCAGCTTAATCTAGATGGGTTTGTCTATATATGCAAATATTATATTTTCGGTTTTTCAATAATTTTGGTGATGTAGGCTCAGTTTGCAATTTGCTCTAAACTCTATATTCTGAAGAATTATTGCTGGGTTATTCCCCTCCAAGCATAGCATTTGTCAGCAGGATGCAATTCAAAAAGGGGGTAAACCATAAAAAAAAAACAACCAAACAAACGAGAACCTGTTGAGTCAAATTTTCCTGTTCTAATCTCAGAAATAACTGGAGCCCTACTAGGTTTGGTGTCATGAATAAACAAGAGGAAGTGCTTTCAATGCTAACAATGGACTCAATAATAAAACACTGAAGGGAATTTTACTCAGGATAGATCCTGCCCTAAGCAATGTACACTCCCAATCTGGCAATGCACCACCCATAAAGTAACTTTAAAAGTTTTATTTTGTTTAATGAGCAAAATGCCGATTATCTCCTCTTGCTCAGAGAATTAAGGGTTTTTTGACAAATTTATCAAAATCAGTTTTTCCATGATCTTTCCTGCTTCAGAAACAAGTAATATTGCAAATCTTGGTCTCTTTTGAAGACCATGCCACTGCCATCGACTTGGAGGGCATCGTGAATCATTTTTATTCTGAATGTTTTATTCCAAATATTGCTGGTTTAATAAAAAAATTTACTGAGCTATTTTATTCCATGAGAGTTCATCTTYCTTTGGCACTCCTTTCCCTCCCTCTCTGCATTTACAATAACTATTGTGCCATTTTGTTACATAGCAGTTTTTCACTCCTGAAAATTCCAATTCCTTTTTTTCATGATAGTGATAGATGCATCAGATAAGTTAAAGAAAAGTAAACTTAACAACATTTTCTACTTCCAACTCAATTTCTAATTTGTTTCTACATTGACTCTTTTTCTCCAGTTAACAAAAAAATGATGTCTCTGAGCTCGTATCAATTTTAATATTTACAACCTGTCAAAATGATTCACATTCCTCACTGAAGCCTTAGCTCACCTGTTTAATTGATCAGGTCCCAAATCCCTTTCTTTAATACGAGCATTAAATCAATCTCTTAGAGCTGGCAACATCCCTCACAGGAGGTAAAAAGACATTTTTAGTACAGATAAAAGCAAAAAAACTAATTCCTATTTAGTTAAGCATTGATCAATGACAACACTTTCCTCAAGTTTCAAGAGACCTTATATAAATAGCTAGCTTGAAGTGAGAGGCAATGCTGTGACAAGGTGGTCTTTGTTGCTCGGCATCACTGCCAGGTTCCATCTTTCCGTGTGAGCAGGAGCACACATGGCCCAGCTGGAGCTCCCCAAGTGCTCCCAAGGGTGAGACCTTGGGATTGCACAGAATCATACAGCCTGTTGGCTCTTCCCCATCTCCATGCTCCCAATTTACCCACAGAACAGACAAAGGCAAGGGCAAGTCTAAATCTCGCTCCACGAGAAAAACCTAAACGGTGATGAATGGGGCTGCCCAGGTTCTGAAATGTTTCTCCAGAAATCAAATAAAACCAGGAAATTTAATACAAATTAYTTTAAAAAAATAAACAAAGCTCCCTGCAAGCCCAAACACTGTAGTAGTGCATTGTTTCCTAACAGCTTTATACTTCATTTCAAAGAGTGAAAGATCCAAGCTGAAGACAAAAGACACAAGATTGCCCAGTCTGGAGTGATTCTGCCAGTCATGAGACAAGCAGCCCTGCAGAACAAGTCCTGTTTACTGTTAACTGAATGTCAATGAAAAATACAAGAAAAAATTGTGATTTTTTGTTTCCATTAATCACCTTGCTCCTTACTATCAGCCTTATTGAATTAACATAACCAGAGAAACACACACGCCTCCTCAACTTCAGAAGGAAAGCCAACCAATAAAATCTTGCAATTCATCAGGTAAAATATTCCAAACTGAAATGACCTCARAGGTTTTATAGCATCTTGACCAGCACAGCTGCTTTAAATATCCTCACTTACACCTGATCCTTCAGACAATATCGTTAGGCCAATTTCTCATTTAATTTCTCATTTTTATAAAGTTTGACTTTTCCACCTCACCATATCTTAAAAATTGAAGACATTCCTTGCAATAATAAAATAACTTTTTTCAAGGATACAAGAGATAATTTGATGMTCATTCTTTAAAACATTGACATTCTTTTTACTGTGAAGTTGATGGCATGAATTATATCAATATATAAATGCTTTACCACACCTTTGTTATCATTTTAAAATACWGACTTCTTCCTGTTGGTCTGAAACTATGAGGCAAATCTTGGGGTCAGAATTTGATAATAGCATCTGCTTTTTCTCTCAGCTGTTACCAAGAAAGAACCTTTAGATTGATTTTAACAATAGCAGTTTAAGGGTTAGGCTTAGTTTGAGGTCATATCCTGTAATTTTTGGTTGATTTTAGTAAAATGTGTTTTTATGGTGTTAAGAATAGTTCCAGACCTTGATGGACAAAGACTCACTTGAATTTCATATTTAAATGTCATGCTGTATGTTCTTACACCCCTACTGTATTTTTCTTCTTCTGTTTTGTTTGGTTTTTAATAAAATACAAATATCTTCTTGTTTATTGGGTATAAAACAAGAACAGGATAACATCTCTGGAAACGTATCTGGGTGAGCATGCTGTGCTCCTCTGGGTAATTCTTTCAATAGAGCTACTCACATGAAAAAGCAGCTCATGATGGTGTGCAGTGAGTTACTGCACAGTGAGAATTGTTATCTAGTAATAGAGATTTTTACCATTTCCCAAAAGTCTTACTAAAAGAAAATCATGAAATAATTGCTCTATATCCTCTCACTGTCACTCTTTTTCCAGTTCCCCCACCCTCCGAGCTGTTCACCACTATAAAAGACATAGTTACAAGTTCCAGAATTGTATAAAAGCGGCTGAAAGTTGGAAACTTCTTTCCTTGCCTCTCTGTAATTGAAAAATGTCTGGCGTTTGTGTTTCTAAGCTTAAAATCAAAACTGCTCCTTTCATATGTCTTTTGCAACATGCTTCACCCTACAGCAAACGCTTACACCGCTAGGAACAGGGAATTGTAATGGAAATAGCAACAAACATCCCAACTGCAGCAGTGCTATCAGGCATGATTAGACTTGGTTAAGGTCTGAACTGGGAGCTCCCATCCTCAATCTCTCTATAAACTTAAAGGTAGTGTCGTGTTTACAGAGATGGTCAAAAGATAACTTCAAGCTGCAGTGCAAAATAACAGGCAAGGGTGCAGAGAGCCAGACAGAAGGAGCATATCAAAACCTGAGGTGAAATAGCATCTGTGGTAATGACAATGAAACAGCTTGACTAGCAGCAGCACGCTAAGATGAAAAAAAAAAAACAAACACCAAACAGCGTTGGATCATGAGATATTAAAAAAGGTCAAAAGGAAAGAAAAAAGATAAAATGGGAATGTTTGTGTTCGCCTTTTTGTGTCTCAAGTCTTCAAAATTTGTCCRTGTTTTTAAATCCTCATATTAACTATGGAAAAGGCTTGAACAAGAGAAAGTTGGACTAGCATTCTAACACAAGACTGGAATATGTATTTTAGCACCCAAAACACTAAAGCAGGGTCAGTGTTAGCAGAGAAGCCTAAYTCATGCTTTATAACAATATCAAGGATTTTTTCAGTATATAAGATATGGTAGAAGGACCATGCATGTAGTTATCAGTATCACACTTCAGCTGTGCATAAGGAAGCCAAAATTTTGCTTTGATGCCCCAATGTCCATACCCTAGTTTATTCTACATGACAGGATAATGGCAGCTATAAAGTCTTAGTGAGGGGAGAAACACAAACGAACAAAACCAAACATGAGCATTTTTCCCAAACAGGTAAAAAAATACATTGAATTAAATGCTGACCCATAAAATGAGACCACCTCACCATAGGCTTCACYAAAGCAGGGACTCCATTCTAAGCACTTTGGGGTATAATTAAATAATCAAAAAAGATTTTTAACTTTCTTAATGTTGAATTTGTCCTACAACATAAGCACCTCTTTCGATGACTTAACATATGCATAAAGTTATTAAAATAACTAAAAAAATAATTGCTGGCAATAAAATATTAAARCATATAACAGGTATTTCTTGCTATAAAATTTTACTGAAAGTTCTCTGGCTAAAGTACAGATGTAGCAGTGAAATACAATCCTCTCTCCATTCAAAATGCCATTGAAAKTCACCTGTTCTGTAGAGCTCATGCCTGCTTCACTCACTGGTAGGAATTCACAGCATATTCATTGTAATAATTCACACTAGGTGTACAGGGAAAAGAGGGGATAGAGAACTAAAAAGATCTGCTCTAACCATTGTATTTCAGGATTTTTTAGGAACATTTGTTGAGCATTCAGAAGCTTCCGTTTCTATCTGATTCAGTATACGTGCATGGGAGAGCAAAAGAAAGAGCAAGGTCACTAATAGGCAGCAGGATAATATCTAAACTAAAATTCTCTTTATGTACATTTCACTGAGGTCTCAGAGGAAACCAGTACTATTTTCATGGCCTGGACCTATTACTGCCCTAGAGCAAAGCACACAAATAACTAGTGTTGTTGCACCAATTTTCATCACCTGCTGATATAAACTATGCTGTTAACAACAAAAAAAAAATTCTGCACTGTTTTATTAAGGCCAGAAAATCATTTACAGAAAAAAGAAAAGGTATGCACACTCACACATAAGTTCACAGGTGTATATATATATATATATATATGGTATTCATAGGTAACACTAACTGCTTAATTCCTTTTCCTTGAATCCCACAGCACTAATAACATTCATCACTGACTGTAGTCAAATCTGAATCACAAGTACCTTTGCARGAATAATTTATAGTTTCAAGTTCACTCTGAAATCCTCTGGTGAATAATCTTTACTGTTCTGGTTAGCAAAAAGTAAAAGACAGATTTTAGTTACATRCTGGAACTGGGAAATTATTACAATTTTCCATTAGCAAAGCATCTTACATTAGAGCTTTTATGACAGAACTTTAATTTGTTTCTGTCCTAAAATGGAATKAAGTGAAGAGATTGCTTTTTTTTTTTAAGCACTATATCAAAGGATATTTCCACAGAATAAATAAATTATATACCTACATACAGAACAACATGCATCAGTTGTGATGTAAAATTTCTGTCACCCAACCAAAGTGACAACTCGGGAGATTTCACAGTAGCCATTGGACATGTCACCTTCACATCTTCTCCAGGGCTGGCAGKGGAACTTACAAAACTACTTATGGAGATCAAATACTTTTGCTTTGAGCATACACAAGCTGGCACCAAACAGCAGGTCTCTCATGTTTGGGGGGTTTTTTTGAGGGAAAGACATCTTTGGGCTACATTGAAAAAATCTTCACATCTCTAAGACACAGCTCAAATGATGTAAATTAACTACTGTTRCATTGTAATTGCCAATAGTATAGTTTTTAGTGATGAAAACTATAAATAGCTAACACTATTTGTAGGAGTCTAAATATTTAGTAYATATTTGTCATATATCATTATGTTCCTCCTTGGATATCAAAGTAAAGGTCCTAATTTTGATTATAAATCAAATAAGTGGATGCCCAGAAAACATTTTATACTTTTCTCTGAAGTGGAAGTTTGTTTTGACTTGTAGTTCTCCACATACGACAGAGAACTTTGTACAGATGCTCTCAGATCCAGAATGGTCACATCTACCACTATTCCCTGGAGCCATCATCATGTGTTTAATAGCTAGAACACAAGTCAGAAGASATGAAAGTGCTGAGAAATGGATGGAGGGGCTGCTGGGACCTCCAGTCTTTTGAGCCTCTCTCCCAGTCAAAAATAAAAATAAATTCTTGCCTATTGTTAGTGGATCCCTTTTCAGGGCATAGTATTTTGAACTTTACTTTTAATAAGATTTCRACTGTCCCACTGTAACGGGGATGCAAGCCCTGACGTGACCACTCAAGTTTAGAATTCCAAAAATCTTCATTAAAAATTTTTCTGGTTTGCCATCCTGATTCATGGTACGCTGCCTCTACTAATTAAATTAATAGCTACACTTGCTTACTAAAGAGATTAACTTGGGCATTGCCCTCACTAGGCGGGTTAGTTGCTAGGCAGCTCTCGCCGGGGATTTGGCACTGTGTTCTTATCTCTGAAGACAAAGGCTGCCGTGCATCTTTCACGAGGAGAATGAATGCTATGCTGCTCTCACCGAGAGCATTCATCTCCATTTTTATATCTCAATAGCTCTCTTTTAATTATTTTAATCATTTGATGCATTCTAGTGTTGCAAGCCTGTTTAATCTGGAGTATATTTCGACGTCTGTGCTATGGAATTGCTTCCGTTTTTCTCTCCCTTGCCAGTTTACAACCTCAAGATTTATTTCAAGTCACACACGAAGGTCTTGCACACCAGAGCATGCCAYGATTGCTGCTGCAGTAATATTCAGTCTAATGTTTAAGCCCTTCTCAATATTTTTCTATCCACTGAACTGCTCATTTCCAAATATCTTTTTTTTACATTGATCATTCTATTCCACACCTCAGCTCATACCTAGGAAGTCACACCCCTTGATTAGCAGCCTCGTTGTGCCAAATGCTTTGTCAGTACAAGAAGCACAGTTATTGTGACATCACCAAGGATGTGATTTATGGCACCAACAGCCTGGTCTTCTTTTCTACTGAGCAGCTGGACCTTCAGGTATCCAGTTATGGGGGCACTAACCCACTTTTGCTTGCCCCAGATGACTTCCAAAGAATAAAACATAACTTTGGTGTTTTCTCATGGCAACTATTTTTCCTAGTGAATACATCCACATCCTTGCACCACATCAACACCTGAGAAAATACAGCTCAGCTCCACAGATCTCAGCAAAACTCAAGACACAATTCCTATTCTCCAAAACAAACCAACCCAAAACCAAGGACTAGTAAAATTTTCAGGTTTAAGCTGGAAACAGAATTCCTTCCTGGACTAACTCTGTCACATATTCTTAATAAAACAATACAGATCTTAAAAGTGGTATGTGTATCAGTGTTATTCAGATGTGCTTCCAGTTGCTCTACCTGTGCCATAAYGTAGTGATTACTGAATGGGAGAAAACAAATTGCAGCTGAAAAAGACAGTCCTCTTATCAGTTATCTTCTAAGTTGCATGAAGACTTATTAAATAATTTATTTAGTAAATAAAAATAAAGAAAAATATTTTTAATTTATTTGTTATTTTGTATAATCATGTCATGCAAATTTATGCCAACTTGTGTTTCAGTATTTTGCTTTTTGTCATGCATCCATTTCTGACTACTCACTATCCTCTAGATGCTACTCATGTAATATAATTACTCCAGAAAGCACCATTTGACTGGATGGCCCAAATGTTAGAGAGTTTGATACAAAAAAAGCCCTGAATAATTAATAAAATATCCATACAAATTCAAATTCCCATGTTGAATAAAGAAATAACATCATTC
Source organism: Amblyornis subalaris (assembly GCA_018881555.1). Lineage (NCBI taxonomy): Eukaryota > Metazoa > Chordata > Aves > Passeriformes > Ptilonorhynchidae > Amblyornis > Amblyornis subalaris. The sequence continues at coordinate 3,331,906 of JACAXG010000007.1, read as the reverse complement.
ATATTCTTTGTAATGAATATCTGAGCACAGTCAAGTTGAAACTTTTATTTATAAATAAGYGGTCTACCCTTTTGTCCAGTTGTGAAAACTGGCAAGGTTTCTGGCAATAATGTAAAGTTAAAACCTGTCCAGCAGTGCTGCATTTTTTTCCCAAAAATATACTGCCTGTGGATAATACAAAGAAAAAGAAAGACAGAGCAAGTCAGTCAGTTCTGCCTCTGAAAAGGYGAAAATATGGACATTTCAAGGCTCAGCGGAAACAAAGGAGAGCGATCATATCTTTACAAATTGTCAGAAAAAGATTAGAAAGGAAGATCATGGTGATGTTGAATTCATAAGAATTATATATCATGCTTTTGTTTTTAAACAAAGGTTAATGATGGTATTAGATGCATCAAAGATTTTGATCTTTTTCAGCGTTCAAGGAATTGGGATGCAACAACAACAAAATAAAAATCAAACTGTCAATTATTTTTTCTGTAAATATCAAACTGACGACTGCTTAGAGAAAAATACAAGGTAACCACCCTGCTGGCACCTTTATATCCTCTAATATGTCAGTTTCTTTTGACATTTCATGGACAAGTATTAAAAATATTCAAAAATTTGTCTGAAAATTTACCTCTTCTGGGACATCAGTTTGAAGRATAATCTGCTAATGATGCATTACTAACAGGGAAATATTTGAAACTGACATACATAATTTATACTGTAAAAATCACACATAAAAATATTTTTAACACTTTTATTAGCACATTAAAAAGTGCTTTAGAAATATGTGAATATAGGGCAGACCTTACAGTTTTTAAGGCTCAAGGAAAAATATTGCACTCGAATCTCAGACATTCAGACCAAAAATTCTGAGAATAATGAATATATGTTCTATTACTTAAAATAACTAAATATCAGCAAAATTTCTGATCTACATATGATAAAATCTGACTATTGTGATGATGATAATCATAAAGTAATCCAGCAATACACTAATTCTTGGTAGATTGGTACGGTCTTGAAATCCTCTCCCTTTTGACCAACATGACTTTTTATATAGGAAAGCACATCTATCATATCCATGGGCTTTGCTACTCAAGATTTGCAGCTATGACCAAAAATAAAACCAAACCAAAACAGGCAGCTGAACAAACCAGGATTATTAGCTTTCACCTTGCTTGTACAGCCAAACATTTTGGAGGCATCCAGCTGCTTGAAAATTAATAGAAAGCAGCACAAAAGATGATACATAATGAAGGGTTTAGTTGTCAGTATGATAGAACTGGTCTACTTTCACCTAAAACATTTTGAAAAGAGACAGACAACAGGTTTTCTTGTTGGCTTTTCAGAAGTTGTTATTTGGGTTTGGTTTTTTTTATTTTAGTTGATTATTTCTTTCCCAGAGACTCTTCACCTGAGCTGAAAGTCTGGGCACACGACAAAGCTTGGAAGCGAAAGGTCAAGAAGTCACCCAAAGACCACAGAGAGATCCCTCAATACCTGATGATCAGGGAATTCACTTCATGGCTGGTTCACTGTTTACTGGGAAACTATAAACTGCCTTAAGGTGCAGTAAGAATAAAGCATTCTTGTTCCAAGTACATAAGAAAAGTAGAACATTAAAAGAAATGCTCTGTGCTATTGGGAAATTGCTGTTTGTGCTATCCCAAAAACTTTTTTCACTGTAATATCAAGAACATTATAATTTTCAATTTCTTTTTTTTTGTCTCTCTCAAAATGAGAAAGACATATGTAATTAATTCAGATCTGAAACTAGTGCACAAGAAGTATGTTTTATACATACACAGATTTAATTATCACCCAAGCAGACACAAGGAGAGAATTCTCCAGCATACACAAGAGAAAGAAGATCCTATGTACTCCTATCCGAAATCAAAGCTCTTCCTGGCACTACCATTCTCAAAATAGTCTCAAACTGCAAAAGCAAGACAATGCATGCTGGCATGTTTTCTGTAGCTGAGAACAATATTTCCCATCAATTTCTCTTTTAAGATGAAAAACAATAACAGCAACATTCATGGAGAAAGAGAGAAAGTGTCCAAGAAAGAATTTCAAGTAGTATCAGTCAATGTACTTTAGGAAAAAGAAAGCAATTATTGGAGAATTATTTTTTTTTAAGGAGACATCAAGATGAAAATCACAGAAAGGTGCAGAGGAGGTGCACCCTAGACAGAAAGAGAAAAAAATTAAACCTCCAGCAGAACATTTAAGTCAATAGAAACAACATCCAGAAATATCCTCCATRTATCAACTGACGAAAGAAAAAGTCGTATGATTTGAATTATCTTCAGCAGAAAACACAGGTTACAGTGAGTCCACTGGCATGTTATGAGTCTGCCTGCTATGGCTTCAACTGAGTTTGAGTTTTATAAGCATTTCTACACAGATATTGAGGAAGTGCTACTTCTGGGTTCATGTGTTGATCTAAAGTCTATGAGCTTGACAAGAGTTCAAGTCACCGCAATTAGAGGGCCCACATTTTCTCTGACTTCCCCCTGCTGCTTGTCTTCACCTCAGATCACTGCTGACATCATCCAGACATTTTAACTAGGAATTTTGGAATAGATGCATTAGACCTCAGAACTCGCACTGAGGTCAGATGATTACACACTTTAAGTGCATTATGCAGGACAAGCTTGCTACACCTAATGTGTCAAAACTGGGGGTTTTGACACTGCCTGAAAGACTGGGCTTATAATATCTTTTTAAGGTTATATATTAGAGCTTCATAAATCAAAGGTCTGAGCAAAACTTTTTGTTTACTCTCAGCAGTATACAAGCATGTATTTTTGTAATGATATTTTACCAAATGCATCTGGAACATTCTGCTGACACAGGATTTCAAGCAAGTCCAGTGAGGTAAACGATGTGACGGTAAAAAGAACGTAGAATATATGTCAGAGCAAATAACTGGTGCAGCAGCTAATCAAATCTAATGCAAATATAGGCTTTTACCAGGGGAAAGCAGCATGAGAGTGCTGGTCTCTCAAAATTAGTATGATTCCAAAAGTGTATCCAGTCACTGCACTGTGCCATTCGTGGCATGTAATGAGCCATGATGCTGTACTGTGTTAGACTAAGACATTTAGAAGGCTCATAAGGGTTGTTTGGAGTAAGAATAGCTTTATAAACTGGCTTATCCTATCAGCTGAAATGCTTCTGAATATGAAACTTTTTTAGCATTATTATACTTGCAAGATCATTGGAAGAGAAGAAAATGTCCTCATCAGTTCTTCTTGTTTAAAACTTAATCATGCAAGATTACAGGGAGAAAGCTTTTGTTACAGGCACTCCTGATATAATTCTGATTGAACATAATTTTGCAAAAAGCTTTCTCTGTTTACATTACTGATGTTCAGAGTAAGGATCGTATTTGGATCCATTGTTTTCTCCTTTTTTGTCACAATGATTAATCACACAAGAGTTGTATCCAACTCATGCACTGAAACTCAAAGCTTTTCCAGAATTATGATAAGTAGATCAATCCTAGGAAAAAAGAAAGAGATGTGCTTTTTTTTCCCCCATGACACACTTTTGACACTACAGAGGCTACCAATACCATTGAATCCCAATCTCTTTCAGCTATCATCAGCATAGCTAGGCATTTTCATATGAAAAAGATAAATCTCCAGAAAGCCTCAGAACATTATAAATAAACACACACAATCTGGATTCATTAAACTTCAAATTTCAAGTTTAGTAGTTTAACCACAATGAAAAGCACAATTTTATTTCTATTTTTTTTGTATAACCTTAGGCAGTATTTTAAAGTATCTCATGTCCTGGAAACTAATAAAGACAAATACTCGAGAACTCTGGTGCTATTTTGTCCATGTGGGCATGGCTAGGAAGTTATTCTGTACCACCTAAGGTCATTGCCAGGGGTGGGGGTAAGGGACTCTGACTTTCAAGAAGGGTGTGGCCTGCAATTTTAAAGGTGTGGTGGGAGGGGGGAACTGTCTGCCATTTTTCATTGTCACTCAAGGTCTGCCATTAGCATTTTCACATGTGAATAGCCTTCCTTTTTTTGTATACTTTTGTTACTAATATTGTTGCTGTTACTGTTCCTTGTAGTTTTCTTTTTCGTTCTCTTGTCTCATTGCTGTTTCCAGTAAATTGTGCTTATCTCAACCCGTGATCTCCCATGGAACGGGGGGGAAGGGGAGCAGCTTGTAGTTTTTTTTAGTTGGAGTACTAAATTGGGGAATACCATTCCTAAATGACAGCGCACCACCATGTCAACTAGACCATGGCACTCAGTGCCACATCCAGTCTTTTCTCAAGCACTTCCAGGGATGGTGACTCCACCACCATCTCTACCTCCTATTTTCAGAGCAAGGTTTTAAAACTGGACCTAAAAATTTCTTACTTTTCTCAATATGCCTGCATCTGAAAGAATAAAACTAGTACATGATTTTTTTTTTTACCCACTGGAAAAAAAAACTCCTTAAAATTTTGTATGAGAAGAACTATTCCTCTCAAACATAAGCTCCATTATTCATAGAGCTCCAAGCAAAACCTTACTTAAAAGAATCCCCCAGTGTCAGTCAATGAGAACTCTGCAAKATTAAAACAAGCAGGATTTGGCACTGAACCTCACTGCCAATGTATTGTTTTCCCCACACTCACTCTTAAAAATGGTCAAGCTACCAAAATTCATTTTAACACATTTTTCACCAAATTTTTTTACAAAAAAATTTAATAACTTGGTTTCAGGTAAACAAGACAATCCAGTTTGTTATACAAGTATCTTTTAGATATCCAATTTCATAAAAACTGTAACTCAAAGGAATTTCTCCCACTCCCTTTAATGTTGTAGATGTCTGTGAGTCTCCCTATCCTGGGAAACAGGTGAACTATACCTAGAGCAAAATAAAAGCTTAATTTTTCTTCCCTTCGTCATTTTATTTTCTGCCGAGATTCCTGAATCTGATGTTATTTCTCGGTACTTGGCTGCATAAGAAGTTCATTTAAAAAATAAATAAGGTTGAAAAGTCCAACCTAACACAATCATAAATGTTGAATATTTTTATTTCAATGTACGCCTTCTTTTTTACCTCAGGACTGAAAAGGAAAATAAAAACCCTCTAGATTTTCTCACAGATGAACAAGTATCGCGGCTGCTTAGAAACAGTTACTCACATCTTCGCAAATAGTATTTTCCATGCACTTTGTGGACCATTAAAATGATCTCATTTATGAACTGAAAGGATTGCTACTCAGAAAGCTCAGTCCCCGTGCTGTTTGCAGTGCCAGAACACTCAAAGTTACTTCATGACTAAAGTCTCACAGTAACAACTGATATTTCATTTCACTGATATTTTCAACTAAAATAGCCAACTCCTCAAAACATTCATGCCATGTTGAAGCAAATCTTCACCACAATACCAAAACCTGAGCCTACAAAATGACATGTCTGGCACTTTATGGATTATACCTTGAAGCTATGAGTATCAAGTGTGTGGCAACCAGTATGAACAGCCTGGTAGTAGAGGCAGCTAACACCCACGGTTTTCTTTCGTACTAACATACGTAAAAATCACTCTGAAAAAAAAGATGGTTCTTTCTTTAAAGCTTTAGGCAAAATCTGCTGATACTAGAAACAGTTTGAGTTTTTCCCACCCATAAATGTGAGACCAGAAGCTACTTCAATCTTCCTCAGCCCCCTCTGTTTCAAGACAGCACCAAATACCACGTGCATGTTTATGAGAGCAGAACAAGGTAGGACTCCCTGCTTGGGGATCACACTTGCTTCATTTTAATTAAGGAATACTTCGCCCAGGTTCCCCAGGCTAATACAAGTGTAATTGAAGTCAATACTAAGTCCAATACCTTGCCATATGTGCAATCTAAATTCACATCCTGAGCTCACCTCAAGCAGGTGAGAATACTGTGCATAGACCTAACAGAACTTGCAAAGGGACAAAACCAGTCCACATCCCTTGAGATGACCAACAGCCAGCACCAGAAGACTGCTGGAAACTGGAAATAGAAAAAGAAGATATAATGTCAGGAGCAGTCAGGTGTACTCAGTGAGCTCAATATGCACTCTTCTGGAAGAGATGGGTAACTCAAATTATTCGCCTGTGCCTACAGCGATGCCACTGTTAAATCTCCACTTTTTTTTCCCCAACATCCATTTCACAAAAATTCCAAGTTCCAAAGCTACCTACTGCTGTATCTCTACTTCTGGATAGGGAGAGGTTAATACCCTCTAACACACAAAAAACAACCAAACCCAAACAGTATATCAATAATTACCAAGGTCCTCCCATTTTAAAGGAAAAAGACACAAGGGAGGAGAGGAATCATAGATTAAGAATGAAAAGCACAAAAGTTTACAGGTTTAACCCCTCTAAGCAGAATCTCCTACTGAAAGAACTCTTTACAGTGCTTCCAGTAGACAGCCGAGAGATAAAGAGATGCAGGTACAAATTGGTTTCTAAGTGTGAACCCTAGAATCTAATTTCAATTTAACAGTAGTTTAAACATTACAAGAGGTTGCCATCATCACTCCTCCATAGCTTTAACCTCGGGAGCTGKCAAAAGAATAAACAGTGAACTAAATTTATTATCCTTTCCCTTTGGAGACCCGGGTGCAAAGGTAAGAACCAGTAGCTCAGAAGGTACCTAATGAGACTGCTAGACTACTTTTGGTCCCCAGTGTGTTCTAATGCCCCTCACACATTCCCCAGGCTTCCTAACTTTTATCTCGTTGGGTTTACCCTGCCCTCCATCCAATTTAAAGTGAAAATTTAAGTGGTCAGAAATGTCTGACAGCTAATCCTCCTTATGTTGGACGTCCATGTATGTCAGCAACGTTGGAGCAATGTCAGTTGTGGAAAACAATTAAAGATGACCATAAGCCCACCCCAGACTGGAACAGTCTTGAACACAGGGGTCGCAATCTGGAGTGTGATCCAGACAAGAATCTTGCAGGGGACCAGCGGGCTGCATCAAATACCTCGAGATTTCTTCAGCAGAAGACGAAGCAAAGATGAGATTTGCTTGTTCTGCCTCACACATGCCTTTCACAGGAGCTGTCACCATGCTGCTGGTCAAAGGCCAGGGGAAGGGGCGCGGGGACGACRAGCAACTGTTCGTATCGCAACAAGGCCTCGCAGCCGAGCACAGACGTGCCTTAATCACATCCGTGTCGATTGTGCCAGGGAAACCGGCTGGGCTGCGGAAAGGGTTGTGGCATACATGCCCTGTGCAAGTGTCAGTCATGGTTCGGAATACAAAGCTAGAGAGGAGCGCTTTCAATTCCCGAGGACTTCAGCAGGGGCTGATAACACTTGCCCTTCACAATTCAGACTGTAAACTTCTCAAGACCTCTGTAGTCTTTTCAGAAGCTAAATATACTCAGGGAACAAACATGTAAAATATATCAGTCTCTTTTCAGAGATAACAGCCTGGACTGCTTTGATATGAACAGCACAGAGATCGGTTGTGAAGAATACAAAACAGCTGAATTCAACAGGAGCACTCTCTATCAGGATGTTTTTATTATTTCTACCTTTTAGCCAATGTACCATCAACGAGTTAAAAAAAGAAGCAGCAAAAGAAAAGAACCGTTTAAAATGGAAACTTAAACACTGTCTACYGCATATCTGATATAGATGGATATTTGATATTAATATAGACCTATCAAACTGGTATTAGAGGTACACGGGGTACTTCAACAGATGATGTGAATAAATATGACTACTATTATAACAGATCCTTGCTGGTTTTGATAAAGAAAATTGGAACCATCAAAATTCAGACTCAATGTGCAGATACTAGGCATCTAGCAAGAAAAGAACAAAAAAATTCTAGGAATTTGATGTTGAGCCACTGTAAAAACAATCAACCATTCCAAAATCCACAGATTTTTTTTCCACATAGAGCTTGCTTTACCCTTGCTTCCTGTACATAATTATGTATCAATGCATACAGCTGCACTCTTAATAGAAGTTCCAGAAGCAGAAGAAAAAAGAAACAGAAGGAAGAAAACTTCTCTGTTTTCTCAAAGCCATATTTCAGACACATATGTAAAACTAGAGTCAAACTATCTGATCAACTCATAAAATGCTGGGAGCAAGGCTCATTCAAATCCACCCAACATATTGACAACAGCTATTTCTGGATAGGTCACTCAATCCACAGTACTTTTCAAACCCATTGAAAACTTCAGAGGGGAACAAAAAACATCAAAGTCTCTTGTATTTAGCATATAGACCTTTTTGCCACTTCAAGCTAAAGACCTTTTTAAAAATGCACTGTCAGCAGCACAGCTTTTAAGGGTAAAATGAGGACTTTAAAGTAGGCATCCCACTGTGTATTCTACCACTGCGCTGCCTGTGGAGTGTGAAAAAAAAGAGGCAAAGATGGGCCTTAAAGTCTCAAACACTCTCTTACAATGGCTTTCATCCCTTTGAAGACAGAAGAAATGCAGCTAATGTGTTTACAAATAGACTGGAACCTGCTACTTTTTAAAGGAAACTCACAAAGGACATAAATGTCTCCTGGAATCTCATTATGTTATTTAAAGGGACATGTTTTGGGCTAGAAGTACCCCCAGCTTGATCTCTCCTTTTAATTTCATCTCTTTGAAAAGTTCATGCACTTTCTCAGATTCTCATAACGATTCATCACTTCCCTCCCAAAATTAAAACAATTTAAAATATCACTGCCCTGTGATAATAACAGAAGGAAGCCGGTCTGTGACAAGTTACAAATCCATCCTTACCCTTCATTTTTTGAAGGGAAAATGTTGAAATCTCAGCTGACAATATATCCATCACTTGGCACCTTTATCAATACAGTCTCTCATAAATCCCAGTAAACCAACATGGAAGCAAAACCCAGCRGTCCAGAATGAGTAACTCTGAAACAAGCCAATATGCACAAGTAAGAGAAGAAAACATACTCTGTGAAGATAATGACTGTAAAAGTAATCCTTCAGCATACCCTAAAAATGAACACCAGAGTGTGAAAGACTGCAAATAAGTAGCATACAGGAGCCTAGCAAGTTTGTTTAAGAAACACTGCAGAAATAAAAGAGCAGCAGTAGCAGGAACAAATCCTCAGAAACAAATAGAATTTCATATTATCATATACCCCACTGAATGTGGTGTACAAACACTGCTTAAATAAAAGGCCATAAAATTATTTGGCTACCTGCTTTTTTCATTCCTGGTTTTCTATTTGAGGGCATAAAATCTATATACAGTAACTTTTTTCTTTCCATCTTCTCTGATTTATTCATTGCTTATTTTTCAACACGAGAGTTTACTTAATTCTGGATTCTTCAGTTTCAGTACAGACTCTCAAGGACAGTTCCAATCAGTGACAGTGGCAAAGAAATGATTCCCATAACTCCACTGCTTTAAGACTCACATTCTGGCAATATTAAAACCCACAACGTTTTACTATATTTTAAATAATACACCAGACTCTTCAGCAGAAATATTTCCCTTTATCTAATCTAGTAGCAGAATGATCAGTGGTAAGACACCTGCATAACTGAAAACACTTCTGTGGGAACTTGATAACTTCTCCATGTCATTCTTCATAAGATGCATTTCCTCATAAACTCTAATTCCTGCCAAAAATACCTGTTTCCTACACTTCATTTTATCTATGACCATTCTAGCAACAGATAAAACCTAGATAATAGATAATGTCAGAATGGTTCAGTGTAACACACACAAATCTGGTTTGTCTAACAACACACAAAGGTACCCCAGTATTTGTGGGCTGAAATTAGATATTACAGAACATGTAACATGCTTTTGGGCAATAGAACTGGAGCCATGTGGTATCTGCAAACAACATTTATGAGAAATCATTCTTTTTCATCACTCTAGTTGTTGCTAAGTCCCCACTCGTCCACATAAACTAGATATGCTAATCCTCCTTTTTAATCTCACATTGTCTGTAAGAAATGCAGCTAAATATACTCTTGCAGTCAATAACATCAGTCCACTTTGAGCACTTCCAGCTGACTAATGTGCACAGAAGTGATCACACAAAGTTAAAAAAACACAAGTCTATATATATCATCTGTGGTATCCTTTTGTTGGGAAAATAATGGCAGCCAAGGGAAACGCTGCCCTGCCCTGGAATCCTTGAAGGGCAGCTAATTAATTCTGGAATTCATCAACACTAACATTATGACATGCACTCTTAAGATATTAACAATAATGTCATCAAGCCACACAAGTTCAAAATGAAATAATTATTCTCTCAGGACAAAGGAAAAAAAGCTAGAGTTTTTTGCAATCCCTCTATTACTCAGCTCTAAACTGTGTCTTGGAAATGCAATCTCAAGGAATAGTTTCATGCCAACACAATTTGAACCACAAGAAAGCTCACATCAAAGCAGCAAGGTGACAAGATTCAGATTTGTCCTCATTCTCGGAAGCAATGGCAGCACTCAGAATTTCTAGCTCTTATTGCTGACTTTCAGCCAGTTATTTGTCTCTGAAATTTTCTGCACTACAGCTGATTTTTGACAGTTTTGAACTGATTGTAATAAGAGTTCAAAATACTGCCAAAGGTGAATTTAGTAGTCGGGGCTAGTTGTAAATTCATCTGGATTTACTTTCTGCCTGATCTGTAGGCTAATCTAAGGTTAAAATGTGATACAATGTGACTTGAGAAGTCCAAATCTCTGTTACCATTAAAAGCACTCTGAAGAACTAAACTGAAGACATTTATTTATGGTATGTTTCATAAAAACAACTCTTCTAGGCCTTCAACATTTACTACTCAGTGTGGACACACAAAATGTTATTCCTTAAACCACGGAAAGCATTCCAATGGAAAAAAAAATATTGATCCATTCAGGTGATACCAAGAAATTTCAAACCAAATAAGCCTCAATATCTTGTTTGCATCAATAATGCAGTGGTTGTGTCATTCAACTTTGCTGGAAGAGACACAAATTTGTCTAGTTCGATCTTGCAACAGGGTTAGTCTTCCTGACTAACACTGGGGCAGGTAGATCCTCTCTAAGTTTGTTCTAATTAATGAGTTGTGGTATAAGATGCAAAAATTTACAGTTTTGTAAAGTATACATCTCAGAGGGAAGTTCCATAAGAAGGCCAGCTCACTTCTTCCTGGATGAAGTTCACATCACCACACCCTTCTCAGTCTTGTCCCTCCACCCATCATCCCACTGATTTACTCAAGTCAGCTCTGACACTGCTCTCAATATTTATGGAGTCAGTTCAGCTTGCTAACTCAGCAGAAAACTATTCACAGGTTTTTTTTCCTCTGGGTTAGTATTTCCCATTTTGTATTAGAGCTGGTACAAGGTAAAGATAATTTCTTGCATTGTCTTTCATTATGTTTAGAGTTGCTTCAATCTCTTAGGAATAACATAGCAAAGAAAATTTAACTATATATTTTGAATATTACTTTCAGCAAAGGACCTATGGTATTATTGCCTCAGTTCTGTTAATTTCTGACTATGAAAAATCTGTACTGCACTTTAAATACAAACACTGATCTTATAATACACTTCTGAATGTGAACCTTTTGTACATTGAAACCAAATGAATAAGGGAAACCAAAAGTAATCACCATAAAAGTAAGATGGCACGGCCAGATAAGATGAGCCCTTTTCCTATTGACAAAGGGTCAGAGGAGCAAAAGACACCAACAACACATGGAGAAAGCTAGGATTTCCTTCATCAATGAGTTCTTGGGACCGGCCACCTTGAGCTCTCAAGGATCAGAGTCATCAGTCCTAATCAACATGGTATCAGTTCAGTGGTATTACATATCACAGCTAAATTGGGATAGGTTTTTTTAAAGGATTGGTTGTTTCGTATGTGCAGTGATAATCGCTGACAGGTTAAGAACTAATCTTTGTGCACTCTCAACCCAGTAAAGAGTCAAGTCTGAAGTCTGAAACTCCACTGATCTGTCTTTCAAACATTCCTGTCACAGCAGTTCCCAATTCCCAACTGACATACAGACTTAGACATATTCAGGTGCAACAGAAGGAACTGCGGCAGTCAAATGCCGCCTGGTTTTCCTTAGAGGATTCAGCCTCCCAAGAAGCCGAGTGCTCAGCGGTGTGCAGCAGCACCACAGCATCCCTCCAGCTCCTGCTCTGCCCACACAAAGCACTGATGAAAGCACAGGAGCAGCTACAAGTCAGTGTGATAACTCTGCAGCTAGAAAGAAGGTGGCAAACAAAGTATAAAGCTGACAGCATGAGACTCGACAAGTCTGCATTTGTCTGTTCCAAACAAAAATCTTTGCAATTATAAGGGAAAGCTCTAGCAAACCTCAGTACTACAACTAATGCTTCACCTGTAATATTCTTACAAAGAGTGGCAGTCAGGGTAAAGTGTTTGCACTTCTTTACCCTTGAGGATCTGTAACAATTACATTTTTATATATACACCTCTATATATAGGTATTTTAACTACCTCTTAAACAAGATGGCTTTCTATAGCAATAATTTCTGAATTTGGATTGAAATTGCTGCAAACTTCCAAACTCCCACTGATTTCGTAAGGCCATGGTCTCACCACTGGAACTTCCCAAAATTCATTCTGCTGTTAGTAGATACCATTAAATCTGCTGACCACCTAAATACATTGTCTTTTTATTCAGGCTCAGTATCCTGATGTGCATTGTAAACCCTGCAGAAACACTCAGTAATGGTTACAGGGCAACCGTGGCAACATACAAATACAATCTGAAAGAAGAAATATTTTTATCTTCATTTTTATATTAAAGTCAAATTAACTTGAATCTCATTCTGTTTTATAGGTTAATAAAATACAAGAGAAATTAATTACTAGCAAAACTAAATATTTATAATGCAGGCACAACGATAACAACAACGAATGAAAAAGCGTCTTAGTGGAAGTACTTGCCCTAAAGGGTGAGAGATATGCCAACCTAATAACCTCACCAGGGGTTATGAAAAATTTGAACATTGCCTGACAGCCTAAGGTAAAGTCTTATGGTAGCTCTTCAAGTGGATAAAAGGGAAAATGGAATGCAATGCAAAGTGGTACCGTTTATCTAAATCAATGGAGACATATCCTACTGCATTGACCTTCACTGCATCTTGAGCAGCATAAAAAGCATTAAGGAACATTTTAAAAACACCCAAGGGTTTTCTTTATCTAGGTCTTCTCCCTGATGAAATAAACTGGAACTCTTTATTACAGATATTTCCCATATTTCAAGTTAATGTACATTTCTCTGCAGCACAGCCACCTAAATAATCTTAACACTTCGTGAGGGCCCTGACAGGCTCTCAGAAATGTCATATTCCTCCCCTGACGAACATCCCTCAGAACAATAGCTGTGCAATGTCCCTTTGCACTGACACTAACTGAAATGATTATCCCTAAGATGACCAAGGAAAGAACTGGAAGGACCAATGTTGAACATCAATGCAAGTACTCAAGGCTGGAAAACCACGAGTGTGTTTAAAGTGATATTGTAAATGTAATAAAGCTCACCTGCATCTGTTCTCTTACTCAAGTGTTCATGAGAAATAATACTACTGACAGAAGGGCAACCTCTGTTACCCAAAGCAGCAGAGTAAGCTGTTTCCTCCTGGCTCTTTCCTCATGAAGACTCAGTTTTAAATCAGGCAGCAGTAACACTGGCACCTAAACAGACCTTCCAGTAAACCAAACTGGGCAAGTTTTGGAGCCTATATGTCACCCTAGCACAACTGAATCATTCTCCATTCAATCAATCCCTATTTACAAAGGTGTTCGGGATCAGAGAACAATATGCAGACATCAAATATAAAGATATATTGCACTTACAATATTTATAGAGCTTTACTCTCTCAACTGTTTGATGTTGATCCACGTGAACCAGCTTTTTCACACTGGGAGAAAATGGTAAAAGCAAACTCTGCACACAGACTGTGATAGTATTTCACCCATTGTGCTCTTTATATCTGTAGGACTTCAAGACTATTAAATTAGCCAGGCTTAAGTAAGTAAGACAATGATAAACTCACTTGTCCTTATTCCTACTTATGGTAACATACAGCACTGCAATAAGCTGTGGCTCCTGATTACATGAGGTATATCCRTTTTCAAAAGTTACATTCAATCCCTGTGTTTTTTCCAGTAATACAATGTAGTTTCATTGGGCAACATTTCTAAAAAAGATGAAATACAGAAGAAACAAAAGGTTGGATTTAAGTAATTGCTTTATCCATGTTCTCTTTTAATGACTCATCACTTTTGCCATTAAAACATTCTGTTTGCATCTGAATTTGAGTCTTCTCATACCTCCTTTTGCTTTCTTCATAAGCTCCAATATTTATCTAGCTAAAGATTTTGCTCCATTTCATATATCCTTTTCAAAATTTCTCAACAAGTATGTACTTGGTTTTAAGCAGAAAACTGGTCCAAAATCTAAAGTAAATTAGCATCTTTCATATAAAAAATGCAATGAGGTGTGCAAAGCCTTTCATTTAATACCACAGGAGTGATAGTATATCAAAAGTAAATTTTATCAAGTTCGGGCATGTGAATTTCAAGCTCTTTATATTCTTTTCATACATAAATTATCAAACTTACCCGCATGCTTTATGATTTCAAGTTCACTTCATCTGAATTTATGAGTTTCTGCATACCATTAGTAGTTTCTGCACTGCTGCACTGTGTAATACTTTAGTTCTGTGTAGTTTTTCTTTACTATTCAGACATTTTTCCTTGTTACACTTCCAAAGCAGCAGATTATTTCTAAAAAGTGTAAAGCACACATGTTTTTCTGTTTAATACATAAACTTCAGACAGCAATTATAATCATCACTCAGATCACAAGATCATTCCATAAAGCTTGACAACAGCATAGAACAGTGACAGAAAAAACATATACCAACAACATTTATTAAAAGCCATTGGTCAAAATATTGGAAATACATTGCCTTAAGATTTGTCATGGGAATTCATGGTTTACATCCATATCCAACAAAACAGCTGCTTTCAAAATTCAGCATTTGTGTATCTTGCCTGTCTCTTTCTTTGAATCCCCTGCACCTAGTCTTTAAATCCAAGCCACAGAGGAGTTCTTGGGTTTTATCCTCTCCTTCTCAAAATTAATGCGAGTCATATAAAGCACCTGACACTGGTAATCATTCCTTTATATTTAAAATATATGTAGCCAGAACAAATGTATGAGTCACTTGGCCGTGTTCCATAGCTCTGCTACTGCACTGAACAGCCCTCCACCCTTCACACATATTGCATGTTTTAAAGCTGTCTAGTGTAAGAGAGAAATCCGGGCAATCGCCTATTCTGTAATGATTTCTCCTGACATTCTCAATTACGTTTTGGAGAGCCTTGAGTGCAACATTTCCAGCAGTTCCCTCGACCGACAGCATAAATTTTGTTAAACTGCAACAGCGTGCTGGGCAAGATTTATTTGTTGAGCAGGTAACTCTGGCTGCACCATCAAAAGCGAGAAGGGAAACTGCATCAAATTTCACCGGCAGTAATGAATTTTTTATTTTGAAGGGAAATAGTAAGAGCTGAGCTACAAACAAAGATTAAATTCATGTAATCACAGCACAGAAATGTTTCTTGAAATTTCCTACKAATCAGCACGGAGCGCAAGCCACCRTGTAAGAAGGTCACCATAAATATTATTAGGRACCTTGATTTGGCAAGAGGCTAGAAGTTAAAGATATGAAGACAGTGGTCTGGAAACATCATCTAACAGCAGGTAAAGTCCCACCAACTTATGTATGTTTTACATTAAATGGGAACCTGGTTTGCTAGGGTGATAGGAACTTACTGGATTTTAATCCTTGCATGTGAAAGCTGACATATTTGAAAACTCAAAAACTGGCTCCATTTTTGGGGGGGGTGGTGGAGAATCATGGTTTTTGGCAGCAGGGTCTTTTTTTAAAAAACCATTTCAATCTGAAAGCAGCTCTTAAAAACAAATGTATAAATACTGACGTTTTTTGCACTCTACTAGAAAAACACCCCAAACCATTACTCTTTAGAATGGTTCTGTTGTAACATTATGTTTCTTGAATGGTTGAGTAAGAMAACACCTGTATCCTAGTAGCTCTGAAGAGATACAGAGTTGTCAGCTGTATTTCTACAAAAGACATACCTGTCCAATTCTCTTCCCACAASAGATTGGGAGTATGAGCAAGAGAAGGAACATTATAATTTTTTTAAAGGATCAAAGTACAAAATTAACTACAGACAAACAAGAAACTACATTGAAGAGATCATCTTTTAGTTTACTCAAAAAGGTGAGAAACAGCAGGTGCATAACTGACTTTTACAGAGAAAAGAGTACACAAACACATTATACTGAACAACAAAATATAACTGGAACAAGGGAAAAAGTAACATTTCAGCAAGAAAATTCCTACCCTAAACATAGTATTTCCATGAAAGGTCTTGAAGGGATAAAAAAAACACCAACAAACCCACAATGAAAACAGTAACAAAAAAGATTGTTTAACAGCTGATCTAGTAAGATATTCTAAGAAGATATTTTCTACAATCTTGATCTTTCATTAAATTCCAGAGTTATAGGAGGTCTCCTTTTGAAAAGCATTTTCAGTTCCATGCAAAAGCAGTCTAAACTAGAAAGCCAGAGGGAGGAGAAAAGAAAACAACAACAACAACACACACAAGGAAACTATAAACCCAAATTAAGAATGTCCTAGTGCCAACAACTCCAATTKAAGTCAGTCTCTGAGCACTTGTGGCATACTAGAAACAAGGCATCTTGCAACAGAAAGATCAAAGGCTTGGTTTTGAAAGTCGAGCCTGAAATACTTTTGCTTCAGTATTCCCAACTATAAAGAAGGATAATAGCATCTCCCTCCCCCAAATTAGCTCCAGGATGATACAGGCATCTATCRAGAAGTACTTGCATATCAGAGTGATAAGAACTCTAGTTTTTATTACAGAAATAAAACACACTTTGGTAAATAAAATAAGAAGATTGAGTTCTATATTTGTATTGAAGATATTTCTGGACCATCATGGGCCCAGTTTATTTCAAAGCAGTGTATGTAGCCTCAACTGCAAAGGCAGGCATCCCATACACSGCCTCAAAACAGTGACTTTCTGAAGGAAAAAAAGTGCAGGTGCACAAGTTCCACAGCCATGAGAGYAGAGTGAGAAAAGTTACTAAAACGAGGATCAGCTAGTAGAGTTGATTTTAGCAGGTGGGTGTAATTAAACTCAACAAGCAGAACAGAAGTTCATACAACCTGTGGAATGTTGACTATACACATCTTCAAAGTGGTGCTCATGAGCAGATTTCTCTGACTCTTTTTGAAATCTTACATTGTTTTACCTTTCCTATACTTAAATTGCTTTTCATTTCTCATTTTCCATAGCTTATCCCCATTTCTCACTTATAAAAATCACTTTATATTGTCTTACTCCTGCTTAGCAGCTGTCAGAAACCCTAAATTACTCACAGTTTTACCCTTTACCTTTCCTTTAGACTCTTCTCATCTTTTCTTGACAACTGTAACTCATATTTAAATTCATTTGCAGGGTGCCAGCAGTTCCTCAAAGTTGTCAGTAATTTTTCTCCAAGACTAAATTCCGGTAAATGTAGTATCTTATCCAATAGAAAAAAAAACTGATTATGTACTAGACAGAGAATATCTGCCAATCTAGTAGGGACACCCCATCTGCAGGAGATGCGATTTTCTCCGCATTGAAAACAGCTTGGGCCTCCTAAGATTAAACCAATAAAAGTTATTGTTTCATCATAGGAGTTCGGTGATCTTATATAGAGTGTTATTKGATACTATGACAAACTGCCCACCGAGCATGCCCTGAGCTGCAGGAACAGAGCTCTTTCCACATTCTGCTGAGCTGTTCCCTCCAGAAGCAGCAACTCGTGTCAGTGATTAACAAGAACCTGGTGGAAATTCAGCACAGCTGGAGGCCAGCAAACTGCAAGCTGCACTGGCAACTGCAGTAGGTGAATTTAAAATTAGAGACTGAAAACTTTTAGGAACAGAAGATGAGGGGAAAGAAGAAAGTTCTAATGCACTGYAATGGATGAAAAAATGTTGTAAAACATTTCTAAGCCTGTATTTGTGGAAATTTCTCCAGCAATCTTTACTCACCCTCTACTAATGTATGTTAACAATCATAATTCTCTGTCTTGAATGGCAGCAAATTACACTTGTTTTCTTTTAGTTTGTTCTTTAAAAGCACTTACATAAAAATAATTGTAGCACTTCCCCTTGAGAAGTTTGTGTATGGAAGCTAATTGATATAGATTTGTGTCAGAAGTAAATATGCTTTCACTTCAATAATATTGTTTTAACTGTGTTTGTCCAAGGCCATAAGCATGGCAACTTTTTGAACAGAGAATATTGCCCCATTCTTCTTCAGCTTTAAAGAAAAAGAAAAAGCTACTGAAAGAAAAGAATAATTTTAGCACTATTATTTTAAGGTTCATTGGCTAAATTACATACTCAATACATTGTATTTCAGCTGTCATTGACAACATTATCATTACATGGCATTTGGCTGCTTCTATTGTCCCACACACAAATAATATTTGTATGCTACTTGTATGTTTTTACAAGAAAAGGTAATTTATCAAAGACCAATCCATAACAATCCCCCTCAACATTGCCCAGATTTCATTCTGGAAGAATGACATCCTCTGAGATCTTCCAGGAATCAGTGATATAATGGTAATAAYTTATGGAATATTCATCAAGAAAATTAGACACAATGTGGTAGCCAAGACATTCTTTGAATAAGGCACCACCTGGAACAAGACAGAGGGAGTGTTACTTCTATAGACGATATGTGCATTGCAATATCAAGGCAATGCCATACACATTTGGCTCAGTTTGAAGACCTATAATTCAGRAAAAAACGTTGCTAAATATTCAGAGGGAAACCAAAGGGATGGCTTAAGATCTGGCTTCACCAAGGCAGAAGATCCATAATCACTTCTTATGATGAAGGATTATGGTGTAACTTGATCACAAGTAATCTGGACAGAAAACCTAGCAGAGATTTCTGATTGCAGAAAGCACTTTAATCTAACAGGTAGTTACAACAAAACCCAATGGCTAGAAACTGACAGCTAGTTAAGTGCAGAAAAAGAGATGAACACTTTTAATAGTGAGAGGGAACACTCAAACTACTTTTCCAGGAATGTACCTAATTCTTTGCCATTCATAGACTCTGAATTGGTTTTGAATGCCACAAGTTCTTACCATGAGGTGGAAATTTGATACAGAAACAACTGTTCAAATGGCAAGAGAATACAATTATGCAGAGGCTGCACTGTGAAGAACGTCAAATAATGTAGAAGGTCATAATGGATTCCTGCCAGAAGATGGGGATGCCCCATCCATGGAAGTGTTCAAGGAGAGGTTAAGTGGAAAACCTGGTCTAGTGGGAGGTATCCCTACCCATGGCAGGGGGCTGGAACCAGATGATCTTTAAGGTCCCTTCCAACCCAACCRATTCTATGGTAGCAAAATCAGAAAGCTGCAGAATGTTCTTTACTTAGCTAGAGTTCTATTAAGTTCAATAAATACAGTAAGTACAACCATTTCTTATGAACCTAAGATTGGAAACCATTGTGAAGCCTACATTGCACTGTTTTCAGCTGTCTTTGCATATTGATTATGGTTGTCCAAATTAAATTGTTACACACCCATGGCAACCTCTGAGATTTCTTGAGGCAGAGGGATTACCTGCATGTGGCAATGTCTTAAATGTTGTTTCCATTACCTTAGGGCAATCTTCCTCTGACAGACAAAATACCATTTACTCCTATCAAATCAATTGGCCTCATTTTATTTTCAGAACCTGTGAGGCTTAACTCCGTCTGTATCGAAGCTCATTTAATCAGACATTATCATGTACTGTGTATTTGTATATCACCTAGCAGAGCAAGGCTCTCACCTAAGTAGATATCACTGCAAAAACACACATGAAGAGACAGTAGCTAAAAAGGAAATATTGAAGCCAGACTCTGCCTGTTTGTTTTTAACTGCTGACCTGAATTTTGTAAACTACTTAAYAATTGCTAATGTCCTCACAAGAGACCAAATTGCAATACTATAGATCTTATGTACGCCATGCGTTACCAATTTGTTAGCTGCATTAAAAAAAAAAATACTGTAAATCTTATTCATATAAACTCATAACCTTGAATCTTAATTTTCAATTCAACGCAAAACAAAAATAAAACTGATTTTTATTCTTAAAAACCAGAGAGCTAATTTTTTTTTATTTTCCCAAAGGACACTGTGATTTTCCATTTCCATTCCAGSATAAAGTTCTACTTAAAAACTAAAAATCCTTCAAAATCAAGGACTACATGAAAGTGCAGACAAGCCCATCGATGTAGAAGACAAAACAGGCACCCTGGAAACCTTGCACTAACTCAGTGACTGTGCTGCTTTGTACAAAAGGTTACAGTTTTCATTCCCTTTTCCAGTTTTCAAAAAATGCAGAAGGAACTAGAGATTTCACACTGCACCCGGCTAAACATTCCTGTCCTGATCTCCTCAGCCATGCTGGAGGACTTCCAGAAAGTCGGAATAGAGAGACATCTATCTCAGGACGGCAGTCATCTTTTACAGCTCGGGCTTATGCACACCACTGCCAGACATCATAAATCCAGATAAAAGAGAGTCCAAGATAACCCACATTAGGAGCTGTTCAYTGAACTAATATAATCTATACCATGGCCAATGGGTGTGGAAGGCTATTAAGCATGAACTCCATGACTGCCTTGTTAAGTGCCTGCAAGCTCTCGGATGAATGGAAGGAGGGTTCAATTCTTCTGCAAGACTTTAACRTCAAATTGCCTGGTATTGGATTTTGAATGCTTTGGACACTTTGTGCTTMTGAATTTTTTATAAATGTTACTTAATATGCAAGTGCTAGGAGATTGTACATTAGCTGGAGAAACAGCGTAATTTCTGACAGATATGAGCAATTTTCCTCTACTCAGGAAAACTGAAATATAGAGCTAGTCTTTTACCATATGGCTTACTCTCAAGCCCTCATGTAAYACAGAGCTCTTTGCCCAGCAAAACTACATGCTTTCACAATCAGCATCCCACCCATCCTGACAGTTCTCAAATCATAGAATCACTGTAGGGTTTGAGCTGGAAGAGACCTCTAAAGGTCGTTTAGTTCAAACTCCTGCAATAAGCTGGGACATCTTCACCTAGATCAGGTTCCTGAGACCTYGAATGTCTCCAGGGACAGGGACTTTGTGTATGGGTATAATCATATTCTCTGTTCCCCTTGTGCTCTGCTCTGTAGTTGCTCTTCTAGGCACTACASTGCACACTTGTCTGTTCTTCATGGTTATCAGACTCAAATTTCACTGTGACAGGGTATTAACAAATATAATGTTCTTTGTTTTGAATCTATCCTTCCTTCATATAAYGTAGAATGAAGATGTCTGATGCCAGACTACCAGAGCCAAAAAAAAAAGGTGGAGTGAAAACTAAGTCTTAAGAACATAAAAAAATTAAGTAAATAATGAACRGACCAAAAAAACGAACAGAGACTCACATGAAGAAATAAAAAAAAGGAGAGGATACCCACCCACCTTTCAACCTCCTGATACAGCCTTTCCAAAAAGAATAAAAAGGTAAGTGCCCTTATTACAAATTTTTCACTCTGCTTCATGCTCTGGATAACCCCCATATCTTCCAGGGAGTAGAGGAAAACACAGTGTAGAGAATTTCCCATTAGTTTCAACACAGGGTTATAGGTCTTCGGCTTTTGTAGCAGAACATGCTGCAAAGCAGCCAGGATAATTATGAAGGAAGGAAGGTAGTAAAGAAGATTCCTCCTTTCTGAGTCACTGAAGGATGCAGCACCCCAAGGCAGAGACAGATTTTGCAGGTATATGAGTAGAAAAGAACAGYGTTTGCAAAGAGGTAGACCCTGCAATCCACCTAATGCACACATACCATATCCCTTCGAACAGAAGCACAGAGGGTAGCTGCCCTGAGRGTAATACACACGGTGACATATACAGGAAATGCTGATTTTGGTGCCAAGGAGGTTCTGCAACATGAGGTAATGAGAGCTAAATTTAGGCACCACATTTTTGGTACGTGTGGTTCTCACCAAGAATGCCCATTGAAATTCAGTGCTAGTGAGAAGTCAAAAGGAATATGAAATAAATGGGAAGGCAGAGCCATAACTTGTATGCACTGGATGGGTAACTAACATTGCTATTTCAAAATTATTGTTAACATTATTGAGAAAACATATATAACATATTAATAAAAAGTCATTCCTTGCAAGATTCATCTGCTGTCATCGTGTTCTCTCTCTGGAAAGTGATAAGTGTTTTGCAAAATGAGCATATCTACACTTTGAAATCTYCTGTCTCTGTGCCCTTCCATAAAGCCATATTGTTTCTAAGAATGGTTGTCTTTGGATATCACTTCCTAGCATTCAGAAGAATCCTGCTCCTAGGAAGCTTTATCATGAGTTGCTGTACTTAATCCTTTTTTTTATCTTTTTATGCTTTTGCATATTGTAATAGGCACTCAAAACAATGAAGCTATAATCTATAACCAACTGCTTCAGGGTGTTGGTGTACTTTGCTCTTAGAATAGAAATAAAATTATACAGCCAAGGGAAAAAAATAAATATTACTCAATAGTTATCATTTTTATGCAGAATTTATCTTTCAGGTGGAAGAACAAACACCTGTTTCCTTTTTCCCTAAGCTGCATCCTCCTTCAGAGGTATTTAACAACACAAAAATGAAAACAAACTTCATCAAGAATATGCACCTCCTTCAGTGGGCTATAAGCAGCTGCCATTAACAGTAGCTTCTGCAATCCTTGCTGTGGTGAAAATGGTTCCTCCAAAAGTCTYTGAAGTTGCAAGAATAGATTGATCTCTTGGTACTACTGCTCTTAACCAATCCATTCTTGTTTCCAGAATCTGGGAATACTATATGACCTTTCTAAGAATTCATTTTTAAAAATTATGAGCTTTATGCTGGGCTTTTCATTAGTAACATGGATGCAAGCTGGCTTACAAAGGCAAGAAAATGTAAGTTTGTGTTGTGAAATAGATTTCTCACATAGGTTGTTCTCATTGACACCCACTGGAAAGTACTAATATTACCAGAATTGTATAGCAAATAAGACACTGTTATTACCAGCTGAGTCAAAAGAACTCATGGCACAGTAGCATTCTAGAGTGGCATTTGTACCTAAAAGCAACAAAAATCCACTGTGTTGGCTAGAGGCCAACTTTTAATCTTACATACTTGCTACCTGTAATTGAATAAAGACCTAAGTGTTTAGGCCAGTCTGTTTTCTGAAAAACGCAAAAGCCACAAAAAAAATCAACATTTTTTTAACATTAGGAAGGCTAGAGAAGCTAGACAAGCTTGAGAAGWTTTGCTGTTACTGAATTGACCCACACAATTAAAAACTAGATTTTCCCTGATTATTTAAAGAAATTAAAGCTCAGCTACATTGTTAAATACTGAGTGTCTACTGATATCTGAAAGTGAATTGAGAAGAATTTCATTAGCCTCTCAGTATAAAAACTAGCAACAGGAAATACATTAGGAGAAGCCACTCATCCACGCAGTTTTGAGTGAGCTGCTGTCTTTCTTCTGATGGGTAAAACTTTCAAACCCCAAATGACAACTCTTCCCCACAAAACTATTTGCCTAATGGGACTACAAGTGCAAAAATCACTTTTGGTCCAGATACTATATGGCCAAAGTATGACCTTGTCTTTGAAACTTTTTTTGCTAGTTTTGAAGTGACTCCGTGATAATCTCAACCAACTCCAACGACTCAATCATCTTTCTTCTGTTTCTCAGCTGTCTGACAAAAATCATTGTTCCATGATGCTCACATACTTGATTGCTCTATAGCTGATCTGTTAATAGCTGTCTAACTCCCTCTGAGTTCTTGCAGTATTCCTACAGGACTGCTATTGCTCTGGTTTTCCTCCCTTAAAAGCTCCAGTTGCATTCTCCAGCGCAATCCTTAATCTCTTCATCTCTACAATTAAAATGGGAAGCAAAATAGGTCAGCTATTCACATATTCRTGGCTATTTAAAGCTTGTCAATCTCTCTCATATAAACTTGCCTAATTTTCCTGCATGCAGTTSACTTTCATGGAATATTATCTATCAAACTATGGCTGTTCAGTCTTTTTTTTTTCTCTTTGTTAAAGGAACTTGGGAATTCAACTTTTTTTTCCTTTTAATTACATCTAAAATTTTCATCCATCATTCATCATCAYCTCAGTCTGTTTTTCTTTTTATGAAAAGCTATTGTATAAAAAACTTGCAACAATACAATCCCGCAGGCTTGAATTTTACTTGCACAGAATTATTGATAAGAACAGTGTAACATGTCCTTCTGATAAAACATGTTTTTTCAGAAACCGTGCTTATTCATTTATTAGTAATGATAAAAACAGCCAGGAGCTGTATTTTTTATGCCTCTGTGTAAAGAACGAACTGCCTCAAGGCTAAACATCTCCTACAAAATGTCTTCCCCTCTGGAAAGTGGCAACATCTTTATGCTAATGATTAAAAATATTCCCTGGATCTATTTTTGAATTTACTTGAAGAAAAACTTTTTTTCCCCCTTTTTTGCTTTGCACATTATCATACTTCATTCATAAAGAAAATCCCTGTAATGAATCAAGTGTGTTATAAATCATACATTTAGAATTAACTCCATGTCAACAGAATATACCACTATATGAGGTAAAAAGTGTTAAAGTATCCCATATAAAGGCAGGATGGAACATGCATCCAAAGAATTACAGTTTTTTAGCCATTCTTAGATGAACTCTTGCCTTTAGCAGATCCAAAACACAGAAGGAAAATCAACATTTTGCCAAATATATAATGTGAATTCCTACCTAATTGCTCCAATTTGTGAACCCAGCAGCCTAGAGAAGTTTCCCCACATCAGAGTAAAAGATGTTACTGGCTCACGTGTTCATCAGAACATGTCTGGAGATAGCTGAAAAAAAGGTCAAAGTAACACCTCCTATCTGACCTTATGCACCTTCTATTTTGAAACTGTAAGTTAATATTTCTAATTTTATATTTCTCCTAGATTTCTAATGAGTATATTTATTAAGTTCATATGGGTTGCAATGGATGTGTCGCTAGGACTGTACAGATTCCCATTTATCACCATGCTTTTCTTATCTGCAGTTGCTAGAAGAGCAAAATATCACTATCACCACTGTACTGGGATCAAACCWAGTAGCCTGTTTTGCTCATATCAAAGTCAATACTACTTCATTTTATTTTTAAATAACAGTTCTTATAACAAATTCTAAGAAATTCACCACATAATCTATGTGCTTAGGGAGGAAAGTATCAGCTACTAAAGGCCATTTTCTCTATCACTACATGATAGCCACCACAATGGCTCTAAAGAGAAAAGACATCTGTAATGCAGAGCTACAGGAGTCAGCACACCACCTTGCACCCTGCCAGGGTGGTGAATGAGTGCCATAGTTAACTGTTAAAACCAAGGATTATATAATACATGCCACAAAATACACTAAAACTTAATTCTTGATAAGGCTGTTGGCCCGTTTCTAAGCACAGACTCAACCTCGGTACATTAAGGGCTTCTCCAACCATCACGTAAATCAATTGAAAAATATTTCCCTGTAGAAATAACTCATTTATAGAACCACTGTTGCATATTACAGATTATAACCATGTCTTCTGCTGTATCAAAACTTGTTAAACACAAGCTGAAGCCAGACCAGTCAGTCCTATTGTATCAGCATTCTCCAGCAGAGCTCTGTCCTGCCTGGAAGTTTCTGGTCAGGTCTAATTATACTTATCAGCTTTGCAAAGGCCTTTTGAGACTTACAGAAGTAGAACACAATACTAGAACTGTTATTGTTGCTCAACCCTATCGACCTTTCCTCTGAAGGCTATGAGAAAAAAAAAAAAAAAGGGTATTTATCCATTAGTAACACTATAGATTCATATACCAAGGGAAAAACTGAACTTAACTATGGCCTCACATACTGCAACTATCACCCAAATTTGAGCAGGTGAAGGGGAAGATGATCCAGCCATTAATTTGCCAATAAGTTGAAAGTTTTAAGACTTCCCACTCTACTATAGGATTGCTGCACCATCTCAGCAATTCCCACGCAGGGAAGATGAAGTTTTCCTAACTGACAACATCTACCAAATTGAAGAGTCAAAGGCAAAAGTACTAATGTTAGCAAATTTATTCCAGCAAACACCTGTACAAGAGACTTTAAACTACAGCAGACTTTCAAAAAAAAAAAAAAAATTTTAAGCACCTACTTATTTCCCAGGATGCATATTTCTTCTATACTCTTTGTCTTTTGTGTGCAATCAACCAGATATATTTCATTATTTACCTATTTAGTAGGCAAAATATCATTTCAAGCAAATCAGAACCATAAATTCACTGCTTATTTACAAAATTTCCCTTTTGTGGAAAAAACCTGCCTATATTTTGGTATCTAAATATACGTAGTAAAAATACTGCATTATTTATAGCCAAAAGAACTAGAAAATCAGGTCATGGTATTAATTTTAAACAGACAGGTTATATTTACTGTTGTTTTATACATTCTGTATACCCCAGCACTATCTAACATCTTCCAAGAACATATTTTTCTTAGACTTGATGGAATTATACTCTCTTAGTGCTTTTTTCCTCTGGGACACCGAACATAAGCCAACAACTCACCCTGAACTGCTGAAATTGAATGTTACCTGACGTGATGTGTTGCCCAAAGCTTGGCAGAAGCAACCATTTAAGAAGGTTTTAAGCCTGATATCTTGGCCAAAATCCAATAAGGTCAGTAATCACCCGGCCTTCAAAAACTTGTTTGTAATGACACAGAAACAAGGTAAACTCATGAATGTTTCAGAGAATTTGAGCTTAGCTCAAGACCAGATTTCCAGATCTCCTCACTCCAGCTTCGTATCAAGCCTCCATAGTGTGTAAGATTTTTCCACTGATATCATCAGGGTTTGCCTTTGAGACAAGGAAGACATCTGTGTTGATCCTCCATCAAGAGCATGAAGAAAGCACATCAGACCTCTTAATTCTGGGGGCATGCTTTAATCTTGACCAAAAGCTGGATTTCTCAACTCCYTCTGCTACTGTCTGCTTTCCAGTTACCTGGTGCAAAACTAGAATCTCTGGAGAGATTAAAAGAAGGATGTTAAATGAAGACATGTTTCAGTACAGGGCAATTCAAAACTGAAGTACTCACTTTGTAACATGAAGTCTGTGAGACTGTAGTCTTAAATATTGATTTTGTATTCATTGTCATTGACAGAAGCAATTCTATTTTTGCTGAATGTAATAAATATGACTTTAAACAGAATAAGGCCCTTTCAGCAAGAAATTTTACATATATCTGTTTATAAGCCTAAAATTAAAGCCGCTAAAACTGAAAAGAGAAAAAAATAACCAAGGGGGTTTTCAAAAATTTAAAACTCTATCATGCATAAATGGAGCTCATCAGCAAAAGTAATTTCCCTGCAGAAAACACTCCATCTTTTGTTTTATGTACGTTAGCAGCATGAATATTTCATTCCTAGTGAAACTGCCGTTACCCTTTTCCATTTCATAGCTTTGCTTGGTGCCTCAGATACACGAGMTTTTTTTTCCCTCACTTTGCTGTTCAAGTCTATTGCAATTACAGGTTTTGCTGTACCTCAGTAGATGATAGGGTTTGGAATGTGGTATTAGCAGCAACTATATCCTTTGTCCCTAACATTCCCTCTAGAAAGTAAATGGGAAGAAATGAATGTAAAGGACAAACCACCGCACAGAGGGTAATTATTCTSCAGATRCCAATCATCATTTGTAAGGCACATCAAGTATCATTGTCTTCAAGCAGTTGTAGGTTTTTCTCAGAACTACTGTCAACCTTGGCAAAATTTTACAGTTAAACAGAAGGTAGTAAAAACCCCTGCACTGCATATCCACATTAAAACAATGGCCCAAAAGAATACTGAACTGAATTTACCTGTGAGATATATTTCAACCCCAGGACAAGAATAATAAAAAGAATCAGTGGTTAACACTGCATTGCTGACAGCTGTTGCACAAAACTGTGAGCAAAATAAGTTGCACAAGAATACGATCCTATACAAGCTCGTATTTTAAATGAGTTTCATCTCAAGAAGCTTAAAAGCAACTTTTTAAATCAAGATGAAAAGGTGAAGAAGATAGACTATTTGACCTATATGTAGTTCTATTACCATAGCAAATTCTCTTCTTTGACAGTAATTTTGTTTTTAATTTTGTTACTCGGCATGTCAGAGCCTGAGTGGCTGATTTTCTCACTTAGCATTGGTGAGGCTTTTTCAGTCATTTTACAGGAATTTTTTTTTTTTTTTCCAAATTGAACATACCTGGAAAACAGTTGTATCACGTGTCAGATCTTCCATCTAAACAGGAATAGACTTTCTTCTTCCAATGCAACAGACTTTTTGAACTGTGGGGAGTGAGCAGGGGTAGGGCACTGAGGGCACGTCAGCAGGACATGTTCAAAAAAAGGTTGGTGTGCCTCTGAACCATCTGGCTCTCCAAGCAGCAGAGGGCAGCACTTTTAGAGGGCATCAACTTCAGGGCAGTAATACTAAAACAGCCCCCCCGGCTAAGTAGCTCTGCCAATCCAGACTAAATTGCAGAGACTTCAAGTTAAACCGACAGATTCACACCATTTCCATTGCCAAAGCTAAAGTGCTAACTCATGGAATTATAAAGACACTGTTTACATTGCACAGAATACAACAGAGGGTAAATGCTSTGACTTATGTATGTAGAGGCCTTACTACTGAGGCAAAATGCCTAAGGGTGACCTAATTTGAATCACACTGCAAGGCAGATCACCCTTCAAAAGACCACRCAGGAAGAGTCTACAAGATAAAATCACTTTACAATAGTAACCCCATRAGCCAGCACCAAAAAGATTTTGCCACCTTAGTTAAAAGATCATCAAGGGAAGATTCATGCTCCAGAACACCTGAGTCTACTGATGCACGGAGGAAAAAAACACTATTGTCCAATAAAAGTCAACCAGTAACAAGGATGACTCTCAGATCACCGGTGAAGGTCCCGGTTTCTCTGCTGCTGAATTTCCAACCACTTTCAGAGGTGAGATACATTCCAAATTACTTTTCATTTTATTTTAGCTATCTGTTTTTTTCTTCACTCTCTACGTAAAGATAAGATTTTGAAAATTGTTTATTGTGAGTGTGAAAGTATTTGCATAGGCAAGGACATACAATAAAGACATCAGGACAAGTGCACTCCATGCCTAGGAAGCTTAAAAATTATCTCAAAGATATGCATCAGTGTTCATGCCCTGTTCCACAGTGTAAGATCTACAAAGACAGCAAATCTGTCATTTGTGATTTCTGGCAAACAAGAACTGCAAAAATTCACCTTTTACCTAAGTCATTAGTTCAGCAAGCAGTGTAAGAGGGAGAGTTCATCAGTGTATAAGCTGGAAGTTTTAAAACTTAGTTGGGTGGGGGAATACATGACATGCTAGAGAATTTACTTTTGTATTCACAGTTTAACTGTTGCAGAATCATAAACTGAGTTAGTRCAACTGCTTAGTTTTAGAGTTGTTTACATGCAAGTTATTACCCATCCCTGTGAATCTTGCTCAGCATTACGAAATTGCTGATCCTGTAATGTAGCTCCATCTTTGGTGTGGTGATGAACACGTTTGACCTACTTTGTAAATCACTGCTACATTTTTACTTTAATTTGTTATGGAAATTTATTGCATGCTTGCTTTATTTTACCTTATGAGTTCCTAAATCATTAGGCATAAAAATATGCTGAGTTATATCTCAATGTTATTCCATATGGACCTAAAATCATTACAGATATTGAGGGTATTAGCTAGTAAGCTTCAGGTCTCTTTAGCTTTCCCTCTCTTCATCTACTCCAATTTGTCTTTAATTCTTTCAGTGTCCTTAACCTCATTAGTGGCTGTAGGGATTGAGAAATTTACTTCATTAGGAATGGTAATAGTGCCATATAAATATCAAATGACCCCTCATTTGAAATTTTCAATAGACACTTGGCAAGAAAATACACCAGAAAACAGTTGCCTTGTCCTCTATAAAAAGTTTTTTATATAAAGAGTTGTTACTGGGGAAGGTCACTTCTCTGAAAGATGCTGAAGRTATTCCAGGATATAAATACTGAATGACAATGACAAAAGTTACAGTTGAYGACATTTATAAATTAATTAGTAAAYGTTATGTAGAACAAGATGTTGGAATTCCTATAGACAGCCCAAACTTTGTAGAGGTCTGCAGGGTCTTCTGTATTTCAAAAATCACAAAGGCTTTTAGGTCAACTCKCTTCCCACTCTGCAGTAGAAGCTGAATTGGGACTACAACTCTAATTTTCTAATTACAGAGAGAGTGAAAAAAGAAATATTTCCCTTTTTTTTTAGTTTGGGGTTGGTTTGTTTTTTTAATATTACAGGGCATCTCTTTTCAATCAAAAATCCTCAACAAAGAAACAATAAACAGCCAAAACTCATTCCTGGCTGAAGTTGCTGTATTACCTTGCTTTTAAAGACAACCCTATAGATAGGACAAATTATCAGGGACCATAGAGTCTGGAACAGTAGTGCTTTTGGAAAGAGATGATTTTCTAATTCCTTCATACACTGATTTCTCTGTTGGACTRTTGTTTCATAATACAGCCCTAAATCAGTACTATTTCCTGCATTTTAATGTAAAACATAGGAAAAAAGAATGGCATAACTCATAAATAGTCTTGTGCTAGCACTCAAATCTATCAGTGAGAGCAACAGAGTCTAACTTTGTTTCAAAGTGGTTACTCAACTTGTTCATTAAACCAGATTTCAATAAACAGCGCAATTTTTTAATAACGCTCAYATTGCTTTATCCTCTTTACTTTTTATGGCATCACATTTAACAATAAATATTTTACACAATCATTTAATTGTGTTTTTCAGAATGTAGACTTTGGACAGATAGAAACTAATGCAAGGAAATTATTTTCCTAAGGAGCTGGATTATTTCCTAATTGTTTATTATATATGTATTCTCTTGCCAGAAATCAAGATTTAAAATTCCATCTTCTTCAACACTTTAATGTTGTTTGGATCTCTGAAGCATTTATATTTAATTTCACAGCAGTGTTACAATTCAAGTGGTATATTTTAATGTCTGCAGCAGCCAATTGTTGATTTATTTTCTTTCAGGCAAAATGCAAATAAACTCTTAAGAGGTTTGCTCGCAACCCTTGTGTTTGAGTTAATACATTTGCAGTGAATAAATAAAGAGAAGTCCAAATACAACTTTTTAAGGCCCTCTTGAATTTAAAAACTCCATCCAGTTTAAAATAAAAAAGAACATTATTCAGAACTTTTTCTACGAGAAGTAACTAGAAACAAACTCACGTCATCTTGGGTCATTTCCAGTATAGGCATACACCAACCACAAACTACAAGGGTGAGGAAATGAGCAGCTCTAGTGACCCAGCACCCTTGTGAGCTCTCCTCTAGAGGTCCATTCTTGGCTGTGGAGACATTCCTATAAATCATATTCTCAAATTACCTCCGAGCTAATTACCCCATGGAACAGTCCAGAAAGGACAAAGACATCGGATGCTGTCTTGGTCAGAGCATTCACCTTCCCACTCTAAAGTGGGAAGACTTTAAAGATTTAAGACTTTAGACTTAAAGTCTAAAGCAAATTTTACAAATATTATATTTGCAATAATAGTTATTTTCCAACCAAAAACGCTTGGACAAATCATCGGGATTTATTAGGATCATCTTGGTTTTTCAAATAAAGCAAGGAATTGGAAGTTGGAAGGTTTGGATTTTCTGACATAGCTCGCTCTCTCCTGAGCATAGCAAGAAAATTTATCTAACTTTYAAGAATTTTCAACTCTTTTTTTCCAATGGTGTCTTGTGAGATGGTTTAATTTTTAGAAGATTCCCTAACACCCAAGAGCACCATGCTTCACGAAGACATTTTTAAAACCTCGTGAATACATCTGAAAACTATCTGCATCAGAAATATTTCAAATATTTCTGGTTTTTCTGCACTATCTTGCAGCTCTTAACACAGCAACAACAAACCTATATGAACACCTGAAGAGCAACTCTGCTCTAATTGGAATCAATTGAAAGAAGTGGGATGAAGTCAAAGTAACAATACTGTAATGAAGACCAGGTACTGCAGAGGTAAACAGTTTTCAGATTTAAAATCATCTTGAGTCAAATTGATCCCTAATACATTTCTTTCTAGTCTAAAAAGCCTGTTAACTCTGTGTCTAGAGAGCTAAAATTGGTCTTTGGATTTGTATTTATTCAATTAGCTTTCATTTTATTTTTAGACTCAGTTAATTTACGAAAAAATGTTAGAATTTTTCCATATATTTTTCATCCAAGAAAACTCCGTCTTTTATACAAATAGTTTTCTATTTGGAAATGTAATCATCTTTATAAAAAAAAGATAGATTCCTGTTTGAGGCACAGCCTGAAAAATCATTATTTCTTAGAGGAAGGAGCAAAGATTATTAGAGAAATTATGCAAATAATTACTTGGATTTTAAGTGAAAGGCACTATTATTTTTTATAACAGATTGTATAACAAAGTCAAGAATTAACTTCTCTGAAATTTATGCCAGATGGTTGTTAATTTTATAACTTCCACCTTCTATTTTCAGGAACATTGAAGCTGTACTCTGAAAATCAAATTAAAATTTGGACTTTACTAACCAAGAGGATTGATTCAAAAAACCACAGATTCTCATATCCTTGCTAGAATAGATTAAGTAAGAGTTTGTGATTAAGGCAAAGGTGATTGATTTACAAGTGAATAATCACAAATCAGAGATGAATTATTCCACTTTTTTGCTCAAGTCTTCCTTGATCTTTATTATAAATCAGAAATTAGCTTAATAATTCTTTAACAGTGTTTATTTTGACAAAAGTATGTGTGGACAAATGACATTTCACTAAGTTAGTATTACTAAATCCTCCCTTTCCATTTGGTGTATCTCAATATGCAGTATTAAAGCTGAGAATTGTTAAGTCAGACAAAATTCAAAGCAGAAAAAATTCACATAAACAAGTTCCACCCATTAAAAAAAAAAAATTTCAAGGGAGAGATATTAAGAACTGAGGAAAGGATTTTACATTTTGTTCATATTCCTTTTATCTATAAACTATTGCTAGCTCAGTGCAATATAAAATATCAATGTTAAAAAACATCTGTGTAATGTAGGACCTTTTCCAGTGACCTCCAGTATTTCTAGATCAAGTCCCTTGGCAGCCCAGCACATCAGACTCTCATATTTTTCAAACCTTGTCTCCAGCCTACCAAGATCAATGATACCAGGGGAACATCTCTCTTCTGAAACTGAATACCAGCATTCAAAAGACACTAGACCTGACATTAACTGAAGAAACAGCAGCTTTGCTTCAAGCAACTTGTTATCTTTCTGTGTTGGAATTACAACGCTGTAAGTAGAAAAGCATCTGRGTAGAAAAATGGTCCCAGCAAATCCAGCCTGCAAAAACTGGATTCATCACAAATTAAGAAGAAATTTAGTAAAAGCTGGGAACTAACGAGAAAAACCACACRCATTCTGCAAACTTTCATCTGGGTTCAAAAGGAATCACACATCTGCATCATCAGAATGATCTCAAATGTCAACAGCAACCTTTTCCTTTCATCTGCCTAACTTGCAGGAGAAACATCTCAGTTAATTTGTACTTTGATACATAGAGGCTCAGAACCCACTGAGAGTTGAACACACATTTAGCTATAACAAGGTAAAACTAACTCTCCCATTTCTTGCCATATTCCCCCTTTACTTCTTTTCACAGAATTGTTGACAAGGATTCTCTCTTCCTTAGTGTATATTGTAGTAATCATCCTAAGAATTCAATCCTAACTGCAAAACTCTCAGMTTTTAAAATTCCAGCCAGAACTTCTTTCTGTCCTTGTCAATTAAATGATCTCACACTGTTCCKGGTTTGCTTCCACAATTCTAGACAAGTGACAGACATGACATTTCAATGGCATGGGTGTCTTTACTTTTTTATAAGATAATATGAGGAAGATTAAGCTGTTGTTCAGAAGACAGAACATCTGGGTAACACGGACCAAGTTACAAGTACTTACGGKTTTTGTCTTTCATAATCACCTTGATAATCAGTAGGCTCCAATTTTGGAATTGCTTTGACATCTTTTTGTTTCAATGCTTTACTGTGAAACGCACTCCAAAGATTCCCAGTGACATTATTCACCAGCATCTTGACGTGATGTAACCATTATGGGTTTGCATCACTGACATCTCTAAAGACTTGGAGGAGCATTTCGTCTGACATTGTGGTATCATGTCTGGGAATTCACAATGACATGCAGAAGAGATGGTTGTGATAGAAAAAAAAAAATAGCCTGGTGGAGTGATTAAGAAATTTGCAGCAATATAAAATGGAATAAGGAAAAATAACAGATTTTTAACCTCAACTATTTCCAAGTCTTTTAACTAATGTAGAAAAACGCTAGCTATGCTTACAGAGTACTTATAAACTACACCCAGAGTACTCAAAACTACGACTCCACTACATGTAGATCTTTTATCACTTTGAATTACTCAAGAAGATTACCAACATTGTGGAGCTTGGTCATTTCAGAATGGGACTTCCAAAAGGCACCATTCATAAAAACGTGTTGTAGATCCATGAACAGAAGTGCCAGAGACAAACACACTTGCAAGATGCTGTGCTGTTTGGTTTTATTTAGACTGGAATGCCTTCCTCTTTAAATGATCTAAAATATGATTTATTATAATTATTATGATTAAATAYTATTAAAGTCCTGACYYRCRTATTCCAGTCRAACMYATATAKGTATGGGCTTGGGGGTTGGTTKGTTTGTTTTTCTTTTGAAACTGAACTAGGGTGACACATTTCCTCTAAGAATGACAAAAAGAAAAGCCCAAATTTTTGACTATAACTTTACTTACAAAATTCGCCGAGGGTATAAGAAAACCCTACTAAAACTTCCTCCTCTCTCTGAAACACATTCTAGTGTAGCTGGAGGGTCTTTTTTTCAGGCAAAAACAAGAAAGTTAAAGCAAAACCAAGGGTGTCTCTTCAATAACCCCCAGCACAGCATTCCAGTCACCTAGACAACTTTTAGTCAAAAACTGACAGCATGAGAATCACCTGAGCAAGAGCTCTAACTTCCTTCAGAGGGTCATAATTTCAGATGTGAGACACTAAGACAAGACTTAAACCCTCACACCATTTTTGTGGCACAAGCTCTAATTGCCTATAAATCATGCTGTGTTATCTGCTTGACACATAAAGCTTGTCTATAAATACAAAACTGTTTTAAAATCCATAATCCTGCATGGCACTGAATTGGAAATACAACAGAGTTTTACGTTTGTTTTAAAGCTCCAGCTTCCAAAGAAAACTTTTTCAAGTGGGGCTTGAAAATCAATATTCTTGTTTGATTGTTGGGGTTTTTTGGTGAGATTTTTTTTTTTTGGTGTGGGGTTTTAATTTTAAAAATCAGTCTGCTTCTAAGCATTTGGTTTCAYGTGAAGATTCAGTTTAATGTAGTCTCAGGAATAACAGTCACATGAACACCAATGCTTTTCTGAAGTCGCACTAAGGAAAGGTCATCTCAGCTAGACGTGTAGCACTAATAGCACTTGCATTAACAGTAGTTATTTGCTCTCCTAAAAAAAAAAGAAAAAGAAAATCACAACACATCTTCAATTATGTGCAGTTAATCTGGGTACCCATAAGAACTGAATATCTCATGTGCTGATTGCCACCTTGCTGGGACAGTCAACAACAGAACTTAACTGGTACATCTACTTATCTGTTGATTGCATGCAAAGTAAGGTGTATTATCCAGAAAAGTGGTATATCAATAGTTTCCAACCTTCCCCCCCACCCTGGAATTTATGGAAGGTCGCAGCTATAATTTCTCGCACTGTGACTGAGAGTCCATTGCGTATTAGAGATCATCTCTTCTGTGATTTAAAACCACCTACACAAGCGATTTAGAGCTATTTCTGAGATTCTTGGAGCTGCTTTAGTTTGTATGAATCATGAAGCCAGTGAAATTTTTAAAAAGCTTCAGTGTTCTTAATTTTAATCATTTTTTTATATATAACTAGAGCAAGAGTCTGGGTCTTCTGAGAGTATATAGAGAGGAGCACAGCTGAACTATCTGAGGCAACATTGTACTTGGCTGGCACACCAGCACCAATGCTCAAACACACCATGGCATCCTTCCTGGGCTGTGTCATGAGGATAATTAGTCCACATGGTTTACAGAATAAGGTGGATTTTAGACACCTTAATAGACCACAGAGCACACACAAAAAGAGAATTTCTGATGTTAAATAAAACAGCCTCAAAAGAAGAGAAGTCTGTTCCCAGACTGCTCCCAGTATAACCCAAGCATCCTGGGTGGTAGGAGCACACCACTGGTGAGTAACTCTTCTCCTTTAACCTCATCAAGAATCTGGTGTCCTGAGCTAGATCCCGAGAAGAGTTTTGCCGTCACTAGATCTTGGCTTGGGATAACTGACAGCAGCCAGTAGYTGACATGCTTTGCTTGTCCTGGATAATAAAGAATCCAAACTACTCTGATTTTATTGTTTTTAAAACAATCTGTATGACTATTCTCCCTTCCCTCTGTGCCTAACAGCACTCATGCAATTAAGATTAAGCATAGGCAGATACCATGTACAAAATGCCTCATAACATTGTGCTTGTACCTGTCTATGCAGAGAGAAAGGCAAGTGGAGCAGAAACCAGATTTTTCTCTATAAAAGGCTCTATGTTTATGCAGGAAGAGTTGAAATGAACATATCCACTGTAGTGGATTCTGCTGTTGTGGCATCTAGGGCAGCAAGAAATTTAAAAAAAAAAAATCTGTATGTACGCGTTTCGGTCCTGTGAGCCACTCAGAGCTGTCAATGTAAAAGATTAGCCCTTCTGCCTTTCCAGGCAAGAGACCACCCAGCCATTAGACACTATATCTGGAGTTTAGCAGACCTTTCGGCTGAAAACCTTTATTTGAAGTGTGTGGACAATATAGTTTGAATTTTAGAGCCACAGGTCTGTGCCTGCATGGAAAAAAGGTACAGTGAAAAGTAAATCACATTTTAAAGAGGCTCATGCAGAGCAAAGGAACACTTAATTACTTTAACAAATTAAGGTTCTTATTGCATCCTCTCTTGCCTGCTTTTGTCTCATTGAAAGCACTTATGACAGAAAACAAATTTGGACAGAGAAACCTCAGAGAACACTATTTGCTTGCACACAGCTGTCAGAGACACTTCTTTGATCCAGACAAAAGGAAAATGTCCATATTCAGTTTTGAAAGTGGTATTTAGCAGCCATTATTTTAAGTATTCCTTTGGCTATAATAAGAGAATCATAGCACTGAGCAAAAGACCATCCACAGCTTCGTTATTATAAAAAAAAATGTGAATGGCTTAAGGCTAATTGTTATGCTAAATATTTTTGATTTTTTCATAGGTAAATGGAATTCACACAATGCAGATGAAAGTTCAAACTACCACACCATAATACAAAGATGCTGTGCAACTGYRTTAGCTGAAACCAAAAAGCAATGAGTAGGGTTCTAGATTCTGCAAGTCTTCTAGCAGCCTTGCAGAATTCCTCTAGCTGTTGAAATCTGTCTCTCTTGATTCCAATCCTAAAATAGGAATTTTGGTATAATTCTAAAATTAGTGTTTAGCAATTTTCACTCTTCTCAACTGAGCCACTCTAAGTCTCACTTCCAGAGCTAAGTCTAATTAAAATTACTGCCTTGAATTCAATCCATCACCTCAAATTGGGAATTCTTATTCTAGGCTCCTAGGAAAAGCATAGGGCACAATCCTGTGACTGAATCATACAGGGACACCCAGTAACACTGGATACTCCCAAGGAATACTAACGGCAAGCGTTTTACAATCACCTCAACAGCTGAAACACCTTCATGAAAATTTAAGGAGCAATTTAAAATAGCCATAAAAACCACAAACAGAATTCACACATGGACTATTCACAAACAGGAAAGAACCCTCCATTAGTCAAATTAATTGCTCTTTCAAACTGCTCACACAGCTCTGATATTGTTTTCTGCCATCAGTCACTCAGAGTGCACCTGTGGGCAACCATCCTGACAGAGCTCTGGTATGGAGATGATTGCCTCGTCTGGTAATCATATCCAGTAACTTGAAAAATAAAAGTAAAGTCACCTTACAATCAATCATTTTTTAAAATTTCCTTATCTTTATTATAGATTAATACCACTGTGACCAACCAGCACTGCTCCAAGTGAAATACAAGAAAGAAGCCTTCAGCATGAACACTGTTTGACTTGCATACTTGTAACTTATTTAAAAATCTGGACAGAATATTAATGTGACAAGGTAAGAAGCAGCTGAGCATGTTAAACTGTTAATGCACCTGTCTTACTTCATAGAAGTAAAGTGACACTTTTGGATGGTTCCAGCGGGTGACTAACCCACTATGAAAGCAAAACCTTTGCTCTGCTAGTTTATGTCACAGGAGTCATAGCAGATATTAATAATTCAAGAACTGCATTTGTACAATTGTCTGATTTTTCTGTGTCAAAATTTCAGCAACAATGGAATGTGAAACAGTTTAAGTAGTGGAGAGTAAATGAACTGATGTAGTTGACTGAGTATAAATCACAGAATCTCATTATGGCTTGAGTTATAAGGGGACCATGAAGACCTTCTGGTTCCAACCCCTTGCTACTGGAACCTTCCAGTAGAGCAGGTTGTTCCATCCAACCTGGCCTTGAACACTTCCAGGGTTGGGGCATCTCTATCTTCTCCGAGCAACTTATTCCAATGCCTCACCATTCTCACAGTAAAGAATTCCTTCCTAATATCTAATTTAAATCTATCCTCCTTCAGCTTAACATCATTACCACTTGTCCTATCACTCCATGACCTTGTAAAAAGCCCCTCTTCAGCTTTTTTTGTGGATCCCCTTCAGGTATCRGACTGCTGATTTTAGTCTTCCTTTGTTGCCTAAAATACTAAGTCACTGTTTACAGTGTGTAAAGTATAATAGTGTGACAAACTTCACCAAAATCTAAACATTTAGCGTAGCTCTACTGAAAAAAAATCCCTGTATTCACACAAATATAAAATCTCAAGAATATACTCACGTTCTGCAGGATTAATCTTAGATTTCCCATTCATTGTTCAGTATCTTCCCCAGCCTCATAGCACCTTTGACAATCCTGCTCTGGCAACATTGCAAAAGTGCTAGAAGTGTGTTGCTTTATCAAAGCCTGTTGTGAAATGCTTGATGCTTGATAAATATTTTCTTCTTTTTCTTTTTAGCCCCAGATTCTGGAATCCTGGTCGGTCCTCATATTTAGACCCAACCTTAGAGAGCTTTTTGCAAAGTTTTGAAGAACCTTGCTTTGTGCCAATAAGAACAGCAAGAAAAGTAGAGACTTTTTTGCCATTCGCTTACACCAATCTCACCCAGCTGTAACTGTTTAATCCAGTACAGTTAGGYTAGATTTACACTAATTGCCTAACCAGCTCCAGCTGCAGGATACAGTTCAATTACCTAAGGTGACATTTGATCAGGCCACTGGGATTAAAATAATTTCCTTTTACTTACATTATGCCATTTCTGGCAATGCTGTCTATGTCTATCCTAGGAAATAAACCAAGTGCAAGGTGCTGCACCTGGGTCAGGGCAATCCCCAGTATCAATTCAGGCTGTGGGATGAGCAGA
This sequence comes from Amblyornis subalaris, assembly GCA_018881555.1. Taxonomy (NCBI): domain Eukaryota; kingdom Metazoa; phylum Chordata; class Aves; order Passeriformes; family Ptilonorhynchidae; genus Amblyornis; species Amblyornis subalaris. The sequence continues at coordinate 3,292,049 of JACAXG010000007.1, read as the reverse complement.
TGGAGAGCAGCCCTGCCCAGAAGAACTTAAGAGTGTTGGTGGGTGAGAGGCTGGACGTGCCCCTGCCATGGGAACTCTCAGCCCAGAAAGCCCAACACATCCTGGGCTCATCCAAAGCACCATGGGCAGCAGGGGAGGGAGGGTATTTTGCCACTCTGCTCTGCTCTGGTGAGACCCCACCTGCAGTGCTGCACCCAGCCCTGGGGTCTCCAGGACAGGAAGGACATGGACTTGTTGGAGCAAGTCCTAAGCAGGATGACCAGAGGGATGGAGCACCTCTCCTATGAGGAAAGGCTGATAGAATTGGGTTTGTTCAGTCTGGAAAAGAGAAAGCCTCAGGGTGATGTAATTGGGACCTTCCAGTACCTAAAAGGAACTTACAGGAAAAAAAAAATGATGTAAGACTTTTTACAAGAGCATGTAGTGACAGGACAAGGGGGAATGGGTTCAAGTTGAGTGAGAGTAGGTTTCGATTAGATATTAGGAAAAAATTCTTTACTATGAGGCCAGTGAGACACTGGAACAAGTTGCCCTGGGAAGTTGTGGATGCCCTATCCCTGAAAGCACTCGAGGCCACATTGGATGGAGCAACCTGGTCTAGTGGAAGGTGTCCCTGCCCATAGCTGGTGGTTGGAACTGGATCATCTTCAACGTTCCAATTCAAGCCATCCTATGGTTCTATGAAATTTAAGACTTGGTGGTAGTGATTCCAGATACCATAATATAGTTATCTGTAAGGTTAAACTGTACCAGAATCCCAGGACAGTCTACCCCTGCATCTCCCAACCAATTCCTTGGCACAGTTGCTGAGTGAGAGCACTGTGGAGCCTCTCCACATACACAGCATGTGTGCAGCAACCCTGGATCAGGGGCTCTGACCCCTGTAGCCCTCAGCAGTGCCTAGTGTTCCTACTCTGCAGCTCAGACATAGTCTTGAAGTCTCAGAAATGCCTCAGTACCTCATGATGAGGTACCAAGTATGTTTCATCTAAAAATAAATTATTGCAAGGAGAGTGCATGCTAAATTTCAGCATAGCAGGAGGTTATCCGAAATCTTGGAGTTAAGACATGTAACAGCACAGTATATTTTGATGGAAAATTGAAATGTTGAAACAATTTTTTTTAAGCCTTCTCTTAAAATAAAGCTCCATTCTTGGCTTAAGAAAATTGAGTATCACTTCATGTCTACAATTATTTGGGACGATGAAAAGGAGTTAGTCTACTGACAACCTGTCCTTTACACAAGCATTTCTCTAACAGTGTGAGAGAAGGAAGACAGTTAAGTGTGATTTAAGTGAAACGAATCAGGTCTCTGTACATTCTAAAATAAGAGTTGATTATAAAAAGTATGCATGTGTCCCCCTAAATTGGTCCACCATAATTAAAAGTTGTCAAAAAATGAGTTTTACTCATCCCACCCCACAAAAAATTTCACTGTTACGGCATATCAAAATAGCAGACAAAAATCCCCAAGAAAGATTATAAATTCAGCCTCCTGAGAGCTAGAATTCAATTACATTTGCTTCTGAGAATCATTTTCTTTAGTAGAATACAACACTTGTGAACCAGCACAGCAGCATTTTCCAATCAAAGGCTTCCAGCTTTCTGCTGAAAGCTGAAAGTTTCTGTTTTCAGGTGTTTCATTTTTTTTGCTCAGAAGTCAAAACTGTCTGTAAAGAGCAGACATTTCTCACACAGAAAATAATTTTAATAAAGAAAATAGGTTCAACAGATTTCTTTGGGCCATTTCCACAATGAGTTCATGCTGGTTTCCCTTTTACAAAGCAACAGCATGAAACCTCAAGGTTCAGAACTAATTCTGGCAGAGCAGACTCAGCCCCACTGGTTTTTAATCGCAGAGTGCACCCAACACAGCCACGATGGCCAATCTCGCATTGTTCATTTAAATCAACAATCAAAATTTTAAAAAAAAAGAGAAAGAAAATCCTCACTTTTTTCCCCCCCCCCCCTCTCTTGGTAGAGCTCTCTTACATTTGGATGCRTTTGAATTAGGCTGTTTTATCTCCGGTGACAAATCTGCTACGCCTTGGCTGCACCAACATCCCAGGCACATGCTATTTCTTTCATTCATTTCCCTCGTGCTTTTACCTCGGTACCTCCCGCGCTGTCAGAATCACAGAGCCCATCCRTAAGTATTATGTGATGAGTAACTGCTGTGTATGCAAGCACACAGGAGAAATGAGCTTTCATTCTCTCCTTGCAATCATTTACATAGAGAATATGATCCCATTTAAATTACTGCTTGTCATCTCGTTACATTTGATCAGCTGAAGGATCATTTTACTGGAACCGGGAGAAAGAAAGAAAGAAAAAGAAAAACTACCAGCTATTTGACACTCCTTTATAYTTAAGGGTTTGAAGGTTTGTACAGTTTTATATTCAAACTGCTAGACTTTCTGATGGTTTCTCCTCTTAGGAGAGGATTCCTTTGATAGTCAGACAACTTCTATCTTATCCCTCCAGGCTAAAAATCTCTATTTTCATGACTTTCCTGAGTAAATTAGAAATTCTGTATACCACAATATTAAGTGAAGAGGTGTTTCTTAAGCAGTTACAACCTGACAAGTGCCTTAGCTGTGAGAAAACTGACAAAAAAAGGTGTACTTCTGGAGGCTGGAAGAACCCACAAATTCTGCATCACTGACATACAGCTTCCTACCATGAATATTTTTMACATCCATATCGTTCTCCAGATGAGTTCTCCAAGAATTTAAGAGTTGTACCTTGACAGGATCCATCCTAAATCACATCTTTGCCTGCATTTCTTAATRCAAGGGAAATCCACTTTGCATTAAAGTGACAAAAGGGTGTTATTTAAATTCTTAACACAAGGCAATTCACAGATGAAATAACTGAGCAGCATAGCATATCTTTTTCTGTACAGGTTTTACAAGGCACTTGACATTGATGACTAATACTGAATACACGCTCCCATTTTAAAAATAAATCATCTTTCTAATTAATATTTTCCAGTGTCATTAAGGTGGGAATGTTGGCAGTTGGGCGGAGGTAGACTTTTTAGTGCCACTACCATCTCTAGGGCTTTCTTGGACAAATCTGTCAGAGACAGACCACTGCCGTATGATATTATAGAAATAATAGAACAGGTTTTGCTTTTGCTTGGCAGAAATTTGAGTCTCCCAAACAACAGCAAAGAGAAACAGGCCAGATTCTGTTAACTGTACTTGGTACTTTTAGTAGGAGAATTCAGAGGATGAGTGCAGTCGCAGGATATGGCTCATGGCACTTTGCATTTCCATTCATCTGTGTGACCAAGAYGAGCAGCTCTTAGCACACCAAAAAAACTCCTAAAAAGCTAAATTAACCTTTTTGGCTTTTTTTTTTTTCCCTACTTGAAGAAATGCTCTTCAGTTATGACCCACAGACTACAACTCCAACAGGTTCAAATTTGCATAAAACGTAACTGGCTGAGAAATTTTTGATGAGCCAACAACTAAATTGTCAGGTTTGGTTGAATTAGTACTAAGAAGTCAGGACAATACCTATTAGTTATGAAAATGTTCACATTTTTGAAAGAAGATTTCACAAATGCTGCTGTTTTCTAATGCAATTTTTTCATAACCAAAAATTGAGCATCAGTTTGTTTCTGCTTATTTTCTGATTTGAGAAAGAGTTCCAATTTTTGTATCAGGGAGTCATTGCAATGACGTGTGATCCAACAATACACTCAATAAGAAAAGAAAGCCCAATGAAATGAAAAGTTTGAAAGTCCAACAGTATAAGAATTATTCATTCAAATTACCCAACAAAATGCTTTAAAAATAGAAAGTCTTCAAGGAACATCACTACTGATGATTTGTTAAACTTCTGAGCATTAAGCTTTATGGTTAGAAAAGAGACCAAAAAATTGAGGTAATGTCCTTTAGAAGAATATCATAACATAGAAAGCTATTTGACTGCAGGAGTCTGAACAAAAGGACAAAAGAATTTTTATGTTTAGCTAATTACTGTTGTATCTACTGTTGCCATGTGATGGTATTAGGATTTCATATTACACTGTGTTTTATTAGTGCAGTTCAGACCACCTCCATTGTATTTTTTCCAAGCATTATAGTCTTATTTAAATTTTTCATTTGAAAAGCACTTTTATATTAAAAAGTACCACATATCCTGCATTGTCTTCACAAAAACGTCTCCTGTGATTTTCATTGAAGTAATGTAGGATCAGAAAAGAGATCTATTTCCTTGTAATTTTGGGAAATAAACTGCCTTCATACAAAGCAAAATCCCTACAAGCCTGTGGCCGCTAAACATTTGCACTACACCTTGAAATCAACATTCCTCACAGATTAAACCCTTTGAGTTTAGGCATCAAGGCTTCTTTACAACTGCACAGGGTACGAAACTCCCTCTTACAGGGATGCTAAGACACAAGTCCTCCAAGGAGTAAACATGCACATTCCTTTACAATGCACTAGAGAAATCATTGGGTTTCATAATCTATGTAACAATATGCATAGCAGAAATCTCCACAGATATATTTTATGAAAACAGCCGTTTTGTTTTCTCGTCTCTGCCCAACTGATATAATCTGTCTTGACAGGCAAACTAATACAGTCAGCTTCAGAACAGGCTTCTCTCTAAAGTTGCTGTCTATTGCAAACAGAAAGTTACAGCTATTTCATTTTCCAACACCGCTACTGTATTTGTCTTACTGGTTTTGTTATCCTCCCGGTCACCTAAAACATTTGCCATTAAAATTCATGTCCTTTGCCACATTAGCTTAAATCTCATCTGAGCTGGAAGTAGGCTGCCATGACAATCACAGACTTTTTCAGCAGCAAAGGCATGTCTTTGGGCAGAAAAAGCCTGTGAAGGGAAGCATACATCAGTAGCACAGCAGAAGACCAGCTCATACGCTGAATTAATTTGTGATGAATACCATGAATAGGGTTGTGCAGGCAGTCATGCATCCACCATACTCTGCTCCCTGATTCCCACAGCTCCCGTCAGCCTTATTTAAGAGAGGCATCTTCGATGATGATTACTGGTCTAGGTAATACTTTTTTCTAAGTATCTCTTACTTTCTTTAAAACTGTAAGTAAATCAGTGCAGAGCTTCCTGACCGACCAGTAAAAATAGGAGGGGGATGAGATATGTGTTAAAAAAGGTGGAAACTTCAAAGCTCACACACTAAGGAATTGGGGAAAAGGTCTTACATCGAAGGGGTTAACCCGCAAGGAGAAGCCACTGCCCGACTCCAAATTACCAATTTCTGCCTAGTCAGTGGACTAACATGAAGTCCAAAGGAAAACTCAGCAGGAAATCAGTCATATTTTCAAAACAAATAATTTCAAGTCAAGCCATCAAAGATGGTTATATGAGATTGGTGCTATTAATGCCAAGGTTGTGGGTTCGATCCCTGTACGTGTCATTCACTTTGGAGTTGGTCTTTATGATCCTTGTGCGTCCCTTCCAAGCCAGAATATTCTGTGATTTCTGTGACTCTTGTTGAAATTCAGTCATTTTCCTTCAGAGGGTACAATTTTGAAAACTTGGCAAGTCTCAGTCAAGACATTTTTCATTAAAAGCAGTGAACATGATCCTCTGAGAAACAGTAACGCTTTAAGAGAAGTAACCTTTCTATTCACTGACTCATCTTTCATTCCTAGTGCTTACCATAAAACATCTATATGCGTCTGCAAATGTTGCTTCTAGGGAGAGTACTATGGGGACAACCTTTGAGCTACATGCAGTGCTATAAAGTGGATGAAAGAAGAGCCAGGGCAGTACCAAGCGGATCCTGGCTGAATGAGAGAGCGATCCCCAAATTGCAGCTTGAGAATTGCCATTTAAGAGATATATAAGAGCTGCATCCTTTGAAATCACAACACTATGGAAAATACTCCTGGCTCCTCCAAGACTACAAAAGTAACAAGAGGTCTATATGATCTATTTACTCTTTCATCTGATTTACAGAAATGGCTCTTGACGGGAGGCAAGTTGATAATAAAAAGCGAAGCTTTCCGACTCCTCTTTCAAGCACATCTTCAGATGTTGTCTCTCTTCTGCCCTCCATTAAGTCACAGATCTAAAGACTAAAAAGGAACCGAAGAAGTGGCAAGATCTAACGTCTGTTGGACTAAATACGTAAATTATGAAATCAAGTCTCAGAACTGGGAGATCTTAACTCAGACTACTGGTAAATCAAGAAAGCGATGAAAGCAGCATCCCACTCTAGGAAGGGTGCTGATTTTATCTGTGACATTTCTAGCCCTCAGAAGTCTACAATATTTTTCATATAAGATCAAAGAAAATGCATTAATATTTGCATATGGTTTGCTGTATATTTCCCCCTTCTATTAGCATCTCCCTCACTCCCCAACTTCAAACGCTGGATAATACTGAAATCTTTAGTGTAAAGGAAACAAAAAACCTCCCAGTTCAGATAACTAAAATGCATATTGAAATTAATGGGAATCATTTGATTCCTTTCCGTGACAAAATAAAAATCAGACATTTTCTGTAGAAGAAGCATCTTTAATCTCCCAGGTGAAACATGAGAGTAGAGAAGTGTGATTTCATAATGAAAGCTTTTTTGTTACTCTCACATTTTTCTGCTTGCAATTTTTGCAGTGTTTGTTTGTTGAACTAGGGTTTGGCTTATGTCATTTGAATTTCTTCACCAAGCACTTTGCTTTTATTTTAATACAATTTTATGCTAATTGAAAAGAAATGTCATATTTAAACATTTTGTACATGATTGGCACTAGACCGTTCAGTGCAAGGAATTAATGAGAGTATTGAATTAAATGTGTCAACTGCATCCAATTTTTAAAACCCCAACATAACAAACACAAAGCACAGAAGTTATTTTGTCTGCATAAATGACGTTCTAAAGCTTAAAGCTGTTTCATTATATGGTGCTTTTTAGTATCTGAGATGGGGTTACACTATACTATCTCAGACCCATAATGAGGGTTTTTATTGAGATGTCTGTATTTTCCTATTGGTTCACAGTGAAACAAAGCTGGGATGTGTCTTGTAACCACTTATGAATGCAAGTGGTTTTGTGTAGGAGACTTCAATTGTCTTCTAAATTACAGAAATGATCTTCCCCAGTCTAAGTACACAACAACCCAGTTGCATTCAAGCCCTTAGTGAAGCTGCACTAACATGTGATGGAGATCTCACTTCTCTGCCCAGCCTGTTTCTTATGCAGAAAAAAAAAAAACCCTCACAACCCTATTCAGCAATACCAGAGGTTTTGTCTGTCTAAAAATTAACTATCAGACTAACATTTCAAGTCATGTAGWAGTACTGAAAACATCACACAGGGAGTCATGCACACAGAACTACTRTGATTGCTCAAAGGAGGCAGCGCTGCAAAAATATCCTGGTTTGGTCCACATAGGTTATTAATTTCTGAGTTTAAGATTGAAAATCTTCCAAAAGRCGGGTTGCAGGATTAAAATAAAGTGCTATCAACTTAAATCAAACTTTTTGAGAAAGTAAAAAGCTTGACTTTTCTCAACTACTTTCTGCCTGTCAGAATGATAATTGAKGTTGTTGTTGTTAAAGTAATGTCTGTTTCTTCTTACAGAAGACCCTCACCAAGACTATCCTCAATGTAGTATTTATGTGCTGCTGAAAGCTAAACCAGCTCAAACAGAAGGCAAAATTCTCACGACAGAAAATCTAGCCCTTTCTTTCCTTTTTTWATTGTAATATTGCACATCTTTCTTACTGAGAAAATAATACACCTAACGGAAAAAGTTAATTCGCAGCTGTCTTCTGAGAAGATTAAGGATCAATACTTGTCAGTTCACAACCAAAAACCAAAGGGTTAATTAAGAAATTTCCTAACTTTTGAATTTTTGTTGAGCATACCACAGCCATCAATGAATGCAATTCATTCGTTATCTATTGATAACAGAAGTAAAATTTTTCAGGCAAATTTGTTGATGGAATTTCTATGCAAAAAAGAAAAAAACACATTATATTTACCTATCATCAATGGCAGCTCAGAGGAAGTTCAAGCAAAGCCTTTTCATTAAAAACAGTGTAATTTTTTTMTCTCAGTGCCTTTCCAAAAGTATGGATAATAATTAATGCTGTATGACATTAAGCGCACTGGTTAAATCAAAAATCCTATTACATACTTAGGAAAAATTAGCTGTGGAATGACGTAAGACACAGCCTTCAGCTCTTAACAGTCTAGGAGGAGTCTTTGTTCAACCATTCAGAAAGCCCAAATTATATATAATACTGCTAAACTTCATCCTTCTCATGAATCTCTCAAGGATTGCTCTCAGGAGACTGGGAAGGAAGCAGGGTATTGGGTTCCTTGTTTAATGTTACAGTAGGGACATCCATAGCAAAATAAAATAGCTGGCATGACTGAATACAAAGAAACATAATGGGAATTAATGAAGTACAATATTTTAATGTCCTTGTTTGAAATTTGTTAAGCGCAGCAAAAWAGGGGGCTGTATTTCTTTTCTATATGAATGTATACAAGGGTCCAGTGTCATATTGGAATATTTCCTGTGGTTTAGTCAGTAATATTTGTCTTCTAAAGGCTGATAATCTGCAACTCTTTCCAAACTCTGCACTTAAGACTAACCAGAAGTCTGTCATTTTGCAGGACATCATTTCTCGTTCTAAATGAYTTTGGCAGACAGCTATTCTGGATGCGCAGATTTAAGGACACAGCCATATATAGAAACATAAGCAAGTTACATATAAATATAAGAAAAAAGACTTTTACACGTTCAAACCTATTTATAGAAAGCCATAGGGAGAAAAACGTCTTTCCRTCTACATTACAGGGATTTGGGCAAAGTGAGGATTTAATACATTTATCCAGACTTTTTTAACTTAAAGGCAGCACGAATCAAAAGTTCTGAACAACCTTTTAAATACTCAAAGGTCTTTTTAAGGCTGCCCACCCATTGCACAGTATTCCAGAAGAGGGAGGCTGGGCAGTTATCCTGGCAGATGCTTTCACTACAGAAGGGCTCCTATATGGGAGCGGTGGGTTTCCATGCCCCACGCTGCTGCAGGGCATTGTTTCCCTGGAAGGTGTTAATGGCTGCCAGCAAGGATGCCTCTGATACACAGGAAATCACAGCCTTTGCAAGCAGATGGGCGTGCTAGCAGCTCTTTGTTCGGAGGAATTAAGATCTTTAATAGAGTGAAGCAGCTGAAACAACAGAAAGCCATGTGGGAAGGCCCAGGGGATTGATTGGAAACATCGAGTCCTGTATTGACAGGAGGTAGATGTGTTGGTACACGTAGGCAGAAAACCACCAGGAAGCCAGAAAAACAGATGTAGGCTTGGCCTTGAGAACAGAAATAGACCTCCTTGGGTGCAGGAGTGAAGGGAAGAAATAGGTTGAAAAGTTTGTGTTAGAAAAACTGTTCATTATTATCCATTTCTGCTCTGTTTAGGAAAACAGGATACAGTCACTCCAAATGACTAGGGATGCTCTAAAGAAATGCCTGACCAATATAAGCAGTTTCTCTTCCTCCAGAAACAAAAAAAGAACACTAAAGGCCAGCTAATAGTCCCAAGGAGCTGAAAACAACAGTTTACAGCATCCAGCCCACAACAGAATTTATTTCTTCCAAAGTTCACAGGATGGGTCAATTTCCCACTGCAAAAACCAGCCACAGCCTCTTGCCTCAAAAGCCTAAACCACTTCATCCTCGATGGCTGGTTCTGTCTGGAGCAGCCTGTCTGTTTCCACAGCTAGAAAGGCCACAGTGAGGCCCACGAGCTTGCTATGCACCCACAGGACAAGCACATCAGTCCTTTYTACCTGGCACCTCTACCACAGAGGCACCTTAGGATGGGTGGCTGCACCCACTGTGCCATAARTCATATCTCTGGTTCCAGGAGCTTGGAGGAACGTTCACCAGAGTCATTATGACAGCAGCTTGAATGTGAAATGTATAGGAGGTACAGCTAGCTCTGCATCCTTCCAAGCYTCCAAAATATAAAATCATAGAATGGCCTTAAAGGGGCCTTAAAGATCAYCTCATTCCCTGCCATGAGCAAGGCCTGTCCTGGCCTTGGATGCTCCTAGGGATGGGGCATCCACAACTCTTCTGTGCAACAGAAATCAACACGCTTAAGAATGCAGATACACAGCAGTAGAGATYCATCACAGACGGATTAAATTCAGCAAGCAGCCCCTTGACTCAGGCATGTGGATGCACAGACAGGCTGTTGGCTCACACCGCAGCATGATTTATAAATGAGACCATTGTAACGAGGATGRACTGTTCCTAAATCAAGTCCTGCTGAGGGCAGTGACCTAAGGGAAATTTTGCTACCTATGATTTAGGTATTTGCAGGCAGATTTATAAAAAAGGAAAAATTCGTAAGAAAGTGGACATCAAATATCCGAGGTACTTTGATAAATGCAAGCATGGGCTGAGTACTTCAGAACATAAACAAGCTGTGTCAAATCAGGCCCTTCAAATCCATGCTGCCATTGAAAACCAATGGGGCCTAACGAGGAATATGTTAYTACAATTTTTGCAAATTGTTTGCTGTGCTTCTAATATGTTTCACTGTACTACTGTCACATGAAATATTAACAACAGCAACTGCTAAATACTAAACATATACATTAGTGCTGCACTTGTTAATACTTGACGTGACCGTAATATCTAATCTAAAGCCAGATGATGAGCTTCATGTTCCAAAGCTTGATTTCTCCCTGGCTAAAGTCAMTATTAAGAGGGAGTAGAGTAAAGAAAAAACTCTGGAAAGCTTTGCACTGGATGTATTGTTGACAGCACAAGAACATGTTTATTTTTGTTATTCCATCTGGTGCTCATTATAAGCACCACACTTTTGGATGAGTTATRGCCAAACTATCTAGCTATCAATAAAACATGGGTTTACTGAATCTGCAGCAACATGAGACATAAGTGCAGTAATCTCCTGTTTACTGATGGTGTGTTATGCAACATTATTTTTACTCAACCCCAACTATTGGAAAATTAAAACAACTTTGATCACTTTTGGAGATTCTGGGCTAAGATTTCCATTTGTAACTATCAATTATTTAAAGAACAGTTTTAAAGGGTTCTTAGAGGTTTAAAAAAAAAATACAGTAATTTAAGCGGCAATGGCAGATGATTACAAGCCTTAAGCCTCACATGGAATAAAAAGTCTGTATAAAAYAGTCACATTGCCATCTACTGACAGCCCTTTATGAAAAGGCTTACAGTTTTTATTAGCTGCCTGACTATATACTTAATACTCTCTGTCTTGACATACAGTAGCACAAAAATTAGGGACGTACAATATRTGTTGTTCAGTACATCCCACTGCAATAATCCTGCTTCTGTTTGAATCCATCCGAATCCATTCAGGCTTTCACACTTACATACTGCAATTAGATACGTTTATTAATGGCATTATTGCACAGTATTTCATTGRAGGTAAAACTGTTTTCAAGAAAGTAACTACAGAAGGGTATGTTAATAAATCTGGACTACGTGCACAGTATGTAGGGACCTGCTAATAGGATTTCCRTAACAACAGCATTTATCTCACTGCATATAATGCCAATCATAATACCAATCACTGGCAACCACAGTATTCTTATTATGTTATGTGAAAAATGGATTTCATGTTAAGGAAAAATCATATAGACTAAAACAGAAGGGTCATTGATGCACCTGCATATTAAAAATCTTTTATCTCATCTTTATAATAAAATATATTTTGGCCCAAGACTTAATGCCCTAGTTATTAAATCAGAAACATGTAATTGCACTTTAAAACTGAATGGAGGTCTCAYATCCATTCTACCTTCCTGCAACATGGGTCAGTGGATCCTAAAAATGACCTGTAAATGAGGTGATGCAGTGCTCTTTCATGGAAGCAAATATACCAAGCTGGGATTTCCTCRCTGTAACCCAACCAGCATAATAATACTCCGCACAAACTGAAGGCTGTCTTTAGCTTCTCAGTGCTTTATTCCCTGCTAAGAATTTCTGCATGCTCTCTAATCCGTGGCATAAGGCGATTTTTATTCACCCTTGCCTCTTAATTGTAGCATTCAAGTTTGAAAGAAGAAAATAAAACAACAACAAAAAAATCTATCAGGTCTTGTCTACAGTATTTGCACCTAGTTTTCCATACCACCAAATCTGCCCTTCACAAGAAAGTTTCTAAAACTCTAGATTCTCTTTTAAGACTTCAGATGAGTGTAAGAAATGACAGTAACTGAACATATTCCAGCATTTCATCTTTTCTGAGAAATTTTCTCAGCATACAGAAGAGCCCAGGGAAGGCGGCACCCCATGGAACACAGGGCACGGTAATGCCCTGTTGAGAAATTTTACACCAGTGATCCTCAAGTGCCTTCTATGGGCTTGCTCCTTTGCCAAATCCAGGTGCTAGAGAAACCTATCTCCATGTCACAGAGTAGCTCGGGATCAGGGAGTTAATCCAAGTGCCACTCATGGCTCCGTACACACAGTCCTTGCCCTGTTACCTAATCAGTCAGCAAACTCAGTATCTTTTAGACAACTGAGAGAAGTATCAGCTAAAACAGAGGAATGCCTCACATATATCCTAGTTAGTTTCTAAGTATAGGAGATTAATAAGCAAACACAGCACACAATAAGCTAGAATGAGAATTTACAGAAACACAGGCCCAGACCATTAACTCCTTCTGTACTCAGCCTCTGAAAATTAAATAGCCTAAGAGCATTTGCAAAGATCCAACAGGAACTCTGTTGTATGCTGTCCTCTTTCACCACTGGTAAGCAATCCTCAGAGTATCTGGGAATATTTTCTGGATGTTGTTTCATAGGACTAGTATGAGTCTATTCCACAAATCCTAGCATATCTAAGTATTTTATTTTGTCTCCTTTTCCAAAGTTACACAACCACTTAAATATTTTTAGAGCTATTGAGCCATACCTAATTATCCCTCCCTCACTRTTATATCTGTAATAACCAAAATAACAAAAAGTCAAGACAGAATGACTGGCATGCACACAGCATAAAGACCCAGGCATGCTGCTGCAAGGTAATACCATGTTTGGCTGAAATTCGTTTGGTTTACAGATAAACAAAGCAACTGCCAGATTCCCCACTCTGCAACTTTCCATTTTGTCTGCTCATCCAATGGGCTGCTGGCAATAACATCCCCCTGAAATGAAGCTCTTGCAATTCAATGAGTGCAGAAGGAACTGTGAAAGTCACTCTTGTCTCCCCTTGGAAATGATGCAGTTTTTCTAACAAAGTCCTACACAGAGTGAATAGAAACATATTGCACAGAATTCAGAAAATTTCCCATTGAAATCATTTAAGGACAGCTTGAATGGAGATCAATTCTCTAAGGAACAAAACAATTTCCTTAAATAACAAAGCAAAAATCAAAGCTGGCATATGTTTCCAGAATAAGATACCTCCTACCCTAAAACTCGAGGTCAGCATCAAATTTCACAAGTTTTCCTTAAATGTAACCATCCTCTCAGCTTTTCTTCTTAAAGAATGAGGATAAGCACTTTTACTATTGAGGCAACAACACCACCACAACAAAGAAAACAAAACCAAACCTTCCCAATTTAAATGCAAATATATTTTTGAGCAAAAAACCATATAATGCTGGTGGGAAAACTAGAACAGTTTATTTCACTAGAATTGTGAATGAGAAGCACAGGGAGATAAACCATAAAAACATTGGACCAGTGTAATATTTCTTCCCTTAAACAGCTCAAATATGGATTTTGCAACTGGTGTTGAAGAGCTTTTGGTGGAGTTTGTTTTGGTTTGGTTGGTTGGATTTTAAAGAGTATTGATACAGCTTTTTGCAGAAATAAAACAGCTCAAAGACTGAAAAGTGCTAAGCCAAAGATAAACACTACTTGTAGTGCTGGTACAAAATTCCTCAGCAGAATCATCTCAAACTTCACCATTCACCATGTTCAGGCCCTGCTCTCTGTAGAAGAGGCTGATGAGCTGAAATGGCTGAGCAGTATGCAAAGAACACAATCAATTAATGGCATTCCAAAGTGGAATCACCTTGCTTGTAATGCAGGGAACACACAGCAGCGATAAATTATTGCTTGAACATTGTCACAGCATCTGCTGCACGCAGCCTGCAGGGCTGAGATCTGCCCTTTGATCTACATCACTCACATTGAAAAGAACAAGAGAATCCACATACCTGTAGGACTCACACAGCTCCAGAGAAGCTATAAAAATAATACTCTCAAAGAATTGCTGCTTTTTATTTCTTTTTCTTTCTGTTTTTGGTTTGTTTGGGTTTTTTTTTCGTGTAAGGGGTTGTTTTGTTTTGGTTTGACAATGAAAAGGTAGAAAAAGGAGGGAAATGTCCATCGTAGGAGGAACTGCAAGCTGATACATTTGTGTTTGCCACAGATAAACACAAAAATATACTTACATGGAAAGCATGGTTGAGGAAAGAAAGCAGTTAATGAAGATAGAAACCAACTTGTGTGACTGATATGAGAGAACCTTTCTCAGCTGTTTAATTTTAGAATAATTTCTGTGCAGTTAAAAAACCAGCAAATTCCATGGTGTCAGAGATGTCACTTCTGCAGTGCAGAAGGTCATGTCATTCAGTACAGCATCCTGGGAGAGCCTCTGAATTAAGAGTTTGGTCTTTTAGTACCTGTAACTCATTAAAAACTGATTTAAAAGTCTCAAGGTTTCAAAGCCATGAACAGCAGAAAATAGAAGTTTGGCGAGGACATAGGAATGGTACAGCCCTGAGGGGCTTGTGTTCCTACTTTTGAAAAATCACTTGATCATTGCCCATGCTTAAAATCAAAAATATGAAAAAACAACTTTGCAAAATTAAGCCTTAAAGAATATTTATCCAAAGATATTACGAAAATTTGCAAAATAAAAAAAGGTTTAATTGCGCGCCTTGAGCACCTGAATCTGCATATTCAAAAGAAACAATACAAAAGAGAGSCAAATTATTTTTTTTTTCTTTTTAAGRTGTTCACACACCAAAAAAAGTTATTTGGCTTTCAGACTCATCCATACTACAACGTGAAATGCCTTTGGCAGCGAACTGAGGGCACAAGAGACAGTGTAGAGTGTAACTGTCATCATGAATGTCTTATAACACCAGCGGCCAGAACAAAACGCCTTTGAAGGCTGTAGTGAGTGACAAGACACTTCAAGAAAAGATAGGAAAAATCAAAGGGCATTGTCACTGAGTAAATCAAACTTTGTTTTGATTGTCTGCAAGGTCAAGATATTTGCATTATATTAAGGGTTCATTAGCACAGACAAGCATTAGCTGTTACAAGCTGATTTTTTTTTTGTTTTGAAGGTCTAAAATAATAAAGTTCCATAGAAAAGAAAAATGCTGGCCTGCCAAGGGATCTCAGCACAATCTATGTCCTGATCTCTTTGTTACAATGGAAACATTGCATATTGAGTAGCTAAAGCAATAAAACAAAATTCTAGTTATAGAAAGCTTTCTAAACAAATTTTCCAGTCCAGATATATTATTAATTTTAACATATATGGCATATAATACTTGTAAATATTTCAGCGCTAATTATTTAGTAGGAAAATTAGCTTTACTGTTTTGCTATAGAGATTGATCCAGCAAATATCTAAATGCTTTTGCCTAAGTGCCTAGAAAATACTTCTATGCTGAAAAAAAATTAACTAAATCACTACAGACACATGCAGACACTTTAAACATTTAAATGTGCTGAGTATGCAAAGATACTCCTAAAGCGAGAYTAAATGGCTAAAGTTTGCAGTACTACCTGTTAGCGACCTTCTTATGCTCGACCCAGGCCCAAGGAAAGCAACTGCCATAGGTGAAGCAAGGTACTGGCTGTACATATACTGAATGAAAATGTGGCAAAAACCTTTCCGCCTCATATTTCATCACACGTAAGTGCCAAAAGAATCTGCAACTTATGAGTTCAACTGTATTTTTATAATCATTTTAMGCAAAGTTTAGAGAAAGAGGTGTGATTGTATGACCAAAGGTGTCCTCTAAAAGAATTCACTGCTCTTGTTTGCCTCTAAGACACTGCAGAGCAGACAGGATTAACAAAGGGGTAAGAAGAGGAGTTGTAAATGACAAATGGGACAAAATTCACRGTCATTGGTTTACTGCATAAGCTACAGCACCTTAGTCATAAAGGGGGAAAAAATTATAAACTAATATAATTCATCATCTTTTGTTCACTCTGGTACCCAAGTAGTATCAACCACAATTTATTAAAAATCATGAAAATACATGACATTATGAATATGTCCTTCAACAGGGTAGAAAGCATCATGATTGCAAATGACTCCTATACAAATCTAAGCCCTAACTTAAGAACACTGAACACCTAACAAATCTAATTATTAGACAAAGGGCTAATTTTGCACTCCTGAACCTTCTCGGCTGCACCATACACCCAGTGCAGATCTGTAACATGTAACACATCTGCCAGCACAGAAACCATGTCTCTTACAGCTCGAGTGCTTGGAAGCACTGATAGTCCTTATGACAAGTTTTTAATGAAATAATGCTATGCTTGTCAGTGGAACTGAGAAGAAGAATACATTAGACTGACACATATAGAATCATCCTGCCAAACACTGCATCCCAGAACTGGAGGTGGAAAGATGCAAAAGGCAGGCAGCATAATGTGCCTGTTTGTGGTCTTGTCCTGGAGCCAGTGAGAGTTAGCGTGACCAGCACCAATWTTCTGCCCAAAGGAATTAAAAACACTGGGGTCTGAATAAGTTCAGTGTCAAAATACAAAATTATTGCCCACAAACACATACCCTGAAAAGAAAGGGTTTTCTTCCTATTTATTTCTACGAAATCACAAACAGCTCTGATTTGCACGCCACGCCAAGAAACATGATGCACAACAAACATGAACCGCAGACATGTTTACCCTCTGCCTCTTATGCTTCCAGATGTCTCAGTTTTATGTGCCAAACCTCCTGCTCTTTCAAAATACTAACCTCTAACTTTTGAGAAGTYCACTTCCTTTCTACATTGGGCTTTGTGGTGGAGAAAAAGCACTGCATTTGGAAGGCATGTTTCAGAAGGAATCACGGGCTATTTCCAATCAAAAATTCAATCAAATTTCAACATTTATAAGTGTTCAGTAGCAAAAAGAAAYCAAGTGACAACAGTGGCCTGTTAAAATATGGTAGCAATATTATGATTAATTGCAATTCAGAAGAGACAGAAGTGCTCAATAAATATTTCTGCTGTGTACTTCAGAGACAGAGGTGTACGCCTCAGGATTGATGAAACACTTTCCTGTATTAACTCAGGAATATGTTAGCTAGCAGCTTTTGAAGTCTGACATTTTAAAAATCAGTTCCAGATAACTGAAGGGTTTTAAAAGAACCAGCCAGGCATCCTTCTAGGCTGTCACTGAGTTCTGTCACACTGACAGTCTCAGAAGACTGAAGAGTTGCATCAATATGACAAGACAGAGCTTTATAAAATCTCATAGTAATTATCAGAGTAAAATATTGAGAAACACAAAAAATTAACTTCTAAAAAGTCCATCTTATGCACAGTGGTAATTACTATATCTTCAAATCCAAAAATCAGGATCTTGTGATTTGTATCACAGTTCTGGTACAAAATACTTGTTCACAAGACTGTGTCAAATTCTGCTTCTGTGTACACAGTGGAAGTGAACTGAAACAATCACCTCTCACAGCAACAAACACTTTCATTCATCCCATTCCAAAGATTTGCCTTGGAAGAACACTGCTTTCATCTGGTCAGGTTGAATAAAATATTCCTTCTCCATTTTCAAGTTTTCTCTCTGCTTCCTGGGTGAGATAGTTCAGCCACACAAACATACCCCCTTGTGCATCAATAATCAGCCAAACTTTCTTCACACAGAACATCTGGATTTCTAACTAGCTGCCTTTACTTTGGATAAATACATTTAGCTTCATCTCAYAGCTACCATAAAATATAGGATGATAATTAACTCCAACAGTGTCTGCTGGATTAACCCAATTTATACTACTATATTCAACTACAGAGGGACTTTGTGCAGTGATAAAATTAATGCTCCTTGTTTTCAGCACATTTTATATTAGTCTAACTGACTAATGTTCCCAGCCCTGCAATTAAAAAAATTAAAAAGTAGCTTTCTAAGCAGTGAAGGAGCATGTAAAATTTTATTTCTTGAAATGACTTGGCTATGAGTACTTTAAAAGTAATGTGTAATTAGCTAACAGAGCCAAAAGACCAAAAAAGTTACTTAAACTGAACATGATGGTCAATGCCTAAGAGCCATGGGCTCACCTGATTCTTTCCAAAAGAAGTCAAGCTAGTGAAGCTAAAAGATTTACTGTCATCCAGTCATTTTGGATGATTTAATCCTGTACCACTGAAGACATGAAAGTCTTGCCTTTGTTTTTTTGCTTAAGAACTAGATTTTCCTGTACTAAAGAGTTCACCGCTTCCTGCAATCATCATGGGAAGAAAACCTAGCTTGAATGTTCTGAGACATTTGCCTTTCTGTCCTATTCTGATTTCTAAGTAAATCTGAAAATGCTCCATTAAAAAAAAAAAAAAAGAACAACTAATCCTATTTTTATATCCTGCAAACCTTCTGCAACATTTAGTATCCAAAGTATTCRTTAAAACAGGACCAAATTTCTGTAGGAGATCCACATGAAAAGCTAAAAATAAGTTCTGACACTCAGTCAAGAGCATCCAAGGCAAATCCTGAAAACCTGTATTTTTCAGGTCAGTGTAAATTTAGGCACCTACCAATAATAGCAAAATTGCCATATCTAGCATAATACAGATAAGCACATATAAATAGGAAACACTAAATGGAACAGATTGAGTATGAGGACAACATGATCACAAAGTTTTTCACAGACTGATGGTTTTCTATTTTTAAACACATTTACTTTAAATCAAGTTAAATCACATACAGCTCTGATACCTTCTGAGGTAGGGCATGAAGCAAAGAACAGGACTAGTGTATAGAGTTCACATAAGGATTTTCAAGCATAAACAACAGCACAGAAAAAGAAACACAGGTGAAAAGAACAAAAGAGCAAAGTTCAAATGTGGTATGTTTGAAAGCTTGAATAAGAGACAAAACYGTGCAATTTTGAAACAAATCT
Organism: Amblyornis subalaris; assembly: GCA_018881555.1. NCBI lineage: Eukaryota > Metazoa > Chordata > Aves > Passeriformes > Ptilonorhynchidae > Amblyornis > Amblyornis subalaris. Next base: position 3,272,917 of record JACAXG010000007.1, on the reverse strand, counting down.
TACATTAAAAAAAAAAGTTCTTTCCACCAAGTGTTTGGCATTTTGGCCTTCTATAAATTAATTTCTCAACTTGTGTTTGTTTTCCAAAATCTCTTTAAAGCAACTTGCTTTTACTGTCCTGGAAAGCACAATGGAAAGAACAAATCCTGCAACTTTCAAGTTCAGCCACTGCCTCCATGACACTACAGATTGAGGTTCTCCTCTTCTGAGAAGTTGCTTGTTTCTGCTACATTCTAAAACCTATAAAGCCCTCCAACACTGAGTGCTGTAAAAATGGCACCCTTCTGAGTGTAATCTTCAGCTGTCTTTATAACTTTCTTTTGAATGAAGAGGATGGTGCTCTGCAAGCACTTTCCCAGAGGCTGAGTTCAAATGCACGGTAGAAAACGAAGGAAATGCAAAATAAAACCAGATTACTAAAAAAAAAAAAAAAAAGATTTCAGTTTCCCCCTTCTGACAGCAGCTCCCAATGAGAAATAACCTTCACTGCCAGGTTAGAGCTGTAAAGTGGCAGCAGTGGGAGAAGGGATGTACATCAAAGCTAATAGTGAGCAGGGTCTCTGCATTCCCTTTGAATTCCTTCATCGTGTCACCCACGAGGGCCACTGAAAAACAGGCCTAAGTGCATGGCCACTGCACTTCCAAGTTATCAGTATCAACCTGGCATTCTTCCATATGAACATTTACATATAAGGTGCTTGATTCATGTGTCTCTATTTCACATCACTTCAAGATTTCTGTGTTTACAGAGTTAGTTATTCAAGTTTATCTTCTAATAAAACACAGCTGTCAGCTTAAAAGCCTTACTACATTCTTTGGGGTTCTTACTACATAGAACAGAAATAAACAGGTACATCCCAAATTTCTGTCTGCCTTGAGTCGTGTTAAAAACACATTAAGCTTATTTAGTTAAATTGCTCTTATGTTTTTATTTACACATAAAAGCATAAACAGGCTAGAGCACTGCATGTCAACTCTTCCTTCCCTAAAAGGAAAAAACACTTTTTAAAAAGTAAATTCCTTCATACATGCATTCAGTACTCACACTTCAAATACTGTATATAAATTTTTCTATTGGAAGGGGARAGCAAAGAGAAAAATAACTCAACTAGACACTACTGATACACTGCAAAAGAAACTTGTCATAGCAAGGCAATTTTAGATGCCAAAGTAGTACCAGCAAATAAAAAAAAAAAAATGGGTTGGGAGAGAACAGCAGCTTGTAGGCCATCTTTAGGAAGCTATTGAAACACAAACCATGCTGAGTTCAATGTTTCAATGAACCTGCATGAAATAGAGTCTGACAGCTTTCTGGGTTTAGTGCAATTATAAACAAGCACTTTCCCRCATAGTCCTTGTCTGAGCAAATGATAGTCTAACAACTGCAAAAGCAACAACTGAATATCCCTGGATACACACACTCAGTGGGTGTYCAAATATAGAAAAGAACTCATACCGCAGGAGAATACAACCCAATGTTTTAGATACCCAAACCTCCACGCACAKGGTAAAATGCAGAAGCAACGGCTATTAGATGACAAGATCTGCTTTAGACCCAGCCCTCAGCTCTTGGCTATTAACATTGAGGTAAAGGAAAGAAGCGTATAATAGTAATGCTCAGGCAAATGCTCATTACAAAGATGATGGACTTTTCAGACATTTTTTTCCCTACCCCAAGTTATCTTGCTGGTCTTGTACGTCTGGCTGTGAAGGGACACCACTTCCTTTTTGGTTAGTTTTCTTTCAGACAGTAGTGTTTTAAAGAGAAACCCAACTGACTGGTGCATTACTGAGCTTCCCACCTGACAGAGATCTATTCTGAACCCAGAAAACTTGTTATTGTAACAATCTGTCAAAAAAAACCCATCATGTGTTAAAGACAGAATCGAAACATCACGGAAACATCCATGAGTCACCGACTGATGTTGCTCTACAAATATTACCTAGGAGCAAGACRCAGCCTCCACCCGTTAGAACCAAAGTTCAAAAAAGTTGCCTGTTTCACTGACATATTTTCTTCACACTGTTCTGGCAGGAAGTGAAGAGCAGTCAACCTGATCTGAAAGGGTCCAGTAAATGATACTTTCCTTTAGAGAACACTTAACTTATGCAGCAGAGAGCAAAAGTCACCAAAGCACATCTTACTGCCATTTGCAGTGAGATTGAGAGGCAACATCAGGCTGATCTGAATACTGAACTGCACCAGGTCGAGTGCCACTTGTTCACACCCCAAACAGATCAAAACAGCCACATTTTCATAAAAGGTTCTTGTCAGATTTCCAGCACCATCACCATCTCTACAAACATTTCTTCCTGAATTCATTACTTTTATGAACTTGGAGATGAATCATGAGTGGCACGTTACATCAGTGGAGTGCTGTGTAGGCCACTCAAGAATGAACAGTAAGAGGCACTGCCCAATATGAGAAAGCAATGTTAGAAAGACTGAAACRAATACAAAAAATTCATTAAAGCCATAATAAAAATTATAAAACAATGGTTCTGAAATATTGAATAAATCTCTTGTTTTGACTTTTGCTCTTTCTTTAGAATTTGGAAACTCAGGGAGATTTTATGGTCTGCTGTCAGTTAGATAGTAATGCTGCATGAAGCAACTACRCTTGGTTTTCCTCCTAACAACCTATAACTCTCCCTCCAAAAACAACTCTCCTATAATAAAGGCAATGACCTCCAGTGGCAATAGACTCATTTATTCTAGCTGAGTRTCAGATCCTAAGTGCTAGAAATGTCTGAAGATCCCTTTGAATGAGCAATGACTAAGAGACGCTCACAAATTTGAATTAATAGATGGTGTTAGGTATAGTGACAAGGATAGGTTCAGGATTAACACTGGGATGAGTTCGATTTGGTTGTGTTTCTTTTCCTTTTTAGAGGGGACAAAGGGGGAAGTGTTTGATKCTTTTATTTGTTTGCTTTATGATTTCAAGATTCAGACTGCACTTTTAAGAGAGGAGTAAGCCAACTGAGTGACTACTGGGAAGAAGCACTGTTCCTACACCCTTCAGTCCCTCCTACCTAAAGACATGCTGCCACTCTAATTCACAATAGTTTTAACATTCAATTCCTCCATGAGCCAAAAACACATGAGGAGCACAAACAGAAAACTGGCTCAGCAAAGAAAACTGCAAATTAATACARGACCAATTTGGTACCAATCCTGGCACAAGAGAGGAGCTGTGGGCAGGGGAGTTACAAACAAATTTATTTAGGGGTTTGAGAAGGGAAAAATTATTTCCTTAAACACAGAATGTCAGTGACTTGATTTTGGGCATGACTGTGCAAAAAGCTGCATCATGAGTGGCAAGCYGTGACCAAGGGTAGAAACAAAGAGCTAAAAATTTTTCTGCTGTATAAGATGTTTATGCATTTCCTCAAGAGAAAAATCTTGCCTGGATCACTACACAGCCTATAATTCACTTCTGTCTTTTATCTCATATTACCTACTAGCAAATTTTGGAGCTAGGTCCCACCTATTTCTATTACTTGCATGGAAAGTTTTACTCTCCCAAATCATGCCAAATCTGGCAAAACTTATTTCCTTAAGCCTTACTTAACAACTGCTTTTAATTATTTCCACAGCAACAGCTGCACATCAGCATTTAATGGMTTGTTTAATGATCACTTTACCTACTAAGAATGTTTTGAGGGACTGCTGTAAGTCAGATTTATACATTGACAGACACTTTATTGCAGCAAATTTTGAAAACCTGCAGAAAAACTTCATCAGAGTTTCTAGCTGGTCGACATTCCCCAACTCCCTGGTCATTTTATAGAAAAATAAACAGGAAATATTTCTTCACCTTAAATGAAGAACATAATGAAAACTATTCCCATTGCAGCTATGTTGAAATTTAGACTGGATTTGATGTGCTGGTACATTACAAATGGTAACTAATGAAATAACTATGAACAAATGTCAGGTTAGAACAGCCGTAAAAATAGCTAGAATTAATATCTTGAAAATCATTAGTAGAAAAATAAGTAATACAAATGCATGCTATTATTAACCAGTTTTTRTAATGAATCTATCAATTATATTAAGGGATTTTGTTCCAATAATAACAATTCATAAAAATTGGAAAGCAAAAGTTGATGAGGACATCAGTTTTCCAGTTTATGATGTTTTGTCTGAATAAACACAGTTTTTAATTGTATCCTATTAGAACAAAAGTATTCAAGAAAATGGGCAATTTTTACAACAAAGGAGAACTTTTGTGAATTTGCTGAAAGCGGTCTGTGATTAATTTGGTACACAAACTTGGAGGGAAATACAGAYAGCTAGAAAAATATGAATTTTCAAGTACAGAGAGGAAAGCAGAGGCATGTACCATTAATATACTGAAACCAGGAAAGCTTTCTGGTATGTCAGATTCAGGCATTGAACACAGAAGAAAGTGAAATCTCCAAACACTTGAACATCATCAAGTAAAGAAGTAAATAACCAGTAGAGTTTTAAATTTACAACTTCTCACACATCCKCACTTCCTAATAGAAGAATTCTTTAAGAGTCCTGTTTTAAAAACGCATACTTCAGGAAACTACTGCAACCATAGAAACTGAGCCCTTCTATGCAATCTAAYTTATCTTCAACATCACAGTTTATAGAGAAGTGTCAGAACAGAAAACTTATTTCATTTGCAATGACTATTCTCCCAATCAACAGATTTGGTAATGATTCCRTATTTAGGGTAAGAGCTTTTCCCGTTGGAGTTATTTTAATATTTTCAGTATTTCRGGGAGATGGAGGGTTTTATTCTAACAGAATTTGAAGCATCTTTCTTACACTCAAATGTCTTCATCATGATGAAACTTGAACACTGATTTAGACTGTTTGCTTAGCCATTAATGAAATCAAGAAGATAGTGTTTATAATCTTCCTTTGAACTCTTGATTAAAATACATACATAAATAGATATATATTTATATATGTGAGCATTTGATGGTTTTGATCTACACTCCTGACACTTTGATCCCACTTTACTTTGAAGATGATTTAAAAAAGAAATTTCTAACATATGCTCCAGTGCCATTATTTGCATAGGAGACCCAGAACTACTATCAAAATAYAAGTCATTCTACTACMAAGGGAGAGAATTGTTTTAAATTGACTCACATTTTCACACAAAATGATAGCARTCAAGGTTTGTAGAGTCCCTTAGGCTGCTTTTTTTTTTTTAATATAGAATCCATTACATCTGACAAGTCATTGTTTTCCAAAATTATTTTAAAACGTAAGCTGAGTGGCAATGGTGATACAGGAACAAATAGTTTGAGTATTCCTAAATATGAACTTAATATTGAGTCATTTTCAGGTACCACACATACACATCTACAGATCAATTCAGATTTTCTAACCAGTGCATAACTCCACATGAAAGATTACTTACACATTTTTGTTTGCCATTTCCAAAGGTGCAGTGCTCAATAAGCCGCATCCCAAAGGATCACAACAACTGTTTCTGGAAAGCCAACAAGCAAGCAAGGCCTCCAACCACTGCTGCAAGCTTCCAAAAATGTGATGCACACATTAAATCGCTGCTTTCTCATTAAATGGACCTTGCTTGCCACTGCTGTGTACTGTGTTTAGTGCTAAAACTAGATGTGGTATGTGATCAGCATGAAGTAATTATGATCTCGCATTCATGAAAACAATTGTGCTGCGAAAAAGAGTTGGTGAGTTGCTGTCCTTTGCCTCTACATATTTATTCTCTATAATGAGAGTAAGTACACAAGAAGAGGGAAAAAAAATCTAAATGCCTTGTAATTGTATGACAACATAAAGCTGAAGTCAGATCACTGAGATTTGGTTTCCCCCAGAGGACAGGCACCTGTTGGAGTGGTAGGGTGGGGGAAAACTTGATTGCAAAAACAAGCAAGAAAACAGTTTTATGTGAGAGTGAACTTTACCGCAAGGCTTCCAAGACTGTGTTGCAGGGAAACCATAACATCCTTCCCGCCATGTGCTGAGCCTTTACTATGTGTTCCTGAAACAGCCTCAAAGGGCAAACACTGATTAATTAATTGCTTTGTTGACAGTTTCACATTTGTAAGACTGCCTTCCTCAGATTTTGCACCATGACTTTGCAAGGAAAARCTATATCCTTCATTTGATATTATATAATCAGACATTTACTTAGACTATTTCTGTTTTCATTTTTTACATCCCTATTTCCCTTCCATTTTTCTCACACTAAACAAAATTCCCAATTTATACGTACACACATGGACTATTTATCCCAGACGTAGAACTGGCTTTTATTCTCCTCAAAAATTAAATGTAGAAAATTCTTCTCAGTATCACCCACTATAGTGAAAGCAAAGAAGTAAAGGCAAAGGTGAAGCAAGCCTGTTTTTCTCAGAGCATGGGCCTGAGCAGATCTGAGGACAGCAGCATCAGATCCTTTACAGCCACCGGGAACCACAAGGCAGTCGTGACCCAGTAACTGCACAGCATCAGACCCTGAGCACAGATCAGTTCAATCTATTTCATTTCAGGCTACCCTACAYCATGAAACATGTAATAGGTTATGCCTTTTGCATTATTTCCAACGTGACTCAGATTTGCATTGTAAACAAATCCATTTGCCACTTCAATTGTTTAGCTCTGAGTCAATGTACAGGGCTGAGAGGGTAGAGAAAACATAATAAATGGTGTCGGGTCCAGATTTTATCACAAGCACCTGAACTAAATAACTTATGAGCCCAGTCAGTTCTACTGAGTTATGAATTAGCTCTTCCTCCTAGAGTAAATTAAAATTCTTATTGCATACAAAAAGCCCAGTGAACACATTTTATTACTGTTGCAGGGAAGTGCAGAAATAATGAAGGTACAGCTAAGGTAAATATATAACCCGATGCCTCTCTGGTGGATTGTTTGCTAAACCTTGTCATTTTATGCACTGGTATTTGAATGTTGCATTTTCTGCCTGTGTATTCAGAAGGCTCAGTAGAAAAACAGAAGTTGCTGGGACATGGCAAAATAAGAGCTGTGTGGTGACAGAAAAATCTACTGCAAACAAAGAAAATGTCCTAAGAGCAATGACAATTTTCTGCTACATTTTCCAATAAGCAATCTCATCCCAATTCAGGTACAGGTATTTTACTTAGCATTCAGGAAAAGAGCAGAGAGCATAAGGTAATAAAAACTATGTAAATGGGAAAATTATAAAGTTTARATAAAATGGAAGCTGGCATTTATTCTGTGGTAGAAATTCACGGTTTTAGAAATATACACTCAACTAGAATAATACATATGTACAATAAACAGAGGAACACGCACTTGAAGTTATTACCAGAGAGTAAAGTCCCTAACTGGGATAAGCATGCACATATGTGATGTGACYGTGAACTGAAAAAGGTGACTGCATTATTCTGAAGTTATAAGAAGTCAACAGGCTAAACTTCATCCCCCGAGTTGCAAAATTGTTAGTAATTTCAGTGGGTCTAGGATTCTGTATGAGAAAGAAGACAACTTTTGCAATAATTGAAATACATAGACTCAGTGACAGAGAAACAGAACAGGCATAGACCTTACTGTCAACTGTAAAAAATCTGATCTTTGAACAGAAAAAAAATCTGATCTTTGAACAGAAAAAAAATCCCTATTCCAACATACTTTTTTATTTTCTGCAATCACTAGATGAATTTACAGCCATCCCAAGTATAACAAAATACATTAAAGTTACTAATTAATAAATGCAGAAGTGAAAAACAGAACTGCTGGTTTGAATCCACAAAGGACAAGACTAGCAGTAATCTCAAAAGATAAATAATCAACATGGTAAATTCTTGGAAGTGACTGGACAAGATTTCCAGCCTAGTTTTTGGGGACAGCTCTTGAGCAAAACATGACAGTAGTGTAACTAATAGGAGTCAAATACAGAAAGATCATGATGTCAATTCAAACTGAGAAACAGAGAAGTTAACCTGTAGATGACTTCAAAATCAACTGATCAAGAGGAATGCATATTGACTAAAAATACCAAAGCAACATGAAAAATCAATCTTTATTACGTAACCTCAGAGAATGCTTAAAAAGATTTCTGCAGGTAGAATAAATTAAAAAAAAAAAAAAAAATCCTGTATATAGAATAAAACCCAAGCAAGCCTCAGTAGGAAAGAATGTTACAGGTGCCATCTAACAGAAAACATCATCATTTAAGGAACTGAATTCTTTCTGGATTAAGGAGAATATGAAAGCCTATAAAATAGCGGAGGAGCAACCTAAAATGGAAATTAAGAGAACTAAAAAGCAGTTTGGAGGAGTGCCTCRTTAAAAGCTTTCAAACAGAGTAAAAGGTTTGAAAATACATCAGAGGAAGCTAAGAAGGGATGCAGYGGAAAAACAAAGCTGAGAAAGGTATACTTGAGGAGGCAAACACAAGCAAGTAGGCAAAAAAGTAGGAAAACTGTTCATTTATCATAGAAGAATGTGGTCAGGGAAAATAGTCCAAGCTATACTTAGATCATGTTCACCTCAGAAGTGGGAGTCAAAACTTAGGAAGGAGATCTAAAAGCCATCCTTGCCAAATTATTCTTTCCAGATATACCAGCCCAATGTGTAGAAGRGGCCAAAACCAAGAGAGACACTGAGCATTATTAGAAATAGGGTGAAGAAGACGACAAAGGGATCCATGTCTCTCCATGAATTTTATGGACATTTCAATGCTGGTGAAAATCAGTTCAGAATGATGTAGCAGAGCTGGAAAAAGTACAGAGGAGGTAMTTATAACAGTCAAAGGGTTGGAGCAGCTTCTTTAAGAGAAGAGAGTGAAAAAGCTGGAGAAAAGTCCCAAAGGAGAGAGAAAGATTTACAAAATCACGCAAGAAAYTTGCAGAACTACATTTCCCCATCTCCTTGCAACACCACAACTAGGAGGTGCTTGGCGAGACTAAAAGGGGCTTCATTTTAAAAAGATAAAGGAAAGTATTTCTTCACACAGTGTATATTGAAGTTCTGGGATTTGTTGCATTATAAGAGGTTGTAGAGGAAAACACYCAGATAGTTCGGAAAGGAATTAGACAAATTCATAGACACCAAAGCTTAGATCACGACTCAAAGGACTAAAAGGATATAAATGATTACTAAAAAGCAGCTCCAAGCACCGAGGAATAGACTGCAGTCAGTAGGCTTTCAAGCTTTGCCCAAAGTAGCATCTCTTTCTTGCAGGAAACAGGCAAAAAAATGTCTGCCCCAGAAGTAAACGTTTTTAGAGAAGCATATTTTATAAACAGATTTAACTTTAATTCTCCCTGCCTGTTAATGACAAGGAGAAAAGATTCTGAAATCCAATTAATGAATTGGAGCACATACTCTGACACAAAGTCTCATTTCACATTGGGCATTTTTGGTATCATCAACACAGCTGAATCAGTTGTGACACTAGGCTGAATGATGTTTGGGATTCGTGGTGGATGTTTTGGAACAAGGGTCTGCTGGCTTTGTCACATCCCACTTCAGTGGTGGGGTGAGCAAATGCAACCTTAGCAGGATCCAACACCACTCTGCTACATGCACGCACAGCCCTCATCAAACCACAAGTGAGAAGGCATCCCTTCACAGAGAGCGAGCAATCCACCAATTGCCAAAATGGTTATACGTGAAAGATTTTTCCCTCATTCCCATTAGCTCATACACATTTATGTTAACCATGCCTCTACGAATCGCTTCAAACTTTCCTAAGAGCTGGACTAAAGGAAGCTGAGATATTCCTCAAAAAGAACCAGATGCAGCATCCACGGCAAAAAGAAACAGTTATCACAATAAGGAAGAATGTCAATTCAATCAGTTTCTATTCAGGCATTGCTCAGAAAAAATATCAGTCTTAGATAGCAAGTCAGCTCCAGGAAATGCCAAGGAATAAGCAGAGATTACACTCTCTCATAAGACACTTCTGTTCTCAGGTGACCCATTAGTCATTCCTCCCAAGTAAAGATTTCATATTTAAGTATTTTGAATTTTCATTTTCATCTTGATAGCATTTTGTGTACACTAGCACCACAAATTCACACCTGCCCTAGAATGGGTGTTACTTCATTTCCTGTCTCCAATTTCCAGTTGACATCAGTTTTTCTTCCTTACAGCCACAATTAGGACAAGGGATCAAAAATGTCCCAAGGAGCTGTTCTTCAACCACTACACAGCTATTACCACCCTCTATTGCATTATCAATAAAAGAGGCCAGCAATAACTGTTATTTCTAAAGGAGAACCAAACAAGCTCTGTTTGTAGGACAGCCAGCAGCAAGATGACTRTACTAATAGGTAACAAATTGCCACTCTGATTGAAACCAGCTGCCTAGAGAAAAACTGGAATCGTGCATTGATATTTTGGAGCACTTGCTTTTGTGAAACRTTGTCTGGGTGCAGCACTATTTATATGCACTCTTCTGCATGCTGTATTCAAGATGAAGTGATGGCTACCATCTTAAAGCAGCTGCAATTCGCCTCTGCCATCAAATCATATAAATGGGGGTATTTTTTCTAAATTTATTTTGGTTTAATTAAGACAGTGAGAAATTACAGTCCAGAATAAGGACAGCAAAAACAGAAGCAATACACAAATACCTTTTTCTCTCCAGCACTTTCTGGTACTGGCTTTTTATTTGGGCCCCAGTACACACTTATTGAAGTCTGGTTTGTGATGTAGGTACTTTTCATCACTTTCTGAATAAATAAAATGAAAGAAATTAAAAGCCTTGGGACGGTTCACAGTAAGAATTTCTAGCTTCAGCAGATTTCTTTCGTCTGAGGACCAAACCAAGGATATCATTAAGGTTCCAGTCGAGTGCATGAGTTAAGGCCGCAAGACTACAGATGAAGAAACTGTCCTCTGAAATATGAACATAGTCTCTTAACCACAGCAAAACATCCTTTCTTCTGAAAGCGCTTTCTTTCAAATAACATGATATGCAGACATATGTCAGTGACATTACAGGCTTAAATCAAATTGAAAGGATAAGATAGCCTGAAGAAGCTACACTGGTTTAGTAACCGGTGAGGGTCAAAGGAGTTACAGATGCGCTGCTGGCTTTCTATACTTATGGCTCGTGTTTGCCAGAAGAAGACAACTTCTGGCAAACCACTCACTTTTAATAAACTTCATTTAAGAGAACAACTGTTCTCAAAAAACGTGGCCAAAAAACGGGTTGTCTGCTTACATTATTATTATAGCATTCACAAGTCAGTTGCATGAACTAACAGCTTTGTAGAAAGAAAATATTTCTTGAGTTAGAGAAGATAGTCACGGTGTTCTGGATTTGTGGACCAGTTCCTAAGCCCTCACATATCTGAATACCCGCATGCAGCCCACAGACTTAATTTTAACCTTTATTTGTTGCAATATTTTCAGGATTAAAGGAGCAAAGTTCTGGAGGGGCTGAACCTTAGCTCTTCTCACCCTTGTTGTTATCACCTCGATATCACCACCTTTAGCAAGCCAATTCTTTCCAACATGAATAGAGGCCTGAAGTTTGAGGATATTTATTTTTCTCCTTTCATAGAGAAAAAAGCTGAAGCATAGAAAAAACTCAGTCTGGCCCAAGGTTGACCAGCCTAATACAGGTAAGCTAAGAGGAAAAGGTCTCACAAGAGGCCACAGTGGAGCACAAACAGTTTTACACACATGTAGGAGCAAGGAAACCATCTCCTAGCGGAAACATCTTTTTGTTGAAGGCATGCAAAGGATGGTGGTGTTAGTGATGTGTAGTCCAGCAAGGTTCAAGCTGACTCAACTCATTCATCACAAACCCTTGAAAATGCCACCAGTCTTCYGCCCACAGCATTTTCTTATACTCTCACTAATAATGGAGCCAAATTTGAGCTGTTTCAGGAACTTAAGGGACTTCCTCACRGAAGTAATATTCAGTATTTACAAAGGGAAGTGCTACATTGTTAAAATATAATGACCTCTGCATTTTTATAACACAGGGAAGAGCTTGAGGATTTAAAACTAACAAAATTATATAATATACMAAGGACCGAAGTTCCTGAAGGTTAGTCATTATTTTACAGAAAAATCTTAAGGAAGAGGTGAAATTTCAACTGCTACTTGAAAGAAAATATTTGATTTTTCATAACAGAGACAAACATTCAAGCCCTGGTATCAATCCAGGCTGCGGAATGAACAAATCAAGGAGCTMTTAGGAAAAACTCTTTACTGTGAGGGTAGCAAGGCACTGGAACAGGTTGCCCAGAGAAGTTGTGGATGCCCCACCTCTGGAAGTGTTCAAGGCCAGGCAACCTGGCCYAGTGGGAGGTGTCCCTGCCCATGGCAGGGCTTTGGAACTGRATGATGTCTAAGGTCTCTCACAATCCAAACCATTCTATGATTCTGTGATCTAGTAAACTACTACATCCTTCAAACCTTTACCCATCAGCAGTCTACGCTGCAGTCATGGTACTGCAGACATCCCTAACCCAGTTACTGCCAAGCCAGCTCAGGTTCTGCTAGCACTATATCTGTGGCAGTGAAAACCTCAGCACAAGGATGCAATACCCAGCTGCCCAGGGTCAGGCTGTTTGCTTTCTACATTGGCAAAAAAAAAAAAAAAAAATCCCCAAGCTGCTTTTTTTAAGGCCAGCTAAGCCCTTCTGAAGGAGCGATAGTCACAGCAGGACTGCAATGCAGATATACTTCAAGGAACTGTACCGGCAAAGATGTCCCCTCAGAGAAAAAAAGGCAATTAATTCCCTAAATCAAAATAGATCCCTGAGGACCTGTGCAGAGGTCAGGAAGTTTTCTCTAATGCTCTCTGCAGCACAATAACATCAATGAAGGGGCAAGCTCTCAACAGCTTCCACAGTATCAGAGGAATTTGTGCGAAAYAGAAACCTCACATCAGTGGCACCCAACCTCCTTCACATGGGAATTTTTTGGTAAGGGCAAGAGAGCTTCCACTGACCTACCAGAAAGAAAAAGTCTATGCACTGAAACACTTCMTCTGGAGGACATAACCCCGGTCACACCTGAGCAAAAAGAAGATATTTTTACGTACTAAAGCCAATGACTGTACAGCTTAAAAAAAGCACCCATCTATACTAGTGATTGTTTTCTGTGTTGTTGGAGCCAGATACTTCATATAGTTGCTACCATACAAAAATAATTCTGTAGCATTTTCTACATTCAAAAAATGCRTATAATAAAACCGAAAAATATCATCTCAATGCAGTACAGCACACAAGTAATGCAAAGAAACCATTGTATGTTTTTCTGCCTCCTGGCTAGTTAACACTGCTTTTAATTTCATCTCTGTCTTTTCATRTTATCATCTGCAGAAGCTCATGGCCAAGAGTTTGCCCTAGTAATAGCTGACTGTTCTCTTTGATATCACTCCTTGCTTTTTATGGACAGGCCAATATTCATTGTGATTAGCAGGGGACAGCCCTGTCTATCCAGATAAGTCATGAGTACTTAGCAGTTCACTCCATGCATCATCACTAATTGCTGTAAAAGAAAACTTCTGCATTTCCCTTTTAAACAAAAAAAGACAATAATTCTCTCTCCAGGGAAGAAACAATGCTTCACCAGAGTTAGTAAGAATTTGTTTCCCTCTGTAATTCCAGGAAATAACACCTGCTTTGTCAGCTTTTTTATTCTTTGTCTGAGATTTAATGTTCCATAAACCTGTACTAAAATATGACTTTTTAAAAAATTCTCAGAAAGGTATTATCAGGTAGCTCATAGTTATTCCAGTCCTTGAGCTGCGTGACCATGCATTCCTAGAAGATATTCCTAAAGAAAATGTAGCAACAAGCCYTAGCATAGGAATAAGTGTGAGTGGGAGTGTGCCTGACTAGTACTACAAAGATATGAAGACACTATTTCTATTCCCGATTTAGCTCATGTTCTTAAAAGAAAAAAATAAACCACCATATATTTAAACAAGTACAGTTTTATCTTCCCCCATATTTGTGCAAGGCCCCAAAAAACTTGCTCTAGAAGACTTTTAAAAGGGCTTTAGAGTTGTTCACATACTCCAAGTTAGACACTCAGGAGAAATATCAACAAGATACTCTCAAGAGGTCAAAGCAACAAAAAACTTTACTGGCAACCCCAGAAAATCAGAGAACTTTTGCAAAAGGTTTAGAGCAGCATYCAACGAACATGAAACACTTCTCAAAGCATTAACTTGGCCCATTCAACTCTGCACACTCTAAGCCCATTCAATTTTAAGTTACTCAAAAAGTCCAAGAAGAGGGAATTAAAAGAAAAAGACAGAAGAAATATACAAAAGAGAAAACATACCTATTACACTCCTGGGTTCCAGTAGTGATAAGCCAATAGAAATTCCAAGAGGAGAGAGGGTCAAGACAGGTGCTTGCTGCATGTTCTKCTTTAAATACCTCTTGGCCTTTCTGGGCCCTTCCACCAGCTGGGACTTCTGGYGATTTGGCCACTCAGGAGSTGGATTGGGGCTCCAGAGRCAGGTGTGGATCATTGCCTCTGGTGTGCCAGGGATTGGCAGCCCCTGCAGGGCTGGGATACAAGCTCGGGGTGGGGGAAGCGTGTATGGAGCAGGGCATCTCCTGACCATAGCCAGACCCAACCTACCCCTTCCCCTCACACACACACAAAATGTTTTGAGCCAGCAATCCTTCCAGTCTCTCACAATTTGGATCATCTCTCTGGGAGAAATTTGTTTTCTCCTCAAAAGTTACGTTTACAAAATTATATTTTGAAGAGAGATTTTTGAAACAAGCTGGAGGTGTGGATTTGTTTCGTTGACTTTTCTTTCTTGGGTTTTAACTCATCTGTTCTTGAAATGTGTCCAYGGCAATCTTCCTGGTTTTGTTTCTGATGGTGACTGACATGCTTAAGGGAAAACATGGCCTATATATACTGAGCAAACTAATACTGAAGCCGATACCAAGAGTGTTTTAAAMTATTCTTTCGTAAATATGACATTTTACGTCTCCATTCATTAAAGTAAAAACAAAATTATGCTATGTGCAATCTTTGCATAAATCATGTACACACCATTTTGCCATAGGATAATCATGTCACCTCAGAGAATACTTTTTTTCCATCAGACTTTTTTCTTGCCATGAAAGAAAATTTGTGTAAGATTGGTTTATAAAATTTTATCTGTGAGAAAATTGCTGGTGGCTGATACAATCCCCTTCACCGAGAGCAATCCTTCTTCTATAGGGACAGCACTTGAAATTACATTTCTCAACTGAAGGAAATGTAAATGGAACAAAGTGTGGCAGGTGAACAATTTTTTTTTTTAAAAGTCATTGTAGGACCATCAAGRATTTTACACTTTGATAGACCTGATGGCAAGGAAATGGAAAGTATAACACTAGTTTCACAAACATGCCTTCATGCTACTCTTCCTTTGCCAGAGCTGCCAAATACCATGGCCATGCCTGCTCAACACAGAAACTCCAGTTCAGGCTAAAGCTCTCTTTTGGTGTTAGTTTTGGCATGAAAATAAGCTGATCACAGAGCTGTCATATCCAGTAAATCCTTTCAATCATCAATAGCTCTCTCCATATCAGCAAATAGTAAAGTCCAGAGAAATCATATCTGAAGGGAACATCAGTGAGTACTCCGGAAACACATTTCATTTTGCTTTGGGTTTTTTGGGAGCGGATTTTTTTTGTTTGGCTTTTTTTTTTTCCTGCAGACTACCTCTGACTTGGTTCCATGGACTGAATGCCAGTTAGTGGTTGTGGCACGCTAGATGCACTCCAGGACTGCATCTCCCAGTTTAGCTTCATCCCAAAGGAATCCAGCTCTCMCAGGCTGAGACAGCTGATAACGCAAACCAAAGCAGAGCCAGTGGGGAAAACTGAGGGTTTCCCTTCTTTATCTAACCTAAAGATGCACCCAGGACGACTAAAAAAAAAAAAAAAAAAAAAAAAAGACCATTTTTGCTTCCATGAAAGAAGATTTATGTGCAAAATAATTCAAGTCAAGAAAGTTTTTGTATTGGATAAGAACATCACTTAAGAACACCACCTAATAGGTTAGAGAGCAGCTAATAAGATACTTTCTGTCAAGACTTTTTTTAGCTTAGCTTTTTGTTGAACCTCTGGCTGACACAGCAAGGCAGGGACACTTCTGAAAGTGTCTCAGTCAGTCAATATACGAACATCTAAAGAGAATATGTAAGGAAGATTTCTGTGTCCTATTTAAAGTTTTCACATGGAGTAGCCATTAAACATTCACCAAAACTATTTTGATCACTATTGCCAGACTCCACACGGAAGACACAAGCCATGCAAGTAGAATATTTAAGATCTTTCTGCTGCTCTTCTGCAAATCTGATAATGAAATCAACCTGCTAATTAACTAGCTGCTAATTCATTTCTGTGCAGCCATTAGTGTGCTGTCATTCTAGCCCCTACATACTACATTCGTTTTCTTGTATTGTTACTTTACTCCTCCTTTTTCTAGGACACACAYCRTGAATTTCATTTCATATTGCAAAGCCTTCATGGCAGTATCCACATGTACAACACTGTTATTGATAATACMCATTGCCTAAGATAATAATTTATAAAGTAGCTGGAAAAACTTACCAGAAATTCAAGGTATTGAGTTTTTTGCAACTGCTTCCATATTGATTATGGTATTGTATATATGTCCTGTACTCTTTCAGAAATCCTTATTGTTTACAATATCTCTGTGCACAACTGCTACTAACTGTAACTGGACACTAAAGTCCACGGACCTGTTTGAAGAATTAGAATTATTAGGTGAAAGATGGTATTTTTTCTAATTGATATCAATGCCTGTAGCCCCTGAAAAACATGATTTTATCTCCATTTCATGCGCAGAAATTAAGCTGTACCTTAACTGTCAAATGCACGGGCAACCAAATGCCCAGTGCACCTCTGCTGAGATTATTCCTAGCTCCAAAGCACAATTCTTAAGCTGTTGTTTCAGATGCAAGTCTGCTTAAAACAAACATTTGTTTCCTCTGTGATCTTTTCACCAGTCAGGGTGCAAGTTTGGTGGGTTTGGAGCTATAGGGTCACAGAGAKATCTCGGCTACAAGTACCTGAGGGAATGCTCAGTATGATAAACTCTTCCCCTTCTTTCCTCACCACACCTTCTCTGTCTGCATGTGAGGGAAGAAGGTCATCTCCTTTTTGCTGCCTGCACACACCACACACATCTGTTGTGTTCAAGACTTCTGAACAGGGAGTACAACTCTCATGTTTGTCTCACCAGCTGACACTCATGCTGGGARGAACTGCTCTTTCTGACAGCTCTGAAATCTAAAAGTGATTCTTTCTTTTTTCCTGATCTAGTAAGATTGGCAAAGCACCCTCCAACATCCAGATGTCTTATCTKAGACTTAGATTTCGATTCCTGAAAAGTAACTTGCAATCTAACTCCTGATTTTGGGAATTCTAATCAAGATCCCTTGGTAGACCCGTAGGTAGATGGGGTTTTAGCCTTCACACACACCCAAAACTTCCTAATAAATCAAGAACCACTAGAACATCCTTGATGCAATACTGCCAGGTGATTTGGAAAGTATATTGAAGTAAAATATAAAGCTATAAATGAAGTTACAGCCTCCCTATGTAGCTCTTACTATCTGTATCACAGTATGGACTGATATAAGCAAAAGCTGCCAGTGACAAAATAGACAGTCCCTATTTCTACCGTTAAGTGTCTTAGAAGTGAAAACAGATTGTTTCCACAAATGTTTTGAGACCACTTCACATAAATTGAGTGACATTAAATCAAATTAAAAGAAATATATAAAAATAATCTTCACAACTGACTCCAGTTTCTCTTAGAGACATTAAATCACTGATCTTCCGTGCCAAGAAAATGTTACCTGCCCCATTATGATATACCAAGGCAGACACAATGCTGTAGTTTTGCACAAGGAAAACTAAACAAGGTCACAGATAAGGAGGGAATGAGGGCTGGAAGGAGTGAAATATATGGCTATGACAGACTAAGTAACTAATGGAAGAAAATACTGACTCTTACCTACGCTGTGATTTTTGCAATGCTGACATACATCACTTATCTTACTATAAAAGATGACAAATAAATCTTCTTAATAATGAAGACAGTCTCAAATTCACTGGGAGTGAGGCACTGTACAGCAATTTGGACTGCTTGCAACAGTTTTAAATATCTTCCTCCGGGTTAGGCTTTCATAGCACAGAGCAAATTCATATTCACTCAGAAGTGAATGTGTGACTCGAACCACRTCTGATTTTAGCAAATTCATTTCTGAGACAAATGACCCAATTGAGTCTAATGGCTCTGTGAAGCTGCCTAGAGTAAAACGTATGAGTAAGTGATTGCATGTTTGAGGCCTAAGACATTAAGAAACATACTGCTGCTACCCAGTAATAGCATCATTAATGCAGCCATTTATTGGTTTATTCTTACTTGGAACAAGAGAAAATGCATTGCCCTTCTGAGACCACGAGAAATCAATATATTTTCAGCTTTTAATAACATGATCTAAACCACTTGATACAGTCTGCAGTGAAATCTGTTGTGGGTATATGATGCCATTCATTCTCCCAACAATATGATTTCCATTTTAACAGACACAAGCAAAGACTTCAGTGTAACCATAATTAAACCTATGCTACACTGCCTAAAATTAAAATTATATCTATTAAAAACCCCCAAAAGTTCTTTTAATATCTTTTTTCTCATATAAAGAAAAAAAATATAGTCACCAGAATTCTGTGTAAAATGTTGTACCATCACCAACTTGCAGCAGCACCGAAGTTTGTACCAATAGGGTGTCATTGACTACACAGGCTGCAGAAGTGACAAATATCACATTCCATAGATGCTTATTGGACTCATTGATATCCTATTTTGAGAGGATCCACTGCTACATATTAACATTTTTTATRTGTCATTTTCCCCTAAGTATTAAGCTCAACAGGGGCAGGTCTTTCAGAAGCATTATGCCTCCAGGAGAGAGGGCAGCACTCCTTAAAAACAGGGATATGTTAGGTCAACACACATCACCATTCCTGAACCACTAATGCCAAAACCTTTTAAAAGTAATTTATGTTTATTTTATTTGAAATTCTCCTTATTCATTATTATTCTTACAAGAGCTAGGCTGGAACTCAAAGAAATGTCACAGGTTAATCCTGCAGTGTTCATGTGTGAAACTGTGGCTTTGGGGGTATTCAGTTTTAAAAGCTGAAAACTCATAAATACATCAGTAGTAACTGGGCTCAACTGGCTTAAAAAAATAAAAATCTTACTCGCAACTTTGATTTACACTACAAGAAAATATCTCTTTCCATCCATAAAGTTTGTTCTTCCTTTCAGCTACACCAGATCAAGTGTATATGTGTTTTACTCACTGCACCTAATGTTTTATTCCCATTTTTAGGACTTTCATAGTGTCTCCAGAATCCAAGAGAACTAAGAACCTCTTTAGAATTCTGATCTGTCGAGCTTGTCTTAAAACTAATTTTCTACCATCCTGATTCAGTTTCTCTTTGTGCTTATGATGAATACCTGACATCCAGGAGAATGCAGCTGAGCAGGTTCATTTGGGCCACTGTACCCAATGATGACGTTTCCAGTGCTGTCATCTTCACCAACCAGAAGGAAGTCTGTGGTACTCCGCATGGGCAGACATTGTCCTGTAGGAATATATTTCCAAAACTGAGCCAAAAAGCATTAGGAAGAACTTGATTCAACCCAAACACAATGAAGTTGCTGGTACACTGCCCAAACATATATGTGCTATTTATTTTTATGCCAGACAAGTGAATACTTCACATCATTGACCTCTCAATTGAACGTCACTCCATCAAACAGCTTCAGCAGCATCTCAGCTTCTGAGAGTCCTAAACCTTGGTGCCAATGAGCTACATAAAGGGGATTGCAGCTGACATAAATAGTGAACCACAGGCACTGAAATATTTGCAAATATAAATCTTAACAGGGATGATAGACTCAAGAAAACCAGGAAAATAAAGCCACCTTCTGCCTCTCATTTGCTGGCTAGGCAGGGGTTTGTAAATATTGCTTTTTCTATCTGCCTTTCCAACTTGACAGTAACAGTGGTTCTCCAATGTGGTGCTGAATTAGGAGGCATTGTGTTTGTATTGTTAGAACCTTAATTGAAGCAGTCAGAGAGAAATGTTTTATTACAGAGAGAGAAAGGCCTTTTTTAATAAGACTCTAAGGAGACTCGGTTTTAATGATGCTTAACGCAAGGCTTTAAACCACACACTACATCTACACGCTACTTCTTGTTAAATGTTGGTTATTTAATAGCAGGCTGGCATCAGATTGCCTGCTGTGGATAGTTAGGGCTGGCTTGTACAACTTCTGACAGTCTCAGCATTGATGAAAGTGCCAATTTTAATTCTTACAGTATTTCGCTTCCTGACACTTTCTTTCTCAGGCTACTATTTGTAACAGATGTTCTTCACAGGGCAGTAGGTGCAAACACAAATAATAATCAACTGCTAAGTTGTATGGCCTGACATCACTTGGAACTCTAGGTATGAGGCCAGGGTTATAAAAAGTAGGTACATCTGTTCCTCACTGGTGTTTAACACACACTTTTGGTACGGCCATGAAAATACAGATACAGTGAAATAAATAAGAATGAAATAAAGATTCTCGTCATTAAAATCTGTTAATTAGAAGCCAGCAATTGAAAAGAGCAAGCAGGATATAGAAAACCAATTTTAGCAGTACATTAGTAAGTTAGGGTATATTTACAAGAATGCTAATAAACATCGAATAAGCAGGTTTTTAGAAAAACCTGTCAAAGTATGAATTTTCTGTTACATTGTTTAGCCACAGTTCAGTTATATTTCCAACCAGTTGACCACCTTTATTTTTCCAAGGATTTTTTTCCTCCCTTGTCCTACTTGGGAAATTTTCACACTCCCCATTTAAGGAAAGGGAGCTTTTTTGTGGGGTGTCATTTTGGTGTTGGGTATTTTTTTTTTTCTTTTCCTTGAAAAAGAAAACTGTAGATGCTGTCACACACGAAAAAAGGACAAAAATTTTGTCCATAGCAGGTTGGAATATAAACAAAATTAGATACAACTCATTACAAAATGACAAGAGCATTAAAATTTGAATCCTTACCCTTCTTACACAGAGCAGCAGCAAGCAAATTTTAAAGCAAGATGGTTTTAAAAATCAAAACTGCCTCTTTGCCAAAATATACTTTTTTTGTCTAAATGTGGCAACTTGCATATATCTGAGGAAGCTGTGCTATACAGACAAAGAAAAGGTGACAGTTCAAAGAGTAATTTCATGGCCTGAAAATGGCATTTCTACCCAGTTTTGAACGGAAAAAATGCTAAGAGTTCTGCATTAGTTCTGGTTTTTCCCCATAGCCCCTTTCTAAAAGGCAGGTGCACCCTAAAGGAAATAGGAAAAGACCAAATCAGAAAGGTTGAGAAGGTGATTCAATCAGTCATGGGACATATGAGCAGTGGTAAACAAGGTTGTTTAGCCAAAACGTTAACCTTCGGTAAAGAGGCAGAAGTCATGAATTAATCTAAAGCCCCCCAAACCCATAAGCTGGTATGCAAATTTAATAACCAGTTACTGTATTATTGATGCTGAATTTCTTTTTGTTGCTCCAAGAGGGGAATTTCCATTTTGTGGTAGAAAGAACTATCTACAGGCAGTATATAAAATGAAGCAAAATAACTAAAAAAGCCTAGCACCATCAGAGACTTWCATAATGATGTAAACACAGCACAGAGTAATAAAAGCAAACATCTCAGCTCCCAAGTCAAAGAAAGTACTTTCTGCCATGGTTTTTGGTGAGTAGAAGCAAAAAGTCCAATAACACACTGAAAACAAAAATTCTTTTCAGATGACTAGACAATACACACACAAAACCAAACAAACCAATAAAAACCAAAAACACCAAATCGAACCAACCAAACAAAAACCAGACAAACAAAAAACTACAAAGGAAAACTAACAGCCAAACTTCTTTCAATGTTTCAAGGCTGGCATATTCGTAATTCTGTGCATGGAAGARCAATCTAGCACTGAAAGCCCACAGTAGCCTGGATGGGCCACGTGTTTGGAGATGTACACCCAAATGGAACAAGTTCTTACTGAAAAGACAACTGAAAGTGAGCCGAAATGGTATGAGTGACAATATGAATGAAATACAGAGCAACAGAATTAGGATGAGGACAAAACCTTGCATTGCTACCTTCCAGGCATTCTTAAGTCAAACATTTAAATCTACAGACAACAAACCCACACACAGGACTTATCTTTTTCAGGAATTACTGTACTCATGCTTGCACAAGTACGCACACAGAGATCGGAGATAAGAACACCTACGGTGCATTACACAATTCTTTCAAAATGCCTGTCTTTTCTAGCCTTCACATTTTCAATGCTTGGAATAATTACATTTTAAATTATCCCAGCAGTGAATTCTCTGCAGCATTTCTGAGGTGGCCATTCCACATCCTAAACAATTTCATTTTTGTCTACCTTTTTTATTCTCCTTTTATTGCTATTCTCATTTCTTCTTTCTTTAAGTTACTTTTCTATAGTTAATTTAACCTTTTTATTTCCTTTTTTTTTTTCGTTCTGAGCTTCATTTTAAATTTCTTCTCTATTCAAGCATTTGAGATGGTTATCATATCACTTCAGTTACTATTTCCCTGACTACATCTCCTTTTTTTTGGTTGAGGCCCCTCACTCCCCCCAAAACCAAATACATAATCTTCCATTGAATTTTGCCTGCCTCAAAAGGGTTCAATGAAACCATTTAATCTTTTCCCACTAATTGGTCTCTTCAAATCTCCAATCTCTTTTGATAGGTTGTTTTTTTTCCTGAGCTCCTTTCAGCAAATTCACATTTTGTTGTGCCAGCTCCAGCAGCACTAGCATACATAGGCTAATGCAGGACCGTTTACATATTAAAAACGTACATGCAAATGTTGAGTACAAAATAGAATGACTTCAGAACAGATTTTAGACAAAATCACACACCAGTGCAAATCCTTTGGAGAACACSCAAGTGTCCTGGAATAAAGCTTTACCCCAGGAAACATCTAGAAGCAAGTATGTGGTAATATAGAATGGTAGAATCATTTGGGTTGGAATGGAACTTAAAGATTACCTGGTTCCACCTCCCTGCCRTGTGCAGGGACATCTTYCAGCAGATCAGGTTGCTCAAAGCCCCAACTAACCTGGCCTTGAACACTTCCAGGGATGGGGATATACACCTATCTTGAGCAAGAGAGGCAACACAACAMCACCTGTTTATGTCACACCAAGGTTCAAGCTGAATATTTCAAATATTTTACAATTATTATATATATATACACATATATATATACACACTTCATTAATTTAAGACACTCATATCTCAGACMTAACAATCATAGAACCCACAATATTTAGATTTGGAAATTGGACAGTTAATACACATRCTGCAGAATGCTCTTGTACCAACACATGATGAATTTGAAGTCAGCTGAATTATTTCAATTTGAAGGGTTAAAACAGCTTACACTATCAGGTAAGGAAACAGGGAACAGCCTTCTTCAGAATCAATGTGACCAATCTGTTGAACCTAGTACAAAATATATTTGGATGAAAATGAGCTTAATGTATAGGCGACTGATAAGTGTATGTCCATACAGAAAGGACAGTAACCCTGTAATACCTGTAATCCTATATTTTAGTTTGTACATACCAAAAACACCAATATATTCCAGCTTGGTGTTCTCCAGGTGAAACCTAGAGCCTAAAACCATCTCTGTTCACCATGGACATCTGCATTTCTGCCTGTTTGGCCTTCTCATCCAGAAAAATTAACTCTGCTAGTCATAAACAAACTTTCTATGACACATATGCTCCACCTTAACCTTGTGCTGCCTCCAGGTAACACTCCATGCTGATTTGTTCTAGTCTGACATCTCTGTGTGCTGGGATTTAGGTTAACCTTTTACATTTCCCTAACAGATGCTTCATACACTCCAGTCAGGGATTTTGTTAATTGCTTCTCCAGTGGTGAGGACATCTCAACTTCAAGGGATAAGGAAAGAATCAGGAAATCAACAACAGGTAAATTAARAGTGGATCAGACACTTCCCCATTGGAAAAAAAAAAATGTAAATGATAAAAGCTGAGTTTGATCCTCATGKTCATGCATGCTTTCAAAATAGGATTTGTCAATTGCAGATGCAAAGCAGTTTCAATTTGATATTAGTCACTTTKTCTAGTTTATATTCTGAAACATTAAAGCTGCATAAATGACCTGCCAAGTATTGATGTAAGCTTATTGATGAAACAGAATGCCTTACAGTAAGGACATCATCTCACAAGGCTCCACACAGTGACTCCATAATTACATTTTCAGCCTCTGCGTATCAGATCTCTAATATACTGTGCAAGATTCACCAAAAATATTTTTWAAAACAGCTGATTTAAGTAAGAATAAATTATCTGAAACCAATACTCTTTGAGAACTTACAAAAACAGAAKTATTCTAAAATGATCAATTATACTTCTTTCACTAGGGTTTAGAAATAATGGGTAAACTCGGCAATTTCTTCATAAATTCATTAAATCTTTATCCAGTAGCATATGGATCCCTTCCACATCCCTTAGAAAGCTAGAGCAGTATGACAAAATAACCTAAAAAAGAAGTATAAGGGAATACATTTTTTCCTAGCATTCCCTGTAAAATTAGTAAACCTCTGTATTAAGACAAGAGATCAGATCTAGCCCTCCCAAAYTGGACTGGGCAGGTACAGAACCATTAGTTATTTCACAAGGAGGGGAAGAGAAAAAAGGAACAGTACCAGGTCCAACTACACTTGCCCCTTTTAAGTCAATAATTTATGTCTGTATTTAGTTTCTTCTCTTGACTTTCTTTGTCATCTTGTATGTTCTCTCTACATTTCCACTTGTCTTCCACTGCCCTTGCTTAGCATGTTGCATATTTATTTCATTGGGAATATTTTCATTATGCTCTTCCTTGATAAGAAAATCACGTTGTGAGAAAAAAAATTAAAATCTTAACTGTTTTTAATCATCTGTGAAATGTAAATGGGTTTATGCAATCTTTTGGGACCTGGATATTCCACTTATCTCCTTTATCAGAAAAAACAGCTCTTAACAACTGAGTTGTCAACAATATATGTTTGCTTGGTTTTGGTTGCTTGTTGGCCAACCGCTGCATAAACCTGCCTCAAACATCAAGGTTAGAGCACATAGCACCAATTAATGAYCCACAGGTTTCATTCATGCTGCTTGCATGAGAATGACCACCTTGAAAATGAACTCTGAAGACTGACTTAACAGTTAAGGAGTTGTGCTACAAGGATTCACCCCTCTGTACAAAGAACAGGGATAACCTGGATCCGTATCCGTAAATGCACGGCTCAATAATTCATCATTTCTGTATCAATGGCATTATTTCTTGAATTGTGCAATCTTTGTTCTGTTGCTCTGCTTCAGAAAGTTTTCATTCAGAATTCCTTCAGGTTTTTACCCCTATTAATATTCATCTACAAGAATGATGTCTTTAAATACCAATAACTCTCACTCTTCATCCATAATTTATGAACCTCTTCTTAACACAAAATCCATAGGTATGRCTTTTTGCCCCTTGACTCCAAAAATTAAAGCCAGACAAAGCTGTAGTGAACAGCATAGGAACATAACTACCATTATCTGCAATCCCAAAGACATCTGCAGTTTAAATAAAGTTCATATTTTTTCACATCTGAGGCAAAATGCTATTAAAGGCACCCTGTGGTTTCAAATCAATTCTATTTACTTTATTTGCATTTCAACAATGTTTGACAAGGTAAACCTCTTAAGAAATATTGTATCATTTATGAGAAAGGGCACTGAATCTTAAGAAAGTAGATATACTGAACCATTATAAAGGGTTTCCTCAAAGGGATGCTTTCCTCTAAGTTAATGTTGTCAATCAAAAATATGACTTTGTTACGCAGAGACTAAATTTCAAAAGAAAGAGTAACGTGGAAATGTAAAAAAAAGCTTTACTCAAGTAAGGATAAACAGGGGACTGGATAATCAAGCATTTCAGAGAGAAGACAGAAGTCGTCTGTAAATCAAGGTGAGAAACTTTTTAGAAGCATTTCTTRATATGGACTCAACTTATTCACAAGTTAAAATATGTCATTCCTGATGGTATCTTCCAAATCTAAAGAGCAGATATAGAAGGTTATATGATGTGGAAGACAATGGTAACTAARTGTTAACACTAATTTTGAAAGACAAGGAAGGACATTAAGCACAAGCGAATGAACCTTCACAACAGCGTCCAGTAYATATATGATTGTGCATATATACAAGCACATGTGTAAAACAGTACCACCAAAAAAGTAAAAAAAAGTATTTACCCCTGCATGAAACACCATCTTTATAAATGCAGATGGTTGTGAAGAACTGAACTCTGCAAAGATTCTTAGTGTGTTTCCCAAAAAAAGCCACTTTAGCTCATATCTACACAGCAGCACAAAAGCATGCAGCACAGAGATCCCCAAACTGGCTGAGACCCAAACAAATCAGTTTACACTTTGAAGCCCCAAAAAGCACCACAGCCATGTTCTCAAATCACCAAAACCCAGCCTATAAAGCCCTGCCTCCTGGCCCCASGACATCACACACACTGAGCCCAACCCAAGCTGGCATTACTAASCCCAGCAAAGCTTTCCTATCTACAAACTGGCAATATTTGCACCCGTGCAACAYACAACTACTGTTGTCATAGGAAAGCATCAACAACAGCTCAATACCAAGCTGTCAGTTTCAACATCCCTCATTTTATTACCTTTTTTTAGTATTTACTATTAGGATTTCAGGTAGTCATGTTTTTCTGTAATTCCGTCATTGTAATGTAAAATAATGACAATTGCTTTAAGTCCTGCATCACAGGTTTACAGGCTGGATTCCACTTTCAGCAGGAAAGCTTAGCTYGGGTATCAGTGTATAAATTTAGAATTTGTGCAGGTTTTAAATAARATCAACCAATGAAATTAACTCTCATACTCAGCAACAAAAACACAGTTTGAATACAGTATCAGAAGGGCAAAAATCCAGGCAAAGCAGATATTTTATTAATATAATCAACCTTCTAAACTTTTGATGTTTCAGTRACCCAGTAAGTTGTTCAGTGTCCTGGCCATGCTTTACAAATATGGATAAAGGTACTGCATACAGACCGAGCACCTGCTTTCCAATGCAAGCTGTGCTGAATATATGGAATCTCTCACAGTAAACCYTGATGATTCTGAACAACAAAGCACTGACCAAGAAGATACCATTCAGTAACCCTGGTGCTATGAGTTGGGTTTTTGATGGTATAGGGGATGGATATTATCACTAGGCTTGGATACGATAAAAAGGCAGATTGAAATTTTACATAGAGGTTTTAATTTGCAATAAGAAGTGGCTGAATGGTATAGCCACAGATCCTTTCCTTATCAAACATTCATTTAAAATGCTATTTCTTAGGTAGAGCAAGTAGCTGTAGAGTGTTACTTTCATGACTAAAATGGTGTGTTTTTCCTGCTGGCAGTTTCAGGCTATCACATTTAAATAACATTGTGTTGCTCTGAAGTTTGCCCGGTGTTTCCCCAAAGGTAATGCACAAGGACTTCTTATTGAAAAGATTAAATGTAATATTTTTCAATCTCTCTCAAGATAATTCTTCTTCGAATTCAGAGATGACCAAGCTGTCAAAAAGGCATAGTCTACAGCTCATGCTGAACATGTACAGATCACAACCTGGAAGGCTATCTATACAGACACACACACATGCACACAAAACCAGCCAAATTGTTCCAACAAGGCTTGCATGAAGCCAATTTGTGTGATGTGCAGTGATAACACATCCTATTAAATGATTCGGGCTGGTCTGATGGATTTCTTTAAAAAGAAAAAGCCCCCCACATTCAGGGAAAAGAAAATAAAATTTTGTATTTAAGTTACCTAACCTGGACATTCCCCAGATCCCACCAGCTAATGTGGGAATAAAGCCTGCAATATGGATTTCTTATATTGTTAAAATCCAGATATAATTAAGCTCAGAAAACACACAGATAGAAATGCATAACCAACTGAAATACACTGGCTGAGAAGCAGGCATTATGGTAGACTTTCAAGCTGTTCATCTATTTACAGAGTCTCTTCAGCCCACTTTACCAGCACACACAAAATTAATTATGTTATTCATTTTGGTAGAGGTATGCTCAATTACTATTTCAGATAGAAATAATTTTTTCTTCACGTTGTAACAGAAGGGAGCATTTACCCGGCCAGCATCAACAAGTACAGAGTTTCCTGATTTCAYGACTTCTCCGAAATTCTGGTGGGAAGCATTATCTGGTGTTTGCAGCCACAAGTATAGAAAACTGGAGGGAATTGGGTCAGTTAAAGAGACCAAACCAAAGTGCAGAGTGATGAATACCAGTCCTCCAGTAWGTCTTCATGCAACTTTCTTAATAATTTCAACAGATGCTATGTGAATTGCAAAGTGCATGAAAGCACACATATGTACAGGTGCATATCTATGGTTTCTACCTTCTGCTCAGAATCTTCTTTTCCCTTTTATACTTCTTGCTCAGAATGTTATTCTTCCCTCTTCCATTATTCTTTGCCACACGTTTTMMTCTTTTAATAGCTTGCAATTTTTTTACAGTTTAATTGCAGACCATTAGAGAATAAGCCAGCTCCAGGGTTCAACTGGTTTTCTTCTTTTGAAATTTAAGTATATCAGACCACATCTACAAATTGTTCAACAGCCAGTAGCATGACTGTCATTCTTACACAGAGTTTCTGTGGCACTGTACTACACAAGACTATGCTCTAGAAGAAGTTTGTGTGCACTAGCACTCGACTGAGACCCTCAAGTTGCATATTCTCTAGAAGAGCCATCTTTTTAATCACCTCCATAAAACTGGGCCACCTGCTATTGCACCCTTGCATAATGCCTCTCCAGGCTTCCAAAACCATTACATGACTTTAAGACACTGCACATCTTCATGGCAGTCCAGTGGGCAAAACAACAATCTAGCAAAACAAGAATCTACCTTTAATGCCAACAAAACCTGGAAGATATGCATCAACAATGAAAATAACTGGCAAAGAAAAGAAAGGCTGCCTTCCTCTACAGTTGTAGAGTAAACCTCAATACAGTGAGTAGCAAGTGCTATCTCCAGAACGGTTTTTCTACTCTGTTTCACAGTTTAGAACATACTTAAGTTTCCTTCTGCTCTGGTAAACTGATTTTTGTACAGCATGAGGGGATGTGTTCTGCTTCCGATCATAAATTTAAAGAATACTATGCATCTCCTTACACTAAGTAAAAATCAATTTTCTACCTGTAGGTGATGAAACTATTTCTCACACCTGCTGAGCAGTCATATATCTCATAAGGCTTAAAGTCATAAACTGGTGCATTTCAGCAAAAGCAAAAATAAAATTGAATCTTTTTAAACATATTTTACATGTGACTCAGGTGTTCCATTCCAAAGGTTATCTGTAGTTTTATTTACTGTTTTAATATTAAGCTTTCTCCTCTTCACTCTTGTATGCTGTGCTGTTATCAAGAGGCTTTAGTCTTGGTAAAACCCCAAACCACATTWCATCTGAAAAATGCAAAGCAGCTGTCTCTCCCCTTCTCCTGATGATAAAGGGCATTCTAGAAGAAGAGCTGCATTAAAAGCTCAGATCTGAATCTGAGCACAACAGAAAGCCAGCTGTTAATATTTGGCTGTAGACTGCTACAAAATTATCTTATTTGCAAAGCTTGCTATGTGGTGAGCAAGATAAATGATAACACCATGACACAGGCAGAAAGCTTTATTCTACACATATCTGGGTCGGACTTCAAATTTGATATTGAATATGCAGCTTTGAACATATATTCATAATCATTCACTCCAAGTAGTTCTGCACATGCAGCATTTTAATATGGGGAAAGCAGTACTAAACTATTTCCCTGTATAATGGTACAGAAACAAATATTTTAACATTCAAGTGGAATAAAGTGTTCAGAAAAGAAATGGCTGGCAAAAAAATGGCTTATTTCTGGCAAGCGCATTTCCAGCCAAATGAGAGAAACTTCTCCCTGTCAGTCAATCAATCAGCACATCTTTTATTTTAAGGTGGTGATAATATGGCTTTCGAGATTAGGAAACTAGTGAACTACAAAGAAGATTATATTCATTTTCCTTACAAAATAAAAACCTCCAACAAGTAAGCACAAAACTTAACCCTCTCTGTCAAGTTCAGAATGGAAAAACTATTCAGAAATGGTGTCTGAGTCTGGTCAGCATAATGAAGCAAAAATAAATGAGCCAGATGAGAAGCAGGAATTAGGTACCACATGTCTGAGTTGGAAGAGTTTATTATCATGGTTTCTTTTGTTAATTGCCTAATTAACATAACCGTGCAAATACAAAATGAAGACCAGAAAAATTTACTGCAGAGACAGCCTCAACCAGAACTTTCCAATTTCAATACTAAGAAATTGATGGTAAAGATGCATATTTAGCACTTTAACCATAGCAGTCTCATTTTAAAGKCAGTGTCCTGCTTTTGGATGAGAAAGCACTGTGCTAGCTGCTAGAAAGAAAATTACCTCTGTCTTGRATTTAGCATGAGAACAACATTGATGTTTCAGCTGTTGTTTACTCAAAATCAAGGACTTTTTAGCTTCYCTTACTCTGAGGGAAAGCACAAGAAGCTGGGAAGGAACATGGCCAGAAAAGCTGACCTGAACAGAGCAGAGGGCTACCACGACAATCARGTAAGCACCCAACAAAATGGACAGCTTCTACAGAAGGTGCAAGCTCAGTGTCCAGAAAACAAAGCAATTTTGATCGAAATTCCTAAATTTGAGTTTGATGTCAGGCATCTGTTTGACAAATTTGGTCCTTGTTCATCTTCCAGCACAAAAAGCATAGGGCCACTTCTGCATCCCATAGGAGGCAGTAAATTATGTCCTCTGCMATGCACGGGGGAGAAGTTACACACCACAATTAGGAGCAGAGAGCTGCCCCCCATGAGCACTTCCAGYGTCTTGCAGGTAAAGACAAGGCACTCGAGATAGGAAGGCAAGGGGGAGCTGAAGTCCTTCTTCCTCTTCAAAACAGGCTCTTATCCCACCTTCCTATGGGATGATGACCAAGATCAACAGTCTCAGTGTTCCTGCCTCCGTCCAGCACCAGGCAGCTCCCCAGGGCACGTGCAAGGTGATATAACACGTCAGGGACAAGGCCTGATATTTACCTCACGCRCAACACTGTGCTCACCAGTGAAATGTGAAGTCACTTGGCCCAGTGTGCTCTAACAACCAAATTACTCCAGTAGGATCTTCTGCCCTGTGTGCTGCTCCTCTCTCTACATTATTATACTACAAGAAARATTTAATCAAAAGCCCACTGAAAGTTCCTTTCAGTTTTGCATAAAAAACATTACTGTATTTTTGAGCAGCTACATCTTCGTCAATACAGCTAAAAACACACTCCCCTTGATTCCCCAAGAGAGGATCACAGCCAAAATGAGACAAAGATTATTCTAAATGGTGGCACAAACCCCAAAAGAAAACATGCCTTACAAATGAGTGCAGCAGCTTTTAATTTCTGCATTGTGCAGTCAAGCATACGCATTCTTGTCTGATGAAGAAGAATATAATTACCTAAGGGCATGTCAAAAATAACTGTTGCTTTTCCTTTCCTATCTTTTCTTGGGAGAGCAGAGTTTGGTGAGCCAATCAAGGAATTAAAACTGACATTTCACAAACTGATTGTCATGTTTTGTTTTGGTTTTTTTTTGTTTGCCTATTTAGAGTGTGTATGGCTATCAGGCAAATACACTGAGAAACTGACACAGCCTGCACAGCAGTATCTGAACYAATCCTGAAGAAAATTAATTCCCTAAAAAAAATAAACCAAGAAATCTCAGGAGGTCATTGTGCCGTCTTACATCTTCTATTGTGAACTGAATGCTTTAAATTCTGATACCAGCAATTTCAGCCGCCTACATTTCATTTTAAAAAAAATTACATATTCACCAGTTGAAGAAATTTCAAGTTCATCCTATTTCAAAATACAGTCTGGTATAGGGAAAGCAACAGAGTTGTTTGGGTTTTGGTGGGAGGGTTTTGCTTTCCTCTCTTAACTTTCACCCATTATCAACAGAATTATTTTGCAACASTTCCTTACTGTAGAACAGAATTGTCACACTCTCCTCAAACAAAATGGTCCCAAACTGAATAGTATTTTTTTTTATTGATCCCGTATAGTACACAGCAATAAGATAATTTGGGTATTTTAAATATTCATTTCCAAAGCAAATTGTATGGTCTGTTGTCTTAGTTGTACAGTAGCTATGTTTACACAGAGACCCAAATTTGGCAGTCAGCTCCAGGACTCTTGACACCTGTTTCAGATTTAAATAAATTATTTCAGGTCACACTACTGCAACAACTTAAAATCTGGTTATTGCTTAAGTTAGTTTAATTTTGAGAACAAATCTGTGTAAGCAAACAAGTCTTGTCCTACAAATCCCTGAAATATGAGGAAAGAAGTGTTTGTACAACTAAATTTTAATCCTTGACACTAAGCCTTAGCATACAGGCATTAATACTTCCATTATAAAGACTAACTATCAAGATGACAAGRGTCTGAGATAAATATTACTGTTTTTTCCATTAGAAATTATATCTTCCCCAAGGTTACTGACAGAATTTCAAAGAATTATAGAGAACATTTCCAATACCTGAGGTACATGCTTATTAGCAGCCACACTGGAGTTTATGCTAGAAAGGACAGTTTCCTGGGGTTTGCACTCCTGTATTCATCCCACTGCATAGGAAAGAAACCCCACAACAGACCATAAACTTCTGAATATTCCAAAAATTCTTCCCAGATATTCATATTGATAAAAGTTCGTGCAATGATAGAACAYCTCAAGTTGGAAGGGACTCATGAAGACCACCAAGTCCAACTCCCACGTTGACACTCAGCTGGCCCAAAGCGTAGATTTAAATATTTCCTAAGAGACATACTTAATTGGCATACAGAGCTGAGAACAGGAAACATAGAAAGAAAAATCCCTGTAACCTACATGCATGCCCTTGTATGTATGTCCAGATACTCGCACGTTTTTCCAAAACAAAGATATTAAAAAATTCAAATGAAGCAGAGATTATCTGTAATGAGACAGTTCACTGTTAATATCTCCTTAACCACGGTCAGAYTGAAGCAAGTTGGTAATTGCCCCAATGTGAGACAAAATAACAAACTTATTAATGGTAACATTCTTGATARTGTAACTATTTATTAATATACAAACAATAAACACTTTCATTAAAATTTACARATTCTGCCCAAAATAAGTAAAGAGAAATTTCATCCTGATAGTATTAAATATGTGGTCCCTAGTATAAGACTTAGAGAATCAGCTCCTCATTTCTCTCCCGTTATGGAAATATTACCATGATATTCCAATTCRGTGTAGAAATATTTACAGAAGCATATCTTGCCTTGCAAAAATTAGATCAAGTGCATGTGCTTGTACTGGTAGAAACAGAAGAGTAATTTGCCTTGCTGTTTGGTAAAACTACAAGTCACKTAAGATTAACATCATTTTCCCTCTGACACAAACTCTATGATCTCATATAACTCAACAGTTAATATTAGCTTTGTGTTTCCAAAATCTGATTCACTGAGATGGTCTCTAAACATGGTAAATTATTTAAGATACTGCAAAGTCTGCATGTGGAAAGGTTCACATGAACCTTGAAAATTCTTTTGTTGCATTATTTAGTACAGTTATAAATGTCAGGTTCCTCTTCATAGAGTCTGTTTAGAATGGCATTTTCAGAATAATGTTTGCAAAAGTTCATATGAGTATTTCTCTCAGTGCTGCTAAACTCGGTGCTGGTTCTTTTTTTTTTAATTTTTTAATTTTTCAACATGGCAGGTGTCTTTAAAAGAGRTGCAGAGCTAAAAAGAGAACAAAGATGAAGCATGTTCTGTGTCAGGCCAAAAATGTTCCAGAACTGTACAATTGTTATTGCCACTGTCTCTCTTAGTTACACACAGAAGCTCTGATCAAGTAAGAGCATTCTCCACTGAGCTTTATGCTGTACAGTTACAATTTAA
Source organism: Amblyornis subalaris (assembly GCA_018881555.1). Classification (NCBI taxonomy): domain Eukaryota; kingdom Metazoa; phylum Chordata; class Aves; order Passeriformes; family Ptilonorhynchidae; genus Amblyornis; species Amblyornis subalaris. The sequence goes on along the minus strand of JACAXG010000007.1, from coordinate 3,238,774 downwards.
AAAACAAACTCCCCTCCACCAATAAAAAAAAAAGAAAAATCCAAATTCTCTGCTCTAAGTTAGCTCTCAAAATGCAAGAAAAAGATGGTGAAGACAGATAGCGAAATTTAAGAAAAAGAAAAAAAAGAAAACCCAATATATATCCAAGTGCCATGGGGAAGATTTTATTTTAATTAACAACAATGAACATATGGAGTAAAAGTACTTGTCTTGTGTTTTCACACTGAAATCTTTTTTTCCAGAGCTGGGAGTGATTACTGCATAGCTGACTTACACTTCAAATTTCTGATCCTGCAACCAAATCTGATTCATTGAAAATGAAAATGTGGCAGACAAACAGGAGGTGAAGAGTTAAAAAAACCCCTATCTGTTCTTAAGGGGTGCTCTACACATTAAAAACATTCCAGCTTTTATGACATGGGGTTTTTTTTCGTTCAAGGGCAATTACACTATACTATAGTGAAACAATCTTTTATAAAACAACTGATCAGAACAAATTAGTTACAGAAAAAATTCACTCCCAAGCTGATATCATACCAGACAAACTTATCAAGGAACACRCCATCAAAAACAACCAGCTATATCATCTTATGGATCACTTTCCCATGTTTTTCAGCACCACAATTCAAAYGTCTACAGGTATGATACAGCATGAAGCTGAAGAGACAGAATACMTAATGATTCATATAGATCTTTCCCAAGTTTACACTCAGTTGGCCTTGGCATAAATTTAAATATTTCCTTAATTGGCATACAGAACCGAGAACAGGAAACATCACAGAAACATAAAAAATTATACAGTTATCCAACACTGGCGAAGTCACAAGTCTTTACAGAAGTCCTATAACACAGTTTCCTCTTCTTCCAAGAAAAAARGCTTTTCCTTATACAAAATACAGAACCATTTCATGCAAACAAGAGAAAAAATGTGTATCATAACATTTTTTTTTTAACAAAGCTATTTGGAATCGTTGCAAACAGAATATTACTACAGCTTGGGATCTGAGACTCAATTTAGTTGCTATGCTATTTTAAAATACAGTTGATTCATAGAAGAAAAAAACACTGTCATATATTAGTCACAGGAAACGTTTTTGTTTCTAAYATCTTTTTCATTCTAAACCAAACAGAATAGATGTTTTGAAGCCCTACAGTTTAGGCTTCAGTTTCAAGTTTTACCTGCTTTATTTTTCCTACTATTATATTTCTTTACGGCATCTCATGGTAATTTAACACATTCCATTTCTTTCATTTAATTTCTGCCATTTCAATAAGTAACAGCTGTTGCCATACAGAACTGCTGGAATTTCCTCTTTTTTTTTGTCAAAGCATTTTCTGTTTATATTTATTTGCTCCAACAAATCAAACTGCTTTAAAAAACAAACAAATATTTTCTTCATATGATCTACTAAAAAAATGTTGATCCCAATACTTGATTGTATTGTCTTGATGACAATTTCTCCAAGGGAAGAGCTCTTAGCTATATAACTCAGAATTTACATATAGAATACAAGACAGAGGTGTCCTAGGAAACATCTTCAAAAAACTGTTCAGGTTCTGTTTGTTTTAGTAAATGAAATAAAAATTTACCTAAATGGCAAAAGGGAAAACTGRAAAGTTTTTAAAAGGTTAACCATCCTTTAGCCTGGATTATTCTGTGATTGGAGAGCCAATGAAGTCAACGTGTGATTTATCCCTGTAATGYACTATAAACCATGAATTGCTATCTACAGAAAAACATTGGAGAAGCAGTGAAGCTCCTAAAAGCAAAATCATTGCAAGTAGTAAATATGACACAAGCAGTAAGACAAATAAAATTCGATAAGCCCAGTTCTAACATACCAACACTGGATATATTCTTTAGACATTTATAAATTTCAGCAAATGCAGTCTAACACCAATTCCACTCCAGAAGTCTGAGGAAGGCTTTAGCAGTTAATAAAAACGTGAAATAGTCTGTGCATAACGTGAATAAAAGCCTTTGTTCCAACCAGACCCTTAGGTAGTTCACAAATATCACAGTCAAATCCCTTGTTAGAATTTATAATAAATATTTACTGCTTACTCTGATCTCCAATTCAACAGAGAACACCTACAAGTGATGTATTTCAAGTGTACACTGGCCAGAATTCTGGACTTTAAGGACTTTTCAGTCTCGTATACTACAGCCTTATCTCAAAGCCATATCAAACTTCAGCATTACCATCAGAATTCCCCACAAAGCATGATGTTCCTTGAAGGTACTGCCATGTGACTGAGAAAATTCAGTTCTAAGTGCTCGTGAATGCTTTGCATTCTGGTTTTGGCATTTAAAAGGCTCGACGTTTCATACCATTTACCAACACTCTCAGCTATTTTAACAACATCCAACCCAACACTATCAACCCCTTTAACACCAGAAATCAATTTAAAAAATAAATCTTTCTCCTGACACAAATTTGCCCTCTGTTCTGACTACTTCTCTCTACAGAAGAATTAAACATCATCTCCTACTTCAGAAACCATACTTATTAAAAATATCGTTAATTTTCTCACAAGAGATAATCCTGGAAAGAAAAATTTAACAGGCAGATTAGATTAGAGTCATTTAAGTRAAGCATCTGAAGAAGGGTGAAAGATTAAGGTATTCTTATAGAAGTAATTCTCTGAAGTCCAAATGTTAAAGGATTCCTAACACTTCCTAACACTTAAGTGTATGAAAAATCTATTTTCTGTCTTAGCTGAGAAAACAGAAATCTAGAAGTTGGAAAATCAGAAATCTAGAAGTTGGAAAATCAGAAGTTTGCTAGCTTGACCTGCTAGTCCCAGTAAACATTGAAGACTCAATACAGTAAAAGAAAAGCTAATGAACAACTTTGAACTGCTGCTCTTAGCTTTTAAATATGGGAAATCATTTATTCTGTCTTCCAAAAGACCAAATTTCAAGAGCAAATGAAATATTAAAACAGCAAAGTATCTCATTCTATAGACACATAGTAAAATATTTCTTCCAAAACAAAAAAATGCTTTTGCTGAATTCTTCTCAGCAACAAGCACCATCTCTTTCAAGAGTGCCCCAAAAYCCAAAAACAGCTGTTAATTTTTTTTAATTAATTTTCCAAAACAATTTAAACATTAAACAAGAAAATGTCAGCTCCCTCTTAAAGATTTATGACGCTCCACAAGAGCATTTTATAACTATATGGTTTAGATTTTTTCATTCAACCCCTGACACACTCATTTACATTTTCAACTTTTATCTTTCTTCTGAAAAGATAAAAAAATCCTTATTTTTCTCCCTCAAGGTGAAAACAGTTTCTTCTACSCCTATTGACTTCAGCAAGAAAAACAGCAAGTTTCCACAAAACTCATTAATAGTCTAAAAATGCTGGCAACATAGGACCAAAGTACCTATAACAGAAATCTATGTTAACCACATTTTTCTAGCTTCATACTTCTATGTCTAAGTTATTCTTTTCTACAACTGGAGATGAGAGAGACCTAGTCTCAGCAGAGCTCCAAAAGGCCTGGGAAATGGAAATTTCAATTGAATTGAACATTTTAAGGTAGTTTTCTATGAACTAAAAAGAAAATGGTTTGAGTTTTTTCCTCTTTCCTTCTGAGTTTCGTTACCCCCCAGTGCTTTGGATTCTAAATGGGAGAGAAGGGAGAAATCTTCGGTGTCCTCATTTCTCCCACCCTCTTTAATTTCATCTGTGGCTTTAATTATATTTCTTCTCATAAGCTTGTCTTGACTTTATTTTATTTTTAAAGAGATAAGAGCTTGCAGCAAGGCTCCCTAAAAAACTCTTTCAGCTCTATTTTTAATGCACACAGTAAAGTCAGAAGCATATATTTAAAAATACAAAGAGTGGCTGATTATTAATTCCGGTTAAACTGAGAGAGAATCACTGATCAGAATTATACTAATTAATTTTATATAATCAGTGGTTTTCTACAAGGGCAGCTTTGTGAGCACTTACAGTCTGWGAGACTTCCCTTAATGCTAAATCCTCACCTTTTGTGCTTGCACACTTTAGAGTATTGTTGGGAATATGTAGACAAAAGTAACATTTAAACTTCTGATATATGCATGAGCTAAAAATGGAATTGCTTCCTTTTGATAATTAACTACTGCTTTAGATTTGCCAAGTAGGAGAAATCTTTATTAATCTACGTGCAAAGTTCTCTTTAAGGGTATTCATTTTATCACTGTACAGCACGATTCCAAAACACAATTCAGCACTTGACAGCTTTTGTTAAGCTTGGTTTTGATAATTGGATACAGAAGTCGCTTTTGGCCATTTGGATGAAACTATTCTGCTTTCACGGAGCTTCTGAAAGAGATCAAACTTAAACACATCACTCATTCTGCTGAGCCAGCTTGACAGTTTTGATAGCCCATTACAGTAGTTTATATTTCATTTTTGAAAGATTTCAGTAGACATCTCACCATAGACTACTTTGGAATCTTGAGTTCCAAAGGGCTCTGACTTCGCTCTCAGGTCATCATTACTTAATGCAAATAACCCACAGCTAGCCTTTTCATATTAACTGGGAACTTCTGCAGTAATATTTTCTCACACCCTTCTCATAATAATATAAATAATAACCACATTGGACAGCTCAAGAGGCATTTCTGTGAATTAAGGAGAACTCTTTGTTTGAATAAAAGCAAGTCACCAATAGCCTCATGAAAAATAAAGTTGTCTGCATTTTATTACAGAGAAAGTGAAAGACAAACGCSTATTGCAAATTCTCTCTGACCTTTTCTCATTTGAAATGGTAATAGTGATGYAATGGGGAGAAAAGCTGGATCAGGATTGAGCAAATAGGGGAAATCTATATGTCTGAGATAAAATATGCTTTTTGAACGTACACACAGCATGAAAGCAAAATATATTTTGAGGAAGACTAAAAGCAGTGCTATGTGAGCATCTGCGCAAATAGTACTCTGCATTTGATGGGMAAACTTCCACACTGTACACACTTCATCCTGAAATATCATCTTCCTTCTTTCAATCATAAGGTACACTGAAATTATTATCCCATATTTAGGTTAAATTTAAACAGGCACTGTTTTAACCCATGCATCCAGAGGTGAAAGTGGCACTTTAATGATCCTTTCCCTCTCCTAAGCATAAGAACAGTATAAACCTTATTTAGAGCAAATCAGAAGGATTATAAAACGGCATATTCCACATCATCMTGTCCCATCTTTTCTCCTTTTCAATCAAAAAAAATGAATGCTGCAGAAGTTTTTATTAGAAGGGAATCTACTTTTTCCTACTGCAGGCGTACTTAGTTTCATTTTTAGAAGCTTGTGAGAGAGCCAAGAGTAGAGCTTTTTGAGCCTTGTGGTTCAACTATAGTAACAGTTACTTATAACATTTGCATATATTTAAGTTTCAGCTGTATGTGGTTAAGACATCATTATCAGTAAACCCCTAGTGGATAACATGGCAGCTTGATTATGGAGGTCATGTTTTGCTACAAGACACCAAAACAGTGGGGCAAACCAGAAGGACTAGCAGCAAACAGATTCAGCCTACCATGAAAAATGTCTTGGCAGAACATGGTAATTATAGAGAAGAAATAATAAAGTGACAGTCCCAAACAATTAGACACTACCCATACCAAGAGCAGGATAGGAGAAGGTCTGTCAGCATCCTTGGCAGATTTCTGGTGCAGAAATTTATACCAATGGTCCTATTTTCCCCAGAAAAACAAAAGTAGTTCAAACTAGAGGTAACAAGGTATTTTCAGCTCTAAGGGGCTGTGGTTTGAGTGAGTTTGAGAAAGTGTGAGCAAGTGTGTATGTGACTTATTTTTCAAATTGATTTTTAATTCAGTAGACAGTCTCTTGGGCATCAATATTTTGTCCCTATTGCAAAGCATCTACAGCCATGAAAGATAAAAGTAAGCAAGGATGTTAAAATGTTTGCAAAAAACTCAAGGTCTTTGTGTTTGTGCATGTGTGTGAAACAGAAAACTCAGTGGTTTTTTTAGTAAAATACATCATTTAAATGGTGAGGGACATTCAGATAAGTAGATTTAGGTGTCCCTAAAATTTCTAATGTTGAATTTTGCAGCAGTTTATCACTGGAACTCACAGAACCACACAAACTGAAGTCAGCAGACACTTCTTAGGATCACCTAGTCCAACCACTCTGCTCAAGCAGATCACTCAGGGTGAGTTTTGAATACCTCCAAGGATGGAGATTCCACAAACTCTCTGGCCAAGTTGCTGCAGTCCTTGCCCAGAAAGAGAAAAAAAAAAAAAAGAGTGTTTTTTTCATGTATATGGATTTCCTGTTTTTCAGTCTATGCCTATTGTCTCTTGCATGTCACAAAGACAAGTTTGGCTCAGTCTTCTTCACTCCCCCGATCTAATATTTATAGACATGGATAAGATCCATGCAAACCTTTTCTTCTGCAGGCTAAGCAGTCCCAGCTCCCAGCTTTTCTCCACTAGACCTAATTCTCCAATCCCTTCAACTTTGCCCTCCACTGGACTCACTCCAGTATGTCGATGAGAGCCCAACACTGCTGCCAGCAGTCCAGATGCATTTCACCAGTGCTTTCTGGAGAAGAGGGATCATCTTCCTCCAGCTGCTGGCAACACTTCTTAATCCAGCCCAGGAGGCTGCTAAACCTTCTCTGTTTGTTACACAGGCACATTGCTGGCTCATGTTCACATTCGTGTCCACCAGGAACTCCAGGGGCTTTTGCACAAAGCTACTTTTCATTTGGTCACCAGTGCAGGAGGTTTTATACTTCCTCAGCTACAGCACTCTGCATTTTCCTTAGTTTTACTTCACGAGATTTCTGCCAGACCATTTCTCCAGTCTGCCAAAATCCCTGTACTGAATTCCACATTATATGTGCTTTGATAGACCTTCATCACATTGCCCCCAGTCATTTCACCAAATCTGATGATGAAGCAGCACCATACATCACAGGATGCACAGTGAAGATTTCCTAATAATTTTGCCTACTATTTTAAGTACCCAAATCACCCTCTACTGTGAAAAGTTCTTCACCCTAGCTATAGATCACCTAACTGTTCACCATCTTTTCAAGATTCTTAACAAAAACACAGAACTGCAAATAGAGGGGGATGTCTCAATCGTCCTCCTTCTCAAGAAATCCTCTCACCCCCACGCAGAGAATTGTTCTTCTAGTTATTGTTACCAAATCCTTCTTAACTAAAACCAGACACATATTTCTAYACATGCAGCACAAACCTAATAAACCCCACCGGTTTTAAACTCTGATTAGATATTTTAAAGCTGTTGAACAATCATAGGAAAACAGCAATAGATAGGAACAATTGTTTCGAAAGGAATTTTGAAAACAAAAATCAAACTGAAAAGTTATGCTTGAGAATATACYGAAACCACAAAGTAGATCTTCCTCCAACGCAGACTGGAGCATAGGCAGGGTGGCAGCTCTAACACTTTTTTTTGGTGGCCACCCCAACCGTTTGTGCTTTAGTGTGTGCTCCTGCTCCAGAATGCTGCAATGCCAGGCTTGCTGATCGTAAGCATGCTGGCCACACACAGTACAAGAGGGAATTAAGACTCAAAGGCTTTGCCATAATGTTTTCTAGGGTCCAAAAGTAAAAATTGCCCCTCCATCCACTTTAAATATTAATAGTACCATCCAAAATGTCAAGAATGAGAAGAGAAAAAAAAAAAAGTTACCGAAATTTAAGTACAAATAGCTTTTCAGAATTATTTTAATTACTAATTCTTTTTCATGAATTAATTAAATAGCACTTGGAATGTTTTAGTAGAAATATATACAACAATTAAGGAAGACTTATAATAATTTTACCTGCCCATATATAATCAAAAGAGGTGACATAAATAAASAAAGAGAAGTTAAATGCTGCATTTWAAAATAACCTTGTCACATTTTTTAGTTCAATCCATTTCTAATTTTATGGCATTTATAACATAATAGCTGCTAGTTATCTAGTCTTATTAGCACAATAAAGAACTCCAACCTGTAGCAGTCAGGAAACTAAATTACTGCTTTTACATTTAAGTATTACATTGACAAATACATTGACCTTTATATTATGTTATGCTTAGAGGTTAGAATAATGCATTATTGTTCATTTTATTTTCTTTTTGGACAAAGTTTTCTCTGAAAGGGCTATTGAAGGATAAAAGATTCATATAAATGGGGAGGAGGGAATAAATTATTAATATTGTGGGATAACTTACACAACAAGACTTCCACGAGGTCAAAACTAGACATTCCCATGGGAACAAACCAAGAATGTGAGTGGGGAAAAAAGAAACCTCTTTTGACTTTCTGCTGATATTCATCTGAGAATGACACCTCGGGTACTGTTATTTTTTAAGCTTTATGTTGCACTGACCACAGTCATAATTCATCTCTTTTGGGTTTTAGATACACATTTGTACGTTTCATTCATAAGAATTATATATAAATTTCCTGTCACTTGTTTTCAGAAAGTTTCAAATGGCCCACCAACTCTGCATGGCATTTCAGAGCTGTGCAAAACACAGCAGTGCACAGCAATGTWAGGGTCTCTCACACAGGATTTATTGGCTTGCCCCTTCTGACATTAATAGAACAGAATAGAACAGCTCAATTGGAAGAGACCTACAATGATCACCTAGTCCCACTGCCTGAGCAGTTCAGGGAGTAACATTTTCATAATAATTACAATCTTTAAATTACAGTCAAAATAGTATTTATAGTCATAATAACATCTCATAAGGCATGTTTGAAAACACTAATGATTCGCCAAGTCCAACCACAATCTTGATAGCTCACTCTGGAGTATGGAAATTATCAGGATGAATTTGCCATTAGAGAAAATAAAACACCAAAGAAAGTGGTTTAGTCTTTAGAGTGGAAGAAAAATAAGTCTTTTTTCTGGTTCAGTTTAGGAATTTCTCTCATCTTTTTCTCTATATATTCCAGAGGCCCACTCAGAAGCACAAAGCAATATGAAGAATCATAAGGCTGGGGTTGGTTTGGGGGCTTTTTGGGTTTTGTGGTTCTTTGTGGGGGGGTTGCAACTTTTGTTCAGAAAAGAATGAGCTGGACACACTACAAAAAAACCTCTTCCTTTTCTATCCTGATTCGGTTTCAACACCCTTGTGACAGTGGCACATATACTCAAAAATGCAGGGGCAAATCCAATGAAATTCCTTTTTTTGGGGAGAGGTGGAGGAAAGGGGGTGTTCAACTGGCTCTTTGGCTTGCAAGCAGTGTGCTGCCCTGGGTGGTAGCATTTGCTGACTGATCTGTTAGGAWGATGCTAAACCCACTGTGCATTTTTCACTGACTGTCTACAGTGTGGCATATTGATTTTGCCTTTCCCTGGTTCACTTCTAAAACCTACACAGTCAAAACTGTTACTTACTGGAAGCTTTCTGCTTTTCCAGCCCTGTTCTGACAGATATCTCTGTTATGACACCATCTGCTGTCTTCATATTCCATCACYGAACCACAGGCTAGCACTTCTGCTGTGACAGTTTTTGAGGTGTAAAATACACTTCTCCTGACATCTGCCTCAGCTCATCCATCTTCCAATAAAAAAACCCTCTGAAAATAATCTTGAGATACTTCACATTTTAATTTCTCTGTAGGATCCTTCTTCACTAGCAGGAAGCCAAATCCCTGATGTTTATTGTCTTCCAATTTTTAAGAGAGTTAATGTTTTTTGTACACAAGCCGACGGTACACTAGACAGGCAGAGAACATCTAATACACCAAATTAACACTACTTATTCCTGTCCAGTGTCTGTAAAAACACACGGGAACATCCACATGTCCCTTACAGGCACAAGAGGGCCAGATAATCCAACTCTTTTGACTGCAATGACACATTCCTGTTAAAGAAACCACCTGCTCTTCTAGAATGAAAAGGAAAATACAAAGCAAGCTGATTAGATGAGTTTTGGTCTACTGAGCTAGGAAATGGAAGCTGTTCCCATCTAAGACTCTATCTCTGCACACAATCAGTTCAGGGTAAAGATATTATTCTTTAAAGGTAACAATTTGATGACATTCACCTGACTTTCTCACTTAAGTATCACAGGTTGGTTAGTGCTGTGAAAGCACCGTGATAATTCAGGATCTAAGATGGAATTTATTCTCTGGCCTTTATCAACTGCTATGCAACAAAGCTATTTGAGAGCAAGGCATATTTTAAAATTATCACCTTACCAGAAAGACAGGCATGTGTCTAATCACAGGAAGAATGAGGGTTGTGCCTATTTCTTTTCAAGCTATATTTGACCATCCAAAATTCAACATAATCAAATATATGTGGAACTCATTAGAATGCAGTGGAGGAAGTCATGAGTAAGAACAGCATGAAAGACAACTCACGAGGGACAAAAAAAATCTCAGTTATGAAAAGTGTAGTAAAATCAAAAAGTATCAATCAAAATTGAAAACACAAGACAACTAGGAATTGGTGACSTTCCACCTTTACTAAACACATAAAGAGAATCCACACTACTGAAGAGAGGGGTGATGTTACTTTCTGAATTTGAGTAACGCAGCACAATGTAGAGGAGCACTCTGAAAACATTCCAATACACAAAACTACAAATCTAATCTAATCAGCTCAAGAGTTACTATCATGATTCATTYCTTATAGGCTTCTTAAAAGCATTCAAACACATTTCATCCATAAACAAGATATCTGACAGTACACATTCACATCTTACCAGAGACAGTCACTGCTGGGACCAAGGCCCCTTCCCTGCACTTTGCATTGTTTCTATATAAAATAAAAACATATTACATGCATTTAATATTTACCTGTTTACATAAATGCTTATGGCATTTTCTCATTTATATGTAAGTTTCCAGCTACATATTTAAACATGCAAAAGGCACTTTTGTTTGTGAACATACACATAACTTCAGAAAAACATCATAGTTTTTCTGCTTTATCATTTTGCAGCACAATAGCTTTATCTCTAATTTTATCTCTAATGTTTTTTTAAAAAAAGAAAATGTAAGAAGAAACAACATGAGCTATTTACTGATGTGTTAATTCCAGGCATGAAAGGGTCTATGAGACAAGACTCCTGCAGTTACAGTGTTTTAAAATTGTTTTGTCTTGGTCCTTTTACATCAGAAACTGTCATCAATAAAAGCTGTCCACAATTACACTCTGCCAATACTCCACAGGATTCCTTTTTCTGAGTTACAATGACAAYAGTTAAATTGGGAGCCACTGAACTCTGCTCAGTCCTCAGGGATATTCCCGGGTTGCCCTAGTCTCATATCCCATTGTCCAGAAGTATGTCCTGTTGCCATACCTCTTAGCCCTCTCTGTTTTTTCCAAAGYGGTGGACATTTTTGAGTTCTGTGCAAGTTTTCTGGAGAACAAGCCCCAGATAAAAGTGTCCACTGTTTCCATAACCAAGGAAAGACTTYTTCGAATTTCAGTGTAAAGGAATATAACTATCATTTTCCATTCCATCCCCTTTTCCTCCATCTTGGAGCACAGAGAGTGAATCACCACCGGGTGTGACAATTCCCTCAGCTCACCTGGATACACATGGGTTCAGAACTAAACTAGCACGTAGTAACACAGGTGCTCTGTGACAATAGCATAAAAAAAGATGAGAGMATTGGGCTCACAGTCAACATCAAGACTTTTTACTCCATCAGTAATTTTGCATGCACAATGTTTTCAGAAATTTATTTTCTTTTTCCTCCATATTAATAAGARTGATACAAAACACATTATATACATTAACAAGGACATGTTCATACCAGCAGCAGCAATTCAAGGAGTATCCAAAGCACAAAACATGTAACATTTATAACTCTGGACTCCAAGTGGCTAAGCACGAACACACATCTCAAAACAAGACTGCCTCTCAAACTCTTACCTTGACTTGACTAACTRYACTTCTTGAACTTTAGTTTATCAGTACTTCCGCATACTTCACAGCTGGTACTACGGAAAAGGTCAGTGGCTGGGCCTCTCCAGGAATAAAACACCATATGCTTTACCAAGCTTATGAAACAACTATTTTCATAATGACAACTTAAAATCTCCGATTTTCATTTTGACCCTGCATTTAGTTTAGCACAGAATTTTACGCGCACYGGTAGTCGATCTGGGACTGTTTGAAATCCCACCTTTTAAGTTAAAGGCTACAAGAAAATCACACAGGCCACTCACCTTTCATTTGGGACACCGATAAAAGCACATTTTCACTGCTGTTTTAAATGACAGATGTTCCTTCCTGAATGTCACTTGGGTACAAAACCATGGAGTTCTTGCAGGAAGCACTGTACTGGTGCACGTGGCAGCTTGGCAAACCACAGGCTGATGTCAAACCTGTAAAAATATATGTCATGTCAAACTGCTGCAGCTACATTCTGGTCCTCTTTGATGCCACCAGGCTCTGCACAGCTCCACTTTGTACACATCTCACTAAGTGAGCACAGGTACATGTCTCTCACACAAGCAAGAGTGCCAAAAAAACACTGGTCTTTAAARGAGTCAACATCCAGCATGAGGACTGAAAAGAAACTAGAAACAGATCCTGATCAGAGATACTGTGGGATGAAAAGAGCTGGGCTGGATGATGGGGGTCAAGTGATAATGCCTGAAAAACTGAGGGCAAAAATATGCTCCCTTGCCTTCTTCTTCCATAACAGCCAGTAATGGCTTTTATCACTTTTCCTTCAGTTCCTTATTTTTCTCCATCAAAATCCTTGCAAATATAAAAAGAGTTCTGTCCCCTTCTGACTGTGTGCCCTTCCCAATTCTTATGCACACCCAATCTAGCTGCTGGTGAGGCAGTGTGAGGAGCAGAAAAGGCCTTGACCCTGTGTCAAGAGCACTGCCCAGCAACAGCAGAAACACCCCTAAATTATCAATGCAGTTTCCAGCACAAATACAAAACACAGTCCCATACCAGCCACTGCAAAGAAAATTAACCCTACCACAGCCAAAACCAACACAAACACATTTGCAAGCTCTGGCAACAGAACGGTGCATTTGTAACCTTAAAACAGATGGAATTTTAGTGACATTTAGTGTCACCAAAATCAAAAATAATTGCTCACCCACTGGCTATAAATTAAGTATGTTTATATTGCCAAGGGCAACATTTACTAGAAATTGTAAATAGCAAGCAAGTCAGAAATCACGTAAATCATAATCCCAACTAATTAAAGTCTGCTTTTAATGGACTAATATTTATTGACAGCTCACTAAAAATGAATTCAGAAATGCAGCAACTGCATTTGTTGAAAACAACAGTGTTGTTGGGTGGGGGGGGTTGGTGGTGTCAGTTCCTCAGTTTTTTGTTTGKTTGGGGTTTTCTGGTTTTCARGTTTTGGTAGGTTTTTTGCAAGCACTKAGAAGGTTATTGTAAAATTGCTCTAGGCCATACTGTTAATATACAAGAGGTAATTACTATTCTTTAATCAAAGAACTCATTCCTATTGATTGGAAAATAACTCACTGGGGCTATTCTCACCACTTTTTATTCCTGCTTAAGAGATTGGACACTTCCTGAATATTGAAACCTAGGAAGGCAATAGAGAGATGTTAGTGAGATACAYGTGCCAATGTGCAGTCTATTGACTTTTTTCGGTCACTTTAGTGTTTCTGTCCTGTAATTTGGAATTMATTATTGTAAACATCTTTTTATTAAACTAATAGTCTTCAAGGTGGGAGAATAAGTGTGTTCAGACTTTCACTGAGATTTGCCATACGGGTGAAAGGTGATACTTGCAGTGCACACTAACTTCTGACCTCCCCATTCATTGACTGGTTTARGTGTTAAGCCTGGAAACCAGAAGCCAGAAAATTCTGGCAACAAAGAAAATATGGAGCCTGAAGGAAGAGGCACATTAATGAAATAAAAGGAAGAAACTCCACTATTCTGTGGGAAAGGATAACAACACGGGCAGAGATTAAACAGCAAATGAAAACAAAAATAAAAAGAGGTCTGAAGGAAGAAAAATGTGCAGCTGACTCAACACAGCAACGTGTTCTTGAAAGCTATTCTAGGACCAAAAAAAATGGTATTTTATGGCACATGCAAAAAGGGTATTCGTATAATAACTAGGATGCTAAATGCAGTATCTSTAAGCAACCAGATGTGTAACAACGGAGAGTACACGAGGGGGAAAAAAAGCAGTAGAAAAGTCCCAAGGAAACAAGAACATGCTTCTGAGGTTAACAATAAGTGAAGAAAAAGGAGATATACCCACCAGCATCTGTGCTAATTAGTAAGTTTCCAGATTTCTTTGGGAGTTTCAGAGGTGGTGACCTCAACTGYGAAGGAGCAAAAAATAAGCAACCAATTATCTGAAGAGCCTTCTATATTAGCAGTGATGGTCRGGACAGAAATTGTGTATATCCTACTTTAGCTAAGCTATACAACTGAATAACAAATGTGCCTTTCATTCCTATTTCCCTAACAGGAATATGGTCAATTCTCTGSGAATATTTTCTACTATGTCTGCCTGCAAATGCTGAGCATTATAGATTTCTTCTCTCAGCTGTATTTTTTTTTCCAGCACACTTGTCTCCATCGCATGTGATTTTTGGATCACATTTAAATTACTTGGTGCTTTTCTGTAAAAGCAGTAATGAAATACTTTAAYTCATTGACAATATTTGTCTTCCTTAGCCCAAACTGAAGAAGTAATTCTGACACTACTTTTAGCAGTGCAGGATGCCACAGTGACCTTTTGGGTCTGCCTCCTAAATGTTGAGCTCAACCATAAAAACTTCTTATATTTCACTGCTCTTACATGCATTCATGGCTTCTAGTTTACTAAAATTACTTCTTTAATGAACGTGTTCCTGCAAGAATATCTTCAATCAGGATGGCTTAAATCCGGAAAGCAGAAAAACTTTTTGTCACACCAAAACTCTTCCCCTAGAGCCCCTTTCACAACACTCAGCAAGAATTGCCAGGAGGGCTGGGCTCCAAGGAACCCAGAGCTGTGTGACAGGCAGYAGGCATTTCATTACCAGGAAAGCAACTGTGGTCAGCAGCCACTATCATTTACAGAACCTGAGAGCAAAATAYATATATGTACAATAAAACATTTATGAATCCTAAAAAAAATAATCTGTATTGAGTTGTAGCCAGTATTTGTAGTGTACAGCCACATATACTTCAAGTCCCCAGAGTGTTCTTTCTGTTTATATCCTGCAACCCCAATGATCACCAGCAGAAAATGCGTTTCATTTTACACAAACTTCTCATTGACTGCTTTAAATCCATCATATGCTTCTTTWGACAAAAACAAACGAGAATCCTAAAGAAACCTATAGGTTAAGTAACCCAGCACTTCAACCCTTCAGACCTACAGTAGGTGGAAAAATCAAAGTATCTCAGACACTGCAAGCGTGTCTTTAAATCACCGTGGATCAAATCAGAGAAACTGAGTTTGAACTCCTTTTGTGAACRCTCCTATGCTGCAAGTAGGGTTAAGGAGCTGGTTCATGGGTGAAGTACAACTGCTTTTAATTCTCTGTCTTGAGACAGGCCACATGAAAGTATTGGCATAAAAGGAAAGCTGTTGGGGTTTTTTTTAACTGCAAAGTATTAAAGAGTTAACACTGCAGTCCACGACAAACATAGCAAGGGGTATTGTTTCACTCTTACATGGATTATCAATCAGACTCAGTATTGCATGCCTCATCTGTCCATCTTCCAGACCAATTACAAACTTGGTAAARTAATTTCAGTTAATCAAGAACTACACAAAATTCTATGTAAATTTAAGAGAAAGATATTTGGGTCATCAGTTGTTCTTTCAAAAGCCATAAACAGCAACACGTAAAAACTAGGGAAGCTTTTAAACTGGGTTTTCTAGGAAAGTGTTTCCACTTTGGATGAATATACTGATCTGCAGTGCTCTGCTTCATAGGGCAGCRAGCATGTCTAGGGAACACACAAAAGTTCTTGGATGGTGTTTTAGAGGTTTTCTAAACACCTCATTCGAGCAAACTTTCCCATCTCTCTCTCCTTGAGAAGCAAAAAACCAGAAAACTAATAAAAGAGATGAAGATAATATAAAATCTTTACAGTTGTTCTTATTCCCAATGAAACCAGCAACCATACACAAAAAACACATTAAGCAGGAGCTGCTGACATGCATTTTGATTTGTAAATATTAGATATTTGATTGCAAGATTGCTGGAGAAAAAACACCCAATCAAATGTAACACAAGCTCACTTTACTTTTTTGTTAACAGTTTTTATAACTTTTATTCATGTGTAACAAGCTTTCTACCCAGCTCTAGCTCCTGCACAGATGTACATTACAATACAGAACCAGAAACACAAACTATTCTATAATAGGTATATACTGAATACATGCAAAAAACTATTTCAAAACATGCACACATTSAAAATTCAGCCATCCACTGCTCAGATTAGAAAAGTTGCAAATTTTGTTATCAACTATCACATACAAGGATCCTTTATCTCCACTTGTAGATATCAAGCAAGACACTGCTGCTTCGTGTTCCTTCACCCTGATGCAGCAGCAGGACAAGGCACTCGGCAAACCACAAGTGGAGGAGCAGGTGGCAAAGGGCTATGAAATCTGATGGATGTGAGGCCATGCAAATTCAACACACAGTTTAAAAACACTTATAAATGCTTTGCCAGTCACAGTCTTGAAATGTCCATACCCAGCACCACGAGACACAAGGAAAAACTGATGAATAAATGTATACATTCACGCACACTCTCAATAAATGTGGTCATATTTGAATAGAAAAAATCTTTCCTTCTAAACTCAAGACCCCAGTAGAATTAGATACAGCTTTTGGTCATTTTCAGCTTCCTCAGCATCTCAAGAAAAATRAACTCAATTTCAAGGTGGACCAGGTAGAAATTCATTAAGAGAACATATAGTACTTGCTGGTGCTACAATTGGCAGATAAAAGCCACACACGGATCAGCTTAAAATTCTGCATCATTCAAAATCCTCAGCCCACAGACARCTTCACTTGGAGAGAAATCAGAAGAAAGAAGTCAGATTAACTTATCAAATTCTTAAAACACATGAATTTCCTTTGACCCATTTAACTTAAGAAAAGCCCTGGCAGTTTGTAAAATCCCTTAGGCAAGAYCTATGCTTTTTCTTCTTTCAAAATTGAAAATAAAACATTCTTATTAGTTACCAGTATAAATGTATCATGCCTTACCATGATAACCAGTGTGAACAGAAAACACTCTTAAACTAAGCAACTGCTAAGCCATGATTCACAAAAGCATACACACAGACTGGAAAGTTCAAAGGAYACTAAAGTAGTAAGATGCTCAAATCTCTGAATTAAATGAGTTTAGCATGCAATTCCTGTTTTGCTTTGAATAGTCTATGTTGAAAAACTGCCAATAATAAATAGAAAATCTATTTTAAAAATGAGCAAGCTATCCAGCACTAGTTTACAAAGAGAAAGGAATTAAATTTAGACAGGTTCATCTCAAATAATTCCACAACTTCCTCTCAACTCTGCACATCCTGTAAATAAAATTCCAGATCAGATTTTCCAAATGGCTTAACATCTGGTATACATTTCCATGACAAATCAAACAGAGATCAGTTTTTCTGAGCCCTTGTATCTCTGCTGTACAGCATAGTCCCCCGGGTTACAGAAACTTCTTTCATCAAGTTCTCCATTATTTACAAATTTGCAAGATACAAGTTATCCTAGGTGTTACAGCTGTCAAAAAAATTACTATAACCGAAATTTATGTTTGCAAACGATGAAAAAACCCATTAAGGCAATACCTATTAAAGTCAGGTGAATTTGGTTCTTTAATTCCTGAATTTTCTCTGAAGAGAGGTTATTTAAATTAATTCCAAGAGCTCCACAGTAATTTCCAGTCTCCACAGAAATAAGGATTCTTAATGGAGTTTTCAGTTCACTCTTCATGCAAAGAGATTTAATTTTATTACYAAAATATAACATTTAAAGGCCTTAACAATATCTGATTTAAATAATAATGTGGCATGATTGTTGCTCTTGACTTCATTTTAAAATTTTTTCATMCAGCATCATGCAAAACAAATTAAAATTATGGGACATGACATTTAAAGAGATATTAGCAAACATTTTTTATGTCAGAAGCATCCTTCATATTGCAGTCAAAGGGGATTGGTTCTCTTGTTTATTAAACTAAACATCAGAGGAGGTTTGGCTCTTGGGGCACTTACCCACTCTGCTACTGCACCCAGACCCTAAAGGCACTCCAGCCATGTCTGTTGACARCTCAAATGTGAATTTCAAGGAAACTGGGCCAGGATTGCCTACTGTGAACATGGGGCAGGAGCAGCAGAGGAATAAGCAGAGCTTTGCGGGATTACTGGACTACAGCAGGGACCACATTCTCAGCTCTTTTCTACACTTCACACCTTTGCAAGGAAAACCTAAAATACCATCAATATAGTACAATGGCAGTTAAAAATCAGCTTTATGTAGATGTATCAMGCCTCAGAAAGGCCATGAGGATTTGAAGCATGATTTTAAACTTCCAATTATTATTCCACTGTAATCTTAATAGAGGAACAAATCTCTTATTTTTCAAAATAATTCTGCTGTTCCATTTCCTTCTACCTTTCTTCACTCACTCATTTAGATTTTCAGCAGTCTTAGGACAGAGACCAAGTCTTCATCAGAAACACACAAGTAGCCTTACAGAGCCCAATCACTCCCCTCAAACTCCAGTTTCACATTATTAAATGTTGTGGCAGCCACACTGTTAGTATTAGAAATTTCACTAAAGTGCTGAAGAACACAATGCCCTCAAGTGAAAAGACAGCACTCCATGTTTTATATTTTACTGAAAACTCCTAAAATCACTCTTGTCATCAGTCATTATTCTGTCACACATACGATTCTTTTCCATTTGTAATTGCTACCAGAGTCACCTCCAAATCACCTTTTTGTACGTTTGTCTAAACAACAAGAGAGAGAGAGAGGTATATTTAGCTGAGACTCAAATATTCCAAGTTACATCAAATTAATATCAGTTCCRTCCATGCAAGCAGAACAATCTTCCTTAGATCCCACCAAATAAAATTTCAGACTTCAGATTCAGGTCCTTTCTTTGATTTTGAGCTTCACAGTCTGTCCTAGGTCAATAAAAACAGCTGAAGGAAAAGAAGCATTTCTATCTCACATCTAAAACTGTTGGAGGGGAAAGAAACCACCCAAATTTTTTAATTTGCCCTCTCTGAAACACAACACCACAGAGTAGCAGGAGTTCTCAGTTACTCCAAAGTTAGAGGATGGGGTAGAAAGTGATTCACAGATTTCTGAGAACAGCCAAAATTTTTCCCACATGCCATCCTGCTCAATGAAATCGAACAGGCCTGCTTTGAGAACGCTGACAGTCCGGAGGTAATACAGTGTCAGCTTTGCACAGGATCCATGTTCCCCAGGGCCAGCTTTCAGATTCTTGTCGTTGCATTTTTGTGTGCAAAGACTGCGGTGTCAAAGTTATGAAGTACATCTTTTGGTACTCATTTCCTAAATACAGAAAATACTCCACCTGGAATAAGAACCCTGAGTGGTCAATACCACGAAGCGATCAGGATCTTTTTTTCTTCTTCCTCCCAGGAAAAAAGGGAGCACAGTTCAGGCTTTGAAAGGATAGGAACAGCTGTTCCCAMCTGAACAGCCATGGTGTGTTTGTTATCCAAGATCAGAGGAAAAAAAAGTACTTAAAAATCTTCAACCAGTAGTTCTCTGGAGAGAACAAACTGCTTTCTGAAGAATAAATTAAGCATTCAATTAAACTCTACAACAGGTAACTATTGTTCTTACACAGTTTTGTGGAAATACGTTCAATGGTATTATTACAATCCTCTGCCAAGAACTCCAATAAATCACATCAAATTGAAAAATTCTCTTCCCAGTTCAAACAAAATGTTCAATATAAATAACATGCAGATTTCAGAAGTGAGAAAAATACTAAAAGATCCAGAATATTAGCACTACATCAGTCCCTGMTTCCCCAATTGCAGGACTACATTAGCAAACACATCCATTTCTGTAAAGATCTATACGTGCATCAGGTCTTCTCATCCCACTCTACTTCCCAGAATTACAAATGCATATATAAGAATTCTGAGGTATTTCTAAATACTAGATAATACAGCTTTAAAGAATTCATTTGTCTCCATTGATGAAGCATTTAATTCAGGTTAAATGACTATGTTTATGAAATAGCTTCAGGATTTATTATATTTGCGTGATAACTCATCATCTACAGTTTAGCTTGAAGGACTATAAGCAGAGAAGTTAATGAACACTAATTTTCAAACTGCCAAGAGCTGCTATAGGTTCAATAATTTTATCCACATAAGAGCATGACCTAAATAAATAAACAAAAAGGTACTGCTTCCAGACCACTGAGCTTATTACTAAAATTAACTGAGCAATATTGACTTGGATATTCTAATCATCTAGAATAGTTAAAGGCTACAGTAGCCTCTGAAGATAAAAATTCCTTTTACTTTCTATTAAAACACTGACCATGGTGAGTTAATTAAGCAGCATATGCATCTCTAGGTTTGATGTAGTTTAAGTAAATATTATGTTGGACAGTAGCTACCATGTTGAAAGGAGTTCTCCAAGCTCAATGAGGTAAAACAAAAAGAAGAAAACAAAACAGTGAACCAATTGTCAAGTTTTTGACCTGATTTAGTAAAACTGTTTATGAATAAACCAGTAAGGATAAAAGAAAAAAAAAATCAGTCTAAATTTAACAATACATATATATCTATAATGTAGAGGTAATGAATACACACACCATCTTTTCCTCTGGATAGAGCCCCTGATTTCTTGCCCTACCAGTGTGCTATGATCACTCTAACAAGAGAGAGTATTGCTTAAACAGTGTCCCAAATCAAAATCACAGCATTATATCCCTAGCTGCAGTTAACAGCATCTCTAAAATGTGCAAAACCCTGTAAAACAAAGCCATGAGATAGCAGGTGAGAATGGCTTCCAGCTTAGCACAGCTCTTGAAGTTGTGTTACCAGATCTGGTATGAGATCTTGGTAATTGCTTGATCCTGCAGGAACCTCTGTAAGTTGTTCTCTGTTGGAAATCACTTACATCCAGTACCAGGAGTCTGATTAGTTAAGTCTATTCAGAGAATCTATGCTGGAGTTGGCAGCCAAAGTAACTGGCAACAAGAATATTGTTGGCTTCAACACTTCCTGAGTTTTCCACCCAGGAAATATTAAAAGAGRGATGTACATAAGCATCACTTCAGGCCTATCAGAACACACATTTTACCTCTTCAGTCAATGCAAAAGACACCATGCCAATTTTTCGGAAATCATCTGGCATTACCAGAGTTTCTTGTGATCTCTTCCAGCATAAATACATCACTCAGACCTTTTTTCTGCAAATAATAGGGTGAAGGACAAGCTATTACATCCCTTGGCAAAGKTTTTTCCCCTTCGAGGACTAAGGATCCATTGCTTGACCAGTGCATAGGAAACCTGYACTTGTATTTCTGGACAGACATGAGGATGGCTGCAGCACCTACAGCCTGAGCCAGGTGGATCTGGTCCAAAAGACAGGTCCCTACAAATTTTGTACTAAGGTGTGACTACCACAGATGAAGATCTGTATTTAATATACAGCTAACTCAGACACCAAAACTTCTGAGCTCCCATCAGCTTGGATTTCAGTGCAGATCAGCATGAGGCAAGAGAAAGTTGTAGAGCCACGCAGGAGCCTGCAACCAGTGCCTCTCTGGGAGCCCCAGACTGGTGCAGCTACGTTAAGCCAGGCTGGGAAGCACAGCAGAAACAGTTTAAGGCCAAAAGAGAATTGTGAGATGCCTTAAATTATACCCAACCACAAGAACCATCTGACCTAAGCCACACACATCCTCAACACAATACCCACTCTCCTGGCAAATTCTCTGTCTGTGGACCTCTGCAAGCCATCACCAGAAGTCAAGCAGAATCTTGATTAGGAACAAGAACCCAGCCACAAAAACTGCATTTAAGATGTCAAGATTAAGGAGATTTCAGTGGGAGCCTTCTTAAATCGTGAATTTAATCACAAAGGTTAAGCCAGTAAAATTAAGTGTCAGTAGGTGTGATAATTGTCAGATGGAGYGGGGGAAAAGGAAAGAGAGATCACAGATAAAAATTAGAGCTTGGATGTTCTGCTAGATTGACAAAAATATGGAGGATTGGGCGCAGAGACATGTTCCAAAGATGACCTACGCAAAGACAAATATATGCCTTGAAGGCTTGGCAACTAATTTTCAAGAGTGGATAAATTGCCTTTGAACAATGATTTTTTTTTTTTTTTTTTAATTCTTATTAAGAAGTGATCTTGTGGCAGAGACTAGTAACTCACAAAATCATTACATATTTACAGAGGAAGTGTTCCAAACCTTACACTTCAGCCTTTCAGTTTAAAATTCTTCAGGTAGATATGTGCACTCAGCTAAACARGTTGCTCCTCTGGGCAGACCATACCTGTGATGCTACAGCACACATTGCTTCACAAAATGCCCTTCATCTGACAGTACACAATGTAAATACAGAGACAAAGGCTGCAACATTTGAAAGAAAGCTATTTGAAAGAACTTCTATGCATTCAAACAGGTTTAGAAGGGGATAAAATGTTTAAAAGTATAAATTCACATAGCAGAGTCACAGAATGAAGACTAGCCAATTTGGCACCCAAAAAAATACGTCCCTCAAAAAAAAAAAAAAAATCAGTGTTGGTAATGGCACTGCACCTCCTTTTATTCAGTGCAAGCCTTCAAAGTTCCTATACACCCACATTTTCAGAAAGAGTCTAAGAGCTCTGAAGATTGGAGGAGAAGCCTTTGTATGTGTGTGAAATTACATAAAGATGATAAAAAACAGTTAGAGGAAAAGAGGATTGCCAAGGAGAAAAGCAAGCATAGAAAATAAAAAGATAATCCACTCGATTTTTGGTGTTTGCCACATTCATGAATTTCAAGCCAGTCCAAAAAATGATGAAAGATATAATTGCCTAGTCTAAGAGTTGCTTTTTTTGTTTCCTCTTACATTAATCATTTCAGTTAATCTATTTACACACATGCCCTGTTAGAACAAATGTAGTTGCTGCAAACCGAAAATTCAGRTCCTGTGCCTATATCACTTTAACTGTGAAAATAAGAACAATCAGATGCCCAGCTYCAAACCTATTTGGTTTGGTTGGTGGTTTTAAATCTGGTGAGGTGAGGGGTTTTGCTTTTTCTCATTAGGTTATTTGGGAGTACTTTTTAAAAACTTGTTTGGTTTTGTTTTTTTCAGGGTTTTTTTTTCTCAGCTTCAGAGGCAAATGTCTTGCTCCATTCTGCTTGCTCACTGACCTTGTGATCCTTGCATTTGTTTTGCTATAAGGAGACACTCATACAATCCTGAAGGCAGAAAGCAATTTAAACATCATGATCAAAAGCGTGAACTTTCCAAGCAGTTCCACTGCTGGCTTCTTTATGAAAGGATACTAGAGCAACAAGTAGTGTTATATTCTTAAAAAAAAAAAGAAAAGCTAATAGGCTCAAAGCCTACTCATGAACAACATAATTTCAATACCCAAGCTATCAGAGAACAAAGAGTTTAAAATCTCACTCTTACATTTCACATTTAGGCAGGTTATAATTCTGTACAGAGCTTCTGGATTACCACAAACTTGCACCCAAAGAACCGTTCATGTTCCACTCCTGGAAACACCACCAAAACCAAAACACTTCAGAAATACAGCCTAGTCAAGTAAGAATTGGCACATTATGTCAGGAAAAACGACAAACTCCAAAGATTTCTACAACAGGTAAGAGCTAGTATACCACAGTAAAAAAAGAGATAACATCAATCTTTCACTTCACAGGTCTGTTGCCTAATCTTTTTTGCTTGTTGAGATGATAGAAGTTGAAAAATATTTTTTCAGTTTATGCTTGAMCCCCTTGTTCAAATTTCTGCCCTGGCAGGTGGTTGCAGACAGTCCACATCCAAGGAAATGGAACTACAGTTGTCCTAGTGGATGTCTTGCTATGCTCCMAGTTGATCAGGCTCTGTGCACTCCTGCTACAAGGGCAAACAAGTTCCCCAAAATAACTCCAGCTCTTATTCCCAGCTGAAACACAAAGATTTCAACCATGTCACCTCCTTACAGACAAGAGCCAGAGGAGCTCAAATCTCTCTTCCACTTTAATCACAAGTTGGTATCAGACATGTCATCAAGAGGACTTGTTTGATCAACAGAAAAATTCTGAAAACTCCAATATTTTAAACTTCTATTATTTTTTTTTACATTTCATACTTCCAGCCATARCTGCACAAAATATAAATCACTCTTTGATGTATCCACAGCTGCTCTTATATGCCATGATCAACCAAATGGTCCCCTATAAAAACACCTACAAACCCCAAACCGTCTAGGAAAAAAATTGAAGCAGTTATAATGATATATTTTACCCAATGTCACTATGCAGATACTCAGTTCTTCACACCATTTATTTAAATTAAATAGCCCATTTCTGCCTAAAGACACTTTATTTAGTTTAAAGACAAATATATTAATGTGCAGACATATTCTAAAAATCCAGAAAGGAGGCTGCTTTCTTATAAAAGAAAGAAAGAAAAAAAAGGGTTCATAATAATGCTGATAAATTTCCAAATCATTGATAGAGAATTACGGTTGTTAAAGGTGCAACAAAAGTTCT
This sequence comes from Amblyornis subalaris, assembly GCA_018881555.1. Taxonomy (NCBI): domain Eukaryota; kingdom Metazoa; phylum Chordata; class Aves; order Passeriformes; family Ptilonorhynchidae; genus Amblyornis; species Amblyornis subalaris. The sequence continues at coordinate 3,214,058 of JACAXG010000007.1, read as the reverse complement.
TGATCACAAGAAACAAAAGCAAGAGGCTGTGGAACATGGGGGTGAGAGGGAACAGGCAGACAAAAGTGAAATCCAGTTGCATGAGCACAAAAAAAAAAAAAGAGGAAAGGGTAAAAAAAGAAAAGCTGCCAGCAGGAAGCCTTACTAGAGGAGGAAAGATGCAAAGAATACACATATGGCAATGCATATGCTGTTATGGACCAACTGCAACAGCATCCCAGGTTAGCGATATTCAAGATTACTTGGGTTTAGCAAAAGTGAATTAAAACCATCAGGAACATGCTTGTATTATTTAGGAGCTTCTTTCAGCTCCTTTTTGCCTAGTTCCCAAAAGCCCCAATATGMGATAAATGAAATCTTCTGAAGAATATTTCTGCTCTGAAGCATTCTGTCATCTGTTYCCCAGGTGGGAACTGGACTTCATTACCAGACCTGGAGGGCATGCTGCAAGGCACTTCCAGTTACACAGTCTGCTATATACAGATTTGGGATTTGATCAAGGTGAGATCAGTACACGGGAAAACAGCTTAATGTTGCTGAATGGTTGAGTTCTGTCTGTTCCTGTAATTTGTTTCAGCAGTAATGAAGAGTTGGAAAACACTTTTGTGCAAGTTAATCATCCTGCTGAAACATCTCTGTAGACCTGCTCAGGGTATTTTCTTTCAGCTTCAGACTTCATTGCTGCAAGGTACAAGCCATTGATGAGGCTTTATGTGAAAGTACAGAACCACAGGCAGGCTCAAACATAAAGATGTAGAGTCCATCAAATCATCAAATTGTTTTATTTTTTTACCAATGAAATCGGCTTAAGAGATCAAGTCAAGTCTTTAGTGTGACTTATGGGGATAATGTTAGCTATTAGCCTGAAAACTTTGCTAGTTTTAGTAAACCATCAACATTCAGCAAAGCTTTACACTCCAAAGGAACAAMTCTGTGGTGCTCAGAACAGCAGATATTACTAGGCTACTCCATTAAAAAAGGGATTTAAAATTAGAAGAGTCATTGGCATCACACGCTGTGCATTGATCACTGGCATCCACTACACTTTCCTAAAACTTAATGAAAGTGGAAGAGTTTCCAAGGAGAACATCCCAATTTATCCCACCAGCATACAGAGAGACAAGCATTCAACACACCAAAGGCACACTTTGGTTCTGGCTTGGAAAAGTAAGGCAACAGCCTTCATCTACAGAGAGCTTTTTGAACACATGGGTCCCATTCGTTATTTATAAAAATCTTTGCTTCATTTATACAAGCCCACTGCAGCTCAGGCTTATGTAAGCATCCATAAATTCCATATGTACACCTATACAAAAACAGCAAAAGCTGGAAAATGTTTTAATTCTTTCTTCCTTACACACGTTTATAAATGCAATTATTAGATCAACTCCCATTTAACATTTGTATTACATAGAGAACTATGTCTAGCAAACTAACCAAAACCTTTCTCAAAGAAACAAATGTGCTTATTCATAACAGCAACAAGATTTGACAACTGCTTGCTAATTACTTGTCTTACAGTATATTTTACTCCGTTTTCATTTAATTTATACTTGTTTAGGARATTTGATCAGACGAAGAGTTTTAATTAGGCAAAATGAAAAATAAAGATTCCTGTTTAAATTTCAGTTTCTAGAGGGAAAGAAAGTATCTTTTCAACAGTTTCTGTCATTTAGAGAGAAGATTGTGCAACCAGCTTACCTCAGACAAAAATAAAGCAAAACATTGCCCCAGAAAAAAACAGGAGGGTTAAGTGAAAAAATATTAATATCACATTTTAAAATCTCTGCTTCTCTCCTGAAAAATAATAAAAACAACACTGATACGTAATTTATTATGTTTAATAAAGCAGCCTGAAGTTTAAGAACATCACAACCTGACAGTCCCACAAACTAGCCCTGGATTCTCCAAGTCAAAAAATCTTTGATGTAGTTCATATTCGATCATCACCAATGAGCAGGACACAGTCCATTCTCATGGCTCTCTTGTCCTTCTGGGTTTTATGTTGTTTATTAGAACTGAATGCCTTATTAAGACAGCAAAGAGTAAGCAATTAGCTAGAGAAAATATTGAAAAAAAGAGAAAGACACTCTTTAATATACATGTCAAAGCTTTATATAAGCATGTTAAGTCTCTTGGGACAATGGTTTTAAAATTTACTTACCATTTCTAAGTCTGGGTTCACATATTCCTTATAAAATCATCATGGAGCATATATGTCATTGCAGCCTGTGACACAAGTTATTCCCTTCCAGTAAACCTTGGGAAAAGAAAATATACCCCAAAGAACAGCAAAGTAATAAAACCTGACACTAAGAGAAAATTTATCATAAAAAAAATCTAATAATGGCTCTTAGCACTTTTTAATAAAAGATACTCAACTGCAGCATCTTGAGGAACATGACTTGTTTTAATTATTTATTGGGAGCTGATGGTTTATTTGAAGACAATGCAATTATATCTGACACTTTAATCACTATCAGTTTGTTTTGTTCACCTGGTACTGCTAAGAGGAAGGTTACCTTCCTATGGAAATAATGACATTTCTATAATTGGTTTTACAACCCTTCCAAGAGACTGAAAATATTCCTATTATTAAWATTGTGCAAAAATTGGAGTCATGATATTATTAAGACTGATGGCAAACATCACCAATAACCCAAAACTCAAACAGATCAAATTTCTTTCTTTCCTGTTAGACACAAGCCAGATACAGGCTTTACACAGCAAAATTTCCACTGACGTGAAGAAACAAAGAAACAAAAATAACAATACAAAATCACCAAAAACACCCCAGAAAACCTAAAACTCAACACAAAACAAACGAACAAACAAAAATCCACAACACAGAAAGGGAAGTAACCGCTTTAAAATTAACCTGGCACCGTTTTCAATATTAAATGTATCCTGTGACTAACTTAGGAAGTTAATCCCCCTTTATAGTCAAGAGAGAGTCCCACAAGGACATAATGCACCAATACACCCTTATGTGTCCACCATCCTACCCCTCATTCACTTGCAAGCAGTCTGTCCAGCTAAATTACATTCCACTAATTTTCTCATCTTCGTGCAAATAAGATTTTCTTAGCACACRCACTACACACATTCTAAACATGCACAACTGATAAAGTTCATCAGTTACAAAGTCATTCTTAAAGCTAAGTTAGCCTGGGGCTAGACGGCTTTCCACTGAAGTTTCACCATTCCTTCTTGTGAAAAAGGGAAAAACCTTCCTTAGCACAAATCACAGCCACCCCTTGCACTGGAAAACACGACTTGAAATATACTGCATGTCTTCATGGAAATCTCAGGGGAGGGGGAGCAGGAAATCAAAATGTGAATTTTTTATCCTATTTGTTTATTCACATAAAGCTTGTGCCATCAGACATATCTACATCTGTTAGAAGGTTTGATTTATCTTTTAGCTTCATTTTTTCATTTTAGCTTTTCACTTCTGAGGAAAACTTTATAATCTACTTTATTGATGCTCTTATTAGACTATTGTATTCCCAAGTACATGTCATGTGTTACTATCTGCTTTTAGCATTACCAGGCCACCAGTTCCTGATGTGATCTCAGAAGATGACACAYAGAGCAGGAAAACAAAATATCCYGACATTGCAAAGACAGACATTTTCWAAACTAAATATTGTTATGGTACTATGCCTGGTGTAAACCACTAGGTCCAACTGCAATAAACATTGATATGTACACATTTTAGATTTAGATGAAAGATTCTCACAGAAGTTTATTTCCTCTGTTTCCTAATGCACAAAAMCATGAAAACTRTTTRTTTATTCCSAGCTGCACAGTGTGAAACCTCTAGGTCATTCACCTGCATGCTCTTCCTTAACTACACAGCTCTTGATACTCCCATCRAAAGAATACATTCCAGCATAAACTAAGAAGTGAAGTGCTCAAATGATGTACACTGATGAACTCCAGTGGAAAGGTTTTCCAATCTGATAGAAACTTTAATTTAAAACAGAGATCAGAACAATGGGTAGACACAGAGATGTCTACTAAAAGAGGAAAAGCCAAATAACACARATTAACATAATTACAACATTAAATTATCAAATGGTTAACTGAATGCAAAATGCAGAAACTGTACAAAATGGGCCATTCATTTAAGAGTTTGACTCGATGATCSTYGTGGGTGCCTTCCAACTCAGAATATTCTGTGGTTCTGTGTAAAACAGGCAAACTGAAAATAAAGTATTTATTTGTGCAGCTATCAATATTTTGAATRTCTACTATACCACCACCAAGTTTCTATGAACTGATCTGTTCCACACAAAAAAGGATCAGAGGAGAAAAATTTCCCACTCAACTCTTTTGGCATCAGTTTTTTTAACACGACAGCACTCACATCAGTGAAGCTATGCTATCATATCRTAAGCAAAGAAATAATCAAGATACTGATCACTACCAGAAATGGAACACAGTCAGAATCTTACACACAGCCATAAATCTCTTAAAATTTAAAGTCTGCTCCTCAAYTATKTGATCCAAAGCTATTCCTGTAACAYTTTTGGTGCAGTTCAAAGTCAAAGAAGGATAAGAGCTATTTTCTAGATGTACTTCAAAGTTAGCCCAAGCTGATGGAAGTCTCGAGAGATCAGTGCTTCTTTTCCCATTTTAATCARTATGATGATAATTTCAGTCCATCATGTTTAACAGATCATTTCACTGCTTTTGTCAAACAGGTTTTTTTATATATATTCTTCCCATATGGAGTGAAGAATTTTTTTTTTGCCTTCCCCACGTTCAACTTRTCCAGAAATCTAAAGAGCGTGTGTGTTTTTCCATCGATTTTGCCTTTTTTTAATGCACTTGTATTTTGCTACAAGAAGCATCTGAGACAACTTCAGGCAATGTTTCAAAATAATGATTGTCCCTATGGCAGAAAAAATTCCAGAAAACAAAAATAAATTCTCCTGTTGTGGTCATTTAGTTTCACTTGTATTTAAATGAGAAAATAACCAACAGTGTTTCCATAGCCAGCAGCCTGATTTGCTGGCACTCTGTGCCTCCAAGCCAAAAGCCACAACAACAGCCCCCTTCTTGGCCTAATCACCTTATATTGATAAAGGGTTACAAAAATATTGTTTCCTTAAAAGGCAGGGTSTACAACAAAGCCCGGGAATTGCTATTACAAGTTTTAGTCTTTAAAAATAACCTAAGTTACCAAAATAGTAAATATACAGGAATCGCCTGTGCTTTAGATAGTTCTCTGTCGGCCAGGAACAGAGAGGAAGGGCGAAGGCAGGTTCCCCTAACACAATCATGCCAACCAAATTCCCATTTTGATTTAAAGCAGCAAGAATTTTATTTTCTTTTATTGRCTGTCAAGACCTCAATAGACAGTGAAATTTCATCCTCCCTCCTCAAGTTTCACTCTTACTTGCTATAAAGATTTTCCAACATCAAACAACTACTAAAATAATATAATGCTAGTCAGCTACTACATTTTTCAAAGTATGCTTCTAACACTTATTAAAGTATTATTTGTGCCACTGGCATAGCTGTGTCCCTCACTAGAGGCAACTGCATATATTACCATCTTTTAATTCAAGAAGTTTTCATGTTTATGATATTTTATGCAAGACATTTCATAGTTATAGAATGCAATCAGTAGACTTCTTCCCTTAAAAGGCTTTATAAACATTGTATATGCCTCAGAAGAAATTATGCTGTATCTTGTGTCACCTGTTTATGTAACATTATGGTAGCAATCATTTAATACCCCTAAAAAAAAAAATCCCTAAATACCCATGAGCACAATATAAAAGTTAAAAATTCCAATATCAGGGAAAAAAATGTTTGGTACTTGAACTATAGAGGTGGATAGCTGATTTTTCATCAGATTCCTAAAATATAATTTTGAACAAGATAAAAGCGTAAAATCTATCACYGCTTCCCATATTCTTTGTGGATTTACTAAAGGGCTTTTCTTCCCAGGCTTCAAGTACATGCTTAATGTGGAGTAGCATTAATGGGAATTCTGGTGTGCAACCTTCAGCTATCCAGTCGTACTCATTCGTTTATCAGTCTCGCCCTCCTACTGAACCCGAGCAAGCCCACCCAGTCAGAACTATCCACAGGGCATAGGAAATCAAGCATCAGGTCATGAGTGAATCCCCTTTCTTTGGAAAAACCTCAAAGGAAAAAGGCTTCACGTGCTGCCTGACTAGCAGTGCTTGGCTCCAGGAGGGCRGTAGCTGATCTAGAGAATGTTTCCATCAGCAGGAGGTACAAATCAGCTCCCAGATGGATTTTACTTTCCCCTTTGCAAAATTCTTTCCTCCTTGTGTCACATCACTCGCAGACTTATCAAGGCATGGCTGACCAAGCTCACCCCTCCCATCGATCCCATTAGAGATCTACAAATAACAGGCTAAGGTTCATCTGTCCAAAATGGGAAGATAAAGGGATTTCAGAACCTCAAAGAACTAAAAGGTCTCGCACCATGATAGTGGGCTGCTTCAGGATGCCATCCATGAGCAGCACAGAGCCCAGAGCATTATTCAGAAGGCAGAGGGAGCCAGCTGAAGATCAGCCCTGTTTCCTCACAATATAAGTACAGGTCATCCTCAAGCAACCARCTTGAAAGTCATGGTAAGCACCTAATCAAGCCAGAAATTGCTTCCCCGGTGTCAGCTCAGATGGAAAAAGGTCACCACCCCAAATAACTACTTGGAGTTATACTTCTGCACAATGGCAACTTTAAAGTAAKACACATATAGAACAGCACGAGTCCAAAAATTTTGCCCTGGATTTCTCAGCRGGCTTTGACTAGACTAGGAGAAAATCCTATCCGTAAAATTATGTTTACCGCACGAAGTGAAGCGAGTCTGAGATACCTCATGCCTTCTCCAGATACTGAAATGGCTATTGAAAACAACTTTGAGGAAGAAATAAAAGAAAACCAATTGCAGTGAAGGAGCATGTATCATTAACACGTTAAAGACACACTGAGCTCTGGAAATGTCTGAATCCCAAATGAAACACTTCTGAAAGAACGGTAATACTGTTCAATGCATACTGTAACAGTTTAAAAAGCAATACATTGCTAATTTACATAAGAAAGGGAGTAAAATAAGGTGAAAGATTGCATGAAGTCATCATAGAAATCAAATTTATATTCAAGTGGTATATTGTGTTCACTTCAAGGGTCTTCATTTCAAAAGGAACAGATGATAGCTGATTAATTCAGAGACAAGCAATAGATGTGATTAGATGTGCTTAGTCTCTATATATGAGGTGCTAGGGCACGGAATAGCTCCTTAAAGAAATATAATAGTGACTTAAAATACAATTTATTAATTCCTACACATCTTTTCTTGAAAAAGAGGCCCAGTCAGACAAATTAACAAAAAAGAAAATTCAAAACTCCTCTTTATCCTCCCTTCCTCCCTTATATACAGCAATTAGTCTGTGAAAGTCATTGCTACAAGGTTATGACCTAAATAGCAACTGCAGAATACATAAATGCTAAAGTTAATTTTTGTAATCAGTCAGCAGTAATGACAAGCAGGAACCAACCAGTAGCTGGTGAGGTCAGCCTTGTCAGCTCGTGAGTTTAGAGAAGAAAGCTGCTTCTTTCTGTCTTTTGGAAGAACATTTTTGAAACCCTCCCTTCCTGTTTCATTTTAGCTTTTCTCTCTCAGCCCCTTTTCAAGCCATATGTGGAGAGAACAAATTTTAATACTCAAGTTTCAGTTAAGAAGGCCAAACATGACAAAGGGGGTTTTTAGGTTTACCGTGGTCCCAAACATTTTTTTAACATATGTACATATATACAGACASTGGATTTACTGATTACAGACTTATCATCAGTATTAAATTTACAGGGGTGGAAGCAAGATGACTTCTTTCAAGAGAGCATTTTGTTTACCACACAATTATAATTTTACAGYGGGCTCTGCAGGAAAAGGAGATGATTTTATACAGCATTTGTACCAGAAACACACTCTTTACTGCACATATTTCTTCTCCCCCAGGGATACTGYCTTTAAGGTTCTCTAAAGCAAATTTCAATCCCTGGATAGAAGCCATTCTGTTACAAAATGGAATCCAGAAAACACAGCAATAAAGCTGAATTTTTAAAACGAGACTAGATTGCACTCCTACTAAAGAAAAGTCTTCATTTACACCTATTCAGATGTTTAGYCTCGAGCACATCTTCCCTCTTCAGAGGAGCATGCTTCACTCATCTCRTTACAATGTCTTGCCAAATTATCCAAATTTTTTTTTTTCAGTTCAACAGGTTTTCAGTTGAAAGTGATTATCTACCTTTCCCTTCAGTTTGCCTATTTTTCTTTTCCTGGAAGACTCATTTTTCCCCTAGCTGGCATATGAAATTAGTCTTCCTTTTCAACTGGGAATCATCGCTACTTTCCAGAGAAGACAGAGTGCCCAGCCTATAACGAACTTTATATGAACCACAAAAAATAAAGCCATACAATATGGAGCATCATGTTTCAAAACAGAAATATACCTATAGACGTTACCTGAGGTCAAAAGCATCAAAGGTATTTTAATTAWTAAGAACTGTGAGAGGAAACAGATTAAGCCAAACGGAATTTAAATTTTTGTTGAAATTTTCTTAAAAACCTGGGAAAAAGTATTCTAATTGCTTTTAAAGTTAGTGTTAACAAACAATAGTACTCCATTCTTAAGCAGGAAACAGAAAAAAGGTTTAATAAATAAATAAATACTCAGGCATTATCCTATCAGTTTTTAAACTAGCCACAGCCATAAACCATGATTTTGGTCTAGTTTAATTTTGACAGATTCCTAACTGAGCTCATCAGAACAGTAATCTAAAATAATACACAATCATTAAGGTCTCTTCCAAACCAGGCCACTCTATAGATCTATGAAGTTGTTTTGTGAGAAAAGAGCAAGGTAGTAAAAAACTTTCAGAATTTTTCAAAATTAAAAAATTAATTTTACTGTCAAATGCATCAAATTGATGAACCTGAAACTGAAGGCTAGWATGTATTTGAACATACAGTTTCCTATTTGCCTGGTATAGACAATTCTACTCTTTGCGGCTTGAGATCTCTCTTTCACTGCATTGGATCTTACTCACTTTCACTACTTTCTATTTCATACAACAGAGCTCACTCATTTAGGAGGCCATTCACATTTCCTACATTTTTTCTATATCCTTCTTAAAGATCAACTTAGACACAGACTATTGTCTAAAAATAACTCTTCTGAAAATCCGGGAAGCCCAGACTTTTCACTGCAAAATACTGTTTACAAAATAGTTTTGGCACTCTGAAGGAATTAGAGATTCTAATTTAAATTTTATGACACAGAAGCCAGAAGCAACATTAAAATTTTTAGGTCTAGAAGGGACATCCAAATGCCATCACAAGTTCTAATCATATGCTGCTGGGACATCTGATCTTGTAAGTGTGAGTATCTTTTGGCAAGGAGAAAATCCTTTGAGTAAACATCATAACCTTGTTTTCACATCTGGCATTTCCACTTGGAGGGTCACTTTTCAGTTCCTTTCATTTTCTTGCTTACCTTTATCTAAGTTTTGGGAAAAATGCACATACATCTTTGTCTCCTGACTGCCCAAGAGAACRCAGAGAACAAAAACTGCCATACACAAAGAAAATCTCTAATCGACCTACATCCAAATTTTTAACCAGCCAGGAAAATTTTAATACCAGCTAGATCTTAAGAGTTGCCTCTGCATCTCAGTTCAGGTAATCACATAAGCAAGTGCTTAACACCATCCTTGCCTCYGAACAGTTGTATTTCAGCATCTTTGTAAGATGTCAGGCTACGAAGCAGCACACTCTTCCACATCCACATCATTGCCCAATCACCCAGCAAAACAAATTTTAGTTTCAGCACACAATACTTTTAATTAGATGAGACACATGCATAGACCCAAGCAATCAGCAGGTACATGCATCTTGGCCTGCCAGCTCAAATACAGGTTTTGGCTGGGGCATTTCTCTTGCCAGTCATAGCTGAAGGAGCAGAAGCAACAGCCAAGAGGAGCACAACTCACCAGTCAGGTCAAGGACCAGCACTTCAGTGCTACTGTTATTAAGCCACTTCTGGATTCCCTCCCCTTTCAAATTGTTTTTCACTGCCATTCAGCTACTATTACCTTAGTAAAAGCATTCATTTTCTATTTTAATGCTGGTTTTAACTGAAATGAGATCAACCTTTACTCTCAATTTTATTTTTTGTTCCTCTAAACTCATCCAGACCACAAAGGTTTCATTCTGCAAAATCAAAGCTAATATTGACCATAATATTTGCTTTCAGTGTTCTGAACTCATTTCTTCCCAGGTTATAACTTCATACTTGCATTGAAAAGTTCTGAAAGTTTTCTATTAACCATTTGTTAGAGACTGAAATGTTATGATTAATATAATGGCTATCTGAGCCAGATAACTTCACCAGATCTCTCCACACCTACTCCAGTGCCCAGGTTGCCAGACCAGATTTTTCTACCTAATCAATAAAGCCAGTCACATCATGCATAGTAATGCTTTTCCTTCACTCAGGATTGTAAGGATCAGGGTCCCCAGCACAGACCAGCTTCAGGAGCAATCTGGAAAGACTCTGACAGAGGTACAGCTTTCACGGATATTTTGCACTCCTGCAGACTGCACTTGCTATAATGCCTCAAGCTAAAGTAGGATCTTTCCTCAGCTGAATGCTGCTGGAAATCCCTGTGGTCCCTTTAATGTCCTCAGCTTCCGAAGAGTTCCTCAAATTCAGATCTCTAGAAAACATTTAAACTAAACTAAACATTGAAATGTGGAAATTAGAGAGACATCATGTTCAGTCCTACTGGACAATTAAACACGTCTGAAATTCGTCACTAAGTCATTTAGGCACAAAAATAATAAATAATTAATTAATATTGATCTGCAYGGTTCATAAGTGACCTGTAATTTATGTTCACTAGGAATCAATAACTTGTATCCTCTTACTTTCTATCCTTAAAGGAGTAGAGCAGTTCCAACAGTTTTTGTTCGCATCAAACATCAAAACAAATAGTGATTTACCAAACTCTCTAGGCTCTTTTTTCCTGTGTCACTTCTGTTCTTTTTGTCTTCCATACATATAAAAAAAAATCAATAATTTCAATATAGTACAGATAAACCATCTCTTGTTTCCTTCCTCAGTATGCTCCTTCTCTCTACATAAAAAACTCTTAAYTTTTATTTATTTATACAGCATACATACCTATATATGGATGAAATTTTAAACATGAGTTTGAAATTATATATAGTAGTTAATATTAATGTATTTATTAATGTAACATTAATGTGTATTAAAAAAGTTCTGTTACAACTGCCCTTCAGTACCTAGTGCTCTGAAATTAAACCAGTTCTATAATGTTGCCAACCCCCAAAAYATCTTTGTATTTCCTTTGGTACCTAATTCTATGTAAGGAATATGTGCAACTTAAAACATGCAGATTTTCTGAGTTATCAATCAGTATATGTATTACATCATCTTAAAAAAAAACCAAACCAAAACAACCCACAACTGTGTGCCTGCATCAGCTGGTTTTGTCCTCAGAATGACGAATTACAGTCTTCAAATTCTATGCTGAGTCAGAGAATATATTTTGATCTACTACAGTATTCTCTTTTTTTGTCCTTGTACGCTGAACTTCTGCAGCATTACTCTGCCAGGCAGATGGTTCTGTTTGTGTTTAAGGTGTAGGGGAAATTGCATATTGCTGTGTTCCTATTTCATTTTGATTCAATAGACTCAAGTGGGGTGCAATAGGCTGCTGATGAGTAGTGGCTCCCAGAAATCAGGCTCACGATTTACATGCAGGCAGAGGCTCACCAAACACTGAGGGACCTCCGAAGTACCTTTCACAACACAGTGCAAAAACKAATTGGAAGCACCAAATAAAACGCAGTGCAAACAAAAAGCAGAGTTCCACTTTGATCAAGAGTGTCAAAAGCACCAGACTTAGTCAGCAAATTCTCCTCCCAGAAGAAATAACCTGGAACGGACATGATTATCTCTAATTTCTCATACTGATTAATGTTATGGTATATAAGACAGCTGAAAACCATATTTGCTTTCAAATTCATTCCTTATTCACATTTCCACACAAATTGTGAAAGAAAGCTAATGTTTCTAAGGCCAAGCTTAACAGGAACAGTAGATTAATTACAGCTTAGAATAGACTTAAACAACTCCAACTCTCAAACAGTCCAAGATCCAATTGCAAACTGAAGGCCTAAAACCAAAATTGGTTCCTTCAACTAAAGTAACAACGGGAAGGAAAAAAAAAAAACCATTGCACACAAAATACCCACAGAAGCACAAGCACAAATGTTCCACATCACATGAAAACCTATTTAAAAAAGAATAAAAATATAAGGTATGAACAAGATTTGAAAATATTCCCAGAMAGGCTAATCAACTGTAGCATTTGCTCTTTCGTTATTAGGGATATCAATCTCTTTTCAAGTTCAAGTGGCTCTTTTGAAGCAAATAGCAAAAACGTAACAGCTTTTAGAGTAAGAACGAATCTTATCTTCAAGATAAGAAAAAGAGCAAACCTCCAGGCTGTCTGTAGGTCTTCAAGGATTTTGCATGCTCAGACCTTTAGCAGTCATATCCGTAAGAACAATGTCACCATATTTCAAGATAAGAATTCTTTAGTGGCACTTTTGTAGCAAAGATATTATAACAAGGCAGTTAAAAAATACAATACGGACAGAAACTTGTCCTGAGGAAAAAGCATCCTTTTCTCCAACTAAAACAATACTAGTAGGGTAAAYCTAGTCCCTTGCCAATGAAGGGCTTTGGTAACACAGAGCTGGGGTAACCTGGGCAGATGAAACACACCACAGCCCAGGAACCTTGTGGATCTAAGCAAACAAATGTACTTTTTCAGATCCTCTATCTATTCAGTATATAATGCTGAAGTGACTAGCTTGCTAATGATAAATCCAAGTGTCAAAGCATAGTGGGTTCTGAAAGATATTAAGATCATTGTATATCACTATTTGCAAATCATTCTGTTTTCTTCAGGTTAGGATTCATTGGATCTTACTGTCAGGATGAAGTTCTCACATGAGAGACTTATATTTAAGTTAATCAGCTATTGGGATTTACCACTTAACAACAGAGGACTCTGGCCTACATTGGCAAAGCTTACCAATGTTGAACATGAAACTTACATGTACTAGCTATTACAATAATATATAAACTATACTTGAGATCATACTAYCAAAATAGTTTAAAAAATCTAAATAATTTTGTAGTGGTTCTTCCTGTCAGAAATMCAAGCTATCCCTTGAAGGCTAAGAATTCATACAAATTAAACTAATTCACATAAAGAATTGACCTTAGGCAACAAAGTGTAATTAATTAATGCATTGCTGGATTAGTGCTTACTGGTGATAATTATTCACTCCTAAAGGAATTATCACTATCTCTGTGCTAAATATTAGAGAAATCCCACACTTGGGGATCATAAAAAGATAGGCGTCATCTTTTTTAGGTTCTTTCGGTTTGGGAATTTTCTGTTTGTTTATTCTCAACTGATGCCCATCCTTCCTTCGGATTCTGCTATGAGACCCTGCAAGTGATAGGCAGCACATCTTCCTTTCTTATCAGCAAGCAAATTCTGTGAAAAGTGATCAGATGACACAAATCCTCGATTTGCTTTCCAATGCTGTGCAATTTTCTGGTTATTCAAATGTACCCAGTCTATAAGGAACACAATGGTTTGTTGGTTTGGGGGTTTTTTTGACATGGGAAGTGACATTAACATCACAGTCTGCAAACAGAATGAGCAGGAAGACTGGTGCTACTACAAATAAATCAGCAGTAACAGTAACCAATATTTCTATAATCCCAAGGACAGAGAAAAGAGAGAGAGACCAAGCTTTTCAAAATGATTAACATTAAACTTCAGCAATCAGAACTCCAGGCAGCTTTGCAAAGTGAAACCTAAAAATTCTCTTAATCTTTCTTTAAAATTCTAGCCAGAGGAAGAAATTTGGGGGTACCTTTTCTGTGGAATAATACTATCACCTATCATCCACGCTGATGTGCAAAGTGACATAAGGTATTGAACATCTCTTTAAAACATATGGCATAAAATCCTAGACTCCTGAAAGTTTCTAACAAAATCTGCATGACAGTTCATTGGACCAAGTTGCATCAGTGGTTCTAATATCTCAACATTATGACAAACCCTCAGTTTGCAAGGAAGTCTCCTAAAATATCAATGTGTAATTCTTGCAGCTATTTTTACATGTATTCTTTCTAAGATTCATCTTCTACAGCACAGATTTCTATTATTATTATTTTTCCTTGCAAACAAAATAGTCAAGCTTAATGGTTTTCAATGCACAAAACATCTAAWGTTAAAGGCTGACATACCTGGTAATTATAAAGTTTGACAAGGTGAAAATAAAATCAGTGGTATGTAATACTGTAAARATTATAATGATGATTATAATGACAACTGTGAACTGAGCAATCTTTGATCAAAGTCCAAAAGCAAACAAGATGTGCACTCCTTGTGTAGGCAAGACACAGGACAGATATGCACAGAGAACAACCTGGGAGGAGGACAAGGAATTTTTACAAAAATTCTCAAAACAAAAAAAAAAAAACAAATGAGAAGATAAGTGGCTTGTCAAAAGGGGATGAAGAAGAGAAACTGAGAGGTTAATTATTACTTCACAAGAGCAGGCTACTCATGCAAGATAAGTAGAGGTAAGATGGATGACGAGAGATTTAAGTCTGGAATGTTAGATGCACAGCTCAGACTTAGAGACTATTAATTCTAAGTGGCTGTACCAAGCTGGCCAGAGATGAGTATGAAGTACAGTGTGATAAAGCTGGCAGAGCTATGCACTGCTTGCTTTGCAAAGAATGATCTACAGGCAGCATTACCATCTGCCAGGCAAAGTTAGAGATCATAAAAGGAAAATTTCGTAACATTTTTACATCATTATTCTTCAACAATCAGACACTATAGAACTGGTTAGAGTATGACAAAATATTTCACTGGAAATATAAAAGATTCTGTTAGATGGGAATTGAGAAAATCTGGGTCATAGTGTACTACTGCACTGTGACCACCTCACGGTCAGCAGGTTGAGAAATGTGAATTTGGGCAAGTAATAAGTCTTCAGTAAAATATTACTTTGTACATGATACAGTGTGGTCTGAGTTAATGTCATTATTTGAGTTACACTCCCTGAAGAATGAGGCCATTCTAGGCACACTCTAGCAGTTGCAGCATTGAAGCAGGGTTTCCATGTGTTTTGCATCCTCTGGACCACAAGGTCTCTTTGGGATGGCTTTTCTCCTGAGGAAATTAGCAGAACAGAGGGATCAGCCAGACTTAGAAGACAGATGACACAAGACTTTAACAACATGAGTGTGTGAATGGAATGGAATAAAACACAGCAAATGGAAGTTAAAAAATTTTTTAAAAAAGACTAATTTAGCAAAGAGAC
This sequence comes from Amblyornis subalaris, assembly GCA_018881555.1. NCBI lineage: Eukaryota > Metazoa > Chordata > Aves > Passeriformes > Ptilonorhynchidae > Amblyornis > Amblyornis subalaris. The sequence continues at coordinate 3,198,558 of JACAXG010000007.1, read as the reverse complement.
TAAAGGCCAAAGCACTTGGCACTAGCCATGGGAAATAGGGACCAGTCTTTCAAGAAGGCTAAGTCAGTAGTCAGGAAGGGAGATGGGATGGAACACTACTATCTAAATAATGAAAAAACTAACATTTGGATGGCATGGACACTTCACGTGAGACACATGATAATTTTTTTTCATTACTAGAAATGTACATGGTAATAAGTATGTTTAAAACAAAAAAGAATTATTACATCCTGATTAGTTTGGTGAAGGAAAAAAGCACTTAAATTTAAACAGTAAATAATGCTGCACACACACACACACACACACAGAGATATTCCTGGGAAATACGTATTGCTGAAATCAACAGGTCTATTGTGAATAAAGACTTTGGGAGGAAAAAACCCTCCATGCCAAGCAGATAAACCCATTTGACTATTTACAACAGACTTTAAGCCAAATTCAGCATTTAGACAGCAATCAAAACACCTTAAGAGTGCACTAAAAACATTTCAGAGAATGCTAGAAGCTGCTAGCTGAAAATAATAATACAAATTCTTTCCCTTTTTCATACTTCTGTTTAGCAGTGTGGCACTCTTGAAGCTGCCATTTGCTCCACTAGGATGCATTATTATGTACACAGAGCCTCCCACACGACCATACTGCTATTTGCCACCTCAAAGTAAGCTAATTGCATTTTCAAAATGCAATTAGAACCTTTCAGGAGAAAGCTCAAGTTGTGTTTGGGTAATATGAAGTTAACTCTCTACTACATTTCACAGACAGGCACACCAAAGCTAATAAATTCTTCTCATGACTTCAGATTATTAACACACCTACTGGCAATGTCAAGATGTTAGTTTAAAGAATTTGAAATATGAAACAGTTCAATAATCTAGTTTACGACAGCTGACTGACAAAGCTAATTAGCTGCCTGGAGAAGATTCTTTATAAATGAAGCAACTTCTGTCTGAACATATTTCCAAGAACAACAAAATATTTGTTTTGTCCTTCTCTCTTCTCCCTCCTATTTTCTCCCTTCTAGCCTTCTCCATCTCATCTAATCTTTGATTAAAGTTTTCTTGATGGTATTTACATAATGCCCTTCCTCTGATTTGGTGGTTTCTTATTTTCTGTGTCCTTTTTATCTTCCTGCTGGACATTTCTACTCCTCCAGACCTTTTCAGGCCCTCTCCACAGAGCACTTTAACGTTTCACGCCTTGCATCCCTACGCTCTCCTCWGCTGTCAGGTTGCTGTTTCAGCACATCCATCTGCTTCAGGTATTTTTCTCATTTACAGRCTTTCCACCATGCATCACCTCCAAAAAGAAAGGAACGTGTTTGCATCCAGCTTAACTGCACAGAAGGAAAACAGTACTTCAGAGTTTTTTGCCCCATTTGACTCGCTGAATATGACAATTTGGGGCACATTTTCATGCAGAGGAAGCTGACACTGGTAGCTCTGGTTACTCATAGCCTTTATTGTAAGCAGACACTATCACACATCTCAGTCTTGCCCTGAAAGACATCATTATGCCCATTAGATGATCTCTCCTTAGTGAGAACAACCTATTTATTATCCCAGATAACACATCAGTCTGATGAGAGGGACAGAGCTAATGAAATTACCTATTACATACTATCCACTACGAATTAGGGGCACTGACAGTACCGTCAAATTCAAAACAAATCACCTGCAACAAGAGGAAGAGTTGTTTTATGAAGATGAACAGTCTTTTATTCCCATCAGAACCCAACTCTGAATGTAAGTATTGCTGCATTACAGGCAGAATAATAGCAGGACTGGAAATACTTGTTTTTAGGCWCTTGCTACATGATGCCTGTGACACAGACCAGCATCAGCAGATTAATTTTATCTGGAATGTTTCTTTTTTTACCATAAATTCATAAAAAACTAGTAGATATTCTTCCTATGAAGAAATATATTGCTCAGATCTTTTTGAACACCAAAAAACAGACTGAAAAAAATAGTGCATCTCTGGGTAAATATCAAAACACTGAAGTATCAGATTTCCAACTAGACTTGCAGAAGCATTTGCTGAAATTCTAGTTTCAGGTCTGATTTAGTCTGATTCTGCTCAATCCTCTCAGAATGAGGGGCACCCACTGGAGAGACGTTTGTCCTGTGACTCCCTGTCTCATTCAACCCCTGCCCTTTCACTTGCTGACAGCATATTCAGAAAAGAATCAGGATCTCACACCGAATCATCCCTTTAGCAAATGACTGGCATTATGCTCACATTCCAGAACATCATCAGGGAACAGAGGTGGTTAAAAAAACTAAAGTATTACTAGAGTCTCCTCTCACGTCACTTGTCTTCAAGAGGGGTAATTTTGTTGATCTTGCCATGTTTCCCCTCTTAGCTCTTTTGTGGAACACATATTCACTGTCTTCAAAAGATCTACATCTCCCACCATCCAAAATACAGGAGGGACAAATATTAGTTATTTATAGGAGGCTAAATGAGACATGCAAACTCACTTGTAATGCTGCAAAATTCAGAACTGTGTTATTATCACTGTCCTTCCCCACCCTACCCTCTCCAAAAGTCAGATGTATTCACATTTGAAGCCCTTCTTAGACTCAACACTTAAATTCATGGAATATATCAACTTAGAATCAACTATCTCACACAGTTTCAATCAAAAATTAGACTGAAATTACCTTTTTGCTGTAAGGTAAGTTAGATGTGACAACAATTCTTAACAGATCAGCTAGGCATTAGTTTTTGGGGAAATACAAGCACATGAACATGGGATTAAGGATGCATATATTATTAAAGGATAATTGGTAAATAATTCTTATTAATGAGTTTATCAGACTCRAGTCTGAGAGTCCATCTATAGATGAGCCATTCTTCCCCATGCCTCTTTAAAACTCACTGATTGTGCTTTGCTTTTATGGGGCTATGCTAGCTAATTAGGGAATTTCAGTAATCTATTTTTAATATGTACCATCTTCTGTTCTGTTTAGTGCAGCCTTAAGATAGGCTTTTATCTTTACTGCTGTGAACAGATCATCTGAAAATATAAGTTCTCTGCTACATGACAACTCATAATGAGCCTTAATGAAGCTTGGGAACAGCTGTTAAAAACTCCAGTAGAATAGGTTTGCCCAAGCAGCAGTAGCTTATAATGCTTTTTCTCTTACAGCACTGTTGAGTCATCTGCTACCATACACATAATGAGAAAAATCAAAAATGAAACACCAAAGCGGGTTAATCCTTTTTTCTTAGACACTTTATTTTAATCAGAGTTTTAATAAGTACATTATGAACCATCATCTCTTAAGCCTTTCACCTTTTTAATTATATTACTGCTCTGAACATCGACAAAAGCAAATGTTATTATGCAAATTTTGCTCCAAATTCGTGTCCTTACCAAGAGCTTAAGAAAGAGAGTTCAAACTCCATTTTTAATTATACTGTAGATAAATGAGCTGCAAATTATTAAAAATGACAATAAGCTCTCATGATTTTACGTGTTCCCTAAGCTTAGAAAACAAAAGATTGTATATTTTGGGTAGGATAAAGGATTTAAAGAAGTCTGACAGTTAAACATGATTGAAACAAATTCCCTTACTTCATACTGTTTGCCTTACCTTATTGACCTTTAAGTGCTTAGACAGTAAACTATCTGGCATAAAGGACACTCAATGCTTTGTATTGCTTTTCTCCTTACAAGGATGTGTAAGTATCCTGAAGCCTCTTCAGTTTATTTTTTTTTTTCAACATAATTTGCCAGTCATTCAATCAGAACATATGGGAGCAGCTCACTTTCATGTATCAGCTCCAAAGCACTACTCATGAAATATCAGTATCCTTGTTATCTGGGYTTGTTTCAGTGGCACCTACAGGCCTAATTCCCACTCTGCCAGGCACGAAACAGCTGCAACAAAAAGCACAGCTCAAAAGCACATAGTTTAACTCTAGAGCCAATGGATAACTAAGAACTCACACGACAGGACACAGGAGAAAAAGGAAATAGATGACAGCAGTGAACCTGATAAGCAGAATACACAGAACACCTGATCAACTATTTCTCTTCTCCTTCCCTCAATCAATATTTTCAAATAGAAATTTCAAAAAGCCAGAACTYGTTGATGTTACCAGCATTTTGAATGATTCATATCAACCTAAAAGAGCCAAAACTAGCCATAGGCATTGGGCTTCACCTCATTAGTTAATGTTTCTGAGCATTGAATATATCAGTATGAAATTTTCAGTTATTCTGCAGGAAAACCACAGGAAACAGAGGATTCTTACTAGATCTATAAACACTGAGCAGCAGCAAGTCTGTAGATATCCTKGTCCAGTGAAGTTTTACTATCAACCACAATGGCATTGGAATTTGTTCTTTTCTTCACCGATTCTGAACTCCAGTACAAATTGAGTGGCTTGCACAAAGGCTTGGAACCGTTTGGTTGAGGAAAGAACATTATTTTTTGAGTTTTTTGAAGTTCCAGTCTTGTAATTTTTTATTCTAGTTATGCCAATGTTTTATTTTCCTGATTGTTTGGAGGACACTGCACAATTACCACAACTGCGTGGATACATAACAAAGACATAACCGGAAAAAAATGGGTAAAATTTAGACCTGAGCTTGACAGCTTATACACTTTCCAAACTGTGACTGTCCTAGCAACACTACTCTTCTGAGCTCCCTGCAGAAGAAAAAATAAATAAACTACATCTGATAACTCAAAAAGAAAAATAAACACTAGGAACATGATTCTCAGTTATAAGGACCTTATCTGAAGTAGTTGCACTGAAAAGAGTGTAAAGCATCATTATCATTAGACGTGATAAAAAGTGCAGTAACAGTGAAATTTTAGAATAGCACATAAAAGGGACATATTTTAATTCCAGAGTCATTCACAAAGAGGCTTCTGATGCATGGGAAATGCCTGCAAAAAATACTCTGTGCAATTTAAAGAAGACAAAAATCTTTACACACAACAGGACAAGAGTATAAGCCAGTCTCTCAAAAATTGAATTAAGAGCCCAGAAGCTGTTTCAGGAGAAAAAAAAAAAAAAAAAAAAAGAAAGGAAGAGGACAAAGAGCTCCCCAGTTTCACCTAGTAATATATCTTGTCTCAAAGCAAGATGGCTTTCTCAGGTCTGTCAGGACATTTATCTAAGATCGTACCTGGCGCTTGTAAGGATTATTTCCAAAGTAGTTTTTTCAGTCACTCTAAAGAAAATTCAACTTTTTGCATCATAAGGAAACAACAACAACAAAAAAAAGGCAGGAGAAACCTACTGTTCCCAGCTTATTTTGCATAACTGCTCTCCTTTTCCCTGAGATATGTAAGAAATAGTTTTGGGTATCTCGATATACACATCGGTTCAGGGGAAGGGAGAGAGGGCCAGGGAAAGATTCGAAGAATACAAGAGAACAAAGAAGGAATTTTTCTGACAGCTTAGCTGGAGGGCAGGGGAAGATCATCTTGCTTTAGCARAGGAAGGTGGAAGTTGACTTTGGAAACAATAAATAATTAAAAATCAGTTGCCGGCAGTCATTCACTGACAGAGGTCCTTTCCTCTAGCCAATATTTTTTTCTAATTTTTTCCATAGTTTTTTAAGGGAAGCAAAGGTAGCATGCTGTCCCAACTGTCAATGAGATCAGAAGCCATTAGTAAAATCTGGCTGAAATATGAAAACAGGGTGATAATCTCTGACACCAAACTCTCCATGCTGTGTGAATATCAGCTGCAGAACAGAGAATAGATACCCTAGCAAGCTCGAGTCTATAGAAGACTACATTTTCTTACAACTAAAATTATTTTAAATCTATCTTCTCATTCAAAACTGTTTCACAAGTTCAAAACCGTTCCATAAACTCATAACTTGCAAAGAGAAAATATCAAAAATTTAAGCTTTGTGCTTCTAGTCTAGATCTATAAAAGACAGAATTTTGAAAGATAACCTGTACACCTAAGGTAACATCCTGCCCCAGGAATTCCACTGGCAGTTTGCCATTATTTCCAGAGGAAAGGGCTTGTCTCACTCGTTCATCCAGGTTTTCGTCAATAATTAAAAACTGTGCATTTAAGCAAGTATTCCAGGGGAAAACAGAATATCATTTCAGAGAAAAAGAACTCAATTATTTTTTTAGCCCTTGATTGCAAATGACAGTAACTTTCTAGGAAGTCAAACCTTAGGTTTGCAAAAAAAGAACAAGAGTAGAAGTATAAGTTAGAGCAATCAGGCCAACTCAACTCACTTTTAAGTGGTAATATAAAAGTAACCTTGCAATTCATCAGTACAGAACCTGATCCAATCCACAGTTACCTGCCTTTAAAAACCCCTTGATCGCTGCCAAATTAAAATAGGCTGAAAGCATCAACCGTCTGGTCTGGCATGGAAAAGTTTCCTCCAGCCCCCAAAACAAGACAGTCTTGCTTGAAAAACTGTACACCTTGAGCTACTAAACAAAGGAATAATAAAATCTTCTTTTTCATTATATATTTCATTTAACATTGAGGACAGAGGAAATCAATATTAAGCAATTACTCGGCCTACATAGATTCCCATTTCTTCGGTCCAAATTGTAACTAATGAAATCTAACTGTTCTAAATATTTAGCACAGATATTCCATTAGTTTAAGAAAAGCATGGTTATTGTACTTCTAGTAACCACATAACAGCAGAAATTGCTTGAATCTTAATGAATGTGTAAAAGAATATAAAAAGGTAAATAAGAGACTGTTTCATAAGAATAAAAAACTAAATTTTACTGGTAAGGCTATGAATTCCATCTTTGACTAAGATCTGTCACCATCAAAACCAGTACAAATAATGACTAACATTTCAAAACTACCATCTTTGTTTCATAAATTCCCCCTATTGCCCTAGGTTTCCCAGTTAACAGTCTTCCAAGTCAGAATATCCAGAATTAAATATTAACAAACATTCTAATAATTCTAATCTTCTTCACTAGGTCTTTCTTATTTTTAGGCTTAGATATTCTAAAACCTTTCCTCTTCCCACCCTCCCACATACTAAAGGGTATTTTCTTGTTTTCTGTAACTGCCTAATATCATTTAATGCTCTTTTTTTTTTTCTTTCCCCACCACGACTTCAATGTCTTTCTTTATTGACAATTTCAGCTGTTTGCAGAACACGTTACAGCAGATCTGTGCATGTCATTACTTTCTCCACAACACCATCTTGCTTAAACCCAAATCCTTCTAATTGCCCATGAATACTCAGGATATTTTGCCAAATCTGAAATTTCAGTTGACAGTCATATTGACAACTGGAAGAGCAGAACATTTTTAAGACCTCCTAACTATTCTTCCTAGTGGGAGATAAATGCTACTACAAGTTGAGCTTTCCAGCAGGTATCAGCCAGCATGTAAACATCCTTTTGTAATGTCTCCAGCGTTTAAAGCTGCTGTAGGACTGCACAATTTCAGAATTAAAAACCTGAAAATACACGAAGATTTTATTGTTCTACTTACACACACTGCAATAACATACAAAGAGAGAGAACTTGGGATTTTTAGTGTGAAATTAAGCTTCCCTTCCCTCAGGGAGGACTTGTTTTTAACACAAATTAGAAGATATCTACATTTTTGTTATTTTCATGGTGAAATCCTAACAAGTAGACTAGAGTCTGGTGTGTTCAAAGGATTTCTCTAAAGGTGGGATTTCTCATGAATTTTGGGGTTTTTTTTAGTGGGTTAGGAGGGTTTGGGGTTTTTTTACCGGGTTTGTTGGCTTTGGGAATTTAAGTAATTTAAGTAATTTTGAAAACTCTTGCTGCCATATTTCCAGTCTGATATCAGTCCTACTTCTGATATCACTTACAAAGGAACATCATTATAAGAACAAACCCTACATCTAAAACACTCTACAGAAACATCTTCCCTTGCAGAATAAATTGTGTAAGCATGGATATGGTAATTTTTCTCTCTTAAATCGAAAGATGTCAATGAAATGATTGGCACTTTCCCATTGCAAGTTCCATTTATTAAAGTATTAAGGGCAATTACCAGAAAAAAAATTAATCTATCATCTTTTACAAAATATGGCTTGGATATTATCAAGTCACATAAATAGAGAAGTCACAAATAGCCATAAATACTACACACAAGCAGTTGATTAGGAGTCTATTAAACTTCTATTACTCCCCAGACTTCTGTGCACTATATATAGGCACCCCTCTCTTATTATACAATGATASTACTTTTAAATTAAATATATTTACATAAAACTGATAACAGTCACAGAGTAGCTAGAATCTTTTACACCATGCTCTTAATCACCTTTTGACTTCACAAGGAATCATAAAACATAGGCCTTATGCTATTGCTTCCCAAACATATCCCTCCATATCTTTTCCCACACAGATCACAGTTTAATTTTAGGGATGGTACCAAAGCCATCTCCTGGAACTAAAGAAATATTGATAAAACACAATCTGAACACTATTAGGATGCCCGGGATTTTCAAATAAAAGCTTTGAGCATTAAACCTCCAGCACAGTTAGCAAATATTCCCTGAGGGAAGAATTAAAAAAGAAGAAAAAAAAAAAAGAAAAAATCTTGGCAACTGAACCTGTCTACGTCCTTCATTAACTGTGCTACAGCAGATACATGCCCCCAAACCCTAACCATGCTCTCTATGCAAATAACACCGGTTTAGCTTAAAAAAATGAGCCAACTTAAACCTAAATGCACTTCCAGGGAATCAATTAGAGCTAAGCCATTGCTAACTGTGACCTACTGTAAACCACTGGCTTAAAATGGGCTATTTTATATGCCTAAGCTGCTGATTCCATGCTGACATTTTGCCAAGCAACCAACTCGGCAAAAATTGAAATGGTCTTTAATCACAGTTTCAGTGAAACTCTATTCTTCATCAAAACATGCTCACAACAAACAATAAACTGAGACACTACCCTCACAAATTCAAGGTACAGCTACTCAGATAGAGCCACTGCCAAATAAGCAAACTAATGGGAATTAAACAATATGGCCTAAAAATGAGCCTTTTCCTTGAGAGAAGGCATGCTGCCATATGCAAACGTAAGACACAGAATGAGACAGCTCTTCTAGAACAGGCCTTTCCTTCCAACCATAAATGTTGTCAAAAATTTGAATTTAACAAAATGCATCTTCATAGCTAAGTTTCATAAATTTGTTTTGTGATAGAGAGCATTCAGTCAAAGATTCCCAAATAATTCTCTTTGCTGTGAAGTCTTAAGGTACTATTAAAAGCAAGAATATGTGGGAAAGGAGATCAGCAGGGATCAAAATAGTGATAAAGAGCCAACACTTTGGGACTGCATCACTAAAGGATATTAAAAAGCATTTGCTTCATTGTATCAATAGCTTAGTAAAGACGGATGTGCTAAGCACTGAAAATAAAATACTTGCACTTCACTACTTCTCCAACTTTTAAAAACTTTGCAAGTGTAAGCTTTTCATTTAGCTTTCACCTGTTAACCAGCAGATACGAGGTCCGAAGTGTGAGTACAGCTTAATTTCTCTGGCTAGCCCACAGCTGATAAGAAAATACCTCATCAAAGAAATCCTATTTAAGGGACATAGAACCATATCTTTGAGCAGCAACACAGAAAATCCTTTTTATTTAAAGGGAAATTCTTGCAGCTGGACACTTTCCTTTGTCAGCTGTCATTTCTTTGGTTGCAGTTGCCAGATACCCCTCCGTTCCTCAAAGGCTTAAGACTCCATGGGCTACAATTCCCAAAATAAAAGATGCAGGGTAATGTTTTAAATTCTGGTAGAAGCAAAGGGAAAAAGGCAAGGCATTCCCTACTATACTGCTGAGAAAACACGCTTCAATAAGTAGCTGCATGTTGTTATTCTAGCGCTCTTAATAAACTGTCATCAGTAGAGATACAAAACCAGTAAGTTATTTGATTTAAAATTGTATTTCAGGTCATTTATTTTATTCGTTCCTATTGACTTTTATCTGCAACAGTGACATACAAAATAGTCATTTATGTGATTTAGACACCTACCCATCTCATTTTCACACTGCACGCTCCAAGAAAAGGCAAAAACTTACACGCAGCACTGACAATTTATATTCAGCAGAGCCGCTCCATGACATCTCAATCTGCTGAGATATATCATACAATTACCACCACAGGCCACTTCAAAATTATCCTACTTTCTTTCATAATGCCATGTAGGGGGAGAGACATGCTGGCTTCTTAAGATCTTGCACCTCCTCACTCTGAAGATCTCTGCTGAGTCAAAACATCTGTCAGTTTGCAGATTACATTGTCATCTACTTTCTACATACTGATTTCCACTGAGACAAAAAAATCAATTTTTTTTTTATCTTTTAAGCTGCTTTATACTCCAACAGCGATGCTCAAGYAGCAGCAAAACCAGACACATTCAAGCTGCTGTCATATGTAAAACTCTCTACATGCCTAAGTTTCCTTTATGCCAAATAAATTGGCTTTGCTCTTTTCCAAAAGGGTCTTGTCACATTAGACTGGATGTTTCTTCTGCCCTTTCTTCTGCATGTGTTTTAACAAATCAATGAAAACCAAAAAGTGACCTCAGAGAAACAGACCTGTTAGCAGCAGACTAGCTGAATTTTCCTAATATTAACAACTGCTGTGAAAACGCTTCACATATATTTTGTCAATTTTTTTTTCCTTCTAACACACAAAATCACCCAGGCAATATCAGGTCAACAACTTAAGCCTATGGCATTCACTCAAAAATTAAGGGACATCTTTCATTGTACCTTATGTCCTCTCAGCACACCCAGAGTTGCAGTGAGTCCCAAACATAGAGTTTCTAAAGAGAAAAAATAAAGTATCATAGAAAAGGTAGCTTTACAAAAATACCATAGATCAATATATTGATCCCTCTCAAGCAAAGATTGGGAAGCTATGAAGCTTCATGAACAGATACAAATTAAGAGCAGAACTATAAGGGGAACCAAGTAAATGGAAAAAAACCCCAACTATTTATTTTTAGCTTCCTTTCAACCTCTGTTAGTAAATGGGAAATGTAAATAGACAGTGAATTTATATATTCATAGAAAGGGCATTTATAGGTATATTTATTCTGAGTAAAGCTTGACAGCAAAAACCATCTTGACAGACCAACTCATTGCTAGACCAGCACATTTTCTCATTAGCATGGATTAGTTTCTGACTATCACCAGAAATGTTTGAAAGATCACATTTTTGATGGTACATTCCAGAGCAAGACATGGATGTTAACCAAGCTCTGGATAATGATTTTGCTAGTCGGAGTTCTGAAAATACTCTGAAGGAGTATTAAACACCCCAAAATGAAATAAGTAGCTGACAAGCAACAACATGGGCATGTTAAACAACCATATTGTAAGTATTCAAAACTTGGCAGATTTCTAATGGTTCTGTAATGCACTGAGGACCTCAGTACTGCTTAAAGAGTCAAGAATTAAAGAGCTGTCAGATTGCCAAAAAAACGTCATTTTAGGCAGCAGATGTGCATGCTGTCAACAACTACTTTCACACAACACAGTAAACCAATGGCAGGCCTACTTTTTGGCTTTGTTATTAACAGATTACTGCAGGGGATGTAAAAAGCGGAACACATTCTTCTATGACAACTGGAAAGAATAGCACGAGCATAAAAAAAAAAGGAAAAAAAAAACCACAAGGGTAGCTAACCCACTTGCTGGTAATGCAAAGTCACCGTGCAGCAAAACAGATTTTCAAAATCTGGTTTCTATATTGCAGGTGAAAAATAAATTATTAGCAGCTTTGTTACATGGGCTTCTAAGAGATCAATATGTAAAGTAAAATTTTCTATCGGCACAACTGTTTATCTTTGCCATCTGCTGTTAGGTATTATTAAATCAAATAGGTGATTTACAATTCTGGAGACATCCACAGCAATAAAAGCCCAGGACAATACACTGTAATRCCAAGAATTCACTGACAACTACCAACACTTCCTCATTTACTGCTTGCATGATCGGAAATTCATAAAGTCTTAAAGACTTTTAACTAATGATCACAATCTTTGATCTTCAGAAAATTATTATGGCATGTGTAAAAATGAGATTCCTAAGAACTCTCTTAAAAGAGAAATTAATTTAGTGATTATACTGCATATTAAAAAAAAAAAGAAGAAAAATAAAGAAAACAAAAGTAAAGTTTAAATTTCAACAAAATAGATTGATCTAAGCACTCATCATCCATACTCAGACACCATGAAAGACGTTCCTGAAGATAAAAGAAAGTTCCATGAATGCATTTGCAGCCTGACACGCATATTCATTTCAGCATATTGCACCATTAATTATTCCTTTATAATCTCTACTAAGATCATTTGTCACTCATTTAGGTTTCAAGCCTTCTGAAAGTGACAAATCTTTTCTCCTACATTTCTAAGTACTACTGAAGGTAGTAAAAAAAAAAAGCAGCATTAGTTGTTCAAGCTTTTTTATACCKACACCACAAAGCAAGAAGATTGTGCCACTGAATAACTTGGTAAATTTGTGTCCAAATATTCCCAGCCTTGGCTGAAAGACTCACTCAAGACATCATTAACAATTAACATTATGGTTTGAACTAGTCTTTCCAAAATGTCATAAACCAACACAAACCAGGTATCTTCAAGTAGCTGTACACAGGATCACCTCACTCAGTATAAAATACAGGAAGCATTAAGGCTTCCTGTGAGGTATTTTGAGTCATTAATATCTGCCAATGGGCCATTATTGACTCAGCTGCTAACATGAAAGGCAGCAGTGGTGTTTTAGAAGGTGACATGGACCACCAAGTATTCCCAGAATGTCTCCTGATCCACAGCATTTCATCACTCAGTGTGAGACTCCCCACCCCAGGGGAGTTACCTGGACGTTCCCACCTGAACCTGAGCAAATATAACTCATGGAAGTTTGGTGGTTTGGTGGGTTTTCCTCACCTCTGGTAGACTGAGATAGTGACTATCAGACATCAAAATTGCAACAATTAAGTTGTGATATCCAATGGGTGGTGACTATATACCTTTGTTTCTTTCTATCTCTTTACCTCACAATTTACTGTTAAATAAAAATTTGCACTATTGACTTGACCATATTGTCCCATTTGCACCTTAATTTGGGCAAAGGTGTCACTCTAAGAATGTTGATACCTGTGTCATAACATTAATTTGTTATAACATAACATAATAATAATATWGATAACATTTGTTATCTATGTAGTGCAAGTTCTCAAGGAGTTGTCCCCCCCACTTATTAAGCTGCACATGGYGTGGAGGGTTTCAGTGGGAAAACTAAATTGGGGAATACCATTCCCAAACCATGACAACCTAGTCTTAGTAACACAGATTTTCCACGGGAAAGAGGTCACTGAGAAGGATTGTTATTAATCATTCTCTCTCTACAGACACTCCTGGCATCACTAATGCTATTCATTTTCCCCCTAATTTCATACCCATTATAAAAATTCTTGATTTTTTTTCTTCCRTATACCTAGGAAAGAGATTATTCTGCCTGAGATCAGTGTCATTAGAACAAACCTGCCAGATTTGGTATCCTTTTCTTTCCTGCTAAATCACAGTCATCAGCTTCAAGTTGAACAAACATGATTTACATTCTAATATCAAYAAACCCCACCTCTAAAAAAAATTGTTAGAGCTCTGACAACTGGGCACTCACACTGTGCACTTCAACAACTACCACACTTTTCCWAGATTTTAGTGTCAGTTTTTTAGCCTGGCATGCCCAGTACTCTTCTTGTGCACAAGCACATGTTTGTGCAAAGGAGATTTTGCAGCACACATCCCTAGGACTGCACGCTGCCTGTTCAGACCTGATCTTCCAGGCTCGTCAGCAAGGATATCCTCTTCTGGTGCTGTGGTTTGGGCTACCAATTAATCAATTCAAAGGCATGTGACAGCTGAAACAAACAGTACACAAACCTTGTAAAGGTTTTCAAAAAGTACACTGTGCTTTAAATAGTACAAGATACAAGTAAGCAAAGCAATAAAACTCTTCCACACATTCCTTATTTAATATATGCTGGTAACTAATGTGAAAAATCTGAAAGTAATCATATCCAGAAGCCATTTACCTACCCAACTCCCAGTAAAACSGACAGGATTTAGGTACATATGTGATTTTGAGAAGGCAAGTTTATGATTGTCTTTTTATTCAAACTGGCTTTAAATCACTCATAAAAACAGGACTTAGGTAAATAATAAGTCCTGAATTCTATACGTAGTGAAACCTGTAAAAGAAGTCAAACCTACCAAAGAATTTTTGGCATCTGATTCCTACTGAGTCAATGAGAGTTAGAATCTTGTACGATACAGTGCATGGGAACCTAACCCCATTTAAATAGACGGTTTGTAGAACTCAGTAAATAGAAATTTGCCATTTTAGGAGCTTAGAGASAGTTCATTAGAATGAATTAAATCTGAGAGCCTTGATGCAACAGGAAATGCCTCACTTTTTTATGGCATTGCAGACCTACTTTTGGGTGTTACAGAAAGATGAAAGCAAGCATCTTCTTAAATATCTTAYACCATGCATTTTGTCTGAAGCTTTTGTGTCTCAAGAGAGTACTGTATAGATGGCCTTAATGTGTAAAACAGACCTTTTAGACTAATATCTAAGAAAACTGTCTTAAAAGCTTAAAATTCACCTTGACCATTAAATAAAAATTCAAAGGCACAATATTATCTGTCCTATGAAAATTATTTCAGCAATATTTAAGATTACTGAAAATGCAAATTTGAAAGGTATAAAAATTTTGCAGCATCTTGAAGAATATATAAAAATGAAAATTTTTGCAACACTGGATAGCATTTTCATCAGACAGTTGTATTTAATGGACTCAAGCCTGAAATACTGAAATCACATGAGATATCCTATTTTCATATTATTTCATGACATCAGACCTAATCACTTCGCTCGACTTGATAAATCTTATAGAATTACTGTCAAGCTATATTTGGCTGAGAGATCTGTTTATATGAATATGATTCGTAGTTTTGCTGCTAAGCAAAAAGATAAATCCATCTGCTTTCTTTCATCTCACCTTTTCATGAAAGCTTTCAAGATGAAGCCTGTAGCGTTGGGGKTTTTTTTAAATCTTTCTTTGGCTGTTCCATTTTCAAATATCAAAAGCGGGTTTTTCAGCACAGCCTACCGAAGCTTCTTTCCACCGAGGTTATAAAACATCATTAATTCTTAGCTCTAAAACCTACACATCCAAGATGGTCACATATTCAAATGCTCATCAGCCTTCTGCTTCAAACAAAGTGCAAAGAAATGTCATGAGCCAGTTTTACTGTATTGAGTTGCTTCATTCCAAAGGCCCTAATACTGAGAGCCGAAGAAGAATTCACTTCCTTATGTCTTTAATATTTGGGGGCCTGTCTTCCTCTGTTGATATACTATGTAAATTCTAGACCAACAAGGTCTTCAAATTAAGGTTAAACACATTCCACGGGAAGTGCTAACTGTGTAGCTTTCATAGAGCACAGAGTCACTCATGGGAAAAAGAAACAGCKTTCTAATGAGGTAAGTACCTCACTTCTTAGAAACCAGCCTCAAAATAAGGACAGAAATAAAACTAAACCAGWAATGTTCATCTCATTAGAGGACAAGATCTTTGCCAAGCACAGCAGCAGGCACACTGAAGCTGCTCAAAAGCAAACAGAGTAGTTACTCAGTAGTTACAAGAGGCTTACTAACACTTACAGATCACAAAACAACATCATTGAGCATGCATGCTCCATTTTCCCTTGTCAACCATCTAGTTCCAGCTGCGCAGACAATGCTAACCAGAAATTCCACCTTCGCTGTTCACGCAGAAGATCACTGACATAGACATAYTTTTTCTGTGAAATTCGGTTTCACATCACAGGGTAAAATTTATTATAGTAACTGGCAACAGGTTGCAGTTTATATTTCACATTTTTTTTTCAGAGAAGTACCCCTGAATAGACAGAGGTTGATATGGCAGTTCCTTCACTGTATATTCTTAGTGTATTTCTTTTGCTGTTTATCACTCATAAAATATTCAGCAGGAGCACAGGGCCACCTGCAGAGAGGGAAACCAGGCTAGTTCTCATAGATCTCTCCACTATAAAATTCAAGCAGCAGCAGCTTTTAAATAGAGGGTTGGGGCTACAGAGAAAATCTTTTAAGATGACCCTAAAATCTTACAGAAACATCTTTTAGASAGAATTGGGGGATCATGCATTCACCAGCTCTTCCTATGATGTTCCTACATTCATAGCTTCTAGCTTCTGCTATGGGATGTACAACACTTGGGAATGGAATGGAAGATAAGACATTTGTGCTTCAAGTACTTCAAAATGCAGCAACAAGGCTGTAGACATGGTGGGATGCTAAGCTGTCACTTCAGTGTTTTTCTTGGTAAGATGATTTGCAGACAAATGAAAGCTTCAACTTAAAATCTAAGTATTGAGCTTCATAATTCTCAAGCAGTCCTATCTCTGATTATTTTCAAGCCTCTTACCATCAGCCATTTCCACTGAGATTTTTGGAATTTGTAAGAACAATAAGACTGTCACTGGACAAATTCAGACTACTAGTCTAGAAACTGCTGGTCCAGCAGTTTAGAAAGCAACTTTTTCCTCAAGAATGCAAAGATATTTCCGAACTTGACATATATCAGGAAAAAAAAAAATGGAAATCTTTTGTTCCTTTTCCTTTTGTCAGAGCTTTCACAAAGCAAAGTTTATAAACAAAAAGAATTTCTATTTAGTTCTTCAGGATGATAACACAGATACATTATAGCCAGAGAGCACTTATGACAAAAAAAAAGTACTAGAACAGAGTATTGGCTCTTTTCTTCACCTCTACTAAACTGAGCAGGCTCTCAGCTGGACACAACACCTCCAAGAAATTTGCTCCCATTACTCTCCATCCTGTATTTCCAATAGTAACTAAAATAACCAATTCTTGACAAAGATCACTGGAAATAGAGAACATGGTGTTCAGAAAGACCATGGTGGGTAGACTGAAAGAACATCAGCTGTGAGGTACTAGAATAGTACAGCAACCCATGGGCTGCAAGAGCACTGTTAACTACTTGTTGGCCTTCAGGATAGCCAAAGTTATATTTGCCATTCCAATTTCCTTCCTAAAACAAAACAGAGCATCTGATGCTCTCTTATGCAATAGACAGCTGGGCTTTTTTCACTTACTAGCTCAAGAGATTGGTCTTTTTAGGTGACACCTCCTTTGATCCTTCCATTGTCTGTGTGCCATGGTTCATATAGAAGCTAAATTAAGAACCACATTTACTCATGTTCATTCTTTATTTTAKCAAGTGACAGGTCTATTGGCCATATTAGTGATGTCACAGATTTCAGTCATCCAGAGTGGCATTTGGAAAGGCTATTTTCTGCTTAAAATCAATATCTTCCCTAGCTGCTGTAATATTTCTTCTTACTTAAAAATATTACTCAGAAGATAAAAGCCATTGATTGTAGGCAGAAAATATACTTGCCAATTACCAAAGGAGAGGGGAGGAATAAAAAGTGCTCTCTGGTTCAAGTAGTTCCAGCTGGYGACACACCAGTACTAATCAGCATATGTTTCAAAAGTATCAGGGCCTTCTGAAGAAAATGCTTGGGTATCCTTCTTGTAAGCTGAAACACAAAGTGTGGTTTATTCCAATGGAAACACAAACCCAGATTTCTAATGCTGAATTTCTCAGAGATATGCTTTCACAGTAACTGAATCAGAATATACTGTTCTGGAATTATGGTGGTGAAAAAGCAACTTGGTGCTTTTTTATCCAATCTTTCCAGAAAACTCAACAGAATTTGAACAGGCRAACAGAGCAGTGAAACAGATTTAAAATATTGGAAATTTGTCCTTTATTCTTTGGGCTGAAGATAAAGAAAATAATAAACTGTGTACTTGATTTTGATAGGTTGAGACTACCTGAGAATGGTGTTACTAATTACTACACAGCCGAATATCAAAATTTGCAAGCACCAAATTTCTTGAAACAGCACTTATTTCCTATTTGTCCTCCTACCTTCAAATCTGCTGCAACCACTTCAGCACTTGTTTATTTCCTCCATTGTAGCTGGCTGCAAGGAAGTCTCATGGATTTATGTAGTACCTCTGGTCATGAACTTCTCATTCTCATGGTCCCCAGCCATGAACAGGGTGTGCTTCATATGATAACAGCAAAGATGGAAAAAGAAAAGTCCAAAAATTAGTTACATAGTTTAAACAAGCTTGATATAAGCAACAGCCAAAGAGCTGTATTCCTGAAGAGGTTGGTTTAAGGAACAATTTTCGCAGTGACATCTAATACAGATGTTAAATTGCTTAATGATAAATACAGTAACTTCTTAAATTATATCCTTCTGTACTGACACAGTTTAGTTATTTAAGAAAATAAAATAAACCCTCTGATGAATTTGTGCCCTCTTTGATATCCTTGATATACAAGAACCGAATTCCAACTCTCTTCTGAATGTTTCTTTCCCTCTGAATGTCTATATACTCTCATTTTAGGTACATCCCAGATCTTTACTCAAGTTGTTTGCAAAAAGTGCTTTTGTGTGGTTTTATTTTTAGCAAAAATATTCTGAAAAAATATTTTATTTGGGTACTGGTTTATTTGGTGCACCAGAGATAAAATTTGGCATGTTTTTTTAAAGCAGCAAGCCTTAAAACCAAAAAATGCTTTGGCTATCTTCTCTTCACAAATAAATCCCTTTTCCTTTCCTGACATTATATAGCCATTAAAGCAGGCAAAGCTTCCAGCCAGCACACTTAGTGAGGTATATACATTTTAAAAGGATGTTGTGGAACATGCTCAATTCCAAGCAATTCTTACATAAAATTGAATGTCATACCTTGGTCAATACTAAACTCCATTTGACATGCAGCTTCTGCAAAGAATACTTTGACCAGTATGACMACAAAGACTATTAACAAAGAACCTATGGGTTCGTACTTCCAAAACATTTTCTTCTGTCTATTAGGAAAAGTTTTTCACCATCTGCATGGGTTGCTCAGGTGACAAAGAAACACRGAAAAACAAAAATACTACAAAAAAAGACTGCRAACAAAGAAAGAAAGAAACTGCCCAGACAAAGCTGTGTTTGAACAAAGTTTTTGTTTCAAAACTACACATACATGAAGTATTACTGAAATTGACAGATAAACTAATAGACCTCTAAATTATTAATTTCCAGGATATTTTTTTTTTGTTCATGATGATTTTTAGTATGATTAAGCTTGAAATATTGGGATTTCCCTTCACTGGGAAATTTAATGGTATTTCAGTCTGGCTATTAAAAAATAAGTAAAATGACATAATGATACTCATAGCCAACTGACCAATGAAAATAATAATGATTTTCATTCAAAATTTATCTTCTCCTCAGGGATAAACATGCTCTTGTTTTAAGCAGGATGAAAAGAACTTATCTATTCTCCAYACTAAGTGCTTTCTTGCAAATTTATTCAATTTTTAATACATCAAAATATCAAAATATATCCTACTACATACTGGACTTCTAACACTGCAAATGTTGTGCAAAAAAGAAAGAGCTAGGAAGAACAGAAAAATACATTCATTTGTCCAGATTAAGGCCAATCGGAAAATTAAGAGAACATTGAATAAAAAGGCTCAATCAATCACTCCCCTGATTTCTACCAAAACTGTGTTTGCCCAAAACTCATTTTACATTGGTTTGGTCTTTTGCTCAGCAAAGAATTTAATAAACCTTACGAGGGTGAAGAATGAAATGGACTGCCACCTTAAGTATCCCTTGTATTTCAGTCTTGCCACTTACCTGCTCTGCAGTSCCTCACTGCTGTCCAACTACACCAGTGCTACAAAGAGCAGCTTTGCACTTGATCTAGTTTGACTCTACCCCACTATTGCAATTGAAGGGTGAACATCACTTCYGCTCAGCCCAATATAAAACATTTACTGCTGTTTCTCTGTCAATATCCTTCTGTTCATTTGACTTCTACCCAGACACAGAAGTGTAAGCAGAAAAATTGATTGTTCCAGAAGTATTTTTTTTTTCTGAGTAACATAGAAACAAGAATTAGCAGAAAACCTTGAATAATTCTCTCTTCCAAAATTTCACCCAGATTTTTGAGAATCAAATGCTTCTACAAT
The DNA here is from genome assembly GCA_018881555.1 of Amblyornis subalaris. Classification (NCBI taxonomy): domain Eukaryota; kingdom Metazoa; phylum Chordata; class Aves; order Passeriformes; family Ptilonorhynchidae; genus Amblyornis; species Amblyornis subalaris. Next base: position 3,178,429 of record JACAXG010000007.1, on the reverse strand, counting down.
TTGGGGTATTCCCATAAATCCAGTTGATTTTGCACAAGCTCAGCTTATCAAAAAGGTGAGGATTATCCTCTGGATCAGCACTTGTGGTATTAGTTAGCCTTTCTTCTGGCACACCATTTACTCAAAAGAATTTTCCACSCTGTCATTGCCGCAGAGATTCTTTTCATGGTTTCAGTAACAGTGACATCTGCAGCGAGGAGCTGCAGCCACTTGAAACTCATTAAAACATATTTGAGATTGACAATGAGTTGAAAACATCTGTCAGACACCGCCAAAATTTCAAACAAGTGTGATGTTGCCGTGTTACCCTGCTGCATTGGCTTAATAAATTACTTGGCTGCTGTCAATGCGAGGTAAGTTGGATTCTAATTACTGGCTTGGTTTTTTTTCTGTATCTGAAATATACTTTCACTTAAAGGTCTGTACTCTACATGACCTGCATTATAATTAATTTGCTGAACCTAGAAACTGAGATAAAGTGATACAACCTGGCTTTTTAACATGCTGTAATAAGCATCAGCCTAATATATACAACATGGCATACGTAGAGTCTCCAATAGAAACTAAATCATCTGCATTTCCCAAACAGGAAGAATAAACAAGTGACTACCAGATAGTTTTAGTCTCCTTTTTTTTAATTAAGCTCAAAAGTCCCAAACAACTCAGCAAAAATCTTCAAAGAACCTAGTGTCACTTTTTAAAAATAATGTTCAGGGAAGGCTCTGCRTTACAAAAGTTACTATTCAAAGAAGCTAAAAAAATTGTACCTAAATAGAGGTGTGCCAAAGGCTGTAAAATCAACAGGCTGTATTATTACTTCAAATTGAATGGGAAAGAAGTAGCACACATTCAATTCTTCAGAAAGACAASATTTTCTTTCAGATGCAAGTCAAGGGAATCCAGTCTGGGTTTGGTGATGGATCAGATTCATAATTTCTCTCTATTTTTTTWAAAAGTATCCATTTCCTTCAAAGATGTTAGAGGTTTTATGAGCTCCCTCTTCTTGGAAAGAGTCCCATAAACAGGAAATTTTAGAAAAACAAATATTTTTATACAAAGGAAGACTCTCAACAAAATCATCATCTTGGACTCTAAAAATTTATTATGATATAATTTAGATTATAAGAAGTGTTATATGTGATTAATATGCTAAGCTGTAGATGCAGGAGTAGCATGACAATGAATTGATAACATTTATACAAGGRGCATAATTCTTATTTGACCATTCTGCTATGTGCAGAGTATTCTGGTATTCTTTGCTAGAGAGATTATTTTATGCAAATTTGCTTCCAATAAGAAGATTTCTTTTATTTGGCCAGATTTTCAACCTTTTTTTTCAAATGTAAAATAAAAAAAGCCAGTGCAAAAATAGTCAAACTTGTTAATTGTTCTGGGAAACTTCTGCTTCCACAAACTCCATGGTTAAGCTATGTTTAACCTACTTGAGGCTCTCGCTCTGAACAAACTAAGAAATCACAGGATTACACATAGAGTATAGTGAAAACCAGTTCAGGTAAAGAAGACAAAAATCTAATATTCATAAAACTATAACAAGGTTCTTTGAGCCTTTTTTAGTCCCTGGGATTTAATAATATCCATGGACAGTTTAGTCACTGAAGCCTTGTTGGTGCACCCCGCACTTTATAATAGACATCCTGAGAACATGTCTGTTTCTGCCACTTCATCAATGCAAATTTATTTTAGACAGGGCATGAATAATCCACTCATTCATCCTTGACTACAATCAGATGAAAATCCATGTGCTGAGCAGCCAGCCATGCATTATTTYTTGGTTATAGATCTGCTATATCTACATTCATTTCTCCCCCTGCTCAGAAGAGCGACAAGACAAGATGATTAAACAGTCAATGTAAATCTCAAGATTACAGTCAGGAAACATATCTTTATTACAAAAAGTTCTCTAGAAAAACCCTATAAACCATTATCATCTCATGGTCTCGAAAACACATTATTGTTGTTCATTTCTCAAAACTGTCACTTGAAAATCTGGGTTACTTTGCAATTTCTTGCTGATCTCCTGCCTTTCTCAAATAAACAGAAGAAACTGGGTGTGTGACCTAGAACAGAAAGGAATTCTTGCATTTCCAGCCTCTAGGCTAAGAGAGGCTATCAATGTTATGCTTCTCTTAACATGAGCATTCACTTTTCTTCAACTAGTTTCTGTAATTTGCTTATCTATATAAAGCAGTAGCAACACAATATATACCAAAGGACAGCGTTGCAATAAAAATAAATATATAAGAAAACAACAAAAATAAACAAAATACTCTTTTGCATGCTTCTAAAGGCAAAGGCAAAAAAATTTCCTCAAAGCCAGCTTCAGGGAAGACAACTCAGTGTTGGCTTAGCCATATCAAAAGGACAATGTCCTTGACCTAACAGCACCTTTTTCTTAGAATTCAGACTTTTTTATCTTCTTATATCATGCCTTAACTTTTATTGATCAAGTGTCCATACCCTTGAAATTACATCATCCTATATCACCTAGCAGTGACTCCTTTGAAAAAAATAAGTGATCCTACCAGATATAGAAGAAATCCATTCTGTCCTTTGAATATTAAAAAAAGCCCAGCATTATGCACAAATTTTGGAAAGGAAAATATACAGGGTCCTTAGAAAAAAAAAAAAAAGCAGCTAGAAAAGGCCATTAATTAGCAATATATATAATAAATTAATAAATATGAGTAATAAACATTGCTATATCATCTCAAAAAATGACGATTCCCAAATTATGTCTATACAGGAGGAAGCTCTCCTGAATGCATACAACCCTCCTAATCTAATTAGCAAAAAGTTTGAAATAATAAAATCAATCAAACATTTTATGTCTTCTCTAGAGTGAATTTTATTCACTAAAAAGAAAACATAAAAATTAGCCTTTTTCCACTTTTCCAACCAACCAGATCTGTCTCACACCGGGTCAAACCATGACACTCGTGAATATCATCCCTCCAAAATCCTCCTTTGCACTTGTTATACTCTTAGAAAATACGAGGTTTTTCTCTGGGAAATCAGWGTCTTTCTGCATGGCCTGTTTGTGCTTCAATACCTCTTACCACCGCTGTGTAACTAGCACCTTTAATCTCCTGCAGAAGTAACCTTATCATCCCACTGGCATCCCCAGGAATAAAAGGAACATCACAGTACGAGTTAGTTAATCACTTTCAAGGCAAACAAAAGCCCATCTTCCTGTCTCTGGATTCTGTTGAAGTTTGTCAATGTCAAGTCAAACCTCTAAGGCAACACATCTTCAATTAGAGATGTAAAATCCAGTTTGCATGCAATTTAAATCCTGCAAACTGGCAATCTTCTCATGAAAATCACAATTATTTCCGTTCTCATGCATCAGTATTTCCGATTTGCCATCGTTTTCCTCTTACATGCATTGATACTTAATTTCCAAGACTGAGCATTTTCGACAGGGGTTTCTGATTTGCTATTTAGTTACCACGTACAGTCAGCCTTACACTGATAGCACTTTAAGCTAGAGGACCAAATAACATTATTCTCTGCCACACTCTTCACAGACCTCAGAGATTCCCACTGCACCCTCATCAAGAAAAGTTAGTCTTTTCCCACCTTCTCTATTAAAATGATATAGAACAGGTTTATGAACTCGCTAAGTTTGAAACCTCTCTTATCCTGAACACCGATACAAATCCGTTACCATGCAACCGTGGCTGGAGATTTATCTCTAAAACCATTAGAATTCCACAAGAGACACGGAATTTTTGATTTAAATAAGTAAGGTTGTGTGCATGTGAGGCCAGATCTTCAGCACGTTAAATCAATATATTCGCTTTGCTTTCAGGGAATCTGTGATTTAGGTCCCAAAACAGCACAGCATGGCAATCCCACTGAAGTTAGTGAGTCTATAAGTGAAGTTCAACAGTAGTATTATATTGCTAATAAAATGCTAATACCAATGGACTCCTATATCACAAATTTACTATGATCAAGAATACCAAACTTTTCTTTTAGGGTACTGAAACAGAGCTCAGAGACACACCAAGCTTAAAATGAAAGAGGAAACGTCACAATTCAAAAAAACCTGACACCTGTTAATGTTCTTTAAACCAGAAATGTTCTATTTCATGAAAATGCTAGAATTCTCTCATGTTCTAATAAGTACTCATTCAAAATTAGGGCTCTATTCATTAAAGCATCTCTTTGCTTTTTTTTTTTTTTTTTTGCTTTTTTTGTGGCAGAAAATCAGGACTTCTTTTTCATTTTAAAATATATTTCCAAAATAGTCGAAAAAGGTATCTTTGTTTTCAACTCTTAGAATGTTTAATTTCCYTTTTGCACAGTTTACCCTATCAAATTTATTTGAATATGATGGCTTGTATTTACCCATTTTTTTCAGTCCTTGTTTTTTTTAAATCCTTTTAATTTCTCTCTCKTCTTTTCCTGCAGAACTCTGTCATTCTTGAATCTCCAGAAGACATGGAAGARTGTACAATTTGCTAGAGGACATTGAGGGTGTTCCGTGATTTACTTCAGAAAAATCCCAACAACAGCTCTGATTCTGCAGTTCTGTGTGTCCTGAAAGGACACAGGTCTGTGCAGAGCCCTGTTGATTTCAATGTACCTGCCTCCAAGGGGGTATATTTAAATCAACAAGCAGCTACTTCTATACACAGAAAACCTGGCTGGAGCCAGGAGGCTCCATCTGCTTCAAAACAGCTGTGGGATCAGGACCACGGAATCTGCAAAATAACTTGAAGCCAATATTTCTGTCAAAGGCATAGGAGCCAAAACAAAAAAAACCTCCTCACAATTAGCCCATAACCACTTAGCTATATGGTCATCAAAATACTAGAGAAAAAACTTGTTGCCGATATAGTCAAGGGCTCTCTTAATTTCATGCACTGCGACTTCAACAATTTATTCATGTCTCATTTTATTTCTCTAAGATTGGCCTCATTTAAAAGAAGGGAAACCACATTTCATGCTCTTCAGTTTCATTAAAGATATACAAATCCCCTACCAAAAGAAGACTACTCTAAATGAAACCATTGCAGCAGAAGGAAATATTGCAATGTTGAATCTGAAAGGACTCTGACACAATCTATATTCTCTTGCACATCATTCTTTATGGTACTATGAAAAAAAAAGGAAGAAAAAAGCTCCTTCCTTAAAAAAATTGTTTAGATTCACATGATGGAATACATAACACACAGCCTCTGAGTAACACAAATGGACTATCTCACAGATTTTCTAAAGTTTGTCAAGAAAGAAGGCCACTGATCTCTTTTTCAACAATGTGGGAATATAATATTGCACCCTCAGAAGACTAACTTGTATCTGCTTGACAAGGAAGGTATGGTAAACTCCCTTGTTTAACACTCATTCCATAGGAGATGTGATAGAAWCATGTGATACATTAATTACATAAAATAAATCCAGCATCATTCAATATGTGGCTCACAGTGAACTCAATTTTACGAGTAATTAATGAGCTGCTCCAAATTCCCAGAGTATTTTATGTTCTCTTGGTTACAGGACATATAGATACATCAAGAGTTTTTTTCCACATGGGTAAACCATTTCTGGGACTGAAATACAAGAAATATCCCATAAACACACATTCATAGCTCAGGTCTGCTGTTTCCAGGGATCAAGGAAACAAGGAGTGTAAATTCATTACTTATCGACTCTTTGCAGACTTTTTTTTTTAATCATAAATCACTTTTCTACAGCTACATGATTGTTTGGATTACAGAATAAAACACACATTTTCTGAAAGATTCTGACCTGAGTGGCTCACGAGAAGGACCATGAAGAGTCACAAATGGTAATGGCCATAAACCATTCTGGGATTTATGCATCTGTTAAGGTAGTTTGCCTGAAGTGAATCATGGCATCAGCTCATAAGGAAAGATTTCATGTTTTAATACTTGCTATACATCAATACCAATAATTTAAAAGCTTGCAGTTTATCTATTTCTCACTTGTTTACTCCATGTAAAACAATGGATTTCACCCTCTATATGCTGGGTGGGGGAGTGAGTTCCCTAAAACATTCCACACTGGGAAACTGTGGTCTAGCATACCTTGCCAATTTTGCCTGAAGCTGTTTCTGTCGACAATAGAGAAAAGGAGCTATCATTTATTTCAATGGATGCTGGCTCAGATGGAAAGACATTATACACAAACAAAGCTTTAGGGACTGTTTTTGATCACCCAGGGTTTTTTTTTATTGTTGCTCATCTCTGCGTTTCCTGATTTTGCTGAAGTAAAGAACAGCTGTTCTCACAAGCTTACCAATTCAAAGCTGTGAATACAAAAGTTGCATCCAAATTTCCTTTTTCTTTAATAGCGTAGTATAGATCCTATCTCATTCAATGCAGAACAAAATAAGTCCATAAAAGGGAGGAAGGGGAGTCAGTCTCACAATTCCACTAACTGTGGGAAACAGTATCTCCCTGCGTCTATATCTACAGGCACACTGCTGGAATTTCTTGCTCCCCGATACGTGGCCAACAGAAGAGATACTGTGGTAACATGGTTCACACATGGAGGACTGCTCCCCAGAATTGTTCTAGGGTCATTACAATGACAACCCTGAGGCCACCTCAGCAAAGCTGGCGTTTTTCCGGGACAAAAAGACAAATCTGATTCCTTCACAACGTGTGTCCCTTGCACGTTCTGTTACATTTGCAGATATCAGTCGTAGGCACAGCACAACTGACCTGAATGTGCTCAGTGAACCTGCCCTGGTTTCCTGGGCACTCGGCAGTCCAAAAAAATATCGTGTTTTCTGCCCCAAATAAATCTTTTGTAAGGTAAGTAGATATGACAAGAGAAACATGAAACCAGAGAAAGACGTATCACAGAAGCACTTAGATTACATGTGCTATAAAACCTGCCCAGAGAGATTGCCACAACAGCCCTGCATGCTACAGTTCCACGGAGAGATACAGTACCTACCTGTCAACTTTCCAMCAGCGTAAGTCAGTCCAGGGAAAACACTGCACCCAGGCAGCCGCCACGTTTTCCAGGAAAATGTCTCTCTTTGGACTGGACTGTGCAAGGCAAATCTACCTGCAGCCTCTGTACCCTCTAACTAGCTCAGGCATCACCAAAATTACAGTCACCGCCGTGACAAAACATATATATCCTCCAAGTGGGATATAGTCTGTAGCTGTAGGAGCAAGAGCTCCCCGTTTGATCCTCCCTCTGTAAACTCAAGGAAACAAATTAGGCACAGTGCCTCTGTGCCTGTGGCTCAAGAGCAGAGAGCTGCTGAGCTCTTCAAACAAAAGGATCAAGATTGCTGGCTGCAGGTAGGTGAGGGCAGACAGAGCACTACACACATACACTCGTGGCTGGAGACAGGTTTGTCTCTGACACACCAGCAAACAAGGGAGCATGACTTCCAGGTCCAGCACYTTCCATTATTTTTCCTGCTGTCTGAGACAGTGAAATGAACACCGCTGACAGCTAGCAGGTAAGTCACTACTTACATGCAAGTCAAGTGCTACACACAGTGTATTTTCCCACACAAGTYAAAGACCCATTCAGAATCCAAAATAATAATTTACCTCACAAGAGTTTGCTCATTATGTGCTTTGCCTGGCCCTCACGCTCTTGTAAAACCCTAGGAGTTGTTAGGCCTGAAATAATCTCCTCCTGTCTGTAACACTGGCCTTTTTTTTCTTTTCATGTAACTGCAAACAGAAACTCCTTATTCAAAAAGGAAAAGGTTATTAAACTCAGCAGAGTTATTCCAAAAAATGATAGAAATGAACTGTGGCTGCAATCTTAAGTGTGAGTCTTGCCTGGAAAGCTGTTTGACAGACAAAAGGCAAGTGGAGAGCACAGATTCAAGTCTGGCCATTTTCAAGTGTAGTCACCATTAAGGTGACAAGAGAGTAATCTGCTACCTTACTTTGTCATGAACGATCCTTCAAATTTGGGGATTTACTGTTACTTTAATGGAGGGTTCCTTTAAACTGTATGCTCTCTTGACATGAATCTCCCTTTTCCAGACAAGGCATACATCTCAAAATGATTTAGATATTTGTGGTTTACACTGGTGAGTTACCTCACTTATGCCAGAGTGACTCAGATGAGTAACATGAAGACAGATAAATCTAAGCAGCTGGAGTCCTGTCTGATTAAATCTTTAAATCCATAGTGGTTCACCTGTAAAACAGCATCACAGTCATGACATGAAAACTAAGCAGGTGGTTAGCCAATGAAAGAGCACCACAGACCTCCAAAGGCCAAGTTTTAACTTACCTGCTTGTTTTAAATAGGATGATGAATGACAGTAAAAGTGGCACTCACTCTCCCTCCATTTAATGCCCTTCTTTGTTTAATAGCTGGACTGCCCAGCTGCAATATTTCTTTTAAACATAAAGCTTACTAAGTGCACTCCAAACCTGAAGTATTAMAGCTATTCTCTCTGCTAACCTTTGCCTGGTGCACAAATTGTCACAACAACCTCGCAGCTACTGTGATGGAGGTACAATGCCTTGAAAAAACATGGTCTCGAGCTGGACAGAATGATTATTAGCACCAGTCTAACACTTGATAATAATAAAAGAGATAAGCTGTATTAAACTATCTTGTTGGTAACCATCGAGAAATGAAATGAGCTAATTACTATTTCCTTTCTTTCCCCAGTGATCTGCAATCCCTGGATGAACGCTGTGTAAACCAGAAAAATTTTTGTGGCCATCCTTTAGTAATTGACCTTTAGCTCTCCCCATTTCATTTGCCCTAAGTGTTAATTGACTTTGAAAAAGCAGTATATTATCCTTTTAGAAAAAAAAGTCTGATTTGTGCCCGCCAACATCTCACAGCATCAAAGCCCTGKTAAATCGTAGTGCAATACAGCTGAAAATGAGTCTCCAGAAGAAATGGAAAGAGGGTGGGGGAAGGAAGCAGAACTATCATTGAAAGAGCTCCACTGCCATCTAGAGAGAATCTGCACTAGCCAGTTTTCTGAAAGAGAGGTTCAGGTTGTAAGTCAAAATATTTCCATTCTGATGTTGTTACGGGGGAAGGTAGGAACTCCACTCGGGTTCACTGTATCTATTCATTTTTTAACCAATTTTTAGCAATTTGCACAAWAAAATAACATACCCTGGAATATAATCTACCATGAATTCTATGGAAATCATGGGAGAAAGTTTTAAAGGCTCACTCATAAGCTCCCCTACAATGATGTGTGATATCTGCATAGTTTTGTTTCAAAGAAGCTCCTTTGAAGAGGTAGGTATCTTTGCAGAAGGGTGCATCAGTCATAAACAATTTACATTTTAAAAGACATGTTATGTCCTGGGCAGCTGCCTTTATGATATTTCTTGTCAGTTAGAAAGAAAGAAGGTGCTATTCAAGCTACGATTTTTTTACTCCTGCAAGTATATAAAATTTTATTTTCTTCATGCTTTATATGCAGAGATCAGGAGGCACCTGTGGAACACGTTACTAGTAAGAGCCTACTTCAATCTGACTGATTTAATTTACTCTGACCAAAAAGCCACTGAACTCCATTCAGTGTATGAGACAGGTCAGCTGCTATAAAAACTGGAGAGGCATCCCTCACTGGGATCAGCTAATCCGACTACAATCTCAAAACAGCTGACACAGCTACATGGCTAAGTGCCTCTGGAACAAAAGAAATCATTTTAGGGTACAGTCAGCAAATAATGCAATGGTATCATTAATGAACCTCAAATGGAGGGTTTATTACCTCTGCCTCCCAAAAACCCTGAGTGAATTGTGGTCCTATGGGTCTCCATCACTGTTACTTACTTTCTAATTAAAGAGCAATGTGGGACTTTTAACAGAGAAAACAAACCCACACTTCTCCTGAGGAAAAACCCAAATTCATCTTTAAAAAACAATTTTACTTTTCTTATGGTGCAGTCCAGAGAGAGAACAATAGCCGTAAGAATAGTAATTGTGAAAGTGCAAASATTTATATAAGGCTAGACTGGACTTTTTGCTGTTATCCTGCTTCTTATCTTGTCCAGAGACCTTGAAGACAGTCCTGAAATAATGACAAAGAGTAAGAGTTCCCCTTATACCAATAATGCATTAAAACTGCATCAGATACACGCCAAAAGCAAGAGAGTTTTAGACACAGAACTGCTTCTGGTGAAGTGTAAGTACAGGGTTTCTTTGCTTTCTTCTTCTATTAAAGGCAAATGAATTCAGCCCATAACGCTTGCAACACGAAAACCAGCACTTCATCCACTATATTTTTCCCTAGAAGCTTTTTTAGGCATTATTTCCAATAGACAGTCTTGCTGCTATCAGACAAAAGTACATCAACTTGTTATAGATGGGAAGAGGACATCCATATTGTGAAAATTAAAGGATAGCATCTCTTCTGTGCCTTGAATTTATTGTGGAGTCAAAGGACACTGTAGAAATTCTGTTTGATTTGTACTTGCAACTGGATATAATAGGATAGGCTTCATGAAGATATGAATCTCACAGCCTTTTCTGAAGGCTGTCTTAAAATAATGTATTTCAAGGGACACAAATAAAACTCCTTTACAGTGTGACTGTAATCAGTTTACTTCACATCTTGATGCTTCCTTCCCCTTGCTTCCAGACTTTGTCTTCTTTACTGAAACTCCTTATTTCTAAGGGCAGACTGCGCCCCACTATTATGTTTTTTGTAAAATGACTGGTACAATAAAAACAAACACCCTCTTTAAAGGTAACTGTCATGTCARGGTCCAGTCCTTGCTCAAAATGAAATTCCTAGAACATATTCATTCATGCTAGATGTTTTCATTCATTTCAGCAAAAAGGACACATATAGACCTTTCTCATTCTTTTACAAGCTCTTTACTCATAGATTCATTGACTAAGAATTCTTATTCAAGCTGGAGCTCCATGTGTAGGCTTCTTATTAAATGCCAGRTAAAAYATCACATTGCTGCAATGTAATATTTTWTGATTTTTAAGAAGTTTATTTCTGTACTGATTTTAAATATTTTGAAGAATAGGCTGTGTCTGCTCTGTAGAAAGCAAAAGCAGCAGCTTMATGTTGTTTGTCTGTTTTCTTCAGTGATCAATGCAAGGACTAACCACAGTCTATAACTTATTTGAAGTTAAAAGTTGCTGTTCTCACACAAATGTCAGGAAACCGCCTTCTTGGTATAGAGTATCTTGAGCTTGATCTTGACAAAATATCACCAKGGAGGCATGTAACCATGACATTTGATACTAAAATCAAAAAATCATACTCAGGGATAGCCAAGATCATCATGTCCTATCATATATAAGCAGTATACAGAAGAGCCTCGTAATATGGAGACAGGAATAAATAAACAGGTAATAGATATGAGTGCTCTTCTGTTCATTACAAGTAACCTCTAGGGATAACCTCTCTGAATTTCTTTGCTTTTTAAAGAGCTTACACAACCTTTTGTTCAGCCTTTTGGAGACCTGACTCTAAGCAGCGTCCAACTTCTCGTGATTGCTGCAAATTATTGTTGTCTATTCACTTTAATATGTGAGATRTAAGAGGTGAGGTGCTTGAGAGCATAAAAACCAGCTAACCTACGAGAGCCAGAATGTACTTATTGACTATAAGCAGATCCAAATGGAAGAAGCTGACTTGTGGAGTACTGTAATATTAGTATTGATTTTGTKTACTCTATCAACATGAAAGGAGGAAAATGCAGTAAAGTGATGAAATGTGYTGATCACACGAAATGGGTGATCAACAAATGCACAATAGGGAAGCAATAGAGCTCTCACGGATTGGGCTAAACTGAAATCAYGGGCAGATAAGTGGCTTATGAAATTCAGTTTGAAAAAAGGTGAGATACTGAATCTAGGGATAAAATAACAGGCAAAGGGAACTCTGTTTTCAATGGACAGAGAGGAGACTGCTGAAAAGCTTTGCTTTTTAACATTTCAGTAGAGAAAATGGTATGCAGTAAAGTTAGGGTTCTCCAAAAACAGCTGCCTTCCTGCCAGCACTTTTTTTTCAGCAGTTGATGTTGTAAGGTAAAAGACACTAGCCAGAAGAAAGAACTGAAAAGAATACGTGAATTTCTTTAACTTTTGTCCAATTGACTCCTTTTTATATTAAAAAAGGAAGAAGAAAAAATATYTAAGAACATAAAAATTAAAGGAGATTATGCTAATACCATGCTAGATTAGGCATAATAAAAGTGACATTCGTAATACATATATCACTGTGATTAAAAAAATGGAACWGAGTTGGGAAAGTAGGATGTGAAGAAGACAACAAGGAGATGTATCCTGGCTAATACCAAATACTTATCTAGGCAGTCTGAGGAACAGGGTATRCATTTGGAACGCAGTGAAGAAGATTAACTACATCACTCTTACCAGCTTTACAAGAACAACAAATCCTGAGATATTGTTGTGAATCCTGTAAACATACTGTTAAGAGGAAAAGGGAAAAATAAAATCCAAACCCTGACATCTGAGACAGGATTTACTAAGGAATGCAAAATCCCAGAGCTGTCAGGATTATATCAGCAACTTTTGTACTACTGAGAGCTTCCAAGCACTGGTAACACYACTTTGACCCCAAACTTTCTGTGTCATGCCAGTAATAGTAAGAAGCTGTTATTTTTGAATATTTTRCTCCTCAGCAGTACAGTTAGAACTGTCACAAGATTGATTTCTGATTCACTTTCCATCGGTAGCATGTCTGCCTCCCCAGTTTTCCCCTCTTTCATCCAATTCAGAAACGTTCAAAAGGAAAAAGACCTCCCAGAATTCACTAAGGAAAAGAGAACCAACATTTCTCTGGCCAACAAACCCACAGCAGCAGTCAAGAGTATCCACAGAATGCAACACATTTCTTCTCTGATCCATGCCTCTCTCACTGGAAAAGGCACCATGCAAGATCACATCCTGAAATCTCAACAATGCCATAAAACTGACTTTTAATAAAAACCAAAAAACTGTGAACAAATAAAAGACTCCAGTATGGTTGCAAATATGGAAATATTTGRGGAAGAAAGAGCTAATGAAGGGTTTGCTCTGCTTTTTAGTTATTTTGGGGAAAAGAAGAGCATTTTGTCCTCCAATGATTTCTAGGTCACATACACACATTTTGCATGCAAGGACAGGTTCAGTTTTTACTTCCAACAATGTAAGCTTATTTGGACCAAAATGAGAGAGGACTCTATGAGAACTTTCCATTTAATAACTAAATATTACTAGTAATGGTTTGTTGGGTTTATTTCACAAGCCATCACAAACTGATCCTAAAGTCTAGGATGCCCTTGTAATATCTTCAGCATCACCTGACAGAAAGAGCCAGTGAAACATAGRCAAAAAGGTTTTTCTTTTTTTTCCACTCAATGTTGGCATTGCACACACACCTGGAGAATTGCAAGGGGTTTTTTTAAATTCTGCAGATAATAAGACTGCTGCTACAGGCTGAAATACTAATTTCCTGAAATCAAAGCAGAATAAAAAGCAACCCTCGAAGCTGTTAATTTGACAGCTGGTCTTTTCCTCAAACCTGATAAAGAATCCTTGGGCCGTGACAGCTTTTAGAAAGGTAAAAAGGCACAGTCCTGTAGGAGGCAACACAGCAGCAGGGCTTTGAGGATGGAACCTGGTCTTTATTTAACAGACTGGCAGCTATAACAGAGAAATCCAGCACATTTGCAAATGTGCCTGTAGCTAATGAGTGCATGTGCAGCTCAGAAGGGCTACAGATCTCTACACAACAATCTGACCTAAAGCTAACACTCAATTTAGAATCAAATTGTGGGGGTGGGGGGGGAAATGTGTAAATAATTCATACGAATTTTAATTGATATTTCTTTCCTGTGGCAAAAAGCGTATTAGCACTATGGGTGGTCACCAGTTTTTTAATCACCCTTTGTGTTATAGTTGTGCATCACATCAGCTACCCAGGCCTGACACTCTAGAACAACCCAATGACTAATTCTGCAACAGTACTTGCAGTCACACAAACAGTACTATTTTCTGCAGTGGACTTACACCAGTAAAGGCAACTTACCAGTGAGAATATGTTGCACAATACCTTAATTCCCCGACAAAATATGCCCACATTTTTTGCACTCTCAAGTCCATCTGGTTTCCACGCTACTAACTGCAGGGTTAGATACTCTATAATTCAGGGGCAGTTGATCTTACTGCTTTTCCAGATAAGAGTGCTGTCACAGCAACAGTGAAGGAACAGCACAGCAGAGTACATTTATGCACATTCTCATCCACCCCACCTTTTAACAAGAGTATTTTACTGCTAGTCATTAAGCCTACTCTCGAAGCATCATTCTGTGGATATATTGTAACCTATCAGTGTCTTTTTTAAGCCCATRTTTAGCTTTTTCTTAACCTTTTATAAAACACAGAAGTGGCAGTCTAATACCAACGAAAGTTACAATGCTAAAGCAGTTCAGGGAGAGGTAAAGCCAAAATAGCAGGAAAACCTGGACTATATCAGTTCATCAGGTAAGTCTATTCACTGGYTCCTGGTGTTGACCATCTTGTTTCAGAAGCAACACCTCTGTGTAAATAACATTTCACTCAGAGTATATAACCAATACATGCCACCAGTTTACCTCCACTCTAAAGCCACATCCARACAGGATGGGAAGTGATTTTAGACAAAGATTTTAGACATTAATAGTTTTCCCCAAATGCAATCATATGTGTTAATACAGTAACTCTTTGTATCCACAGTGGTTACAGGACACTGATCAGTTCTCCATATCAATTTACAAACAATGCCCCCATCCTGCCCAATGACCCCATAAGTCCATAGATAACTAAATCCGTGAGTATCTCCACCTGCTGTGGAAACAACTCACTTGCCTGAAGTTGTGCGTGTGCTTAACAGCTTGTAAGAGTAGGGCCTGAACAACAAATTACATTCCTTATGCTTCTGTGATTGAGCATGGAACTGTTTTATCTTCATACATCAACACAGCACAGCCACTCAGGCGAGAGAGTGTCTGACCTCATGATACTACAGGGAGCATTGCAGGTAGGGTGATTAAAATTACTCAGACGGAATGAGTTTTAAAATATCAAGCTTATAAATTATATAGTCTTGTCAATGCCATGGGGACAGACTACACAGCAACTTTCATACACCTCTCAGTTTCACACAGCCATGCTTTGAAGGTAAAAGTTTGAATCTTGGTATTGGGCAAAAGAGAAAGCAGAGGGGTGGACTTCCTGCTAGAACCTTGATAACGAGGGCAGAGCAGGAACCAAAACCATGGGAATAATCAAGCTAAAAGCATTTCTTTTAGCTACAATATTAATTGCATCAAAATTAAGAGGATAATTTTGTCATCTGACTGCTAGTAGTTAAGAAGCAAAGTACTGGACTGCCATCTACTGGCACCGTTCATAACTCAGCGRTGGTGAAACAGGAATGAAATGTATTTTTGGAAGTTCCTGCAGGACTTGGCTCTTGGCATACCTGCCGGTGGTACCACGCCAAAATAACTGCACTGGCTTGCACGATCTGCCTACAGCAGATGCCTAAATGCATCAAGAAATACAAAGACTCTGATCCTTTCTGACATGCACTGCAAACGTAGCAGGGACAAGCTTAAGTTCTGACAGGAGACCAAAAGTAGAGGCAAACTACAGAAACAGCCCAAATGGCTGCTCACACCTGCAAAACTTGAAGCAGGTCCTACCCAGCTCGTACACAAATTCAGTAAAACACAAATGTATCGACCAGCCTGAACACTATTTTTGTATCAGGAAAACTAGCACCTTTTAATAGACACTCATGCTGGATATTCTCATGACATACATCTCCACAGAAGCTGGTGAAGACTTCAACTCATYGTTTTTTCTAAAATTGTGGGTAAATTCTAAGGCATGTTAACTTAAGGATACTATAAATTCRTTAGCTATTTTGTCCCAAAAAATTTCATGCCAAGAAAATCAATAGTGTTTACATTTTCTTCTGGTATTCCCTAGGGTGTCTCCTTAGCTATGAAATTATTTATGGCTAAAATTAGGCTGTCCAATTGTTCTATTAATTCCTCATTCTCATTACCTACTAAAACATCCATTCAGCATTTTTTTCTCTACCAATGTAACAGAAAGTCATCTGCTCAATGAAATTTACTGCTTGCTTTTCTATCCTATGTATACAAGAGGCTGTTGTGCATTCTGCATTAGGTCCTTATTATCTAGTAATGATGGCTTGCTAATTAAATTGGGGTTTAATGGCACAGTTAAATTCTAATTTATGGTTTTGGAGCTTTGTTTAATTCATTTAGTCAAAATGTAATCACTTTCTCACTATTATCTTATATTACATAGGAAGACAAAAAGAATAGCAACTCCTCATATTCAGCTGATTTTCTTTTATTAAATCTCGTTAGTGATTGCATTTCCCTGAGAAACTTTTTTAACTACTTTAAGCTGATTCGAAGGGAGGAAGCAGGGGGACAAACTGTGTAATTTCTTTGGATTCAGGTCCTTGAAGGAGTCAACCAGAGTACTTACTGCAACTTGCTGGGATCCCACTGTACATGTTGCTTGTGCACACATAATCCTCAGAGGTGCGACTCAGAACTGACTTASAGATTTTTTTAGCAACAGTTGTGCAGGAAAACAGACAAGTAAAGAAAACATAACAGTTCTTTACCTTTCCTTCTTCAGCTGTGAAAAACTGCCCCCAAGCCAGTCTGTTGCTAGCAACTTCCATAGGAGCTACTTTGGGGGACTGAAATGAGACTTGAAGTGTGATTGCACCTCCAGGTCTGCCTCAGAGTGATGTTCCTCTCTAAATTCTCCTCAGATCGTGTTCTGCCCTCTAAATCTTTGCTCTTGTGGTAACAGCTTTTTTATAGGCAATCCACCTGTTCAGCAGGAGGTGAAAAGGAAAGTACTTATTCCATATATTGTGTGAGATACACTTAGTCTAACTGTAAGGACTTTGGAGAAAACTAAGCGCTACACATGATTTCATCCAGTAATTAGTGCAGTCCTACAGCATATCTTGAGAAAGACATTTTATTGGGTGAGTAAAAAAAACACTGAGGAAGAAAAACTTTTGAAAACTATACACTAAATATCCAGTAAGAAAGAGATCCTACACTTCCAACATATTAATTTCGAGTCAGTAACGTGGTCTACAGCCTGGTAACACCAGCTTTTACTTTTCAGTCTATTCAGAAAGATGGCTCATTTTTTTCATAAACCAATCATTACACGTAAGTCAAATGAAAAGGTACAGATATTTAAACTACCTYTAGCCCAAAATGAGAACCATTGTGTATAAACAATCCTGCTCARCTACAAAAAGAGTAGAAACTTTTTTGATTTACAAATTGTGGTATCATTTCATTTCAGCTTCAATATCTTCTGATATGTCATTTCTAGAAGTGACCCCAGAGAGCCCATCAAACTGAATTAACCCTCTGCAATCTGCTGCTTCTCAGGAGTCAATAAAAGCTCTTTCTGGATGCATGTGATATAAGAAAAGGCCCTGAAATTAACTACAGACCTATATGCAGTCTAAGGACAGGTGTAATGTGTGCACTGTTTTCTGATGTTACAAGGACAGCTTCTGTGGTTTAGGATTCGTAAGTGTMAATTCAGTTTTGTATGACCTTGCATGTCAAATGTACCTAACATGGTACTCTAAAAAAAAAGCCAAAACCAAATTATAATTTTTGTTACAGACAGGCAGTATAGAAAAATTAAGGTTTTTATCCTACTCTTGAATTGTTATTAAAGCTGTTAACATGGGAAGAATTTGCAATTTTTAAAACTATGTCATTCATCTCTAAAATTATCCAAATCCGTATCTTGGTGATTGCCTTTAACAATACTATCAATAGATGAAAGATTATCAATAATCATTTGGTAACATTATTTTAAAAGTTAAAATTGTCCCAGAAGCAAGAAAATATKATGTAATTCTGTGAATATAATTTTGATACATTGTAACAATACCTTTCCTTAATATATTTTATATAATTTTTATATATAATTCAATTATATATTTTTAATTCTATATTTTTAATATGTAATGAATCTATTTTTAAGATGTAGGAGACATTAATATGGTTAGTTTCGACAGTTTTAACTTACTTCTAATAGGCACTGTCATCTTCCAGTTGATCTAAACTATCATTAAAGTTTTACAAAACTTTCCAGGAAGAATACACTAGGAAAAAAAAATCTTTTCTGCAAAGAAATTATAATTTATGTATTCAGACCAAAACATTTCTYACCTGTTTGCTGCTGAATACAACAGCTGAACATTGTCTGCTACAATTCATTTGTATAATTAGTATGACTGACCACTGCAGCTTTCAAGCCATCATGATCGTGATCAGTGCCAACAATGAAAAGCGAAATTTTGTAGAAAAAATCCACAGGAAATAAACCAGACTGACAACTGACTAGAATTCAATTTTGCTGAAGTGATACTGAAATACAGAGTAGTAGAAGGACATTTCAWACTGCTGCATTAGTAATACTGTCTCATGAACCTGGGTGCTCTGTTATCACCATGGAAACAGGTTCATCAGAACAATCCAGAGAGCAGGCAACACTACAAACTGTTCATTTGCCTTTGTGATAGACACCAAAACGACTTGGGATTTAATAAGCCCAAATTTCTTTCAGTGCATGGAGGAAAATTAAGCCCAGAACCATAATTGAAGTCCATAAATAAAAGTTTTAGAAAAGGGGAAAATATTCTCAGTATTTTAAATACACAGATTTATCTTAAATTTTCTAATAAGAATTTCTTCCCTTCAAATTTCTCATGATCCAATTATGTTACTGGAAACATTATAGTGTTAAGGTCTTGTGCTGCTGCACCCAAACAGAAATGCTATTATTTTAATCTTAGTCACATCTACTCTGTAGTTGAAGTGGTCTTCATATTCTGGACTTTAACCGACGCCTTTTAAAAAAGAGTCGTTTGCTCAAAAATGTAGATACTAAATTTTAAAATGTGGATTTTCTAAATAAAACCTCCCGGAGTACTGCAGTGATCTGGGCTGAAATTATCATACCATTTGTATCTGAATACCTACATTTTCTCAACTCTTCCTGGACATCATTCCTTTTCAGAGAAGAGATTTATTGTCATACAATAAATGTGTACTACACACAATAAATGCGTACTACACACAATAAATGCGTACTGCTTTTGTACCACAAAGGCTGGCTTTATGGAGAAAACTTGATAAAAAGAACACATAAACTTTTCCAAACTTCAGAAAAGTATGCTTTAATATCACATATTATGGCTGTTAACTCGCATTCTTTAGAATGGAAATTTATAGAGAGATTTCTCCATTGGGCACTATTGAAACTCAGCCATTATACATGCCCTAACCTAATGCAGGTATTCAGTGCACTGCCTGGCAAAATCAGAAGTTCTCTGTTAGGGCTGAAGTGGAGCTCCACATGGAGAAAAAGAGGAGGACCGTGAGAGAGAGCATTTTCTTTTGAGCTCTTTTTTTTTTTTTTAATGGCAGTGYTTCATGAAACWGAAATGCCAYTGTAAATCCCRGAGAGARAGATTAAAAGGCAAGTGAAGCAGTCAGGGGCACAAGATAAAGATATCAAACCCATATCAGCTCCACATACACGGCATGGAAACAGATATGGGCTTATAAGGCATGTATATTTACATGACAGCACTGAAAATTTCGTGGTTTATATATTAACTGCAATTTGAAGCCAGAACAATCAGACATGCCGATGTTATAAAACCCACCAAACTGAACCCAAGTAAGYATACAAAAATAATAAAAGTAGTAAGACCAGATTAGAAGTATTAAACAGCAATGTAACACTTAAATGTAATTGGGAGCCATTACAAGGTAGCCCTTTTCTACAGTCATCTGTTCTTTTGAACAATGAGGGAGAGTAAAACGCTGCATTTTCCAAATGTGTAATTACAACTGTTCACAAAGCTGATTACAAATTAATATCAGAAGCTCCAGTTTCCTGAAAAATAGAAAATTCATGGACAAGAATGTGATTATTATAATTTGTGGTGTTCATGTGTTATCTGCTGCACTACCAACACCTCATGTGTATTGCAGAGTGCCTACAGGGACAGACCTAGACCCAAGCACCTACAGTAAGGGAGATCATTTCCAGCACAAGCTGAGTCCACAAGGGACAAAAAAATATGTTATATGTAGAGGAAACACAATATGTAGACATACAACCAGGAGCAGAAAAAAAGAAAAAATTCTATTGAAATCRGTCCCAGAGTCTACTTGCAATTTGTTTTCAGCTAAAAAAAGGGCACATACTCTGGCTTTTGTCAAAGAGTTTTAAGCGGCACATGTGTTGTCTCAACCAAAAAAAAATATCACACAAACATGRCAACAGCAAATGATATCATAAAATCAAATGAAAGGTTGGTCACCTCATTATTTTCAGGTTGGCCTRGAAGAAGGATCAGAACTGAAGTCTCTCTCTCATTTTTCTCTGCAAACAAAACCCAGGGGAAATCTGCTTCCTTGCTAAGTTTTTCGTTAGCACCAAACATTMCAATGTCATTATTATATAGCTTTAAATAATGTTGAGGATAGTTTCTAAGCCTCTGCATATAACAGAATAACACATAAGAAGTCGCTTTTTACTCATTCCATACTCTGCCACAGAAGCTAAAACTCCTTCCACGTACAAAAAGAGCTCAAAACATATGCCATCAGACACCCAAGTATTTTTCAAAAMCTRAATTACTGCAGTAAAAAAAT